>JAWWLV010000088.1:86394749-86477283 GCA_035041135.1 Platyrinchus mystaceus
TGCAAGAGAATCCATTTAATCAAAACATTATGTTTTATATAATGAATTAATCATTCATTTGGCTTTCAACTGCCTTTTAACAAAGTATTTTATGACACAATTTTATCTTCTATATAGCTTCAATTAATAAATGCTTTTAACCAAGTAGACTGATTGCAAGTTACTAATCGAAATACAAACATTTCTCAGCACATGTTCTCTCTGGAAAGGCCTTATGTAATGGAGTAAAATAAACTTGCACTTAGATGCTACATTTTAGGACATAAAAGTAAGGCTATTATCAGTGAAATAACAATATTTAAACTATAATTGATTATTAACCATGTGCATCTATTTTCAACATTTTCATTCAGGGGTCATTTGTGCATTCAGTCTGACACACAAGAATACTATCTACAGGAAGAGCTTTTGTTGTAAAGAGCTTTTGTTGTTTAAGATGTCGTATCATCTTAAACTTGTAATAAATTCAATGCATAGTTCATTAAATAGTCCAGAACAACAATTTTTTTGAAATACATATATATTTAACCAAGTACTGCATAGTAGAAAAAAGAAGGGAAAAAGGAAAACCAACTGTTAAAAACACTGAGTGTATATGAAGAGTTATTGCTGAATTCTTAGGTATATTTTGACTGTGTATAATTTAGTACCAACACCTAAAAACCAGGATTACTGAAAGCAAACTGCTGGATTACAAAATTACTCATTTAATATTTTTTTTTTCTGCAAAACACCACCACTATTCAAGGTTTGTTTGCATTTTAATGATTCATATTTCATCCATCCAGTTACATAAAAGGCATTCACGGTTTAGGGCACTCGTATTTTTTTTTTTTAGTTTTCAATACATGGCAAGATCTCTCCCTCTGTCTCAGAAGTGTTCCCCTGTGAGAGTTCTGAAGACATTCTAAATAGGCAGATAAGTTACTTCTGCATCAAATATAAAGCCACATAGTTAAAATTTGTTTAATTCTGTAGAATAAATGTTAGTGTATTTCACAGTGATGAAAACCTCAAAGGTTTATTGCTCCCTCTTCATCCACCACCACACTAGACATTTTGAATACTTATTGTCATGATCATGCCAGCACAGGCAAAATCAAGGTTAAACTGTTTATGAAGGTTATATAGAATCTTGACTTCACAGCATTTTCTGCCATTTGTCAATTGCCTGACAGTTAAAAAACTTTGTGTTAGGAGTTTTAACTCCTACAAAAAAACCCCAGAATGATCAGTCAAACGTATGTCTTTTTAATTTCTTAATTCTTGTGGACACAAAAGCTGGCATTAAGAAGATGTTTTCTTAATTATGCTTTCATTGCAAGATCAGATCTAAGGCATACTTCATTCAGTGCAAAGTCATTACACACTACAGAGAGAAGACAAAACCCCTTCAATCTCCCCTATGGACCCTACAGGTACATGTGCAAAACCCAGCAAGACTGAAATAAAGATGGACACAATGTACAAGATATTTGTGTAGTTAATATTTCCTCTAAGGCTTTTTAAAAAAAAAAAATCTTATAGAGATTACTACTTTCATAGCTTTGAGTAGTCTCTCCATGGTTAGCAATTTCAAACAAGTTATTAAAATCCAAGTAAGAACTCACCAATGGTATTACTAAACCAAACAAAAGCAGCATTTGTTGTCACAATATGACCATCATCACTTAAACACACACATACTAACATAAGTCAAGCCCACACCATATATTTTGAGACCAGAGTTAAATAAGGAATAAGTTTACAGTGCTTTGGTAAGTACATATTCAACACAAAGAAACATAAATAACAATAGGAATATAGCAATAACCTTGAACACAAATATACTGTAAGTACTTCCATGAAAGAAATGGATGTCACAAGATGCTAGATATTTTTTACAATTTATTATTTTGCCTTTTTCACTTCTTGACAAACCATTAAATGCAAGTCATGCCGACTGCAAGGGATGACTCTGAGACCTGTGCACAAAAAAACATGAAAAAAAGAAAAGAAAACAAAAAAATGTTTTAACAGACAGGCACACACATTGCAAAAAGGAGGCTTTTGTTAACCATCCAGGAGACTATACATTCTTTACTGCCCACTACTCCTTTCCTGGGAAAGATCCACTAAGTTTTCTCACTGCTCAATATTCTAACAGCAGCAAGTGGCCTGCACTTCTGCAACACTTTTCCACATGCATTTTTCAAAGAAGCTTCCTGAGCTATATGTGCATGTCCAGTATCATTTTACATTTGGTCACACAGATAAATTGAGTGATCTGATGCAGTTTAGCAAGATAAGAGTGAACCAGAGGTACGGTCTTTTGCCTTCCAATCTATGCCTAATCAAGCAAGAGGACAATGATCCAAAATACTACAAAAACTTCATTCAAAGTGAAATTTGGAATACAGTATATAAGAATGAGCACAAACCTATTCAGCCTTCAACCTTACAAAGCCAAGAAGGTTTCCATGTTGCCAATTACCCTGGGTGTTGCAATTAAAATGTTTGATCAATAGTAACCAGGTATCTTCTTTAGCTATGACTAATAATGCAATTTTGGAGAAAGGTCCAAACCTACAGAAGAAAAGTCAGCAATTTAGCACATCCTACATTCATTTTTTAGTTACCTCCTAGGGGAAAAAACAATAACCTTTGGTAACATGAGAGATGCATATTGTACAGTGATGATAGTTTCTATAATGAAACTCCAGATATAAATGATAATATCCATAATACAAACCATAATTCTAAAATATATCTGAATATGTGTGTGCATATATATCTCTCAAAAATTATTTCATTTTCTCTTTTATACACATATAAACATCTGGCTAATATGCCCCATAAAAATTTTTCCTTACTTAGGACTAATCTTTTAAATAACAGAGTTTTAACAGTCCCTTAGAATACTTTTTAAACACTATTAAAAAATTAAGAACTATCTCAGGGCAATCAAAAAGCACACACAAAATAAATTAAAATCATACAAATGTGGTTATATTGTTCAGAAAGTCTAATTCTCCCATCTGAAATGAAATAGAGACCAGTGTACCTTAGGGTGAATTATTCATCGATATACAAATTCATTCTCTCTTTCCACACAAATCTTCATGTGAATTTAGCTGCATTTCTGTATAAGCAAGAAACACAGTAAATCCACAGAACTCTTGCAAAGGGGAGCTGTGTTCCACTGGATAAGAGCATTTTTGCTGGAGGGCAGCAAGTCACCATTTTATCACCGTCTGAACACTAGCAACACCTGTGCCCATGTAAGCTTCACACCTTGAAATAGCAGCAACATATTTGATGGGTTCAGTAGTAATTTTTCTTCCAGTATTGGACTAGACTACTTTGCATATACAGTAAGTCAAAAGTCTAGTACTTGTGTGCAACATTAATCCACATTTACATCTGAGAACTCATAAATACACATGGAAACAAACATGACAGAGAATTAAAACTCATTTTAAGTTACAATGTTTTCAATCCACATGACTGAAAAACAAGTATAAAATAGATGGACAGCAGAAACAGAAGAAAAGGAGTACAATAACTAAAACTGTAAGAAGTAGGTCACTGTTAAAAGGGCAAGTTGCAATTAAAATTGATCAACAGAAGATGTAGGCTGTACCATCTGCATAAATGCCTAAATGCAGCATTATTTTCACATCACATACAATAGATGTGATTTCTAAGCAGCATATTATAACAGCTGGCAAACTCACTAATAGATAGATTTATGGTAAATGAATACTAAATTTCTCCAGCTCTTAATACACAGCAGTTATGCATTGGCCTTCAAAGCTCTTCGTCATCGTTTTAGTAGTCAAGGCTGCATTTCCATGAATATTTAGTATCCCAATAAGGAAATTACAAATATTCACCTTCAATGAACTTTCATACGATACAAATACATTAAAATACCTTCTTAAGCTGAATCATTTCAATACTATGAGTTTTCTTTTTCCTATCTCAAATAAAATATAAGGAATTTTTAACTTCAAAAGTGGAGGGTGTTTTAAGGCAGTAAAAGATATGTATTAAGGTTTCCATGATTGTTTATGGACATCTATGTGAATAAAGCATATTACACACAATTGCTGTCATATATTTATCTACGTGACTTTGTTACACTGTACATGATTTAGCAATCTTCTTGAGAAATTTAAAGTGCCACAGTTCAAATGTGCTCATCTGTCTTTTCATGGGCTTCTAGTCCATCCTAGTTGCTTTGAAAAACAAGCCCTTGCTTTAAATAAAGAGCAGTCTTTTTTAGGTGAAAAAAAGAATTCATTCTTCACTGATGTGCTAACTGGAATCCAGTGGTCGAACCAATCCTTCTTTGTAAACACGAAGAATAGCTTCACAAACAAATTTGTATTGACTCTGTATAAGAAAGAAAACAGAAAAACATTTATGGATGTTCAGGCAAACTCCTGATCAGATTGTAGTATTGAATAGGAGTAACAGTCCCATGGCTTCCTTTTTTCCTAGACAATGACAGGAGAGGAGATACAAAGATGGGAGGAGAAAATCCCACTCTCCTGGCTGTGTTCACAGTAAACAAAGGTAACATTTACTCTTCCTTGAAGGACAAGGATTAAAAATCATACACTGAGGAAAACACAGTCCCCAATATTAAAAGCATTCATGCTGAATTTTCAGGGAATAGGATTTATTTGTAAAAACTACACATATTTATATGATTTTGCTCACTAGTTAAATAATAGCTAGTTTAACTAGTTATTTACATTCTTTATATTTTTTTTTTTTAAATTTTGAGTTATCTGATTACTATGAGTATTCTGAGCTTGGTAATCCTGCAGGTACATATTACTGGGCACATCAAAGTTACATGAGCAAAACCACATTTAAAGTTACCATATAGGATATATAGGTGCAACTACCTAGGTAAAAACTACTTTTTCCCCAAACCACACTACTGCAGAAGGAGTCACTTCATTTTCGATTTTTGATCAGACCACATATCTCCTTTTGCAACTGAAGGGGATCAAAACCTTTCAATAGTTTTGAAGAGCAGTAGGCACATTAATTTTTTTATCACCCAACATTTTGATCTCAATTAGATCTTATAAAGCCTTCACAAATTAGTGTTTCTTCTCTGCATTACACTATTACAAAGACTATTCCTTCCATGACCTTGTGATGTAACTACTTATTTAAAGCAATTAGCTTGCAAGCTTCTTTCTGAAAAGTGACACAAGGAGACAATATCAATAGGACTAAAAGTCCACAGACTGAAAAAATGTATATGATTAACACAATCCTGAGAATGCAAGATGATTGAAATTTAAATTTAAATTTTAATTTAAAGAACTTGCAAAGATGAAAGCATCCTTCCCTCTCCTCTGAAATACCATTGTCAAAACCCCCAAATGAACACCTTCCTCCAAAGCTCCATGTATACTCAGAGAAGCACACCTCCGTGTTATTTAAATCCCTTTTTCCATCTTTGAAATGTTCTCCCAGCTGCCCTTGTATTGTCAGCTCCCATCAACTCTTCAGAAATGTCTGGAAACATTTCCCCACTATCTTCAAAGGGCAGGGCTCAAAGATAATATTTGGACTGTGGAGGACCTTAGGTTGCATGTAAATACCAGCAGTTAGGAATGTTATTCTTGTCCATAAACCATAACATATTTTCTCTTAGATACAGAAAAACTTAAGGGAAACTGGGAGGTGGAAATGATTTTTCTGCACCTAAATTTTCCTGCCTTTTCTTTTAACCTTTCAGTCAATTACTCCTACCTTCAATATCACTCTTTTGTCTTTATTTCTTAATTACCATGACTTTTCATCGTTATAGTCATTTCCATATTTCTACTGCTTGAACAAGCCAGGTGTGATATTTAGCTTTCTGTTCAATACTTCTGTTAACTTGTGTAATCAAGTTACTGAACAAATAAAAGAATGAGCACTTCAGCATTGCTTACTCTGACTCAGTCTCTGACTACTTGTTTTCTTTTGTCTGTTGCATGTATTTTTACTGCTCAGTCAGCTGGTAGCTAGTTCTATTATGCACATCCTAAAGCTCTATTTTCTGTGTTGTTTAGTTTCCCTAATTTCTTTTTAATGGAACATAATGGTTAATTTTTCTTTTTTTTAATGAAAGGCCATAGTGTTATACCAATTTCGTTGTAGCTTTATCATTCTGGTTGAAGCTTTTGTTTCCTGGTAATCAAAGCACTGGTCTTTGAGAAACTACAGCTTTCACATGACTAAAAACATACGCTAAACGGGTCAGCTGATAGCTCTGATGGGTCCATTCTTACTGAATATGCCCTGATATTAACTTACAACAGGCATCTGGTGAAGTGTATCATCTTAGAATTGGAGCACACACGCAATCCCCACAGGGCAGCTGAACATGCTTCAGGCAAGGCTATTAAAACTGAACAATCCCTTTATTACAACTGAACCACCTCTAATGTCTTCTCCCAGAAGCCCCAAGCTGAACATCAAATATGACCAAATATGAGTGGGGCTAGCTAGAATGCAAGCATGGGAATGCCATAGAGCACCCAGGATAGATCGAAATATTAACATATAGCTCTTTGGTAGTCTGTTTTCTCACAGTTGAGTGCTTGCTTCTGTGTCTCATTTACAGCACAGTATGACTACTTTGCTCATTGGCTTTTCACAACAGTATCTGCCTACTTTGGAAATAACAAGTGAATTTAGTTTCACAGTATTGTTGCTACAGATCATCCCTCTCCTGATTGTGCTGACAGCAAACTCTGTAACACAAGCAAGCAAGGTAAAGAACCCTATTTTAGGTATTCATTTTCCACACAGGGTGTCTGACTGTCAGTGTATTTATTGCTCTTCCTTGTATTTTTCCAGTTATGTCAAAGTGTGGAGTGCAAGGACAAGTCTTGCTGATTTCCATTTTAATAAAAGGGACTCGGCCTTCTAACAAGCTGGTTTACTTCAGGTTCTCATATCTGATTTTCAAAAAGAACACCAGCTCTAGACTGTTTAAGCCTGAAGTTGCTCAGATAGTTTTAGAAACTGAGGGGTATAGACAGGTGCAACTCCAGAAGTGAACATTCAGCTTCCTTAAAACTTTATTTGACGACAACCTTTGTCATCATCTCAGCTTGCACTTCTGAAAGGAACAGGCAGGGGACCCTTCAAACAAATCCCTTCTCAACTATACAGTCCTGATGCTCTCCCAGAGACTGCACTCATACTGCAATGAAAAGAGTCCCAGCAGCATGCATGAAAAAACTCTGCTTTCTGAGCACTCTAATGTTACACAGGTAACTGTAAATCCTGATGCCTTTACACCCCTTTTTCTCTCCGTCTAGGCAATCACAATGCTACCTCCTGCAGTCATTAACTTGTTAATGAACAGAATTGTTCTTCATAATTTACCTTTTCCTTGATCAAATGGAAACCAAGGCATTTGCTTTTGAAGAAGAGAGACAGAAATGCCCAGTTTAACTGTTGTCTTTGTGGGTCTAAACCCCTTTACTTCTATTTCTCATGGGACATTTAGCTCTCCGAGATAACCCACATGTAGTATTCTTGCCATGCAACCTTTCCTCAAGAACAGTCTCTCATCCTTCAGCCTTGGTCTCTAACTTCAAATATATTCATTTCCAAAGCTGACACAAAACTGCCTTAATGATCTCAAGTTGTCTTTGAACCACTTTCATCTTAATAGCACTGTCTACATTCATATTTCAGTTACTGATATTACCTAACTTGCCCTTTGTTTTTCCAAACTGAGTAGTGGCAAGATTAAAAAAAAAATATTGTTCTTACAGAATTTTTACTCCAAAGTGACCTGTTGAGAAGCCACTTCCTCTCTTCAAACCATGTGTTCTAGTTACAGGGGCTGGGAGTATCACTATGTGGGTATAATCAAAACTGGGTATTCTATACCCTCTGTGTCATTTCTGATGGGTCATTTGCAGCAGCTGCCCACAGAACACTTGACACCTCAGGCTATAATTTGGGTGTTAAAGAAACCCTGTGAGGAGTTTTTCTTTGTCTTCACACTAATAACTGTGGTAACAGCTGTGATAACTCCCCTCTGGGGAGACATTAGCACCTTCACACCCAGCCTGAGGGATCATCTCCGCCACTGGGCCATACTGCACTGGCATAATAGGCAGCTGCAACAACCTAGACCATCAAAGACTCCAAAAATATCCCATGACTCTCAGAGTTAAATCACCCATTGTGAAATTCCCCGCCCTGGGGGAGGTACTGGGCATTTCCAACTGAACCTGAGCATATATAATCTTGGGGTTTTGGGACTTCTGGTACCACTTGTCGGATCCAGAGGAGGACCAAAACTCCAACAGGACTGTAACTGCCACTGTGATCATTACTTCAACAGGACTGTGACCATCACCCAGACCAACAGGTTTTCCTTTCCTTGTACTTTGCACCCACGGGGCCACAAAACACGGCTCTGTTCTTGTCCCTGTGTGCTGGGTTATATATCAGTTGAGGATGAAAACCTTTTTCTCTATATCATTACATTTATTGTAACCTTTTTTAGTACATTGTAACTCTGACTTGTAATCTCTCTTGAGTTGGGTTCGTTTTTCCTGTGGATTTACTTCTAAACCAGCACACCGTGCCACAAACACTTTAATTTTACCTTCAACTTAATAATTTCCTATAATGCTCAGTACTAGAATGAAAAGTAAAAATTTATTCTTGAAGAGAATTTAGACGAAGAACTGGGAACAGACAATAGTGCAAGTCTGACTTTGGGAGTTCTAGCTACTTGCAATGTATAGAAATCAATTATCTTTTCATGGCAAGGTAAGAAATATTTACAAAAAAGTTAAATACATCCCTCACTAGCAAAGCAGCCTTTGCCACCATGCTACCTTGTGCTGAATTTATGAAGCTTGAAATATAATTGCAACTGAAGACTCATACAACTAGACTCCTATATCTAAAAAATTTTTGGATCTGTTTTAAAACTTTAAAACTTTTAAACTTTTAAAACTGCAGTATATATACAGAAAACGAGGTTTCATCTCCACCACTTACTGATGTTTGCACCATCATAGCTCGTTGGTCTCGCATTTTTCGTACAATATCCAGTGGATAAACAGGTTGGTTCCTTTCAATTAAACACATGGCTGTTTCCATAGTGACCAATACACCAGTGCGACCGATTCCTGCGCTGTGAAATGTAACAGGAAAATAGTCTATAAAATTGGGTTTTTGCAATGCACCAGATTCATATCATAGTCTTAATACTAGGATGCTAAACAACCTCAGGAATTACAGAGAGACCTTAGTAAAATTTGAACAGAGTGCAAAGTTTATTTTTACAGCAAATTCAGTAATATTTTCTAGCAATTACTAAAGAGAAAATATTTTTTAATAGAAATAAAACTGAAACCTCACTTTAAATGCATTTTTAAACATTTATAACTGCTTAAAAATCTAAATGTATTGGTTTGGTATTTTTGACTTTAAAAGAAGGTAAGATCTAATTGACTGCTTTTATGGCAGGCACTTGAACAGCAGCAAAAAAGCCTTTGCAGTACTGTTTAAAATGAGGTTATGACAGTGGCAGAGGAAAAAAAACGGAGAGCAAATTACACTGCAGATTATCAGCTCTGTGATAATTACATGACTAAACCATTTCAGCAAAAGGTTGCAGGAGAAAGGGAGACTCATCATTTACATATAACATCAGTTATATGAACAGTGTATATATATATGTATATATATATGTATATATATGTATATAACAGTGTATATATGTTCAGCAGTGAACACTTGTATTGCACAGTTTAAGATTTTCATCTAATTCATGGAATGTCCTGTCTTGCAGACAGACTTTTCACATGTAATGCTTATTCTAAGGCTGAAGCAGAGCTACAATCAGAATTTTAAAACACAAGTACCTGCAGTGAACAAGAACTGGCTCATTCTTTACTCTCTTTGGCCTCATACAGGTCACAAACTCCAAGAAGTCCATGGAGTCATCAGGAACGCCATGATCAGGCCAAGCTACATATTGGAGATGGGTGACGGTGTGTTGTTGTTCTGTCTAAAATACAGTGAAGTTTTCAAAAAATGTCCAGTGTTAGGACTTCTGTATTCATATTTACTAGATACAAGTCACATTTTTCACAGTAAGTGCATTCTGCAGATGCAATAAGAGGTAGATGTAGAAAATGTTTGTAATTTTACAACTCGGTGTTAAGTATGAAGACAAGACATGATTCTTAGAAAGCATACATGAGGCATAACATTTTCTAAATAAATGAGATATCAAGCATAACTTCCATGATCTCAACAGATTTTAATTTTTTTGATTTATTGACTATTGACCTACTGTACTTTGACATCATAGAGTTACCTGAGGTAAAATGATACAAGGCATAAGCATAATAGTACAATATAATAGTTTAGAACACATGGAAAGAAACAACAGAGAACAGCAGAAGAACTATTGAGATCAATATCAAAATAACAGAGGCTTGGGGCTACACAATCTGTTGTAAATATGTCTGTGCATACTTACAGATTCAGCTATACTAAAGTTGTCTGCAACATTTGTTAAATCTGGTTTCTGTCAGAAAACATATATCATTCATACATGCTCATTTTACATATAGGAATGACTTCTGTATGATCCACAGAAGGCTAGTTTTCTGTATGGAAGCAATATAATTAGTTAAAAGATTCTGTTGCATGAAGAGTTCTTTTTTGGTTCAGTTATAGCTCAAAATAAAAACGATTTTACAGAAGTTCTTTCAGTTTAGCTTTTTGTTAGCTTTGGTTATGAAACCACTCAATCATCTTTGCATGCAGATTGGGCTCATCTCATACATTACAGATGTAACTAATACTTAGGGTAGGAAGGAAAAAACCTAAGATGCTCCTGAGCTCTGCTGCATCATGCAATGAGGACCTTGCTCTCTACAAACTGAGACAAGCCTTCATGTTCCTTTATTTCTTCCACATGTTTTGCACTTTATTTATGTCCATTACCACACTTAGCATTTGACACCCTACTGAAATAAAACTCTTCTTTATCACTAGATTAGTCTATAAAAGCTGGCCTCTCCCTAGGAGTCCACGTGAGAATGTTTTTGTGATGCTAGTGACTTCAAAAGATTTCTTTCTTTTTCTCTTAAGATACAGCTGTTGAAATACAGAATGCCTTCAACTGCTTGCTTTCCACTTCTGCTTGAGGAAGTGGTTCTACTACCAGGGAGCAGGCTAGTAGGACACAAAAGATGGGATAACTACTGCCTATGTACTAAATAGAGTCTTAGGAAATGCAATTCCAGTCAAAGCAATTGCAGAAATTTACAATTGCCTCCAGGGACAAAAAGATAAAATGACACAGCTCATACTTTGCCTCTTGAAGGCACAGCCTGAGCAATCACAATTAAAAGGTCCAGCATAAGGCCCAAGGGGACAACATAATCTAACATTAATGATCAAGCTCCCTGTAATATGAATTGCATTGGGATCTGTCATCCAGGTCATCAAAAGATCCACAATGACCAGGACGTCTGCAGGAAAAAGCATGGCCTTTTGCTACTAGAAACAGTTGACCTCGATCAAATGATTACAATTCACATTTTTCTGAAATGCCAAGATTAAAAAAAAAAAACAACACATGTAAACATGTCAAGAAAATGTAATTAAAAAGCTCTCCTTTGGAAATCTGTGCATGCTTAATCAGAACCTCTTCTAAAGGGAAATGAGATAATGCAGCAATTACACATAACTGAGCTGACTCTCTTAATTCAGAGACATTTGAAGTATAGCATCCTTGATTCATTCTAAAACTATCCAAGAGTGAGTATCCAGTTGCCTTCCATGTTCTTCAAGAACTTAAAGCCATACCACATGGACAAGTGCCAGTGGCACATCTGAGATCCACTAATAGTGATCTGTAGCATCAAAAGGTCATTTTACAAGCTCAGAAAAAAAGGAAAGAGTTAACATAATTTCTACTTATCATTACAGAATCAAATATAGTGAGTTGCATTTATTTAAATAGTTCACAGACATTAAGTAAAACAAGCATATTATATAAGAGTTATCAGAGTGAGAATATACTCAGAGAACATGCACTTGGGTCCCCAGAGCTGCTGCTTTTGGTGCAATCATCTTCATTTTCTATTGCATGCCCTAATTATCCACAAACAGAGGTGTTTGTCAATTATTCCAGGAATGTCGCAAGCTTCAGTGTAGTTTTCTAGTTATTTATGTTTTAATTTATACAGATTTACTTGGAAATAAAAAAATACAAAGGTCTTGTTTAAATGCAGAAGCAAAAGTTTCAATGAACCAATCTAAGAACCCCTAACATAAGCAAACTCAGCTTTTCCCTCCATGAACTGCTGTATGACATCCGTCTGGCAAAGAAGACAAAGCTGTAGAAAGCCTCAATCCAAACAATTAAGATGTATAAAAAATTAGAGACTCTGTTTTCAGGTGTTTATAGCAGAAAGTGCTAGTAGTATACTACTTACATTGCTGCTTTTGTTTCATTGAATATCAATTTACACACAGTCATTAGAAAGCCTACATGCTGGTCATTCATAAACAGAAAGATATCAGTCATTCTTCATCTTAAAATTTTACCTCCTCCCTTCAGCAAACTACAACATTCTTCCTTAGTGAAATGAATTTATGCTTTATCTTCAGTTTGTTTGAATTGCTACATCCATTTATTTTCTTCCTCTTCAAATAATACCCTCCATTATTATGATGTCCTTGGAAAGTGATAGCTTTTAAATGAAAAAGAAGCTTATCACCCCAAATCCCTCTATTTACACTGTCAGGCCTGCACAATCATGCTAAAAAATCCATATTATGACACAAGGAATTGTTTTAATTAATTTGACCTGGGTTGTTTATAAGATGTAAGTACTCTCTCATGGCTCTCACACTCATTCATTATAGCAATCATATAACTTGTCTTTAATGGATGAAATTCAATCAATTTTTAAAGATCTTGAATTTTTTTCTTTTTGTTTGAATAATTTCATAGAATCATAGAATATACTGAGTTGGAAGAGACCCATCAGGATCATCGAGTCCAACTCCTGGCTCTGTGCAGGACACCCCAAGAATCACACCACATGCCTGCGAGCATTGTCCAAATGCTTCTTGAACTCAGACAGTCTTGGTGCTCTTACCACTTCCCTGAGGAGCCTGTTCCAGTGCCTGACCACCCTCTGGGTGGAGAACCTTTTTCTAATATCTAACCTAAACGTCCCCTGACTCAAATTCATGCTGTTTTCTTGAGTCCAGTCACTGGTCACCACAGCGATTGGGATCTACCCCTCCACTTCCCCTCATGAGGATGTTGAGGTATGCAGTGAGGTCTCCCCTCAGTCTCCTCCAGGCTGAACAGAACAAGTGACCTCAGCCACTCCTCATATGGCTTCCCCTCAAGACCCTTCACAATTCTTATGGCCCTTTCTTGGATGCTCTCTAATAGTTTAATGTCATTTTTCTCTTGTGGTGCCCAAATCTGCACACAGAACTCCAGCTGAGGCTGCACCAGTGCAGAGCAGAGCAGGACAATCCCCTCCCTCAATTGGCTGGTGATGCTTTCTCTGATGCCCCCCTAGACATGGTTGGCCCTCCTGGCTGCCAGGGCACTGATGACTCATTTTCAACTTGCCACTGACCAGGACCCCCAGGTCCCTTTCTGCGGCACTGCTCTTCAGCCTCTCATTTACTTAGTAAAATTTATCAGGTGAAAGAATGACAGGGCAGTTTGAAAATGTGGGAGAATAAAAAACCAAACAAATAAACCAAAGCCTTGAAAAATTACAGTCCTTCAAAGTAATGTGACTAATGTGGTTTGACAAGTATTACCTCCACAGCCTTGTTAAGTTCCATGGCTGGGTTCTACTCACACTTAACTGAAATTAAGAAGAAATGCTTATTTTAACAAGGGCAAGTAGCAAAAAAGTTCTTTTCAAAACATAATTGAATTAAATTGTTGAGATTTAATGGGCAGTGACATGTTGCAAGGCATTTATCTTAAAGGAAACTGAATAAAAGTTGGTTTTAGGCTCCTCATGTTATTTTTTCAATGACTAAAAAGATATTCATATCTTGTTTTACAAAACAGTGTACTGTGTGATGAACTCTGCACTCACACTACACAATTTCTTTCCTTTAGTCTGTTTGTTCTGGTCCCCAAAGTGCTCTGAAGCTTTCTTAAAAAAAAATACCCCTCTCCAACCAACCTCAAAAACCCCCAAACTTGATGCTTCTTTTGGTCTCCTTCCGTTTTGCTACAGTATAGCTATCAATCTTGGTCTTGAAAAGGAAGGAAATTAATCCTTTCTTTATTTCACTAGGCTTCAAAAGGTTAAAAAATAAATAATTTGAGTGACAGGGACTAAAAGTTTGTGCATATATACTCGCAGTACTAATTTTATGGGCTTAATTTCTTATGTGCTGACATTCAAGTTTATAACTTACAGATTAATGGCCAAAAGACAGAAAGAAATATCATGCTGTTCCCTGACTGTGTGGTTTCTCATAGCTAGAAACTGAAATACTGTAAACTATCTCAACTGAAAGACCTGAGAGTAACTGAAAGTACTGGCATCTGACATCTCACATGTTTATGACTACGAAGGAAATCTTAATTACAATAAAACAAATTTGGATTCAGTTACAAATGTATGAAACTAAAGGACTGGTCATCTTGCTGTAAGAACACTGATTATATGTTATATTTTAAAACAGCAATTCTGGTGACTGTAAAAGCTACTAAACTATACAGAAGTTTAAAAGACTTACTAGTAATGGAACTGCAAATTAGTCTTTGGTCAGTATACACTCATTTCTTACATATCTTATGAAAGCACAAACCCTTCATCTTTTTAGAAAATACCTGTGGCCATAGAATTTTGGAGAAGAGATGAAGAGAGGAAACATAAGAAATCCGGGACAACTTAGAAGCCATATTTCATTCCCTATAACTCAGGTTGTGAGAAGTCATGACCTGAGCACACATTTCACAACACAAGAGGATATGCATGTGTTTAACCTTTTCTTTGCTTTCTAACTCTGACATTAGCATAAAGTATTAGGAGCTGTGGAATATAGGTATCTTACATAAACTGAGCACATCTTAATTGAGATATATATGGAGTTTTTTTCTTTTTAAAATTTGACTAAAGACAATGGAAAGGAACTGGTGAGATTCTGCATCTTCTCTCAAAACAACATTATTATGCTTAACTTCTTAATTAGCTGTTCTAGCTGCATGTGCCACTAACCAACTGACCCATATTTTATCCCTAAAAGACCACAGTTACTTGGAAAAAACCTCTCATTATAAATCAAACTACTTGTGAATCCAGTTATTGCAAAACTGTTTAAAGAAAAGCACTAAACTTCTTTATGAAGCTTATTACAGTATCTGTACATGTATTATAGAACTTCAAAAAGTATGTTTTTGAAGAAGCACTGAAGAAATAATCATACTATCTTGATTCATATAATATACACATATTCTTTTGTGTATATACACACATGTGCAAATTCACACACAGAGATATATATTAACAAACACAGAGCCTTTATCTACCTATCTCTACCTGTATCCATTCAGCTTGCTGGGGATAATTAAAGATAAGGGAAATTTACCTCAACATTTGTAATCACCATTTCTCTAACAACATAAGCAATCGTACAGTCTTCAGAGTGGCATCTGACTCGAAAGCTGCCATATTCCATTACATCTGGTGGATCAGGCCAATACTGATGACATTTGGTCTGTAAGGAAAATTAAGCACATGTCAAGACTGTATACAAGCACTTCTGTTTCGAGCATTCCCTCCTATGCCGTGGTTCAGGGAACTCAAGGAGCAGTATGAAATCTGTTCTGGTTTGCTGGAGAGATTTTTGCACCCAAATTGAAAAAATAACAGAAAGTAGGCTAAATTCTCCATAAATATCTGTTTTAGTGATTTGTAATAAACATTCAGGTATTTGGATGCATGATGCTTTGTCTGGTCCTCATCTGCAATTACTATAATGACTTCTCAAGGCATAAGGTAGGAGGAGAAAGATGGATTTATTTCATCATAAGAAGAGAAATGTAGATGGTAAATTTATAACTATCTTTAGCCATCTAATAACAGGTTATAGCAAAGAAAGAGCCACACTTTTCTTGAAAGTGAACAACGAAAGGACAAGAGGCAACTGAAAAAAGATGCAACAAGGGAAATTCTGATTAGATGTTGGCAAAAAATTTCCATGAGGATGGTCAAGCACGGAAACAAGAAACCTTATGAGGCTGTGGAATGTCCACCTATAGAAACAATCAAAACTTAGCTGATGTGACACTGTAACTGCGCAAAGTTCAAAGCTGGTTTTGTCTGTAACTTTTAAACTGATACGGACTAGCAAGGGCTGGAAATTTTGAAGTGTTAAAATTTCTTGATTCTATCTTTAATAGAACTCAATTTTTAGTGGCTTGAAGTCCAAACTATAACCATTATGCCTGAAATTTTTACTGTGAAAGTTTACCTGAAACACTTTCCTTTTCAAATTTAAGCCAAAATAATGTATCAATTTCTAAAAAATTAACATTACTGTGGAGAAAAAAATAAAATTCTATAATACAAATCTTAAGATCATTGGAAAGAGACAGGCTGGAGTGTAAAACCTCAAGGGACTGCAAAAAGGTTTGGCATTTGCCAATGGGGATACTCTTGACAAGAATATACATTGTTTTCTATTCCTGAAAGTTCACCTGCAAACTGGGCAAATATCAATAATTTCTGAAATTAAACAAAACTCAGGAAAAAAGTGTCTAGGATGTAAAGGTACCAGCAGGATGATCAGAAGCTATCAACAGTTGCCTTGAAGTTTCCAACTGACTGGGCAAACTACAGACTATTACTAATATGTGTTTCTCCTCAACACAAGGAAATGAAAGCAGCAAGCTATTTTGACTGCAATACAGTCAAAAGATGGAGAATTTTTGTGTCAGATGATGTTCAGTGTCCATTTCCATGAACAGCTATGCAACCTGACCATGATTAAAATCTGATGGCTGTTTAACTGTCCTTCCTTACGTCTCAATCTTCATGCTGTTTAGGACCTTCAATATTCACTGCTCTGCTTTCTAAAAACACTGGGTTTTGATTGGGATGCCAGATAAATTTCATAGTGTAGGATAGATCACATAGGAAATATAGATAAAGGTTACAGTGTAGGCATACAAGAGCTTCTCTACCTTCTCTACCTCTTAAGAAAACCAACTGTTTCAGCTTTCACTTTCTAAAACTGCCCTTACATTTAATCTAAAACACTTAATCTTTAAAACTACAAAGGATATGTTAAATCAAAGTACAAAAAAACCCCCAGATTTTCAGTGTACTATTCTGAAAGTAATGGAGTGCCAGAATGTATTTAAACATAATTAAAAGAATTATCAGAGCGATTCTAGGAAAGAACATAAAATGTAAATAAAAATAAGCAGGTTAAACTCTGACCGCTACTAGTAAATAGCACGATGGCAGACTCTCTTTTAAAGCCAGCTACAAGGTTTGCTCAGCCTGCTCAATGCTTCCAGACATCTGCTGAATGGCTTGGAGAGCAACTGCCACATGGAGCCCAGTGCTCACAGGGAAAAATGACAACACGTAGTACCTGTCTGTTCAGCATAACTGAGTGAATGCAGTGATTTCTGTTTATCAGACAGCTGGTTTGTTTACAAAGCAGCAAAACAAAAAGCAAGTTGCAGACTACTTGTTCCTAAGTAATTCAGAAAGCCTGGCCTTCAGAAAAGTGATTCAATGGAATAAGTCGGCCTATTTAGTAGGTTATTTAATCATAATAATGGAAAAAAAGAGTTCAAAGGTACAGTACATTTCTTCAGCATACAAAGAACCTGGACACTTACCCGTCCTCTTTCAGTAAGAGTTGTTAACATGATGATCAGTGACAATTTGTGATCCCAGACTACTTGCCAAAAGTGTGCACATGTGTGTGGAAGAGGCCCCTGAGTAGCAATGTACCTGTTCACAATGCCCACAGAAGGAATTTCCATCTATGAAGTGGAAGAAAAGTCCAATGTAAAGTTTGGTCTCATTGCTAAAGTACTATTTTAACTCAGCATTTCATTCAAACAGGAAGTTTTGAGGGAAGATTAATGCAGCAAGTAATAAGCAATAAGACAATCAAGATCACACTTTGTTTTGTGAAAAAATTTTAAATCATTAATTTGAAACTACAGATGTAAAGTACAGATTCTATAGTCCTTCATGCTGAACTATGAATAGAAGATTATTAGTGAAAATGCATTTGAAAATTTGAAACTGCAAAGCTTTCCAGATTTTCTTTAATATTTAGTAAGGAAGTATAGCAGGGCATATACACCAAAGGTACAATAGCAAAAGCTGTTTATTGCCTGATACTAAACAAAGTAAGTGAATAATCAAGTCTGATTTAGGTGCTCAACTTAAGGATCTGACACAAATATATACATATTTTCCCCTCCTCTTCCCTGATCCCCAGACTACACTTGACTGATTAAGGCAATTATATCTCTGGTTTATCTTCTGTATCCTTCATAGCATAGCTGGTCGGCCATAAGTGGCTCTAGAGGGAAAAGGGCTTTATTTTGAGGATACAACCTCAACATCTGAAGCCTATGGAAAGGTAAAACAATTTTTACTGGTTAAAGATTCCGCACATATCACAGTTTGTACCAACCACATGGTTGCATCTACTGTGTATCAGGATGGTCACTTGTTTCACAAGAGACACTTCATCTTTTACATTATGAAACTTGACATCTTTTACATTTGCAAATCCCCAAAATATAAAAGAAAATATCCTTTTTCCCTAAAAAAAGCCAAATTCAGTCTGTGTTAGTAATACAGAGAGAGAGTAAATGCAGGTCTCTGTACGACTTACATTCACGTAATTTGCATTAATGTAATCTTCATCTCCTCGCAATATTATCCTTGTGGCATCATCTGCACACACAGGCGCACACACAGACACACACACACAAAAAAGAGGGAATAAAATTAGCAATTAAGGGGCATGTTTCCCTTCTATTAAGTTAAAAAACAACTGAGGAATTGCAGAGACACAAACAGCAGAATATAAACCAGAATACATTACATTTTAAAACATAAAATGAACAATTATATGACTTCAATTATATAATGAAATCTTCAATCAATAAGTTCCATACAATAGTTTTAATAGCTACCATATAAAGGATAAAGCAAAATAGGCAGGAACTGTACTTTGGACTCACAAGGTAGAACATCTTTGTATCTATTCTTGTCCATATTCTGAGGTACCTTTGCACATGTAACAGCCAACCCTGGTTTCTTTCTATAAAGTTGCTGCAAAAAAGAATGAAAAATCATAAAATTTTGAGAGATGTGATTATGCTATACACGCATTAAATACACTTACATGAAAATATATAGACTGAAAAAAAACATTATTTGCTTTAATTTTTTTTCCTATCTTTCTGCAAAATTCATTTGAAAGAATTTTGCATTTAACATGACAAGAATTTCTAATAATGCTATCTCATCATGATATCCAGAAGAATTTCTAGGACAAAAAAATAAAAAAAAGGAAATGGGAGAGTCATTGAAATATACTGTTTGCATGCAAGTTTACTTTCTTCTTATAAGACCACGGACTGGAAGGAAAATAGTAATTGAGGGTGAAAGAAGTGAGCAATGAAAGACACCGGAGGAAAAAAAATTAGTTGTAGCCTGATATCTTATGGAATCAACTGTAATACAAAAATTTCAGACAAATTTTTATTCTCTGGATTAAACCTAACCTATTCAATCCTGTAAGTATCTGAAAAAAACAACACTTCAGTGTACCACAATCTCTTAACCTGTGACACCGTTTCTTTTGGGCCATCTGTTGTTCACTCTGGAGTGAATGTGGGCATGGAAGTGTAAATCAAAATTTTAAGGTTGGTGCAAGGTTAATGGTTGGACTTTATAATCTTAGGGATCTTTCCGAAACACTAAGTGCGTCATATCAGACAATAAAAGGTACAGAGGGGGAAAAACAACAACAACAAAGAATTAAGCAATGTAATTATACAATTAAACCTTTTCTGTATTAAATATATGTGAAAGTAACTTACAATTGAGTTATTAACATCACTGTGGTAGAGTTTTATGTACCTCACTGAACACTTACCAAAGAGCACATTATATTTTACAAGTTTAATGAAGATTCTGAATATGGTTTCAAACATAAAATGGAATTAAATAAATAGAAAGCTACTTTGGTTGAGAGGAAAAAAACCAACACACAGAAAGCTTATTCTATTGTAAGATTTACTGAATCCTAAGATTCTGTATCACAGCTCACCTAATTTTTCAACTTATGCAACATAAACAAGCCCTGTGAGAACTTGATAAAATATATAATGGAACAGCTTCTATCAGTTATAACTCAAATTCCACTTTACTTTACTAGAGCCAAGTTGTGATTTCTCCTTTTTATTGGAAAACAAGGAAGAATAATTTAAAGTCAAGTGATCATTCTCCAGCTTCATAATTGTTGCCTGGCAAATAGCCATTTTCTACTGACAGATTTGTTAAATTCTGATTAAATGGAGGAAGATATTCTGGAAAAACTTGATTATTCGTAGTCTACTGAATGACTATTTACTATTTTACTAAGGTAAATGGAGAGTTTGAGAGTCACCAAGGCTGATGAGGTGACACTGCAATTGTCTCTGATTATGAAACAATGAACTCAAAGAAACAAGGCCACTAAGCTGTCCTCTAGATTTATTATATTTCAAAAGGGTTTTGAGCTTTTTCTGTAATATCCTTTATAAATGCTCACATGAAAAAAAGTCATGAAGGAGCAAATACCCTATGACGATTATTACAGGAAATTGTGCACAAATTTAGTCAAAAAATTGACAATTAAGAAAGTACTGAAAGGCCAGTTCACATCTTTTGAGCTCCTGTTTCAATAGCCAGCACTCATTCCAATTAATTGATGGACTGTATCCAGTGGATTTTGGAAAGCTGCTGTGAACCATAGTCTACAATTTCTTAAGAAAAAGGGAAATTTAATTCTCAGAAGTCTTGGAAACAAAGCAAATTTCATTAAAAAAGTGGTTATACAATTACCCATATCAGAACTATTCAGCCCCTACCATTAAATTTTACAGCATTTGAAAAAGAGTGAAGGAAAAAATATCAAAATGGGGGAAAATTTTATTGCTGTTCTACAAATTTTCAGTGACAGAAATGGTCACTCCAGAACTCAGTTTCAATTTTATAAATCATAATAACTAGGGTTTCTCCAGAGTTACTATAAATGTTTGAATCCACTACAGCAAAACAAGCACAAATATTACACTGTACTCCCTTGCCATTAGAGAAGCAGATGAATTATCTTTTGTAATTTCTTCCACTTACAATGAAGGAACTAATATAATAAATTATAAAAACATTTTATTAGTCAGTTTTCTATGACATTCTTTGCTAACACATTGAAGAACACAGAAAAAGAAACAAAGTACAAGACTGACCTCGGTGAAAACCCCACTACTCTACTGAATAAAATAACTAAGGAAAAAATTTAGTGATACTTTAGTGAGCTTTAGGTACTTGAGCTACAAACATGTTAATTCAAATACATTTTTCTCAGCAGATGATATTTTGTGTAAGACTGATAACTCGTTCTTCCTTTCTAAGTAGTGAAGTGTGAAACTGATGGGCAAGTAAAAATGTTGCTCCCTTGAGACAGAACTGAACAGGAACAATGGGATTGGCAATTAATTAAGCCCCTACATTACTTGCTGATTACAGCTACTGGTCTATATTAATGACATTTGAGAATTGAGTGTTACCTACCTCAAACTGAATAAGGACAGTTCCACTTTCTAGCCCTCTTCTTAGTTGTTCCATAGACTCCTCCAATGTATCACCACCATATTCAGAACAGATAGGAAGAATAGATTCCGGGAGATTGTGGGAATCAGCTTCATCCTCTGATTTGGATTCCACAAACTGTTTAATTACTGAAAGGTATGTAGACAATTAAAATCCATTGCACACAGCATTAATGTGTTTGTAACAGATATAAAAATTTACAAGCTTGAAAGAACAACAAAGTTTCCAAAACCTCAGGAAAGTATATAGCAACACATTTAATTGCATTTCTTTTTGTACTATATTAGTGTAGAAATTACTAGGAGTGAAACATCCTTATGACCTTTCTGAAAAATAAACTTGAAGGGACTGTCTTTGAAGACAAAGAAATTGAATTCCAAGCACAAGGAACTTTTTGCAATCTTGTCTTACAGAATGAACTGCTAAAGAGACTAATGAATCACAGCATCCACAATGGTAAAAAAACAAAGGAGTTTTGCCTAAAAAAGTTAAGAATATAATGGAATATCTCTACAAGAAACTTGCATAAGTTTGGACCTCCAACAGCAAAATGAATGCAATAATTCTTATATAATACTCCCTTACCATTAGAGAAGCAACTGAATTATCTTTTGCAATTTCTTATGCTAACATTGAAGACAAACATTAATGAAGTAACCTGTGTAGCAGTTCTGTCTCTATGAAACATATTATATCACCAAACACGTTCAGCTGTGGTTATTATCTGCAATATCAGAACACTTCATACCTGCCAAACTTCAGAAAATGGGAAGCTGTTCATACACATGCCTATAGAAATGACTGGCATGGGGCAACAGGTTAGCTTTAGATAAAAGCAGACTTCTCTTATCTGCAAGTAGGAAGGGGACTAGAAGAGTTAAGGGAAGACTACATGCTGCATAAAGCCTGTGGAAAGGCCTGCCACAGGGAAAACAAGACCAAGAACCCATCTGTCTTCCTAGAAACACAAAAAGCTTTAAATAAAGTCAATGTTACAGAAGTACATATAATTTAGGCAATTTTATTCCCTTGTATTTCCCAGTGATGCATAATCCCTTCAGATTTTTAAGTCTTAATGTAATCAGAAACTGTGCAAAGCCCTTCCATAATAGTGTGTTTTAAGGTCTTACCACAGGTTTAAGGAAAGTAAATAATAAACTAAGAGTTTCACAGTATCTGAAAGCTATTGGTATCTACATGTGTTTAAATGTAGAAAGCAAAGCCAAGGTGGAGGAGTTCCCCATATTTCAAAGAGTGTCTCCTCTTTGCTGGCAGCGGTTTAGCAAGCAGGCTGCACAGCTTTATCTCACCATTGTCACAAAATATCTGTTGTAAGACTGAGGTGGGGAACAGTTTATTCTACTTGTTTCATCGTATAATTGTGCTGGTAAACAGCTCAAGGGTATTTGTAAACCTGCAATTGGGGATTTGGGAAATTATGCTTTACTTACAAAAAAACCTCAGCACCCCAAACCACCAAAAAAACTTTTTCAAGGGACTATTTATTCTCATAAATTTGTAGACTTAAAAAATAAGAAGAAATTCTAACTTGATAGATTCTTTATTGCAGTGGTAAAAACCTACACAGTTTAAAGTATTTGTATTAATAATTTGAATGTGGCAAGACGTATGTTTTAGCACAGACCTATTCCAAATGCACTGAGAACACATTTATGCAAACAGAAAAGGGTATAATGCCAAGCATAAGAGCAACAGTCTCAAAAACATCAGAAGTGAATAAAATGAGCCCAGTTACCTTTCCGCCTGACCAAAAGTGCAAGCTCTCTTGTGTGAGATTCTCTGCTGGCTTTTATGAACATGACCACCTGGTCATGCGTGTGTTCTGAGATATCTCGGCCATTAATTAATACTATCTGATCACCTTCGTTCAGCTTCGGAATGCATTTATCAGCCTGTTTCAAGACCAAAGAAACACATTAATGTCATTGCATGCAATGGTGTAAGCAGGAACACATCAGGATATTAAGTTCATCATGTAAGCAAAGTCTTCACAGTTCTGATTAAAAGGTGTCTTTCATGCTTTAAAGCCTCTCAATGAAGATAAGATACAGTTCAAACAGCATATTGACAGCTATAAAAGAAATTCATGTTAATCAAACAGCTACCATCAGATTGCTCTCAAAGATCAGACACCAAGCCTCAACAACCACTGAATTTCTGGGAAAAATGTTTTGGGCACATAAGATAACAATTTCAGTTTTGATGCACTGAATACTGAGAAGTTCAAATATGATTTTCATGAACATAATTTAAGTAACATGACATTGCCTAGGCATGTCCATTTTAACAGTGAAAGAAATCCATACACATTTCATATTTTTGTTATTTAGCAGATTCTTGTTTGGTGGATATTAAATGATATCTACAAATAGAGAACATTCTTCCTCTCTCCATTTACTGAAAGTTTTAACAGGAAGATGCAGGCAAGTACTCAAACTGTGATGCTCAAGTCTCCAGCATTTGTGAAAAATTCTTTTGCTACCTGTGCTGCAGGGAACACTAAAACAAGGTTTTACCCATCTCAGATGAAAACTTACATTATGTATTGTCTTGGATACCGCAATTTAGATTAACTGTTGAACACTCCAGGGCTTGTTCAGCTTTTTTCTGCCACACTTCTTAGTACGCTTAGCTCTAAATTCAGCAAAAAGCAATTCAAGCTATGGCCAGAATATGATAATGATGCTACTAAGATGAATAAGGACTAGAGCATCTTTAGCATGAGGGAAGGCTAGAGAGCTGGGAGCGTTTAGCCTAGAGAAGAAAAGGCTCAGAGGGTTCTTGTCAATATCCATAAATACTTGAAGGGCAAGGCACAGAGACATTGAAGCCAGGCTCTCCGTGGTGCCCAGTGACAAGATCGGAGGCAATGGGCTCAAAATGAAACCCAGGAGGCTACATCACATCAGGAAACACTTTTTTTCTGTGACGGTGACTGAGCACTGGAGCAGGTTGCCCAGAGACAGTGTGGAGTCTCCCACCTTGGAGTATTCAAAAGCCATCTGGGATACAGTCCTGGGCAACTGACTCTAGATGACCCTCTAGCAGAGAGGGTTGGACAAGATGACCTGCAGGTCCCTTCCAATCTGTGATTCTCTAATATGAATGTGCAGGATTCTACAATCTTTGAGTGTTAAGTAGTGCAACAATTTTATTTTCATTGCTATCCAAATTTTAATTTTATCTAGGATCTGCCCAGCAACACAAGAGTGATATATAAACGTTTCATTTCATTTGTTGTGTGAATGAGACATAGACCTTTACTGCTATTCTCTATTCATAGTTCTTCCTTGTATTTCCTTAGTGCCAGCACAGGTTCCCCAAATTTTATTCCTTCAATATTATTAGCTCTGCCAAACAACCATCACCAAGCCCCCGTGTGGGAACAAGACATTCAAACTAGATTCTACCCAAATTATGCCTTGCACTGATGGCTCCTAACATAAGTTTGTCAGTGATGTACTGTATTACCAACCAAAAATCACGAAGAGATGGAAAGGAGAAGTGATAATGAAAAAAAAAACCAAAACAAGAAAAATGCAGAATAAAAAAAATAGAGGCAAGGATGTGAAGAAGAAAATTAATTGGGAGCCACTTGTGCCAGAGAATAGAGTGAAAGGAAAGAAAACTTAAGACCTGTCTTAGTGCCACAAAACAGACAAAGGAGAAGAGAAAGAAGCAAGAGAAAAGAAAGATGTATGCAAGAGGAAAAAATCCCAAGCATAAAAGTTGCTTAAAAATTTAAAGAAGGAATAGTTTCCACCAACTTTTTCCATAGAAATAAGGAAAGAAAATAATGAAGGATAGGGAAGATTGACAATGATTCACAACAAACAAACAGAAAAAGAACGGGAATTAGGAACAGGCACAGTGTTCTTCAACACTGATTTAGCTAGGTATTCACAGCTCCCCAAGAACACCCTTGCCATGTGTACAATTTACAAAAGGCAAGACTGAAGAATGTAACTCTCAAATATTACTGAGATATTAGTTACTCTCTCTGAAATATAAATATTTGAAAAGATAGGAGATATAAAGACTGTATCCAGTCAGTCTAGTAGAGTTAAGAAGTCAACAAGAACATGGAGAGAATGGTTGCTGATCTCCTATATTTGTCTATAATTAAAATTTCTTGGCTGGCTGCTTACTATTACTCTTTATTACAGATAAAGATTAATATCTTTGCTCAAACAAACTTTGTTAATCATTTGTTAATGCCTCAGCTCTTTTATGTGAATCATCTGACTATATAAAATATATCTTGAGTGAGAATTAATTACTTCTACGCAAGCATAATTTGTAGATTTTTCAGATACTAAGCTTTTCCACACAATTAATTATGTCAAAGGCTTCCTGTCCTATTGACACACCCAATGCTTCATTTTATGCTAATCACCTTGTTATTGCTTAAAGAAGCATGCAATTTTTTTTCAATTGAAAGCTTTATTAAATAAAACCATAATGATATCTTTAGCACCTTAGGACATAAATACCATTTGTGAAAAAAACCCCACAAAACAGTATAGGACTTCAATTAAAACAAACAAACAAAAAGCCAAGAGCTGCAATAAATGGTTGTTCCTTAGCTATAATGTGGTCTCACAACAAATTTGGCTGCTCTTTCCTACAATTTTCCCAGCGTACTAGAATGCTGCTTTATTAGAGGGGAATTTTTAAAAGAACTCTAGAATTTGTGAAAGAAAATACTGCCTTATTTTTGGTGAGTAGATTTGTTTCCTTTTCTCTACAAAATATGCACATCTTTTTGTAGAAAAATGGGAAAAAGTGATCTAAAATCCTGAGAAATAATCTTAGCAAATAATACTTCCAAACAGCATTCCTAAGTGCAATTTTTAGGATAATGAGTGAATCTAGAGCAGTCAAAATAGTAGCAATGAAGGAAAGGTATCACTGAGCTAAAATAATGTAAAAATGCATACCATAGACTGTTTAATTTGAACTTTCAAATATCAGCTACATTTCTTTAAACAATAAAGAGCAGGTAAAATTTCGTTTATGGTAAACAATATAATCAATGTTAATAGTGCTTTGTTCTGAAAAAAAGTATATTTTTTTCTTCTTGTAATAACATGACATGATTTCTATAGCACTGTTATTGAGTATATTGCATCAAACAACTGTTTCCAATTTTTTCTGTGATCCTAATAATTTATTCACTTAGTTTCTTACTAGGCTAGAGGTCTAATTAGTCACTGGCAGACACTTAAATGAAGTGTGTAAGTTAGAAGTCCATTCGTTTTCCAATCCAAGAGAAAAAAAAAAAAAGAAGATCAATACTTTCCAGAAGACAATCTGAATCTGCCAAAGGAAATGACTGCTTCTGGAGAAACATCTTTCATTCTCTGACTGTGGAATGAATGAGTCTGCTTGCCTTATATGACTTCAGTATCACAAATCACCCTTAAAAAGTTTGCTAGGTTGACCATGAAATGTTTTAAGGACTGTTTGATTTTCACTTTGTAGGTTTAAGTTATAAATTCCTACTAATCTTTTATTAAAATAATTACTATAGCTTATAAAGGAGTGTTATGCACTGCATAAGTCAAGCCACAAATCATAAATGTGACAAAAACAACCACTCAAGCAATTTGTTTTAGCTTGATTTGCATTGTGACATTTAGATATCAGTCCTGTGACTCGTTATTAAATTTCAAAAAGAGCCTACAAGAGTATATCATATTTTTAGGATTAAGTCAGCAATATCAAGTCTGCACTAAAATTACTTTACAAGAGTTGGAAATATAGTTTGGAAAAAGGAGAGTGAAAAAATTTGAGATGGCAAATGTCCCTACAAATTTATGTACTAATTATTTAGAAAAAAAAGTTAAAATGATGCTATGTTACTACTATTATTTCACAATTCAACAGAAGAATCCAATGACTGTACTGATTCTTATAAACATTTCACTTAGTCCATAGATATTTCCATAAGCAAAAATCTATGGCAAAATAGGAACAGAGCAAACATACTCTGCTCCCTCTCTCCTGCCAGATATCCTCCCAATCTATACATATTGTTAGCCCTGAGGATTTCCTCAGTCTATCATGGTTTGCCTAGTCAATAACAGCAGCTTTTTCTCCCCAAGTATTTGCCCTCTCCTGATCACCCACAAAATTATTTTAACCACAGCATCCTTTGTCAAGGAGTTTCGTTTGTCTACTATCTTCTGCATGAAGAACTGCTTCACTAAACATGAAGAACCTGACTTTCACAAACTTGATTTGATACCCCATAGTTCTGCTGGAATTCCCTGTTCTAAGTGCTCCTAATCTCACATCTCTCTTAAACTAGCTCTTTTTTTCTAGGCTACAGGGGCTCAAGTTATTTATTTCTTCAGTGAATGCTGTTCCCTATCTTAAGTCTTTGTCCTTCATCAAGCATTTTCCAGTTCCAGATGCACTTCTTGAGATTACAAGAGGACACAAATATGCTTTCTACTTGTATCTTATTTGGGCAACACTTCCAGATCCTTTAATCTGTGGTTTAAGAAACCACCAGTCAAACCAACTCCTAAAGAGAACAGCTCAGCTGCTATCTCACACTGGTTATGGGTGTCCAAATTACTATTTCTACAGATCTCTAAGGGGGAGGGAATAATAAAGGTAAGAGTAAAAGCCTTAAGAATTTACTTACAGGTGATCCTGGAGTTATTCTTGATACGACCAGTGGCATTTTTTGATCTACTCCACCCTAAGGGAATGTCAAGTAAATAACAACCATAAGTATATCATTAAGCATAAGCAACATTTAAAACTAGTAATCACTTACTTTTGTTTCTATATACATTTTATACTCTGTCATCATAGGCAGGGTTGGTAGGACTGAATTTTCATCACTAAATGGGTGATTAAGGGGTGGGTTGTGGTGTCTTATATCTACCATTTTCCAGTAGACTAGATCCAGTGTCTTTGGCCATATATTTTACTAAGCAATAAACAGATAAAATGCAACATTTATTGTAACCCTGTCCTTCAAGCAACCCTAATTCAACACTTTAACTGGCAAGGCGAATAGTCGTCTTAGATGTTGTGATGAACGTGCAAGGAATATGGTAGGATCAAGGTTCCAGACAACTGTATTCCCTTATTCTCTTCACATGACATTTGATCACTGCCCCACCAATAAATGCGCAAGATGAAAAGATCAAACTCTGCTGTGCTAATTTACACTACTCTGCTTAAATGGAATTTCAGTGAGGGAATGTAAAACATTTACAATAGTCAGTTATTAATAGTAATTTCCATTTTCTTCAGAAATTAATTTTCAACTTTCCAGTATGATTTACAATGGATATATTAAATTGAATGGCACAAACTATTTCAATAGTTTTATAATACGAAGGTCCAATTTTTCAAATGTTGATGCCTTAAATTAGGCTTTCATGTTCATATTTAAGCAGCCAAATAGGCAGTCTGCTTTGGAAATGTGCCACAGCATATGCAACCGAAAATCAGAGAACTAGTAGTGGCTTATTTCTGTAAGTGTTGCTTTAGCATTTAAGGATTAGGCTGTCATTTCTAAAGACATGAGAAATTTCTGCAGAATATACCGTTTTCTCCAAATCATTACATTAAAAAAATAAAAAGTAAAGCCAAAACATTATATTTTAAAAGTATTTAAAAATATCTTAAAGATTGCTCGTTTACCTTTAGATTAAATCCAAACTTCCCATCTTCATCTGGTATGATACGCACCAAAAGTAAATCTCCTTCAATTAGGTCATTCTGCAATATATAGAAAAAACCCACAGATTTTTCTAATTTTTAAAAGAAAATTGCAGCAAAATAGGGAATAGTGCATCCAAATTTAGATGTGCTGAACAAAAATACTCTATGTAAATCCACCTTAAAATAGGAAGAGGATACGGTTGTAGAATACACCTATGGTAGTAATCTTTTAAATGGTAAAAATAGCAACATATATCACAGCAAACGTTCTCTGGTTGCTCTGTAGTAACAGCACTACTCTCACCTTACCTTTCTTGATTGATAGCTCCTATTACATTTTCAATCTTTTGTCACCAAAATGTTAGGTGCAACACAAGAGTAGAATTGATTCTACTCTAAGAACTATGAAGTGACTACTTTTCCCTCGATTTTTCTCCTGTAAATGGGTGCATTTTTATTTTCTGCAACAGATCCATAAAGCAGATCAATTGAAAGGTGTCAGCAGCTAGTGGACAGGTAGGTTAGGAAGTTCTTCAGAACACCTCTGGAACAGGCTGGAGACAGGGGAAAAGTGATCCGCAACCATAACATTAGCGGGGACCAGCTGCTTTCCAGTCAGTTCAGAATTCAGATGATCTTTAGCCGTCCTTAATGCATGCCTGGGATAAAGCAGAGTTGTTCCTGCTATTCAGACATAGAGCAACTTGAGTTATTTGATCTTTCTCCCTGGAGGAAATAAGATTTAATCACACGAGTATTCCCATTCCACTAGGAAATTTTCCTGCAGATGCTTCTGGAACACTGGACACTTTGGAAATCAATAGAGTTAGCAAGCTTGTCTATCATACTGTATATACAATCTCAGATAAATTTGAGCAGTAAGACAAGATCTATTATTAGTGCACAAAATATGCTCATCCTGATATATAAATCACAACTTCTGTTCATTCTTAAACTACAACTTAAAGTTACATTCACTACTAGTTTTAACTTTAAAAGCACACAATTGAACATACCTTATCGCAGTAGTACTGACTGGAATCTTCTGTTGAGCTACTTTTTGTAACGTTGTCATATGTTTCTAAGAACTGTTTATCCACCCCTTCCAAAGGGTAAGAGCCAGAAATGTTGCCAACTCCATTAGGAGACTGAGACAAGGCTTTAGGTGAGATATGAGTCAGAGAACTCCGCGTTGGACTGTTATCCAATACATTCCTTTATTTAGAAAGGATAAATATTACAAAAGGTATAGTTATCCAGACTTTTAAATTAAATAGTAAAACATACAAATGCACTGCCCAGTTAAAAAAGCAAGACTACTTCATACTTAGATTTTACAACACTTCTTGAAGTGCAGGGAAACAGGATTTAAGTGTGATTTAAACCTATCATTTGATCAGTCGACATTCATAAAAGACAAAGCAAAACTAGAGTAGTAAAATTATTTTTTGCAAAATATTTTGTGGTTAGCAGTGAAAGGCACTGTTGCAGTGGTATAAGAAATCACAGTAATACATGAAAAGAGATGAACTGCAAGCAATAGTTGCCAATTCTACCCATGAAAAATCTTTTGCTGTGATTCCACTCTCATTCCTGCAAAGCAATTTTTTTTTTTTTCCAAATCCTCCCTCTTATGAGTGCCATGTCAACCTTATCCCTGTGGGAGAGGGCAAATTGCAGAAAAGCCATGGTAAATTGTCAGAGCAATAGGAAGTGAAGAGACAGCGAAAGATTTAATTACAGTTAATATAGTGTATTATTGAGGTAGTTACAACCATGTAGAAGGACCCAGAATTAAATTAGAGTGTAGATCTGGCATTCAAGAACCTTAACATTCAAGGATAACTAAAGTCACTAATTAAAATGCTCAAATCTGAGAATTGGCCAAGTTGCCTGCTGGTGCTCCAGGACCTTTCAAATATTCACTTGGCTACATACTCTCTTTTGAAAAGGATGAAATGCAGACCTCTAATACAACCCAACCCATTCTTTAATTGGACCAAACTCATACAGACTACCGGCTTCTTCTTGATAAATCCTATCTAATGTGAAAATATCTGTCCTGGGGAAAGCTTAGGTATAGCACCATTGAATTCTGACAGTCTTAAAGTAGAAGAAATATATGCAAGTAAACCCTGGCGTTAAAGTTTGTAAATTCAAACATTTACTTCTGCTTTGGTACTGGTCTATATACATGAGCTTTTTTGAACTATTTCCAGCAGCCATTGCTAGCTGTCAATAAAGAAGTAATACTACACTATATAGGAATGTAGCTTAGGCTTTTAACATACAGGACTTTCATTGCAGTGAACTTTGATAACGCAAACACTTATTTCTTGGCTGATGAAAATCTGATTGCAACAAATGTAAATGTTCTGAAAGATACCATCAAGCAAACATATTCTTGCCATAGTACTTCTGACTTTCAGTTGTATTGTGTGTACTTGGCAATGGGAATGATGTGTTTTGTGCAACATTTGCAGAATTTTCAGATATTACAGAAAATATGCTTTCAGTGTTTGGGAAATCTTTTTTATTTGGCGCTCTCCATAATTTAAGAACACTTTGAAGTAGTGAACTATAATGACACTTAAAGGAATCATACTGTCTAAATGACATTTTCATCTGATAGCTCCCAGGACTTTTCATGATTCATATGAGGTCAATGTTAAGCAAGGAGGAACATTATATATGTAAATACATCCTAAAAAGTTTTCCAGACCATAGTAATTTTAAAAAAACATTTTACTTACAGACTGAAATTATAGATCATAATGATTTTTCAGTGTAGAAAAAAAATTAATAACATCACAAAAATATGACAATATATTTCAGTTAATGTCATCTGGCACTATATAGAGTCAATAGATAAAATTACCAGTGGATTTTTACATCATTAAAGTTTTGCAACAGTTTTTAACCAACTTTTTCATTAATAGTGATTAGGAACCTATTACAACTTAAGACTTTCCATATCCTAACCCCAAAACATACTTTTTTCCACAAATCTTTACAATCTTCATTGGTTTATACATGTGTTTATTTGTGTCTTTTAACCATACAAGTTCACTACCCTGAAAAATCAGTTGAAGTTATTTATTTCACTATTTATCCTAGAGATTTTATAGTAGAAAGTTTAAAGAAAACTCACTTTGGTGATTCTTGTTCAGATGACCTGTTAAAAACAACACACAAAACCAACATTAAATCATTAAATGACCACAAATTAAATCTTCAAGCAAACAAGAACTATAGTTCAATTAAAAAAAAAAAAAAAAAAAAAAAACCTGCACAAAAGCCAAAAGGTATGCTCATAATAAATTAAAGAATACTTAACCCTGTGCTGAAAGTCTCAATCAGATAACTATGGTATTTATGAAACACTCAACAAAAACCCCAGGGCAGTTCTAACCACTCGCTTGTGCTTCTGGCACAAGCCCAACTACAGGCAACACACATCTGCTACCACAACTTGAACTACGTAGGAGTTTATAGGGGCAGTTATTTAGCCAGACACACCACATCATTTTAGGAAGTTTTAGATGTAGATCACAATGACTGCAGACATCACTGACTGTATTCTGTAAAATGCCAAAACATGGGAAGTTCTTTACATTTAGGTAACCAGAAATGAGCACAGGTGACTTCAGAAGCATGTCAATTCTGATGCTCATTCTCATGATGTGAGAGCAGAGCAAGTGTTGACAGAGAACTTTAAGACAAAGCATAACAAAAGCAGAAGTAGTTACACCAATGAGGACAATCTCAAATGGAAATCAAAATTTGCAGTATATAGAATTTTTCCAATGTATTCAATTATGTTCATCAGAAACCACCTGAAACAGTGAGCCAAATGTTTCTACATCAATTAAAACAATAGCTGTAATACTAAGACAAATTTTAAAGTAAAATTTACCAAAAAGGTGCTTGCAAAACAAAGTAAGTTTAAGGCAGATAGGATAGCTTTACAAAGTCAATTAAGCAGTGACCAAAAAACCTGGAGTGGTGTAAGTCCATGCTGGAAAAATAAAAATGTGAAGTAGTTCAGTTTGAACGTAGAATTTCTGAATTGTCAATAGGAGGCAGTTCACAGCATACAGTTAAAATCTCAACTATTGTTCTCTAAAACTTCTTCAATACTAAGAATTATGTACTATAATTCATCAAAACTACAGGTAAAATAGCAGCAGTATCAGTCTAGTTAGGTTTCCTTATATGTAATTTGACAATATGAAGAAATTCTTCCTTGAGAGGCAGAGGTGGTGAAACTTGATCCCCATAGAGTTTGTGGAGGTTTGGGTTCTGTGTACTTTTAATATTTTTAAAACATTTAACTTCTCCCTTTTTTATTGAAGGCATACCCAACTTCTGACTCCACTGATATCCACCCCCACTTTCCCATAAATACCTCTGGTTTTCTTTGTCCACAATTGCCAGAGAATTTTTACCCCCTAAGTATAAGCAGATCCTATGGGAAGGTGTATTCACCTGCTCCCTGACCAGCCCACATCTACATGGGACAACCACTGAACTTGTACTGAGAGGAGAATGCCAGTTTAAGGTTTTGTTTTTTATTTTCCCCTGTCTAGTCACTGACTTTTACTAATCTTGCAGAAAACTTTGCATCTTTGAAAACTCGGCTCCTACACTACGTTTGACTGCATTGTCCAAGTGTTCTGAAGTACGAACAGAGGCAGACAGGCAGTGTTATGACATAAGCCTTCTTTCCTTAGGAAGTTATGCTAAAAATAAAGAAACATTGTATTTATTTTCCTTTAAGCTAACAGATTTTTTCATGAGGCAAAGAACAATGAAACTGTACATTTTTTTTTCTACATTTTGCCACAGTAGAGCTACAGCTCTATTACCAAATTCTCTGCAGAATTCAAGTTGCCATAAGTTAACTCTTTAAAGAGCCTTCATCAAAAATTTACACACATAAAATTGTGATTCAAATAGATGAAATGTCCCAATTTTAAGATACTATCTCCCCTCTTTCTTCCCAATAGAAAGAGGCAATTTGAGAAAAAAAAAAAAACAAATCAACAAACTTTGGATTCCATTATTACACCATGCATAAGTGTACAGTAAATATTTCATTATCTCAGTAATAGCTTTGGAGACTTAAATGTGAGATATAAATTCTTAGTACTGTTTGATGAAGATTTATCTGTTAAATTATTACACTTTAATTCAAACATATTAGCTCTGAGTTACTGAAAATTCTGCGACCTTTTGAAATGGGAAGAAACACAACACAATATTTGACCAAGAAAGTGACCAAACTCAAGGTCTAGAAGAATTCATCAGAGACAATGCAGCTGCGTCTTCCTAAAGTTCCTAGAGGGTCAGCAGAACTTTGCACCATAACACAGTTAAATAGTATTTCTAGCATGTAATTACACACCGATATGATAAAATACCTTAAACATGAATACCTAATGATATTTTCTGGCTACACAATATTACATATTTTACTGACCTATCTTCTTCATTTCACAACATATGACAAGGACTGTATTTTAAGTCACTGAAAGATAACACTCACCACACCAGCCATTCAACTTTTTCATCGAGAAAGAGAGCTCTTCCTTGCAAGGAGATTAGGCTTTCCATTGGTGCAGCTAACAAACAAACACTTCAAAATTACAGGTAATTTCTCTTTCTCACTTCACAATATATCTAAAACGATGTAATTTCAATCTTGCACTCACTATGGATTGGTCTGTTGATAATGACCTTTGTACTAAAATCTTTGCCCTGAGAAGTCTAACTCTCCTCTTCTGTCAGAAGGATAGAAAGGAAAGGTCTTAAGGAAAGACCGCTCCTCCCCATTTTAGTGTGACCTACCAGGGAATTCTGCTATTCTGAGAACTGAGGATGATAAACGACAGCAGAATAAAACCCCAAGAGAAAAGGGACAGCTGAAACAATAGCAGTGTAGCAAAACTCCCCTTTTACAAACAACTGAAGGAAACATCTGTAGGTTTTGCCCTTGTGCTGTTCTTGAAGTTCTTAAAGCTTCTTTTATTGTAACACCTGGAGGGCTGGGGACACTGAGTGTGCCAGCACTTCAATTATCACTTCTTTTCGGAGGATTTACCATTAAACCTGGGATTATTATTCATAAGCAGAATAAGTGGAAGATATTTTCAGCAACACCTTTCTGCTGTCTTTTAGAGAATTTTATACAGAGAACACTCAGCATTTCTGTGAAAGACTGACCGTGTAAGAAGGTGACACAAGTTCTTCGTGCTGCATACATGAGTACCATTACAGAAAAACTTGAGAACTTCATGGCATACACAAGTTTTTCAGTGATTTTCTAGACGTTCCAAACGTTCCCATTTGTAAACTGCTGCCATCAATCACCATTAAAGGGATACTTTGTTACTCTGCATCGCCACTATTGACCGTATTCCAGTTTACTGACTTGCTATGAAAGTTTCATGTATTCTGATACACCATAACTGCTTGGATTGCTGCAACATTTGCCTCATCACAGATTTGCAATTCAACTTCGAAACTTTTCATCTGGGTGCAAAATGTAGCTTTTTGAACTGGCACAGAAAGTGTAGTGCATTTGAATAAGAATATATATTTAAAAAGAGAAGTTTACATCTAACCAAAATATACACATGTACAATTTTCATGTATATTTGAGTGGAAAAGCACATAAAACTTAGTCTATTAATAGTAGCCTTAAAACCCTAATTTGAAACTAATTGAAATATTCTCAGATCCACCATCTGCTTTTAGGATACATTCCTTAAGAAAGGCTGGACTACACAAACGAGGATACCGAACTTTTGTGAAATGCAATAGATTTTCTAAGAACAAAGAAATTATCAAGTCCATATAGGATTAAGAACTAAGAATAAATAACAGTTTAAAATGAGGAATATTTTTAATTTTTTGCAATTTTGTACCAAGAAAGTAGTTACTAGGACATGGCTGGGTAAATCTGAAGAGTATTTTTATCAACAGTAATGTTTTAAAAGTTTTGCTCACAAAAGAAATTGTATTTTAGTTAAAATAATGTGTTCCTATAGTACATTCACCAAAGGTCACTATTCAGCTACAGTTTATTGTCTATCGAAATGGTAAGCTAAAAGAATTGAACAAATGCAGCATCCGTTCAGGAAATCTATTTTCAGTGCAATACCTTCACCAGATGATGCATCACACTCACACCAGGAACGTATGTGCACTTCCAGAAATTCATAGCACAGTGCAAGTGAATTTCCTTTTTGTATACTAGTTCATCATTCCATTTCCTTCCCCTCTAACTCTGGGGCTGTACACATTATGCCACCTATATCACTAGCAAAAGACAGTTTTATAACATACGTTAAAAGAGGTTTGTTTGTAGCTTTACAACCATTTAAGATAAAAGTTTATGAAGGAATACGTTGCATTTATAACAAGTAGAATTTTAGACTTGAAGTAATTTAGGTTGGGAGGGAACCTGAGAGGTCACTTAAACTCTTGTTCAAAGAACAGCCACCAAAGTTACATGAGGGTGTTTAGGTCCTTGTCATGTTGTGTTTGGAGGTTCTCCAAGGATGGAAAAACCTCCACCTTTCTGTTGAAATGTACAAGGGTTTAAATAATCTCAATGTGACTTCTTTTTCCTTTTGTCTTTTCAGCATTTCACTAGCTATAACTTGCATCCAACGCTTCATGTTTTTGCTCTGCATCTCCAAGAAGAGTTTGCACTGTACTCTCGATAACCTTCTGGCAGAGTAAGGCAACAATGCAACCAGCCCCTCCTCAACTACACCAGCCTTCTGGTTCTCTTTGTGAATCATACACTCACAGCTGTGAATAACTCACCAAATTTATCTAACCCATATAGGTATGACTGTAAATATATAATCTATAATGTCTCATGTGTCAGGAAGTTTTTCTTCCTGACTGTTACTATACCTTATCACTTATAAATGTGTTTTACTATAACCTTCTTTCTGGTCAAACAGGAAATTTCACAGCTAATCTTTTCTGTTAGGCCACTGAATCTACTCAAAAAAAGTACTAAACCACTTGGTCCTATGCAGTCTGCTGTTTCATACCAAACAGATGTGTTTGGGTTATTTAATTACAGAGTGAACAGGAGAAACTGAATGCAATTCAAGTAGCAAGACTCTCCACACAGCTTTATCAGGTTACTTTTCCAAGACAATAAGCCAGTTATTTTTTCCTTTAGCACACTGGTTTTGGCCAAGGTAATTTTCTTCACAGTGGCTAGTATAGGACTGTGTTTTAGATTTGTGCTGAACACAGGATTGATAATATAAAGAAGTTTTTGTTATTGCTGTGCAGCCTTCACACAGACCAAGGCCTTCTCTGCTTTTTGTACTGCCATGCTGGTGAGGAATTTGGAGGTGACACAGCCAGGACAGGTGACCCAAACTGACCAAAGGGATATTCAAGACCATATGGCATCATGCTTAGTATATAAAGGAGGAAGAAGGAAGAAACGAGGGATATTTGGAGTTATGGTGTTTGCCTTCCCAAATCACTGTTACATGTGATGGGGCCCTATTGTCCTGGGGATGGCTGAACAGCTGCCTGCCCATGGGAAGCAGTGAATTAATTCCTTGTGTTACTTTGATTGTGTGCCTGGCTTTTGCTTTCCCCACTAAACCATCTTCATCTCAACCCAGGAGTTTTCTACCTTTTTTGATTCCGATTCTCTCCCTTATTCCACTGGTGGGAGAATGAGTAAGTGGCTGCACGGTGCTTGGTTGCTGGCTGGAATGAAACCATTACAAATTTATTTATTCTTACTAACAAGTACCCTTCCCATTCAGAAAAATGTGTAAAAAACATGAAAAAAGATATTAATATGGCAACCAACACATATTAACACTCCAAACTGTTTTACCTACAGTAAAAAAACATTTTAAAAAGTCATTAACCCCAAATTTACAAGGTCAAAAATAAGCTCTTCTCCTCATAAGAAGGAGAAACAGGTCCCACACAGGTAACATAAATAAAATTATCCTGAACTGTCAGAAACTGTGTTTGTTTCAGTAAACCTTTGCATGTAACACCTTCTTGTCCAACAGAAACCCCAGCTTATTTAATCACACAGCATTCAGTTAGGGGACAAGTGTGGGTGTTGGCAAACACATGTGGTCTTCCCCACAAAGGCAGATCAAAACCTCAAATCCATGAACAGGGAAGAGTGGAGCATACTCCTCTCTTTCCTATTGAATGGTGGAAAACTGTGCAGCTTCCCACAGCTAGGTTCTTGAAGGTTAAAAACATTAAGCAACATGGTAGTTATCAGTTTTCATTTCTTGTAATTCATTCCTTTCATTTCTCATTGCATGGTGAAGGGTGAACATCTATATCACACCTCAGACACCAGAAGATGCTTGAGAAAAAAGGAAAGGAACAATGCGAACAAGGCAAAAATAAAGTTCAAAGGTCCTTAAATACTGTTTGTTTACATGTCTTTATGTTTTCATGGCAGACCTTGGTATTTTAAGTTCACCAAGTGTTTAAAAAGTGTATTACTGAAATATTTAAATCTACAGATTTTTAATTTACATCAGATACCTTAACATAAGGAAACAAGCAAAATCATTTTAGTAATTTAAATTACCGCTTATTTACTTGAAGGTAAAGGGCAAGTTCGTTTCTTTCAGTTTATTCTTTTTCTGTTCTTCTAACGATTCATCTATGAAGAATCCTACACGTGCACTATTGGGCATGACAAGCCCTATGTTACATTTTAATTTTAATTTTTTTTTTAAGCTATCAATACCAAGAACCAGACCTTGCACTGGAGATGAACAGTGCCATCTTTTAGACAAAATCTAATATCCAATAAAAGATTAAGCATGTCAGAGTACATGATACCAAAATATAACCAGTCTACTCCCCAGTTAAAGCCAACTTAGATCTGAAGGTTACCAATATTTTGGAATTTCCCAACCTGGTATAGAAACATTGTCACATACTTCAACACACCTACTTTATTTTCACTGTACCTTTTCCCCTTAAATGACACAGGAGCACAGAGATCACAGTAGTGTCAGGGAAAGGCAGATCAATAAGGATGATTTGTTCCTCTACATCCGTGAGTCTTTCCTTGTTCCAAATTTGAAAACCATAGTGGCTCCCTTATCAAGACAGAGGGCAACAGTGGTAATCTTCAACTACTATACCAGGCTAAAAACCTGAAGAATTGAAAGAAGAATTCCCTGCACAAGTCCATCAGCATGCCTTTAAAAATAACCAGCTGTGGTTTAAACCTGTTACACTGAAAGAGAAACATTTTTCTTAAAGCCAGCCTCTTCCAGGAGCTCTGTTGAGGCTACCTATCAGGATAACAGAGGGTCAGGATGGGTTGATGCCAGGTAGCCTGCTGGTATGACACAACTTTGAAAAAACTCTCCAGATTGAAGTAGTTTTTTTCATAGAGCTAACTTTAGAAATAATAAAAACTCATATTTTAAAGGAAAGCCAATTTGTATTCATAACTTTTCCGTAATACATATCTCACTGTTTAAGGACATCTGAAGTTATGCAACCTCACAGAAAAGAGAGAAGTTTTCTACTTTGCTCAAAATAAGAAATGCAAAAAGCCATTAGCATCAGTGCTTCAATGAAGCAAATGCAAATCTCTCAAAGAAAACATCTTCAGGGAAGTTGCATCAAGACTAGAGAAAGCAAATTTTAACTGGAAAACTTGTTATCAAACAAATGCATTATTTGGTATGTTTTACCTCAGTGCTATTCTTGAAATCATTTTAAAAAACAAAATAATAACAGCACCATGTGCATATACACGTAGGCATGGCATAAATAGAGTGACTGAGTACAACATACAGTCAGAAGATAGTATGGATTACCTGTTCTGAACTGGTGAGGCACAGCCATAACAAAGTGTTACATAACAGAGAAGGTTAAGTGTAGGCTCCATGTCTGTGTTAAAGCTAATTTTTCAGTCGCAGCAGCAGTCAGCTGAGGTGCACAGAAGGCAGAGGGCAACAAAGAGGAAGAACTACTGACAGGGGATGCTTTCTTCAAAAACACTGGGGAGCCCTGGGCTAAACAAAAGTCCTCTTGAAGTCCTCTTCAGCGCTGTCTTCTCTGACAGGTGTTGTAAGCAGCTGTGACTTGAGATAGTTGGCTTAAATAGGCAAACCTATTCAGGTCTTGAGAATAAAGTTCTAAAATATATGTTAATTTGGAATTAGAGCAACTTCTTGTCTGTGCTACATATGTAACAGACAGCTCCAACCTTTTCTGCAGATACTATCAGAGAGAAAAATTGCATCTTTTCACTATGTCTGGGCCTCCAATTTTTCTTGATTGTGAAAGTTCCTTAGATAATTTGGGTAGCAGAAGCAACCTACTTACACATAACAATGCTCACAGGCTTGCCCTGGCTTTCTGTAGTTCACCTGTGCACATGGTTTACTCTATTTTCCAATTTTCTTTTTTCCAGTCAGAGACTGTAGTAAACACCTCAAACTTCAGTTAGAAGGCAGAACGTTCACACAAAGCACATTTTAAAAAATAAATCGTGTCCTTCAGGGAAATATAATAAATGACCAAAAATTCTTGACCTTCATCTCCAGCATGTTTATTTAAAGTATTTAACAGCAAACATAATTCTAGATGTTGACATGTTTATACAGTGCAATATATTTAAAGAAAATGAAGAAGAAATACTGACAGCTGCTATGTTTTATGCTCTCTAAACTAAGAGCTGTTCCAGATAATTTGTTTTCTAAATTGTGTACTGTTTTATAGAAAGAAAATACAACTTGATTGATTCCTGTAAGTGAGTAAACAGAGCAAGGAAGAAAATCGAATACTGAGAAAATAAATATACTTCGTATTGTCAGGAGGAAAAACGGGTGTACAGGGAAATAAATTCAGGTGTATGTACTTTGCCAGCAGTGATGACTTCTGCATTTCTGATACCCACTAAGGTTCTGAATGTGCCTTGGTAGCATTAGGTAGGCAGCAAGTCTTATTAAATGAGTTTATCTACAATTTACCTGAAAAAGCACCACATCACAACAGGTCACTTTAAAAGTAGGTCTATCTTGGACCATATATTTTGAAAAAAAGGTGAAAAAGGGTAAAAACTAACCACCAGCTCTGAAATGCTGAAGGCAACTGAAAAAATTAGTGAAGAGCCATATTCTATGCTAACTGCAGCTTGCAAAGTCTTGAGCTTCAGAAATAGTAAATGAAATTGATGTCTACTTTACAGAAATCAAGCTGTTGCATGATTATTATTATGATGAAGATTTGAGGTCCCAGACATAACCATTCAGTGATTAAATATCAGCATTTACACTGGTTTGCTAGCAGCTCTCCAAAAATGTTTCGGATTTTTTTATTAGACCAAAGCTACTCAGTAGTTATAATTAGTATTAACTAAGACCTTTATCAACAGTCTCAGACAGTGGCCTATGCAGTAAAAAAAGAGCCCTCTAAAGACAATGTGTATTAGCAGGACTATGAGAAGCTACTCTTTGCTCTCCTTTAATGAAAGAGAAGTACTGAAATTGCAAATCTGGGGGTTTTTCCATAGCATGTTTCCATTACGTCAATTCAAATCTACTGAAGACCGGCACAGCAAAAATGAGTAGGTTGACTTTACAAGATTTATCAGTACACTGGAAGGTGTTTTATAGTTAATATCTAAATATTCCCGATGTGTGGCAAAAGTGCAGAGCAAGTGTCCGTATTTAATACTGAAGATATACAAGGTAAACTTTTTTTCTTAAAAAACTAACTTAGGTGATAGGGTAAGATCCCTTCTACCAATAAAGCCTTCAGGGCAAGAAAAATTTTACTATGCATACATACCTAATTTTACTTTACATTTTTCAACAAGGGGAGTGAAGCAAATAAAAACTTCTGGAAGAATACAAAAGGAAAAAAACCTGGAAGGTGGACTAACATAAACATGTGAAAACTTCAGTGTAGAGAAAAAACACCTCTTTTTTTTATTTCTAAAGTTATTTTGTATTTTACCTCAGTTGTTAAAAAGGAAATTATTAGTGACCTTTTTAGACTTCACAAAAGTCTAACAGTCAATACAACAAAGGATCATTCCTTCCTTGTATTACATTCTTCTTACAAAACACACAACTTGAATTTAAATTCATCAGATTTATGCAAGCATCTTTTCATTTACCTGTAGAGTATCAAATATTATAAACATACCCAAGAAACCAAGAACATGTTTGGGATAAGATGCATAGAAAATTTGGTTTATAGGAGGTAGTAACAGTAATTGTCTCCACAGTGAGTGATACTACTCAGACACAGCACAGACATTTAGGGCTTAGAAAAGAAATTAATGTGTTATTTTCAAATTTAAGACAACCTATTTTCACTGTCTGAGAAAGAGCATAAAGGCAGGCTTTTCCAATCCATTCTCAGTAGGTATAGGATAACTGAAACAGGAAGGAAAGGGAAAAACTACATGGGAAGAAAAGAAAAACAAACAAAAAAATCCAACTGGCAGGTCACAATCTGCCAGTCACAGAACACAGCCTGGTAACTTAGTTTTCTGTCTACAGCTTCTACCATCATCATCTCTTCTTATGCCTGCCTCTCAGAATTTTTCCTCAGAAAACACTTCTTAAAGCATATCATCTCAAACTTTAAAACACAGGAAATACATGGTTTCCTGGCTATGATTATTCACAACATCTAGAGGCATCACTTATGTACTATCATGGCTACTAATGTCATTAGAACTAATAAGTAGTATTAAGGTTCAGCTGGCTTCCAATCAGAAAAACAAATTAAAACACCACAGTGACAAATTCCCAATATGCATCCCACATCAAATTTTCCCTTTTTTCATAGAAAACTCTCTGCTGTAATGTGATAACAATATTAATATAAAATTTAAATTCAGAATTTAAAACTACAGTTACCAGCTGCATACTGTCACAGAGGCAGGTGAGTCCTATCAGCTTCCATTAGGACACTTTCTTAAAATACACCTTGGCTTAAAGTTACTAGGCATCACTAGAAACCATTTTCCTTTTGTAATAGTACAAAGGAACCTGCATCTTAATACACAGCATTCTCCCCAGCTCAAAGTTTTAAGGTAGCTGTTTTCTTTTTGGGACTGAATAATGTCTTTGCACATTATTTCTGAAGTTACCATTGTGATAATCTGAAGATAGTAATTTAGAAATGAGGGGAAACCAGACATAAAATGTAATACATGAGCACAAAGATAGGTGTTTCGAGCCCTGGAGGCAAACCGAGCAATGGCTAGAAGACTACTGTAAAGGAGAATAAAGTTGGTTCTCAAGGAATACAGCCAAAATAACTCAATGCCAAAAGCAGAGGCTACCTTTAGATGAGCCATCCACAGTTCCTCTGAGGAAAAAAAAGACGGATGACCACTAGCGTTATTATGTTCTTGTGTTTACTCAAATGCAATACCTCTTTCCACTGACAATGCTCAGCTGGTGGTGTGGAATATGAGTGAACTCTTATAAGATTTCAATTTTTTCCCCCACAAAAAAAGAGAAGAGTTTATGTCAGGTAGAAGAGCATTGCAAAAGCTACTAGGAAACTGAATATCACAGATATGAACAGGCATGCCTTAATAGCTTCTCTAATTTTACTTAGAACTCAACTACTGATTATTGTTTAGGGATGACGGGTTGGTTTGCTTTTAACTTGTCATTTTGTGTCATGGCATTTGCAGTATAGCAACTGGTCAAAATAAAGCTTATGCAAACAGAAAACTGATTGAACCTATCTTAATATTACAACTGACGGTGATTGTTTTACACTAAAGCTCTTTGATTTTTCTTTTGGGTGCTTTTAGAAAAATAAAAAAAGGCAATGGATTGTTTGCAGAAGTCCTTACCTCCTCTGTGGACTGCGGTTCTGAGAGAACTCCGAATCACTGTCCTTTGATGTTGGAGAGCCCTTATATGTGTAAAAAACATCCTCCGTTTCAGTGATATAACTAATCTCATTTGTAAGGTTATCTACAGATGAGTGTCGTGGCTTACGAATTTCGTGACGTAGTCTAGGACTCCGCCTTAAAAATACAGAATACAAACACAAGTGGGAAGATCAGAATATTTCAAAAAACATTATAGAAGTAAAATTTCTATCCTATTGCAGTTATGACCTGAATCTTCATGACAGGCCTATATGCCTCACTTGAAATAATAAATTTTTAAGTATTTTGTATGGTATACTAGGCAATGATACACTGCTAGGTTCAGTACATAGAACTGATTTGGTGTTTCTCCCCTGTAAAATGCAACATATTATAGGATAATTCAGGTCAGAAGAGACTTATGGGGGTCATCTACTCCAATCTTCTGCTCAGAGCAGCGTCAACTAAGGTCACAGGAGGCTGCTTTAGGCTTTATCTAGTCATATCTCAAAAAAATCTGAACGATGGAGACCACACAGCTTCTCCAAGCAATGACTGTCCATGTGATAAAGCAGTTTCTGAATTATATCCAGACAGAACCTCACTTGTTTCAACATATACTTACTTGTTGCCTCATCCTCCCACCATGCAATACTGAAGAACCTGGCCTAATCCTCTAGCTAGCTTCCTCCTAAGTAATGCCAGGCTGTTATTAGGCATCCGGGAAACCCTTGCTTCTGCAGGCTGAACAAGTGCAATTATCTCAGCCTCTCATCACAGGGTAAGTGCTCCAGCCTCCTGACTACCTTGGTGGCTTCTTTGCTGAGCTTGCTCCAGATTGTCAGTGTCTTTCTTGTATGAGCAGACACTAAAGGGCTGCAGCATTCTAATAAGGTCTAATAAGTGCTGAGAAAAAGGGGGCTGTCACTTCCACTGACCCAGCATCTACAATTCTATTAATACTGCCAGGTTAAAGTGGTCTTCTTTGCCATCAGGGCACACCAGACAGCTTGTGTACCACCTCTGCCTATGAAGAATATCGGGCCCTTTTCAAGAGTATTGCACTGCAGACAATACTGTTGTACTGGCTTCTTCCTTCCCAGGACTCTGAGTTTGTCTCTATTGAATTTCACACATTTCCTATTGGTCCATTCCTCCAGATTTTCAAGGTCCCTTCAGAGACCAGCCCTGTCACAAGGCTTATTGATTCATCCCCCCCAGTTTGGTGTCATCTGCAAACTTTATGGTCATTGCCTCCTCCAGGTCATAGCAGGACAGGTCCAAAGACAAGCCCCTACAGTCATCTACTTGCTATTGTCCTTTAGGTAGAGTATGATCCTTATGAACTCCCCTCTGTTCAATGTTTTTTCAAACCACCCTGCTGTTCCACCCATCCAGAACATAATGTCTTAACTTGGATATAAGATTTTGGCACACAGTATCAAAAGCCTTGCTGAAGTTAAGGTAAGTGACACCCACTCTTCTATCATCATATATATTCTCAGAATAACAATGTTTAAATATATATGCACACACTACATAATTATTCTGCTACAGTGCATACAATTAGAAACGGTAGGAGGTTAGGAGGTATTGGGAAAGCTAAAACTGGATTTACCAATTAGGGGTAACAGGAGGTGATCGAGAAGGAAGGCTTTTGGTCTCTAGATGCTCAACAGATAAGGACCGTCTCATAGATGGGTTCCAAACCATCCCTCCTATCACTTTTCTGCAGTACTGGTTGTTTACAGACCTGAAAAGAAATAAAACAACTATACGTGAATTATTTTGCATAGAAAACTTAAAAGAAATAAAATACACTTATGAAAGTCAACTTTACAATTCATATGTTTTAATATGTTTAGTTACCCCTCCTTAATTATGCTTTTACATTCTCCCAGAGACATCTGCTGTCCCTCACTTGTGCCAATAAAACTGATTGTTAATCCCTTCTACATTGCTAATCACAAGCCTGAGTAAAAATAACTTTCTCTAAGAATGATTTTTAAACCAATTGGGTTTAAGAAGATGGAGGGGAAAACAGGAAATTCAGTGTGTCATACTGGCACTGAACCAAGTTCCTGACAAAACGCAGTTCAAATACAGGTAAAATATTCTAGAGATTCCCTGTTAATATGCATAAAGGGACAGCAATTCACCAAGAGTTTCACATGCACAGGACAACTTTACACATCTACCTGATGCCACATCAAGTAAGAGCTATACCAGACAACATTCTATTTCTGGAAGGAAGCCACATTTGAGTGATGTGTTCCTTATAGGAATAAGCAATTATAAAAAGATTTGACATGCAAATAGGAACTCCAAGTCTGGACTGCTTCTTGGGACAAGAATCTGACAAGATAAGGGTGGCATTAGACCCAGAAGCTCAGCTAGGAAAGCAATAAAAATATATTACTAGTAAAATTATACGGCACAAGGAAAACTGTTAAGTAGACTGAAACTGAGATAAACTAACTTTTATGCTTCTTTTTAAAGAGCATGCCCCAAGAGCAGGGAGAGAAGCTGCTCATCCTTGAGTTCACAGGCCCAGGATTTCTCATGGAAAGGAAGTAATTTATGATTTACAGAGAAACCACCTTCGGCTCATTACGACCTGAGCTGTACATAATGAGCAGAGTGGGATAGCAGAGTGTATGTGAGTATTCTACTATAGAGCTGAAAAGTCTCAATTTTACATGATGTTAGAAGAAAAATGTTGCTTATGCCATGGATATTACTCACACTAATATCAAACCTCAAGTAGATTTTACATTGTACTGCTTTTTGTTTATATAAGTAAAAGAAAACGCAACCCAAACATTTTTTTTATATGCACTGAAGTATGTCACATATCTTGCTCGTGACTTCAAAGGAAATCAACTCCTTCATCTTCCAAATGTACTTTTAAACCTTCTCCAAATATAAAAAGCAAAGAGGGAAAACTAATATGAACTGTCTGCATATCAAAATGTGCTACCCATGTATGTTTTTTGCTGGGTAAAAAAAGTCCACGAACTCAGGAAAAGCTTTTGCCCATATTATCCATTTTATTTTTCTAATTCTTTTAAATACCAGTGACAAGGCACCAACTACTCTGGTCTTCTAGAGAAACAAAGAGTTCTTTCAAAGAAGGCTTACATGGTTGGAGCAGAGAGGGAGATTGGAAAAAGAGTACGCATTATGAAAAATGTGTTTTGAAGAATTCCACATTAATCAGCTTTTCTTTTTTACAAGTGTCTGTTCATGCATTTTCCAGTGCAGTTGACTTTTGAAGTGCAACATTACTCATGTGATGGGAGCCAGAGCACTAAACCCTAACTCTAATCCCAAACCCCTAACCCTGACCACAAAATCACTTATACAGTATGTTCTCTAGATATTTCAGTTAAGACACATAAGATAAATAATCTCCTGAACTCCAAGTAGCTGCCCTTCAGATGCCAAATATCAGGATATTTCTCAGCAAACACTCTGGGAGGCTGCCAAAGCTTTTCTGGAATGGGCTTTAATAACTTGAAGTGACAGTTCCTTTCTCCCATTTATTACTGAGGCTATCCTTGGTGAAAAAAATAGATACATTTTTAGCTTCTCAGCAAGGAATGAGAATGTGCCCAGGAGAGGTTATTCAGCATTCAGTCCAGAAGCATTGAATGAACTAACCCCTCAGAACCTGGGAGATGCGATTCAGTCTGTTCCTAGAATAAGGCTTTCAGGTAATTTATACAACTCAGAAGCCTAATGTAAATGGAATTCCACTAGTACCTGAAGCTAAAAGAATCTAGAACAGCACAGAGATTTGCAAATAAGAGATTGTACTCAAGTATTGCAAGAGTTCAACTATCTGAACTGATGCAATAAATGCTAGGCTATCTGTCTCATGTAAGGTAGAAGAACATAGTATAAGGAAGCCACAAATTCCATAGGAAAACTTGTGATACTTAAGATGGTAAAACGGGAATGTAGCCACTTTTAAAGCTGACAGAAGTTGCATTGAAAGAATTACTGCATGCAAGTCAATCTTAAAACCTCCAGGGTTGCATGATGTGGTTGGTGGGGTTTTTGTGTGTGTTTCGTTTTGTGTTTTGTTTGTCTGTTTGTGTTTGTTTGACTTGTGCAATGCAAAAATTTGATCCCTTTCATAAGAGAATGCAGAATATTTTTTTTTGGTTTTGTAGCTTCCACCATGAGCTCAGAGCCATCCTTGGAAAGCAACACGGAAACTCATGTTTTCTCTTACAACATTCCACAATCACAAACAAATAGGAAAGTAAAAATTTTCAATATGTGACATGTGACTTCAAAAGTTACTTGTTCACCCCTTTTCTTAAATCTTTTGAGAAATTAATTTTCCTGAGTGACAGTGACCAAGTTCATAGGAACTACTCAAAGCCTTTCAAAATTACTGTTGCTTCTTATGTACTTTAGCTATCTTTCATAGCAATGGTTGCTGAGTCACTTCTCCCTCATGTGGATCCTAAACTTGAATTACTACAGAGGATATCATTAAGCTGATGGAAGAGATCACAAAGACTGATTCTCACCCTAGAGATTCCTTAAGAGTCTAAGTAAGCAATTCAGCAGACACAGGGCATTGGAACATGAAATTACTTGAACAGAATTCTGTCTTAGTAACTCAGATCAACAATGAGAACTATCCTGCATGCTACAGGCTACTAAGAAACTGTAACAGCAGATTTAAAAAAATAAAATGCTTGGTAAAAATTGGAATGATACTAAACTGGGACACTTTGGAACTCCCGATGTTTTCTTTCTTAACATTACAACTGCAGTGCAATATCTCTGTGGTTATATGTATATAGGAGCATTGGGATTTTTATTCTCTGCAAATTTGAGAGAAATAAAGGACTCTAGGATCTGACAATCCTACAAACTTTGAGAGTCACTTCCACAACACATCCACTATAGGAAGAACAAGTTCATATCACTCCATAAAGGAGCTAATTCTAAAAGCGTGGATCCATAAAATGATAGAAAATTAGAATACCGTTCATATAACTACTTGTTTTCTATTATCTGGAAACCAGACCACCAAGCTGCAGTCTAGTACGAGGTGAAAACATGGAATTCCACTCCAGCAAAAAACATAACATTTTATCAGGCTTCCTACAGTTGGACAGCCCTCATGGGTTAACTACTTCATTTACAAGCAATACCAGTCCACTCAGTATGAAATTCTGCAGTATTTAAAGAGTCATGAGATTATGAAAAGCCAGAGAGCCACCAAAGTCTAAGAGACTATTTGAAGTATGATATCATTCAAAAATTGAAGCTTATCCAAAGAGAAAAGAGAGAATCAATCTGACAAGTTAAATGTAAAGTTAAACTGTTAAGGGAATACACTGCAAAAAACCCCACACAAACATGCACTACACAAAACCAAGAAGAAAACAATAAAATGAATACTTTTCCAAAAACCATTTGAACAAGAAGGTTTCTAGAGAGCCTACAGAGAATACAGATGATCAAAGGATCAAAGAACACTTCAGAATCAAACATTCAGAGAAGATAATGACATAAGACTTTATTTTTCATTACAGAATGTTTTTGGGGGGTGGGGTGGGTGGGTGGGGACCAGATACCGATGAGACAATGAAGACACAGGACACAACACATTTGTAGCTAAATTGCTGATAAGTGAAACAACAGAACAAATCAACATAATGAAGTAAGTTGCTGGGACTGATACTTATCAAACTGTCTAAAGGTCTCTAAGATAAAAGAGAGGAACTACATCCATGAAACCTCCCACTTTAAAAATCACACAGGATGGCAAAAATAAAGGTCAATTGCAAAGAAATGGAGAAGGACATTACAATGTCAAATGACTAGACAATAAATTGGCACCTTAACTTTAATGAAACAGAGCCCAGTTACTGCATATGGGAAGGAATAATCCCACCTTCATCACTAGACCTTAGGTAATATTATGAAACTACCAACTCCATAACTAGAAGAACTTAACACGACAAATGAAGGACTAGAAGTGTCCCAAAAGGGGTATCTTAGATACCTGAATGGGACAAAGCTTTTCACCTTTGTGTCAGTAATAAGTGGTTGGTATGATGCACTCCAAAAAATGTCCTAACATATTAAACAGAATGTGTACATGACACTAAGGGCTGAACATTTCAAAACAAATCTGTTCAGCAAATTCTCTTACTGGATCATTAGATACATGACATTTTTACTTTCTAGTGTTTTTATACCACAAAGTGAACCGAGTTGAAAAAATACCAGTAAAACATATATTCAAATGTCTTTTTAGAAAATGATAAGAAAAGTTCTACTGTAATGATACCATCTTGCAGAAACTGAAACCACAGCCATATAATTTTTCAAATGGTTCACATACAGACTAGGACAGAGCTAGCAGGATTGAGCTCTGCCACTCCAACTTGAGCTACCACTGAGACAAATCCTCCCATTCCTATTACACAGCAAAATATGCTTTCACACAATACTTACTTTGCTGGATTTCTAGAACCCAGGGTCCAATAATGTGATAATATCTTTTTTTCATGAGGTAGTGACTTCTTTGCCTGAAAAAATGTGTGATGCTCTACACAAGATTTCCACAGGTTTTTGCATGCTCTGTAATTTAACATGTTGAAGGCAACAATATGCTCTCTGGATTCATTCTGTAACAGTAAGAAATACCATGTTTCAATATATACAAGCAGATGAAACAGTAAACACACTCATAAAACAACAGTAAAATTATTTTAAGCTTAACCAGGAAAAATACATCTAGGGGGAAAAAAAATCAGCATACAGTAGATTTTGAGCTGGAGATGGCCAAAATAGCCCTGTGACCGTGTGAAATTCTAAACTGCAAAATGTTCACTTTAGAAGTTAATGAAATAAGTAAGCCTAAAGTGATAAAGATTTTATATATATGAGTGTCATGTTAAACAAAATAGATTTTCAGGTTTCCAGTCAGATCTTGACCTCCTAAGTCTAAAAAAATTCTTTCAAACATTCCATTAAGCGTGCAGTGTAAAAAAGAAAAACCCTTATTCTTCGAATTCAAATTCTTCATAGAAGGCTTTAGTTCAATAATGTTCTTTCAAGTGCCATAGTATTCAAAAAAAGCATATTCTTGATAGTCTTTTAGAAGAACCTGATAATGTTAACAGTGATCCATCTTGGGGGAAAAGAAAGTAGCTGTGATGGGACTGGAGCTGCTGATACTATTGTTCAAGTCCAATCCTGCTTCCTGGATGATAACACGAGGCCGCAATGAGGAGGATCAGAAGGGAGCAGAATACAAAACGTTTTGTATTCTTGGTGCAAACTTTTACAAGTAACTTCAGTGCTAAAGTGCCAGTGAAACACAGGTGTAACACAATTGTGCCACCCACATTTATGCCCAAGAGTTTTGCACAAGATATAGCTTTGGTTTGTTAATCTAGTTATTGATGCAAAGAAAGGGGAATGAGAGTAAAGCAAAGAAGAGAAAGACAAAATGAGACCTGAGTCAGTTGCTATCACAGCTCAGCACTTCAGTGAAAAAAAAGCAAGTTTTTATCAGTCATCTTTTCCAGCTGCTCTGAATTATGACTGATTTGGACATCTCAATACATAATTAAGTAGGCAACCCTTTGCTTGTTCACAGCAACAGTCCTGTAGGGAAGTAACTACAGACCATTTTGGCTGGTATACTCAATCTGTTTTCCTTATGTTCTTTTAATTTCTAGGCAACATTTTATAAGTGCCATGTATCAGAGATCAATCCCACATTCCGCAAATCACTTCATGTCTCGTTCAGAGAACCTATGACTTCAGTTGCTATTTTACAAAAACAATGAGAATCTCAAGGGAAAGAGAAAAAAAGATTTGCCTCTTGATTTTACAGAAGCATTGAAAAACATTTAACTGATTGCAATCTTTTAGGAATGCTTTCCCTATAACTATTAAAACATTTATAAAATATTTTCTTTTTCAGATGTAGGGTTTTTTTACTTGAGTCTCCTGTATACTGCAACCAATTAATCTTTTTCAGTTCTCCACTGTTGCTTCTGAGTAGCTTATATAAAATATCATTATCCTTGCCCACTTTAACTCAGAATTTCTTGAAATATAAAAAGCATACATCAGTGAAAGATTTAATGACAAATGCCATTTCTGACATACTCCCTTGTTGGTTGAATACCACTTGAAGGGTTTTACTACTCCAGTAGACAAAAAACTTGAAGTGTATAGATATTTTTGTTAGCCTGAAGCACTAGCTTTTCAATTGCCAGAAAAATTATTTTACCCAAACATCTCAATTATCCTGAAAACCTATAATGTAAAGATAAAGAAATAAGTACACCTGATATTGTTTTTAAATTTAGGTTTGAAAATAGTAATGAATTTTGCTCATTACAAGTGTGTTTTTCCCAACTGTTATCACTGAAACTTCTTAGCAGGCTCTAGGCAAGCTAAGAATTTTAATATGGTCTTAAACTAGGAAAAATATTTTCAGAAGTTGCAGAAAAACATATTCCATTTTTGCATTAACATAACAATCTGCCTCACTAACAGGCCACCACTGCAAGTCATGCTATTGAATCTGTTTTAAAGGTGAAGAGAGTTCTAGTGGGATCCAAGGATTTAATGCCCATCATACTTCTGAAGTTCCAAAAATGGCATGTTAATAATTACTGAGAAATGAGGATTAGAGAAATTTATGGCCATTAAGGTAAATAGAACATTTCTCTATAGCTAAAGTGAGTGTCTTGCTAGTTCAGCATATGGAAGAACTTTGCATCAGTTGTATGCCTATTACATATCAGAAAATATCTACAACATAGAAAGTAGAGATATATTTTAATATGCAGAAAAAATTGTCTTCAAGTATTAGATAATCACACTGAAAATAAAATTTCATTTCTGAAAGGTTCAAAATGTTGTCTGTAAACAGCACAGTTCCTATTCCTACCTTAAATCTGTTGTAGACTTAATGAAGAGTGCAAGAATTTATAGTACCAGACACTCACTGATTCAGCAGCCTTGCTCCCCAGTCCTTACCTACCTCTTCAGTAGAAACTGAATACTGCATACTCCTAATCAAGCAGCTGATCAATGGACTGAAGTAGTGGGAGGGTAAAAGAGAATGTGAGTAGCAGGAAAAGAGTGAGATGAGTTTTCAGAAAAGGCTCATAAGTAAAGAAAAATGGATTAAAAGAAATAAGGAGAATAAATCAATGAAACATGGCAGATCCCAGAGGACTGCAAATTCATTGCCTTTGAGAACTTCCTGTAGATTTTTGTAAAGAGTCTACACATGACATACAAAACATAAAAGAGTGCTATTGCACTATCATCATCTTTAGTCAAACCTTGTCTATGAATATACAGTATCTGCTCTATTTTCCCCACATTCTTTCATCTTCCTTACTTATGGCCTCATATACTATTTCGTCCTTTATTTCCAAGCAAAGAGCTAATCAATCCAAAGACTCACACCAACTCAGTCACCTGCCCTCACAAACCGCTCAAGTTACCCACTATTCTGGCAAAACCCCCCAGGACTCCAGTCCCAATGCACTGCAACAGTAAAATTTTTCAAGCAATACCATTGGAGTACTGCAGACTTACTGCCCTAAATTCCAAGCAAAGGGGGCTGATAAGGATGGATATATCCATAGATATAATGGTCTGCTTTTTAATATGTACTGAGAAAGAGTAAAAAGGTGATGCAGCTGTCCTTCTTTTTCTGTAGCTCTTTAAGCATAATACTGTGTGTACTACTGTAATCTACATAGATTAAAAACAAAGAATTATGATCACCTAAGGGGAGATAAGTTAAAAGAATCAAGAGCCTTGAACTGTCATCATTTATCAAATGTTTAATTGAACAAATTAAGATTGCTGCTCTCTTCAAAAGTGACACAAGTCTCCAGAAAGAAAAATTCAATTTTTGACAGCTGTCAAGTCTTTATTGTAATGAATACAGATATTTTATATTAAGTACAGAGACTGTTCTCTATGGACACTTCATTTTTCCATATTCCAAAACCACTGTAAGAATCAAAGAATGGTTTGGGTTGGAAGGGACCTTGAAGATCATCTAGTTCCAACCTCCATTTTACTAATCACTCTCAAAGAGTTCTGTTACTACATTTATTCTCACAGACACATTTGGAAATTGCTGCCCATAAGCCTGCCTATATTTGTATATATGAAGATATTGAGATTTTAAAATTTGTACCTGTCAGTGAATTTTTAATCCTTAAACCCAGAGGAAGGTAATACTTGCAAGTGTGATGTTATTGCACTCATAAACTAGTAAAAAGGTTTGTCCACCCCTCTTTTCTTCATCCAGTGAAATACATATGAACAGACTGTGACATGTTTTGTGTATAAACAATATATTTAGAAACTTACAGATAGCAAAAAAAACTTAAGATCCCCTTAGGGTGGGTTGAGACACACTCTGTGCATGCTCTGTGTCTGTGCAAGCATTAGTGCAGTAACACCATCTCCAGATACTACTTTGCTTACACGTGAATCCTGAAAAGTAACAACATGCACATGCTTGCACACTACTCAAATTTCAAAGAACCCACCAAACTGGGAAAAAAGAAGGACACATGGGAAAGAAATAATATGAAAATATTTTCCTTTTGGGTAAAAGAAGTCTCCACAGAAATCAGTGTTCAGCAGACTCCCTAGTCTATGTGGGTCAAGAGGTCTTCTTGCAACACAGCTCCTATCAGTTTAAGAGCTCATTTACTCCCAGAAAGAGCCTGCATGAAGTTTAGCTATAAGTTAACACTTTTACTATGTCTTTGAGTTCTGTCCTGAACTGAATTAAAATATTTATACATCTGCTGGTCACTAGTTTCTGCAGGGTTTTTTTGAGTTTTTACTGTCATATTAAATATTCTATGGTCTTTGTAAAAAGATATCTTAATTTATTTATTGTATTGTGTCAGAACAATAATAATCAGTAATCAAGATTTCCCTCCCCATTAAATAGACTAATATTTCAGCTGTTCTGCAAAGAGCACACAGCATTACGAAGCCAACTCTTAACAGCAGAACAACTTTACAATAGTTTTATCAAATATCTTCACATTCTTTGCCAACTTCTAAAGCCCTCCATGTTACACCCAGCAGTTTTTTAGTAGATTCACTGCACTGAGTAACTCTACAGGGCAGGGAGAGCGACAAAAGAAAAAGCAGCAGATGCCAGCAAGAAAAGGGAAATATGCTAGTTTAATAAATACTGGAGAAAGGATGGAGACCTGCATTTATCCCAAGTCTCCAAGGGAGAAGAAACCTTCATAGGAAAAATACAGTCCAATAGACTGAAAGTGGAAGGATTCAGTGTTGAAAAAGAAACAAAAAATGGGAAACAGAGAGAGGATAAGAGGACCAGAATAGCAAGACCAAGTTAAAAAAAACAGAATTTCAAAGGCAAGTTACCACAACAGAACCTTTAGATCAGCAGTTTGTTGCTTACATTTAAGCCAAAAATATTGAATATGATCACCTGATCAAAACAAAATTAGACGACTACTTACATGTTTTTGCCGTTGTTGTATAAAAAACTTTTTCCTTTTAAAGGAAATTTTTAATATGTTTACCCTAAAAGAAAGAAACAGACCATGAAATATTGAACAATATTTAGAGGAATAAAACAATAAAAAATAATACTGCATACAGTGAGCCTGAAAGATTATAGCTGTTAAATATTCAATGAATAATATGCAGCCATCTCCTGTGTTGAGTGGCAAATAGATATCCTCATTTACTCTTTAAATAGTTCACAGCAGTTCTCTCCCACCAAATCTATTCTTGCAGCAAAAGCTTGATGACATCCTTTTACTAAACTGCACAAATGTTAAATGTGTCAAGTTTTGTATAACTTTAGAGTCATATGACAACGGTGACTAAAGGAACAAAATTTAAGACCCTAATGACATGACAAGGTTGGTCATACAACAATGGAAACTTCCCAGAGGCTTCACAGAATTGACTTCATAATGTGAAAAATATTGTGTACTTGTGTTAATAACGAAACACATCTTGTAGATAAAATCATAACTGTAGAAAAATGAAAACTGCAAGAAAGGGTGTTAATATATTTTTCACTTCATTAACATTGCTATGTAAATTATGTGATAATTTTAGAACTGAACACCTCTTGTCTATATATACACAGTATGAACACATATTTTATAAGGTAAAGATTACAATTGGAATTTGTGCTTAAGCAATTTTCATTTTAATTATAAGCTTATCAGTTTTGCTAAATTAAACAAAATTCTACCTACCTACGCACCTTCCTACAGCAAAACAAGATTTGTCTAAAATACCTAATTTTTCTCTTCAATAGTTCTACTTCAGTAACTGAAAAGGTACATTTTTCAGAAAAAAGAATTCTCTTGCAGTCAGCTAGAATAATATGGATGCCTTAAGTAAGCTGTTTAAGGTTTGATCAAGTCATATTTGTAAGGAAAAAAAAATCAAAAAGGGTTTTGGAAGTTTGCTGCTAAAAGTCCTATTGATGACAATGTTTCACAGGACATTAGGTATCATCAGGTATGAACTATGTTGAAAGTCATCTCAGTTCTTGCATGACTCTCGTCAAGCAGGATAATGACATAAAATTCATTCCCCACTGCCCATAGGAGATGCACTTGAGTTATAGAGCAACATCCTTCCTGAACACAGGACAGTATTTTGCGAGTTACTAACAAGAAGGATAATGCAATGAACAATCCCCACTCCTGCACAAGAGGTGGAAAACTGTGTACCAATTTCAGAAAATGCTTTTCTCCATCAATTACAGAACCACAGAGAAACAAGAATTGCATTAACACTATTCTTTCACGAGCAGGTAAACCAGTGTGCAAATTAATGAAAAGTTGATATCATATCCACCTCTCCTGTTAGGCCAACTCTTGAAATATTTGTGTCATTTGACTTGCTACCTCAAATGCCAAGATCTGTGTTGCTCATCTAAAAGTTCTGGATTCTGAACTACCTGAGAAGTCATATAAATTTTCAGTTGTATTCACTGAGCTGCAACTCATTTTATATAAATCCTTCCTTGATTCTAGTGCTATTCTGCCTGAACTAGTACCACTCAAGTTTTGTGCTTTTGGTTCATTCTTACCATGTTTCTTGACTTAGATTTAACTTCAGCAAACAACTTTTTGGAGTCATTCTCAGTTTGCACAGTTGCTTCCATCATCTGCTCTTATCCTAACATTGAGCCAGCAGAAATGCAGGACACAGAAAAGCAACCTTGCAGACTAAGCAAAAACTCCTCCATCCAAGAACAAAAAGGGAGCCAGCATTCCAAAATACTAAAACTCTCTCAATCTCTCTGCTCTATCCCCAGCTTTTTTTTTTTTTAAAAAAAAAAAACTTGATTCACTGCATGATCACATAATCACTTCAAACCAAATCAGGGTTTTAATTCTCTTTATTTTTACACTCTTCTAAGTAGAGCACCCTCTCAATTCCATTCATTCTTCTTAAAGTACAACTAAACCTATTAGTTCAGGGACAAAGAACACTTGTTAATCTGACAGTTTTATTTAGCATTAACTAAAAATCATTTGCAATGTTATGCCTACAAATTGAGTGAATGTTCACATCTAGCAAAATCCAAGGGATTCAAGAAAGTCAACAAAAAGATCCAAGAGATTAAGGTATCAAAGGATTTAGATTTAACAAGTGCTTGAAGATGCCATATCCAAAAATTATCTGAATAGAATGCAGTTAGTGTTATTCTAACTAGTGGCTCAGCTGCCCTTTTCTCTCACCAATAATCTGTCCAATGACTAAGCAACATTCACAAATCATTAAATTTCATGGTCTACTTATAAAGCACTTCATAGTTGTAACTTATTGAAAAATGATACATCTTTTGGGTCCCATCTTCCTGCCATTCACAGCATCTGTGAATAGTTTGTCACTCAGTGGGCCACATAATTGCTAATTTCTAATTAAACTGGCAGTCCTGTCCTAGTACTTAATACTAGTAGGCGGTACTTGTGACTTCAAGAAAAAAAACGTTTCTTTACCCGTAAATCCACAATTTGCCATTGACAGATTCAGCAGGAAAGGTTCTGTTAAATTTGTTATTCAAGATAGTTGAGATGTTTTTCAAATTTTGACTAGCACTGTAGTATGCATTGCTCTAGCAGTTTCTCTGAAGCTTTCAAAGCAATGAAACTGCATACAGAGAATAGTATTTAATACATAACTGCTGCTTATGTTTGTATGAGTGTTGGTATGTCTTTGCCTTTAAGATAATACTTTACCTGCAAAATCAATTTGAAAATTACCACAGAACATTTAAGCACCATCAGGAATAACTTTCCAGAGCATATAAAATACTGTGTTATATCTGGAGTTATTTTTTAAACCTATATTAGCTTGCATTGCCTCTGACTGATCAGTCAGCTCCTCATGTAGGTTGCTTTGATTGAAAATCCTCCTTTTGCCAAAGTAGAATTCTCACTGCCTCTGTTCCTGAAAACTTTCAGTCCCCTTTGACTACTACCATATGGCATAGTTGTATTGTTGTCATCCATCAATGCTGCAGAGTATTTTACTTAAAATTTTGGAAAGAGTGCCTTGATGGTGTTTGCTGCCACCTTGAGTTCTATCATATTAATAGTGACGTGGGAAAAACTATTTAGTACAAATAATGTTTCATAAAAAGCCTAAATAAGTACCACTTCAATTATGTGAAAGGGCATTACAGAAACACATCCTGCTTTGAAGTCTAAAATGAAAGTGAGAATGCATATTACAAATCCACCCCAAGCTACTTTGCAGCGATGACTTTCAGCGTTTGCTTGTTTTGGAGGGGAATAGGGAATAGACACTATTCTTTCATGACTAACTTGTGCGAGATGCCAGAAATAAAATATCAAAAAGTTAGCCCCTATATAGGGAGCTCTTGCTTTCAAGTTGAGAATATATTCTCAGAGAGAGAGGGAGAGAGAGGGAGAATGAGAGAGAGTGTGTAGGACAGCTTGGGAACAATTGCAGTAGCTGTCAGCTGAAAATATTACTGCCTAAACTTTGTATTTTAGAGTGGAAATTATTTGAACTGAAAAACCTGTGAGTTTTTTTCCCCTCAACTTCTTTCCATAAATGAGAATAGGCCTTTGTGAAAAATGTTTTAGCATCTGTGTTTTATTCCTCTGTGTTTTCCAGGAGTAAAAGCAGCACAGGAAGTTGTGGATTCCTCCTGTGCTATAAACTCTCTTTCCCTTACCTAAAATAATCACATAGTCAAAGATTTTAAAACGCCATTGCTATGATTTTCAGGAATAACTATTATCCATTCATACCTCACTTAGGTCACTAAGTTGGCAGAACAAGACTTGCAGAAGACAGAAAATGTGCCTCCAGCTGGCAGTTTTTAAAAACTGCAGTTTTTAAACTACAGCTGTTTAAAGAAGCCAAGAGACTGAGGTATGAAAGAGCAACGTTCAGGGTACAGAGATAAAAAATAAAAGTCTTTAGTGCTTTAATGCACATTAGCAATGGAAAACGACAAGTTTTCACTGTGATGCTGTGTGAGAGCATTACTATTGACATACATTTATCTAGGATGATTGCAGTACATCCAAGGGAGTTGAAATGCAACTCACAGCAAATTAAAAAAGGAAAATCCAGAGACCATGCAGTATATTTTCCACTAAAATTTAAATTGAAGCTGATTTTATTGCTTTTCTATAGTAAATAGCTGTTTAGTTGGGTTCATAAATGAAAGGACGGAATGATTCAAGTATTTAAAGAATGCTGCTAAGGACTCTCCCCAAAGGGCAAAAAGCAAGTAGAATCCATTGGAATGTATTTTTCTGTCATAATTAAGAACACTATATCATCTTACTGAAAAAGTTCTCCAGAAAAATGGTTACAAATTATATGAAGAAATGATGCGTAACAAGACAAAGCTATAGTTTACCAATTATAAAAAAAAATGCATCCTTACTTTAAAAAAGACTGAGAAAAATTCATTCTGATCCAATCCAAAGACCTTAATATGCCCAGTCTCCATATTATTTTCGAATTTATGTTATCATTTTTAGTATGTATAACTAATAAAAGCCCACAAGCACTATCAAAAACTATAGCTTAAATAATTTCTCATGTCATTCACTTTAGACTTTTAGTGCACATTGTTTTTCATAGAGGTTATTTTCTATGGAAATATCATGCATTCTAATGTTTTCAGTATTAGAGAATAATGTAAAGGTCTCTCCCCTGCCAACTCCAAACCTTGTTAATGTTATATATCCTTGTTTGATGACATTTAAAAACTTGTCTAAATCATATTATCCTAGTTCCAGTAAATCTCAAACACCAAATAACTCATTTTATGTTTCTTTTCCAAGAAGCAAATATCTTCTTTCTGAATGTCAGGATAAAATGTTCAGACAGTCAGCTGCTGAGCTTTAATAGTAGACTTATTGGTTTTGTTTCTTGTTTTGTTTTTATGTGGTTTTTTTTAGAGACACACTATTGGGCATAACAGCAACAAATCTCTAAAATCACAGGGTCCTCCTAATCATGTATGCATACTTGTATGTGAATTAAGTTTATCAAGACTTCACACAATGCAAGAAGTTCAAAAGCCCTATGGAAGTAAAAGCCTAGGCAACAGGTTTCATTTTTATCTCAACACAACAAAATACAATGATACTCCATAAAGAACAAATTTATCTACTGTAGGCTTCTTTGGAATAAATGTGAAAGCAAAGGGAAAAAAAGATTGAAAAAACTAGACATGTGTCTTTACTAGTAAAGGAATTTACCAGGGATAGAAGCTTGTACAGATGAGTTTTCTGTATACAGCAATTCCACCGGATGCGATCCCAATCATAAGATCTAGATTATGGAGATCCTGCAAAAGAAATACACTGTAAGAATACAGATGCAGTTTGTGTCATTCCCATTTATCTACTTATAAATTTATTTTCAAGCTTTCTATATTTAAATTGCTATCCTTGAGGAAAAAATTCAACAACATATTTGAGCTTTGATTTTCATGCCTCTCTTTCCTTTGATGTTATCTAATAGATATTTGAAATTTCATTCATTAAAACAAGTTGCAAAGTTCATCCTACTACACTGGATACTCTTAAGGTCAGTATCAGACTAAATTTGCAAGTCTAGCCTTATTAATTTCAGCATAAGAAAGAAGTTGAAATATTTCCCAAGATCAGTCAGGTAAGTGTCACAGAATTTTGGGAACTGAATACAAATTTCCTGATTATAAGCAGTTTAAAAAGAGAGGGGAAATAATTCTTTACTTTTTCCCAAAAAAGTTCTTAGCAATAAAGACTGACAGGAGAGGTGACCACAATTTTGCATATGAGAGTATGTTGGAGAAATATATATGTATACATGGATATTTGATATACTCAACTAAATCCATTATTAAATAAACAAAAATGGGGCATTTGCTTAATGCTGAGCTGGGAAAAAAAAAATCATAAATTTACAATCCTTTCCAGGTATTGAGATACTCAAGAGAAAATACATTCTTCCATATAAGCAGACATTTAAGTTTAAAAAAAAAAAAAAAAAAAAAAAAAAAAAAAAAAAAAAGGCAGGGAGGAGGATTCTGGGTCGTCAATTTGAGTCTAAATCCTGATTGATGTTACAGAAGTTAGAAATATTGGCTTCCTATTTCTTATGATCAATACATACTAGTATGTTATTACACAAATTTCTAAACAGAGCTCAACACCTACGTAAATTCACTTGTAACAGTAGAACCCAATGTCTAAAATGTCAGGTTTGACTCATAAGCAGTTTCAGACTGTTTTGTAAAGGATTGCCAATGGTAATGGATTCTCTGAAAGCCTTCAGTAGCATAGCTGCTCCTCTAGATGGTACTCTGTGCTCAATTACTATATAGTTTTCCTTCATGTCCAATCCCAATTTCTTTATATTAGTAAGGCACAGAAGAACAGAACAGGTAGCATGTGCTCTGACAATACTGTAGAAAATCTTCAGTAAATCCTTTAAAAACAGGTGAATAGAAGTGATTCAGGCATATGAATGAGTGAAGTTCAACTTAATTTGCAAAGTGATTTATAAACCTTCAGTGAAATACCACAATGGTTCACAGAGAATGAGCATAACCTATTTAATCCACAGTGCATTAACACTGAATACTGGTGTACTGAATTCTGGCAAGATGAGAGGAATACCAGCCCTGTTTCTGAGAGTATAAAAAAAGAAAATCAGTGAACAGGTTGCAGGCCAAATACACTCAAAGTAACCCAGAACCCTCAGCACACTGCTGCCTCACATTGCCAAGAACTGCTGCTAGTGGAGCTGGTTGAATCTTCATTGGAAGATGCTCCCGAAGTGTCAGTTTATGCCAGCATAATACAGGAATCCAGAACTTTATTTTAATGTTTGGGGAGAAAACAGGTATTTCAGGAGATAAACTGCAAGTAATTAAGCTGTCTCTGCCTTGAAAAACAGCTTTAGAAGAAAGAGCTGAAAATCTACATGATTTAGCAGAAATAAAGGATTAGCTAAACATTTGATAGGGATTAATTAGGCTAAACTACTCTATTTTCTTCAAGAGCTTTGTCAGAACAAAGTTCATTCCCTACCCCTCTCTGCACCAGTACAAACCACTAATCTCCCATGCTATTTGTTATTTTTTATTATAACCTAGATCTTGGACTAGCATAAAGAGAGGGTCTCCCAAAAGAAATATGATGTTGATGTGCAGTTATTTCCCTTTCAAAATATCTATGCTATTAAATTGCACAGCAAAGAAATAACATGCATCTGTTTATAAAAAGGAACAGGTAACATGAAAGAAATAATTAAAAAAAAATTTAAAGATAAAAAATTATCATGCCAAATGTAGTTAATTAAGTACTGATTCACATTTGATTTAATTTACCATTACCATCTTGATTTTTGTAGATATGGGAATAATATTGATTCAACAAATTTCCTATCTTTGAGTCTCTGAGTAAAAACGAAAGATGACTTAACAGCAGACTAATTATTGAGCTGATAAGATAGTGGTCCAGAGTCAAAAGGAGATTAGGAATTCAAGAAATGTCAATACGGTTTTAAGATATTGAATTAATTTTCCTGAGTTTCCTAAAACTATTTCAGTTTTTAATACTACAATTTTAGCAGTTCAGATTTATCATCAGAAAAAAAGCAGAGGTGTTTGCAGACAAAAACTGAGCTCAGATTAAAGTTCTATGTTTATAAGTTGCTAAAAAGAAAGCTCACATTCAACTTCTGGAAAATTTTTAACTTTGTATCATGAAAGTAAATTATATATTCATCTGATCTTCAAGAAACATTATCCAAAAGTATTCCACTCTAAAGTAGCAGTACAGGAGCATCAGCTTGCTTCTTTTGGCCACTAGTATAAAAGCCAGGTGTTACCTGGTTCTTCTGCCACACAATCTAAGAGGACTAAGACTAGTTTAGTAGCAAAGACCTTAATCAGCAGAATCCACAGATATAAAGGCTTTCACAAAGCCACAGTTTAACTAGCTCCTGCCAAATCCCTTCAAAGCACTAGGATGTGAGGAAACTGGAAGGGTGATTTAAGGAGCAGTACTAAGTGGGGGGAGGATATCAGGAGGCACTGCAAACATCCCTGCCGAAGCAGGGGTATAACATGGCAGCCTCTGTGAAGAAGCAGCATATTGGGGGAGATATCTAACCTTCAATACAAACTTCTTATAGGCCTTGAGGAACATAATCAAAAATAACGTTGGTGGAGAGGTTTGCCTCATGGCATTCAATCCAAATAATGACTTTAACTGATGTTTTGTAAGTACAAAACTGCAGAGATAACCAATTACACCCCTACTAATAAATAACGCCTCTTCTCAGCTTGTGGTGCCTTACAGCTAGAGGATTTCTTGGATCAAAAGCTTTTTGTATGTTTAATGGATTACAGTGAATCATTCTTCCACTAACTGCTCCTGATACCTAATTCACCTTGGTCATCCATTAAAATAGCAGTAATGCTTACAATTCAACTGCAGCCATATGGAAAAAGTTACTTTTACTTAAACCTGTAGGTAGACTGAAGTTTCCTAAATCTTTTAGTACCAAAGCAAAAAAAATAAAAGTAAAAAAAAATTAAAAATTATTGGCTATTCACATTTCCCATGCTATTCACCTGCTACAGAAGGCTTTTCCTTAAGACATTCAAGATTGTTATACTTCTCTGTACTTTTCTTTTTCCATTACCCACTCTGAGATAAGGAAGAAAAAGGAAGAATGAAGCTCAGCATTCAAATTATACCAAAACTCAGATTTAAAAGTTAGCATGATATTTTCTGTTTTGCTTTCTATTACCTTCCTAGCAGCTTCTAAATGTCTAGATCTTCAGTTCAAGTGCCAGAAAAAAGAGATCACTTCAAATATTTCATGCTTTAAAAAAAAAAAATCGAATTGTGATGAAAATATTATTTTGGATTGAAACAGTAGCAAGACAGTCTGCATTTTAGCAGTCTGGAATAGACTAGGCTTTGATTCATGTCTGTGCTCTAGTTGATTCAGATCATACAGTTCAGTGTCAGGCAGGGTAGGAGTTCATGACTAATATGCTGACAACCTGTGAGACTGAGGTCATTAAATATGAAACAACGCACTGGGGAAAAAAAACCAGAACACTGTTTAGGCAGGTATCTCTAGAAGGTATTTCTACTGAGAGAGCAGCCCAGTACACTGCAAGGAAATTTCATTTAGTTGAAAATGTCTGAATCAACTTTATCTTCATTACTTGACACTGGTATGACCACTTCAGACATCCTGCATGTAGTTCAGTGGCCTACAGCTCAGGAAGAATAATGAAAACTGGAAGAATTTTCAGAGATAGCATCCCATGGATATTAAGAGAATAGCCACATAGTGATACTCTTGGAACTTAAGTTGGTGTATCAAAACACTAGGCTACAATAGAAGAAGGCGTAGACTGATCAAGCTAAGTGCATATAGGGAAATTTTAAGTGTAACAGTAAAGAGTTCTTTAACAAAGCAGAAAGGTGGCAGACGACCCAATAGACAATGAACCTAGGCAAAGTCAAATTTAATAAGATGCCCATTTGCCATTTAAAGTTAATCACTTACTAGAAATCATGAAGGCTTTTACACTGTCAGAACACACAAGAACATAAGAAATTTGTTCATATATGCTACATTACTTACACACAACCAATGCATGTGAACCAAGATATCTGATCACATTTAACAGATGCCTCTCCTGATATTCATATGAGATGGAGAACTTTAATTATTTCCTTTCCTTTGTACTTTTCCTTATTCTTAAAAAAAAGCCTCTACTGTTTTAGCATTGTATTTCACGAATATGAACGTAGTTACTGTGGCTTCACACAGGAGTACTTTAGGAATTCCTAGAAATCTAATCCAACACTCACTTAGTTGTGGTAGAATAAAGAAAAAACAGAAGAAAGCATCATGCCAAAGGAAGCAACTTACTTATTGTATTCCTTCCTCATCATTAGAGAAATTTATGAGTTTTTCATTAAAATTCTCAGTATCAGAATTATTAGCAAAACTCAGAAAAATGTTAGGAAAAACAATAGTCATCTTCATTTAGGATATCACTCAGCTGCAGTCACTTAATTTAGTTTTCATATTACAAGTTTTATGCCAAAACAATTTACTATTAGATATAAGCACAAATGGTAACTTGCACACTGGAATGTAAATAAAAAAGTATTTTGGGGATTCACCTCAAATGAATAGTGTAATGAGACAATTAAATGCCAGTAGCTAGTAAAATACTAGGGCATGTTTCTCATCAATGCCCACCCTGTATCTGAAAGTTTTCAAATACATTTTTAGTGGTCATCTGTCAAGCTGTTAAATACTGCTTAGATTTAGCCTGGTGTCAGGGAATAAAGTAATTTGAAAATAAGTCTCTACATTCTTAACACTTGAGAAATTAGTGTTAGAAATTCAGATTAATTAAACTCTTAAAACACCTGCCAACTAACAGTACTAAACAGAGCATTCATTTTCTTTCATGCTAAAACATTCAGCAACTTTACCAAAATTATTAAGTAAAATATATTGTAGTAATGGAACAATTTATCTTAAAAATACACTGTCACTCTTTCAAGGAGATCTAGCTTATTTGGTTGAAATTCCAACACCTATGTTACACAGAAATTATTGAAAACTTAGCCAACTCTAATTAAAAGGAACACCTGGTAAAGCCAATACTTAAACACTACTCTTTTTTTACTGCTATTACATTCATGTGAAAAAAATATAATTTATTTTCCAAGTGAAAAATTACAATGTAAACATACTCTACCACTGTGCAATTCCACTCCATAGAATTCAAGTGTTCGTGCTATATTTATATAGCAGGACTCTGCTTCAGATTGCTTGAGGCCACTAAAAGAGGAGAAAAATAATAAATATGAATCACAGGCAAATAAAAAAATTTATATTGTATTTATTTAAATGCAATAAAAGAGAAGAATCCCACAGCCCACTGTCTGAGAAATATATCTCATTAACTAGTACCACAAGTTCTTCACTGGAGAAAGTCCTCCTAAAGTCCTCTCAAAAAATTGAGCAAATTATACACAATGTTATTACCTTAGCCATTCTGGACCAGTTCTTTTTAGAAAAATAATTTTTATCTCTTATGTTCAAAGGTGTGAGGAAACTATTCCCCTAAAAGCTTACTTTATAGCAAGAAGCTTTATCTGTAAATATTCTATATTACATGGTCCCTCAGATGGAAGTCATTTAGAAGAAAGATTAGCAGCAGGAATGCACTAATAAAATAAATGGGAGAAAGTAGATTAAAAAAGTTAAAGTTACGAAACTCACCAAGAAAAACTCATCTGAGTTTACCTACAAGCTATAAGTCCTAAAATACTTTTTTCTCCTGCAGCTATGTGCAGCAAGTCATACAAGAATTTGATCTTCTGGTCTTCTAGAAAGGTTCTACAATTCTGAGACTTACACTTTTTTTTTTTTTTTAACAGACACAAAAAATCAAAAATCCCCACACCTTGAATAGACACATTATGTATCCTTATGTAAGGACAGAATCTACTAAGAGTTTTAAAACCCAAAGAATTCATCAGTGGTCCCCATTTAGCTGGTTCTCCCATGCAGCCTACTAATCATTCATGTGAGAGGAGTGCAGTGAGGCCTAAACAAAATTCCTTTAGGCATGATAATGAAAGTAGTCCTCTCCAATAAACTGCAGGGCCAAGACCTGTAAAGAAACAATCAAACAAGAGGCAGCTCTATCTTGGAATCTGCCATAGCCTGTTGACATTGTGCTATGCCCATAGTGATCCTGGTCTCATAGCACAGAGCAGCAATTCAGGCACTACTACATCACATTCCAGTAACTGTGAGAACAGAAGCTGAGGGATGCATGTAATATCTACAAACACATAAGTAGAAAAGACATCTGATATCATCCTGTCATATCTACAACTAAGTGCAGGTAAAAACAACTCTTTACTAGGTAAGCTTCCAAAATGACATGCATCAAATTATGTTAATCAAATGCAATTTAAGTGGAACCTGCAAAAAGCTGACATAACATTGTGTTAAGAACTGCAGCTACAAAGGCATTCCACATACGGCAGTAATTCTCATTTTTGAAAGGGGTTTTAACTCAAAAGGTAGGCATCTATTATGTCCAATTAATATCCATCCTTTTAAATGCCAAGCCATAAAAACACTATGCTTTGAATCAGACTCTTTAGGAAATATTAGATCATGCTCCAGGAAACTTAAAGCTACCTTGAACTGGAAAGCCATAGCCAGCAGTGTGGCTTGAGGATGTCAGAATATTGGAAAAAAAGAGCAAAGATAAAAATAAAAATTATTATAATTATTATACTACAGAGTGGTGAATATGTTTGCAAGAGTACATCACTTACATTTAAAAAAATTTGATCAAGAACTTTGTTCAGAAAGTCTGTTGCATACCAGCAAGAAATGTCTGTAAATTTTAATTCGCAATTTGCATATGCCATCTACACCTGACCTGTCATGCCTTGTGTCTTAAAAGGCCAACAAGAAAAAGTATCTCAGCCCAGACTTAGGTTTTTTTTTTTTATTAACCCTCCTACTCAATTACAGACAAAATGAACCTTTGAGGTCCCTAACCAGATGGTAGTTATTTGGTGAGATTAACAGGCAAGAGGAAACTGGTCTTGGTGTCTCTTCCCAATTTTTATAGCTGTTGATACCCAAGACCTAATAAACCTTATCTGGCATATATATAAGCATCCTATGAAGCTTCAAATGCATTCTGCTCCTCAAACTGATGGCTGGATCTTACAAGCGCTATGAAAACATTATCAATTTGGACAATATTTTCAGGCCTCAGGCTGCTTATGCACTAAACAAAAAACATTAAGAAAACCATGTTAGAAGAGACTACATACATAACCCCGTCCTATGGATTTAGGGATGAGGACAGAAGATAAATTTCTGAAGCTATACACATTCAATATGACAACAGTGACTTTCTCAGCAGTTATGTACTGTCCACTGAATAGTGCCTGACATGAACATGTTCAGAGAACAACTTCCTTGGGTTTTGCAAAGCAACATAAACCCTAGGTAACAAAAATCTTGCATCGAGTTACAACACACAAGACATAATACAACTTCTCAAGTCTGTGTATTTCATCAATTCAAGCCTTTTAATTTTCCTTTGTGAAAGTTTCCCCAAAGACAGCCACTAAAGAATGAAAAAAGGAAATCCTGTCATCTAAGAATACCAATTCAAAGGTTCAATAATTTATAGATAACTTATATGGTGTACAGCAAATATTATTTACTACAGATCAGCAGAAATCTCATTCCAAAGCAACAATGGGTTCTCAAAGGGTAAGAAAGTAAGTTCTCCCTTTCTGTCTTTCCTTCCCAAAGGCCAAGTGAGCACCAGAACAATTCTCATGAAGTATATTATGGCATTAAATTAGTCAAAACCATGTCTCAGACTTAAATATTCTCTATACATGCCAAAGGAGCATACAAGAATTACAGCCAGGATAAACAATAACTTGTCTGCCTCTCCCTGCACTCTGAATTAAATAGACCTGAAGATCCAATTTTAAAAAAAAGGTGTTAAAACAATAAAGAAATATTTTTTCCAGTCCAGTCTACTCAGTATTTTTATTCAGAACTTCAAATACCATAGCCTATGCTAATTCAAATACAGCAGTTAAACTTCTCAGTCACCAAGGGTTTACTCTACCAAAAACACTCAACGAAAGCATTGATTTCATTGAAAAGACCAGAAAAGAAAGGAGTCTTTCCAACAGACACCACCACATCTTACTCTGGACCAAAGGCACCTTCTGCTCTCTGCAGGACATAACCAGTTTTATATCTCTTGCTACCATAGCACTAAAGACATGAGTTCATCTCAACCACTTCAAGTCTATTCAGAATCTTCCCTCCAAGATGACTGCTTCCTAAAGACAAGCAGAATTATTTTTTCCTGTCCACAAGTCCCCCTCTAAAAACTACAGAGCCTACTGGAAACTGCAAGTTAATTTGGAAGGAGTAGAGGCATCAGCTGTTGTGCTTCTGAATGTGAACTGCTAGGAAAGCAGTCAAGATTAGTACCCTACAACAGAAGAGAAGCTGCAATTAAGAGTTCAGTAGTTATCACTCTTCAACCTCATAAATGACAATGCATGTTCTAGACTGCTAGAGAACACATGTGAAGTTCAGAACTACTCACTACACCCACTAGCAATAAAGAAACAAGAGGGAGAGGTAAAAATATTGAAAGATGAAAAAAAAGAGCTGAGGAACCTAAGGAAGAGATTAAAATGGAAATATTTCAGGCTATAAATCAAAGAAACTAAGAGAGTGAGGAATTAACTCTGCTGCAGCTAGAATACAGACAAAGAAAACAAGTCCTTAGAGATTTGGATTTCATTTTCTCAAATGCTCACAGACAATTTCTTAGATTGGCATATTTGCATTCAGTTTGCAAGTATCTTATCAACACCTCTAATTCTAAAATTGCAGTCTTACAAGAGACAAATCAGCAGGGTCAGAAAGAATAATTAGCAGCACCCTCACTGGAATAATATGTTGTAGCATTTATATTACACTCATGAGAGTGGAGAGAAAGCATGATATTAATTGAAGTGTTTTATGGTTATGGTGCTTATTGGGTTTGGTTTTTTACACAGATAGAGAAAAAATCTATAGAATTTGAAAAATGGTCAAACGTCCTTGTTCCTCATTCTTCTAGTACAGTGTTCTAGAGGGTTGCCATTAATAATGTATAAGGCTAACTGATATACTGGAGGTTAAAACTAGATATTTATTTAAATGTTTCAACACATTAACATCATACTCTGCATATAATTAGGCTAGCACCTATTTCACTTAACAGAAGCTTATGAAATATAACTGGCTGTTATACCGAAACTATTAAGAACTTGAGTCTTCCTTTTAAAATCTCATTTTTTCTTTAAAAACTCAAGAGGTGAGAAAGAAGTAAAAGTTCACGATACCTGTGTTGCTCATGTAGAGATTCTACTTTGGTAAGAAAATCTTTGTTCTGCTCTGGTATAAAGTCGTAATTTGAGAGATATCCTGAGTGATGTACAGAAGCATTATAGTCTCCAAGTTGTGCTGTCAGGAAACAAGAAACACATGCACAAAGTTTTCATAGTTAATTGATCATTATTTAGAAAAAATTCCTTCTCATTAAAACACATGCACATGTGGGGAAGTGCAGGAATCACAAATTATTTTCCAACAGACAAGCAGTGTTGAACACAGGGCGTTGTATGACATCAGTGAAAAAAGATTCTTTTCAAAATACACTTACCAAAATCTCAGGCACTGAATGACTCAGTAATTTATTTAGTTACTTATACAGCCCCACTTTTGCACCACAAGCTGTAACACCACCAGACAGGCATTACATTCCATGTTGGCACAGATGTGCAGTACTTTAACATTAGAGAACACCAAATTGCTTCAGTAAGAGATGGTAAATGAAATCAATTTGATACATGTTTACTTTACTGTAACATATTAGAAGTCTTCAACAAGATCTGTCACTTAGAAAGCATGTACTCTTCACACAGTCAGATAGAAATTCTTCAACTCCCAACTATGGTGCTGTCTTAGAAATTCAATTGTTAAAACCTTCCTCAGCGGAACATAAGTTACTTAACAAAGAATGTGAAATAACTGCTGATTTACATATAGTGTTACCTAGCTGCTATGAAAAGTATATACATGTTTGTAGCCAAAAAGAAATTCTCTAAAACCTTATTCCTTCAAGAATGATACTAATTAGTAGATATTTTAGTAGACATTTAGTATTAGTAGATATTTAGTAGATATTTTTAAACAGTTACTAGGTAAAAAGCTAATTCTTATCTACATATCTGAAAAGAAATGAATGTAAACCAAGTTCATAGCTTCAGTCTATGTAAGTTTTGTTTAGGTCAGCATAAGTTTACACCCTGAGAAACATACACGAACCTTCTAGCTGTTATGAAGTAGCAAGGTCTGGGGTAGCAAGGAGACTGCTTCAAACAAATTACTTGTCTAATTGCCACAAATTTACCTAGTTTCAATTAAGCAATTAATTCAAACCTCATATTTCTTGAAATCTGTGTTTTGATTAAACAGTTGGAAATTAAACACCTAAAATTATGGTATGTATGTATAAGTAAATCACTTTAACCTGTACTAATCTGCTTTTTCCTAAACAGCATGAAATAATGATTATTAAGACTTAAGTTTCCCAGAAGTTATTTGTATAACTTGCAAATTAACATAAAAGAAAATAATTAATTGACTAGAAACAATTCAGCATAGAAAGCCCCTCAACTAATCAAAGTTCAAGAGCATACTTTTAGGAATAATACTATTAACATTATTTTTCAGAAAATTTAAAGACAGTATAAAAGCAATATTTAAATATTTCAGGTTGAGGGATAGGGGTGTACATCAGAAATAACTTACAGCTACAACAACTACAGAGGATCTTTAATGCTAGTATTATATGATAACTAGTATTTGCCCCTTATATATTAAAAAAAGAATGATTTCTATGGCCCAGAGAACAGAACTACTGTGATACAAAACAATTCCCAGGCAAATGTGGTGTAAAGCTAACGTAGTTGCACATTTAATTCTCAGCATCATGGCAAATATTTAAATAAAAAAGTGAATGATAAACAGTAAGCAATTTACTTTGAATGCAGATGTTCCTGATTTGCTCTAGTTCTTTTTCTTAAAGGGAACCTGAAGTCTAAATCACTTAGCAAAACTAAATATTTACCATTAGAACCAAAACACATTTAAACGTTTCTGTCAAATAATATTTATCTGAAGAAGAACATCATAACAACAATGACAATAAAACAAAAAACTACCAAACTAACCAAACGAAAAAACCTACCCCAAAAAAACAAGACAGAGGATTCAGAATTATAACAAGAAGCTGAAATAATTTTTAGGAATATCTATATATTAACAAAAGTCCAAGTCTACCAAGACTAAGGCAACAACAATAAAAACAAAAATTAAAAGCTTTCAGAACAAAATAGGCATTCTAATAACAGTGTCAAATAAAACACACAATTTCACATATGACAGGAGTTGATTTAGGACCCTTTCCTTTACTAGTCATGAACACAACCCAGCTTTTCTATGAAATAATCTACGTTTTTAAGGTTTGTTGCAGTTAGTTTGAACTACAATCTTTCCAGTGGGAAAAGACCAGATTGCCAACAATAAGATAATGTAGTTGTCCACTTCAATTTTATCTGCAGTAGGAAAAGATAGTTTTACCTTCTCTAAAGAGGGCAACTGCTTTTCCTTCATACATTATGAGGTAGAGTCTTCTTTCTCATATTCCAAATATGGAGGTTGCTCTGGTCTTTTTTTCTCTTCCTCCTAGCTACCTGAGGTCATGCCAACAAGGGGAGCAATCTTCTTGCTTCTCCAACTCTCTAAACAACTGTCACAGTTGAAGAGAAACTATAAATGCTGATTTGTAAACATCCTGGAAGACTGATGATCACTTGCAGTATTTAATTATCCAATTAGGAAAAAAAAGCTAGGGCATAACAGTAAGAATGTTAACCTATGATGTTTCTGTCTCTTTACTGGATTTCTCTAGAAAAAGAAGAGGGGAAGGAAATATTAAAGGCCTATTTCTAATCTGAGCTTTTCCTGACATAGCTTCTGCTCTGATGACATGAGCCAGAAGATACTGATTCAGTGAAAATAAAGTTACAGGATAAAAAAAAAAAAGCATACTTTCACATTTCTCAATTCCAGACCACTGCTGCTCTTTAATACCTAACTGGGAAACAATACAGATTAAAATGAAAGAAAAATGAACTAAGGATGAGTCAAAAAACCAAAATCCTGCTATTTGAATGTCAGATCTAATATGAAAGGCTTCAAAGAAAGGAATTTGATGAACCATTCATTTAGAAGGCCATATTTAATAAAAAGAGGACATTTATTTTAAAACTCCTAGTAAAAGAGTGCAATAGCCAAGTAGCCATGTTGACATACTAAAACACTAGTTCTACAAGCTTTCAACACGAGTTTATAAATGGTACAAACAGTCTTGAGATCATATACATTTACACAGCATACGATCTGCTTATGCCTTATTGAAGCCTAAACAAGCCATCTATTCTACAGACTTTTTAAAAAGAATTTGTTCAGTTAGAACAAATGTGTACATTTTTGTCTCTTTCTTCTAGCAGTAGAAAGACTCCTGTGAAGGAAAGCATCAAAGAAAAACACTAATTATTTTTTTTTAAATGTAAGTATTTTAATAAGATTATGATGCAGAAGAAAAGAAGACCAGGAAGAAGTGTATTTATGTAGCACTGATGGACTTCTATAAGAATTCTATGGATACAGATGCATCTTCCCTAGACAGAGAAGCTTGAGTAGTAGATATATTGCTGAACTTAAGAAGATGACAAAAAAAGGTAAAAAAGAGAGCTTAATAGAGGGAAGATCTGACATATATGGAAGCAAAAAAAAGGTCATGGATGCTCTTATAGTACTTGTTGAGGCTTCATTTATACAGTGGTTTCTTCCAAGACCTCATTGGTAAGTTGGCTTATATATTAGACTAAGGTAGCACTGATCTCATTTCTGTACTCTACTACCTCAGGTGGAGAGTGCAAGAAAGACAGTTTGACTCTTTGACTTGCAAACTGAAAGACAGACAGCAGAAATTGCAACATTGGAAATGCAAAACTGAACTTGAAAGGCTCTGAGCCTTTCTAGCCTTTCTGACTCTCAAGAAGCCCTTTCCAAGCCAAATTGGTCTGTGGTTCTTACTTACATGAAGTTATTGTTGACATCCAAGCTTTCTACTACTGACCAAAATAATTATTTGTTTGGTTCCAATTTAGAAACTAATTTTGTTGTTATTTTGAATGCTAACAGTACCAAAATATCACCTTTCAATCTGGCCCAAATTCTACAGCCCTAGAAAACATAATTTAGAAAAGATAAGTCTTTAGCTTTGTATAACTTTAAGGGTGACATGTTTCTACTTCCTGTGTACGTGATGTTCTTCAAGGTATAGATGACATGTTGGTCTCCAATTCTACAGAGGAAAAGTGGGTCTCCAATTCTACAGACTTTGCTTGTAAATAATAATTAAAACAAAATTTGCATACAAAAAATAGCATCTATTTCTGCATATGGCCATTTCAAGTAACTACAGGTGTGAGAAGGGAAATGTATCAATGACTCATGGGACAACCATGATGGGAAATCAGTTTTAAATGATATTGATACTTTGGTCTAAAGGAATGCCTACAAAAACTAATCTTTGAAAACTAGTTTAATATTAACTTTCTAAAGACCTAAGAAGTGCACCTGAAAAGAATCAAAGGAAGTAGTTTAGTAGAGAAGAAAGATGATCTCCATAGCATAAACTGAAGCAGTTACTGATTTTCAACAGTAACTACAAAGTATTCAGGTACTAAAATGCTTCTGGAATCAGAAAATAATCTGCTACAGCAGAATTCAATTTCTAAAAACTAACATAAAAACATAGATTATTATTAAAGAGAGACTAAAAAGATTCATTGAAATGAGCACAATCCATGTAGACGTAGCAATTAAAGACACCGTGTTGAAAATTGTTTTCAGAGAGAAATTCCTAAAAGGACCAAAACCCTCAAAAGGGAATATTGAGAGAAGGAAAGGTGTTTCAACAAGTGGAACCTGTATCCAAATCAGAACAAGAGCATGAACACTAACCCGCTCAGCCAGTAAGTAATTTTGATGTCGCTACCGGACAAGCAGAACTAGGTATCATGTGGGTAAAACTAACTTGTTTTGTAAAAGGAAACAATGCCTCACACTCAAGAGCCCTTAAAAAAAATGTTCAGCCTAGATGTGACTGTAAATAGCTGCTTATGACCACTTATGACAGCTGGTCATTTTGCAGTAGGACAGAATGAGAAATTAGGCATTAGGAAAAACAAAGGAACACTTGTAGGGGAAAAAAAAAGAAAACTATGCATACACAGTGGTGGTCTCCAAGTCATTTACCACTCCAGAATGAAAAATGAGCCAGTCATTGTAATGTCCTTTATTAAAAGAAATAAAAAAATAAAAACCAGAAGCTCAAACCCCGGACACAGTTAAACAACAACACATAAAAAATAATCACAAGAAAAAGGAAGAAACAAATTAGAAAATATAAGTTATACTGAGTTGCTTTTTCTGCATCTCAAATACATGTACTTCAGAAACTACACTGACACAATCAAAACAAAAAAATTAATGAGAAAAGCAAAGTGTAATCCAAAGTACATTTTGAAAAAGTATGCTGATAAAAGACTTCAGGGACTAGTTATCAGTACTTCCAAAATGTTACAAGGTTTTGCAGAATCAATGCATTTGTCTTCTGTCATTTATGTTGTCTCTCAGCACTCACCACTACTCATTTTAGAATCACAGAATCATTTAGGTTGGACAAGACCTCTAAGATCATCAAGTTCAGCCATTAACCCAGCACTGCCAAGTCCACCACTAAACAGTATTCCTCAGTGCCACTTCTACACGTTTTTTAAATATCTCCAGGGATGGTGATTCAGTTACTTCCCTGGACAGCCTGTTCCAAAGCCTGACAACCCTTTGGTGAAGAAATTTTTCTGAATAGCTAATCTAAAACTTCCTTGGCGCAACTTGAGGCTCAAAGTTCTCTTTATTCATCCAGTCTGATTTTGATTCTGAGGTATAAGGGTTACAGGTGCCCAGAAAGTAGCAGAAAACTGACTGATCTACACTAGTAAAAACCAAGATGTACTCTATCACTAGATTTTTTTCAGTATGACAGTATCCTTCTGACTTAACAATTTTGAAATTATTTGTAACGTAGCTTAACAAATTCTTCTTAAAAAAAAGGATTTCAAAATCCGCTGATCATTTTGTCACAAAGCAGACTACTGATAATGCACTAAGAACTTATTTTGAGTTGTCTGAACTGCATTGACAATCAGGTTTAGTCACGTTATTTAGACACAGTAGTCACACCCACTTACATTCCCCTGTAAGTTAGCACCACCAGGCAACACAGGGTGTGCTATAGCAGTGAAGAATAACACGTCAGAACTTTACTTCAGAACCACAGTGCTGAACCCTAACGCTTGCAAAAGGGCAGTACAGAGAAGCAGCATTCCAGTGGCACAAAAGATTTGACCAAAAACTGTCCCTTTGCAAAACTCAGACCTGTGAAGGTCAACCATGCAACTGGCACATGTAAAAACTATAGTTAAGAAGCAAGAGTGGAACAAACACCAGCCTTCATGCACAATGAAAGACATCTGCTTCACCCTCCCATCAGCGACAACTGCTACACCTTTTAAATAAATAACACACAAGTTCGCCAAACAACGATTTCCCCTTCTGCATACAAGGGAAGTTACAGGAGGAGAGAACAACCTGAAAGCCACCAAGAAGTAGCAGTAAACAGCTCAGGTAGAACCAACTCATGTTAGCTTCAGACAATGGATTTTTCATAAGCAGATACCTCATATCCAGGAACTTCCACTCTCCTTAATAAGTATGATTAGAAATTAAAACAGTAATAGAACAGTATTTAAAACAATTTCAGTTGACAAGAATTCCAGCAAACATAACTCGATAAGGAGACACAGATCCTCAGATTTCAGAAAGCCTTTCCTATGCCATCACCTTTAGGTAAACAGCAACAACGTGGTAGCAAAACAAAAACTTTTTGTGGGTTTTTTTTTTTTAAGGGAATACATATTTTTCTTAAATGTTTCATTCTTTATGAATACAGAGAATAAATATTGGTATCATACAAACAGCAACAAAAAGGATATCAGTGAGCTAAAAAAGGTTAGGTGTTTTTTTGGTTTGGTGTTTTTTTCTGTGGGTTTTTTAATTAAAAAACAAAACAACAAAAACAAGAACCCAAACACCAAACAAAACAAACAAACAAAACCCACCAAAAAATCCCCCCACCACCTGGTAATAGCAGCACTATCCATGAGTTAGAAAAAACAGGCAAATAGCTGGATGGGAAATTCCAGAATCCGCCATGAAAGAGAAAGATTAAAACACACTATCACCCTTTGACAATCTTCACTGACCTTCTGTCATTCCTCTTTAGTATAGATAACTGCATTAGTAGGCATCCTAAGCACTAAAAAGGTAGCAGTCATAGAACTGAAGAGGAAACAGGAACTACTTTGGGATTTGTGGTACACTAGATGTGGCATGATTAATTTTACTTTGTGATATTTGCATTCTTCAGTGCCCCTTTGCATTTTTGAGCTTTAGCACAATTGGTCAGCAATAGTACATTTAACAGTCCTAACAGTTCAGAGCATTTCAGCCTTCAAGTACCCTTACTGTTCTTCAGGAACACCAGAGCAGGATGCATTTCATTTGGCAACAAAACTGAGACTGCAGTCTCCTATGGAAAACTTGTTCTGGTTTCAATTCTTCTCACTAAGCTTGAATGTGATTACAGTTCCATATTATGAGAGGTTGCAATATCTGACATGCTTAAACATAAAACTTAATGTTTTATAGCCACTTGGGATTTTAATAGATACCAAGAGTTTATCACATTCTTCTTTGAAACCCACATTTAAATTATTTAGCTTGCTCCTTATTTCAAACAAAATTTACCTCAATCATTTCCGTGGGCCTTGCTAGCCTTCCATAAAGAAATGAGATTCAGCCAAATAATTTCACAGCTATTCTAAGAATACGTTCCCCCAAGAACTTCTTTAACAAATGTGCAAACTCCACCAAACCCTCAACATGTTTTTTTTTCTTTGTTTGTTTAATGAGAAAGTGAAAAACAGCTGGAGGAAGAACTATCTGCCCAGTATGCTTGTGAGGCATTGGATCAGACTCCATTTTGGTTTTCCTACAGAAGATGTTTTTCTAATATCATCCTTTGAGTATTTTTTCCCCAGTTGCAGGCAGATGAGAAGGATGTAAGTTATTGTATGTAGAGTCACCTTAAATGTACTGCAAAGTGCCAGTTTTACATAACTAAGAAACCAAATGCCATAAAAAAAATGACATAAGAACACTGTAATTTCTTAATCATGAGTTTACCTTCCTCTTAACTGTTCTCTAGATGGCCACTTATTCCCCTGGAATGCTTTCCCATAGCTACTGAAATACACAGTAAGTTTCGCGGTTTTGTTTTCAATGACAATGCAAACCTGACTTTTTTTCAGCAGCACAAGAACACATAAATAAGAACAATATTACCCTTGTATCAACTTTTTTACTTTTTGACAGGCCTAACAGGTACACTTTTTCTATCTAGGCTGTCTGAAGGCTGCTTTAATAATCTGAACCTTCTTTACAAAACATCAGCCATAGAATGCTGAATACTCCACACAAACAGATAAAGAAATAAATCTCTCCTGATTTTCCAGTGCCAAACAGTAGAGAAGATTGTTGGTGAAATATATTTACTAACAAAATAATGATTGTTTATTACTTACATTGTACTGCATATGATGCCAGGACAACAGCAGAACTAATGGGGCATGACAACCTGAAAAGGAGGGGAAATATTTTTATTTACTATATATAATATGTAATTATTCTATTATATAATAATATGGTTATTATAAATAATATTATATATAAATACTTTTTTGTTACTTACCTATAGACTGTATAAATAGCTTATAAAATGTCTCTACAATTAGTTCAGTATATGAAGACTTGTTTATCTTCAAAGGGTATCTGATTTTTTTCTTACTAAGTTTGATTGTCAAAACACAGTAGGACTGGACATTAAACAGTTTCTTAACTGAATGAAAGTAAGTAGTTGTAAAACAATATGCTATAAAAGAACATTTGGCAGAAATACTTGGACTTTCTCCCTTTTTTTTTTTTTTTTAATTGTACCAACACACAGGAATTGCAGCCAAAGGAACTACTGAGTACCCACCATATAGGTAATGTAACCCTGAAATCAGAAGAAACGATAGTATGAAAGAATTATAGAGAAATTGAAGATTCTTCTTCTTACCTTCCTTCTGCAATATCAATCTTCAATTGCAGAAAGAATAAGTGCCTAGAGAAGGTATTTTTGGAAAAGAAAAAAAATGTACATTTATTTTAAAATGTATGGTTTAAATGGCTACATATATTAGTTTTATTTCATTAGATTTCCCAGCAAACTATATAAACAGATGAGTAAAGATCAGTAGCATTGACAAATATGCGATCATACACCCACTGAATCTGATAACAGTTTTAAGGATCTTTGGCAGTCTGTACTGCAACTCCAGGACCATAGTATTAATGTCACAAGTAACACTACAAAACCCAAACCTCTACAGAACTGGGCTCCCTTTCTTCCTGGAATATTGACTTTGAATGCAAAATTAAAAAAAAAAAAAACACAACTAAAAAAAACCCACAAACAATCAAGATAGACTGGTTACTTTATAGTGATACTGAAGAGTTGGGATATGAAGAACCATAATGAGCAAATCACTGAATAATTTCAGTTTTAAACTGCAGAGTAGCTTAAAACTACATGATTAACAAATACCGAAACCAGTCAATAGATAAGTTTTCCACAAGAAATATAATTTAAAATGCTATTTATATTCTCAAGACAATGAAATCAACAAGCAGTGAAAATGTTACAAAAATACCAGATTAATGGGTGCCTTCAAATTCTAAATTCCAAATCAAAGGCACTGAACAAAACAAGTAGTCATTCAAAATCTTGCAACAAATTAATTGAAAATTGTTTATAATTCATGTACCTTACTACCCCAAAACCTCAGAGACAGGTTAAAAATAAAAATAAAAGGTCTACTGTAAACCAAAGCATTACAGATCTTTGCATGTTACAAGTAATGGGCCAACTAAGAAACAAGAACTGTTATCTGTTCTTCCTGAAACAAAATAAACCCCACCCTCCCACACCCTCAGGATTAAATCTATTGCACATGTTCAAAACTGACTCAATGTTGATACAAAACTTCTAAGATAGATCTAGGGCATGCAGGCTCAAAAAACCCAAAGAATTTGAGGTGCAAATAAACCAACTGACATCTTTGTACTTGCTTATATTCCAACTGTATTTTGGAGTTGTAGGCTGTGTGTAGCAGAAAAACCGTTCATCACGAGCGTTGCATCAAGCTGTCCATTCCAAACCCATTTAATATTAAGAGTTATACAAAGTTACTGATGTAATAAAGCATAGTTTGCCAAGCTGTGGACATGTGAAAGGAGGGCTTTACACATTCCTAGTTCATGGAAGCAAACATCAAAGAGGAGTTACCTGGTTTGTTCTTGCTGAAGTGTGTTAGGATCAGGTATAAAAAACCTTACACGAAAACGAAGGGTGCAGGGAAAACCTCCTGCAATATTTTAGAAGAGCAAATAAAATGTTTAGTTTAAAACAGAAAAAGGTTTTAATTTCTATATTTAAGTGAACGTCAATATGGACACCTCATGTATTTTTTTCACGAAACTAAAAGAAACCATGAGAAGTCTCTCCTAATCCCCTAACACCAACTTTGAGAAGAAAACACTCAAAGGTTGTAATGCTTTCATTTAAAGTACTTTGCATAAAAGACATTATTAAGGTACCTTTGCCTCATAAGTATTAGAAGTGAGAAAAGAACCAAATATGCTTAAGGTGTCTCAATTGGGATAACGCTCAAGTCTATCTTACCTATAAATACCTGACGTTGCAGAAGTTCACCATGCTAACTTTGTGTATGAATTGAAAAAAAAACCAAAAAAAACAACAACATGATCTGTAACATAGGGTAGAAATATAAGAGAGCTGTAAAGCATAGCTTAAGTGCCACAGCATAAATTGCAATAGTATCACTCGGTCCTCCTAAGCTGCTATCTGGCAGCATCGTGCTGGCCCGCCTTTACTTCTTGGTAAGCATTCTGTGTTACCCAAGGCTGTTTATAAACCAGACACACTAGAAAAACACATACACTTGGAAGTGTGTGGTGTTGGTTTTTTGTTTGATTAGTTTTTAATAAAAAAGCAAAAATTTGTTTTTTCTTGCTATACTTGAGACAAGATATTGCCAGAACCATACATGAAATAGGGTATGCTTCCCTCAATCAAACCCCCTCTTCCTTTTCTTCCCTATCAGGAGGAATTCACTGGCACAACTATATGACTGCTGCTTTCATGGCCATGATGTCTAACACTGCTCAGAAGCCAGGTTTAGATGCTATTACAACATCAAAGTTAGTGACCTAGAAGGTCAGGTAGGAGTAAGGAGTAGTAGAAAGCTCTATTGAAGAGACTGGCAGAGATAAGACCTGCTCCTGATGAACATTTACGGTCTGGACAAACTGCATTTGATCTAGTCATGAGAACACACAAAACCAGGACTACAAAGTTACAATCAAGATATTAAAAACAAGTCTTACCTTTTAACTGTTTTCTAATAGGTTTGCTTGGTTCAAGCCATCGCTG
>JAWWLV010000088.1:86477383-86503614 GCA_035041135.1 Platyrinchus mystaceus
TTACAATCAAGATATTAAAAACAAGTCTTACCTTTTAACTGTTTTCTAATAGGTTTGCTTGGTTCAAGCCATCGCTGTGAAATGAAAAACTATTAGATGGATTAAAAATATTTACAAATAAATACTGTTTCTTTATGTGCATGTGTGTGCATGAATATGTGTATATACATATATGTGTATGCATATATGTGTATATATTTATACATCCATATACATGCACACACATTTATTATTAACTGTACTTACAGGTGAATCAACTGAAGTTTCATTTTGCTGTAAACCAAAATATTCCTTCTCCGTCACACCCAACTGGTTATAGGTCATATCCAACAAAATCTGTCCAGTGTCTTGTTTCTGAAAACGAGAAAACCTTAAAAGTGAAACTCCGTAGCACTTATACATTTTAAGATACAATTAACTGAAATATCTTTTTTTAAATTTAACTCATGAATAAAAATAGCTGCTAATTCATCAGTTCAAAGTTTCTCAGCAATAAAAAGTTTATTTTGATAAAAGTTTGGTTTTCTTTCCAAAATACGTTAGGCACGTGAAATTTCCAAATACGAACTGACGTGTATTGCAGCCCTTGAGGTGGGTGCAGCAATTTAATTGTAAGCAGATCACCTCTCTCTTGCCCACAGTGGGAGCAATGCCCTTCTCCAGAGCGGTAGGCTGCAGGGATGCCTTACAGATACATGGGGCTGCTCTGGCCCCTGCTGTCACCACCAGCACTCTCTGTTTCCACATCAGCTGCCAAAAGGCAAGTGAGCATACACTAGGATGGGGAAAAAAGGAGAAGGATGCTGTGCTCCAACCATAAGATCCTGTACTTCAGCCTGCACTCTCACCTGCCTATCAGCCTTCACATGTTCAGCTGTCATTCAGTGACCCCATTTTCTGCCTAGATGTCTTTCATGACAGGTATCAGAGAAGAACTGGTGCAACAGGGAATTACACATGCAGCAGAGATCAGAAGTGTAAGGTATAAGTTTTCCCAAATCAAAAAAGGATCTCCATGCCATGGCATTGTGGAGAACAGATTAACCAAGTTTTACCAAAGAACAGTGTGAACCAATCTTATTAAAAAAAAACCCAACAAACAACCACCACAAACCACCAACCATAAAAAGAAAGAAACAAAACCCCCTCAACAAGATCGCAATCCTAAATATGCTAATAGGTAATAAATGTATTGGGTCTGTGTCGCCAGGTTCTAGTAGTGGAGGGACTACAGGGCTGGCTTTTGAGAGAAGCTGCTGGAAGTTTCCTTAATGTCTGGTAGAGCCAATGCCAGCTGGCTCCAGGATGGACCTGCCACTGTCCAAGGACAAGTCAATCAGGAATGATAGTGATGCCTCTGTGATAACATATTAAAGAAGGAAAAAAAAATTATTGTGCAGATGTAACTGTGGCCAGAGTGGAGTGAGAATATGTGAGAGGAACAGCCCTGCAGACACCAAGGTCAGTGGAGAAGGAGGGGGAGGAGGTGCTCCAGGCACCAGAGCTGAGGTTCCGCTGCAGCCCATGGTGCAGACCATAGTGGGGCAGCTGTGTCCCTGCAGCCCACAGAGGTCCGCAGGGGTGCAGAGATCCACCTACAGCCTGTGGAGGAGACCCACGTCAGAGCAAGTGGATGTATGAAAGAGCGCTGTGAACCAGTGGGAAACCTGTGTTGGAGCAGGCTCCTGGCAGGGACCTGCTGACCCCTGAGGATAGGAGCCCAAGTCGGAACAGATTTCATGGTAGAACTTGTGGCCCTGTGGGGTCCCACACTGGAGCAGCTTGTGCCTGAAGGATTGCACCTCATGGCAGAGTGACTAACACTGTAGCAGTTCATGAAGAGCTGTTGCCCATGGGACGGACTTACATTGGAGAAGTCTCATGTCTCCCATGAGAGGGACACTACACTGGAGCAGGGGAAGAACTCTTCTCCCTGAGCAGTGGCAGGAACAACATGCGATGAACTGACCGTAACTCCCATTCCCTGTCTCCCTGCACTGCTAGTGGGGGGAGGAAGTAGATCGTGGAAAGGAGGGAGGAGTGAGGGGAGATGTTTTTAAGATTAATTTTACTTCTCATTATCCCACTCTGACTTTGTTAGTAATAAATTTAGTGAATATTCCCAAGTTCAGTCTGTTTTGCCCATGACAGTATTTAGTGAGTGATCTCTCCCTGTCCTTATCTCAACTGATGAACCTTTTGCTATAATTCCCCTCCCCTGTCCAGTTGCAGGGGGGAGTGATAGAGCACCTTTGGATGGCAACTGGTATCCAACCAGGCTCAACCCACCACACTTGCAAAGCTGTATGGCATCTTAGCTCTAGATTTTTAGGTACAGAGTTGCTAGACAGAATAAAAATCAGACCAGTTTGCTTCGTATCTTTTCTATTCAAGAAAAATCAAAGAAAACTAAATTTTTCAAATTAGAGTGAGATTTTTCCAAATTTCACCCTTAAAAGCAAAAACAAATGGCACACATTAAAAAAAAAACAAACCAAACCAAAAAAAAACAACCAGAGGAAAAATTATTTAGATTGTAAAAGACAAGTATTTTGTTCTGGAACAACTACCTTAAAACTTAAGCTCTGGCTTCATCAAGTTCTAATTTTTTGAACAAATTTCTTTATTTTTAAAAATAATCTCGTGAAACAAAGGACTTAATGTACAAGCATGATAGTGACAACATTTATGTGGGTGGCCCCTGTCTTGCTCAGTTTATAGGAGTGTTTACTTAATAAGCCAACCCAATTCTTTGCTTAGACCTTTTATTATACAACAGTCTAGTAAATCCAATTCAGAAGACAGATTTTTATTATTTTTTATAGGGTACCACACTGTTGTGATTGAATGCTTTAAACAGTAATATATCCCATAGTCTTCCCTTTTCTCATAGAAGCACTCTTCCTATTTAAAAAGATGGAAAAAGAAAAACAAAAATTCAAGCTAAGGACACCCATTTGGCCCACCTTGTTTTGGAGGATGGAATATTATCCAACACTTTCTACTACTAGAGCAGAACTCCTAGCATCTTATTTGTGACTTGAATGCTCAGTGTATACATCAGGCTGTTAACCTCCTGTGAAAAGCTGTGCCTATTTTTCTGGAGTAAAGTCACAGGTACAGAAAACAATATAGGCAACACTTGACTGTTGAGACTACCCTTTCCCCTCCTGCAGTCTCCCATCTTGTTTAACTTTCACAGTGGTTGAGGTCTTGTAATAACTGAGTCCACTCAGGCCTGTAGGGCTGTGCGGACACTAAAAGCAGCAGCTCTGCCCCTTCCTTCTTCCCCAGCTGCACATTTTGAACAGGCTGCCGTTCCACAGGATAGTCAAACCATGATAGATCAAACAGTATTTTTAATGAAATATCATTAAAATAAGGCCTAGAATTCAGCTTAGAAACTAAACTTTCAGCAACAGGTAAGGACCACGCAATCATACATTCCTTGTCACACAAACCCATGGCACCATGCACTTGTCAGGCGGTTCTGTCCAACACAATCAATGAAAGTGCCTCCACAATAAAGACTGAGGTCTGTCCATCAGAAATTATCCCTATATGTGCACAAGAGGGCCCTATGGAAACAGCAGATGCCACCCTAACCCTCTGAAATAAGGGGCATTTCCTTACATATGTAAATTCATCTTTAGCACTGCCTTAGTATACATACCACATTCATTTCCCCAGGGTTGGGATTTTAAAAGCAGAAGGTTAAAACACTTCCAAGCGTCACCACATGACACCTATAAAACAACAACAATTGCACCACATATGCTGCAGGGCCTAAATGAGCAACTGAAGTTATATTGTGACTAAAAGCAGTAATTACAGGGGCTGGGACAGATACTTTTTTGAAAGAAGGTGCCCAGGAATATCGGGTTTCCTTTCAAATCGGTCAGGACAAGACCATAGAGGGCAGATTCTTCTGCTAATTTTTGATCTGAATTTCAACACTTCTTATTCCCTTCAGTCTCCTTTCTTTGCAACAGCATTATCTCCTAATTCCCTTCTCTTTTTTCATACTTCCACTCCTTCATCCCAATTCATGTGCCTCCACCTTCTCTCTCCTCACCCCCTCTTCCCCAGTATACATGAATTGCTAAGCCTTCTCATTGCTTCCCTATAAAGACAAGCAAGCTCCCTGCTATGATATTTTTGCTCAGCAGTCACTGTTCTCTCTTTGCAATGTTCCCATGGGTCTTCTTAATCCTAAACCCAGCTGCTCAGTCAGTACTAGACTCATCCACCTACATACCTACTATTTATTTCTCTTCCTCTTCTCCATGTTTCCTAGGAAAAAACACCCACTTTTATGTGGGTACAGTTCTTGCCCTCTGGTATTAAATGCACAAAGTCGCTTTCACAGTGCCTAGATCAAGCATCCACTAATCTAAGCTAAGTATAAAATGTCCTTTAAAATTGTTCAAGTCTTCTTGCTAAAATTTCCAAAGATAAAGGGTTTTGTTGTTTTTCAAGGACATATTTGTTTCCTTTGCTTTGGCATTGTTTTAAGAAACACCTGAATTACTTTTCAGCCTATATACCTAAAAATGACCCCACAGCTCATGCTGCACAATCTTCAATCTAGTTTGCCCATAAACAGTTGTGAGACTTAAGTGTAAAGTGAGGCAGGTTAAGGATGTCCCACCACTGCTTTTGAATTTTGACATCCTTTCCAATACAGATCATGGCCACAGCATATTCTAATATTACAATGTGTCAATATTACAACACATCTTTTCACTCCCCTGTGCCAAAGGAAGAGGACAAAACAACATAAACAGTGCTCAGCTATACTGGGCATTAGAATCAAGTTCTCCTTAACTCTATCAACCATCAGAGCAAGTAGCTAAGACACTCCTAACAAAATTCTTGTCTTTCTACAATGAGATTAAAAAAATTATGCACTCTCCTTACTAGCCTAAACTGCTACAATGACATAAGCTCTTAAGATAATTTTAAGACTTTCCAAGTTTTCTACTGAAAAGAAACGTTTTCAAGAAGTTTGCTTGTTTCCACTCTGAAAACAATTTTCCATTTATTTCACCTTCACAACATCTACCAATCCTTATTCTGAACAGTTAAAAGCTTTGTATCAGCCACCACATAACCACACATTATTCACCTCCATTTAAATCTGTCTTCAAATCAATTACAACCTACGTTTGATAGGCCAAAAATTAATATTTAAAGCAGTCATAATTAGCACCTATTACATTCTAACTGTGCCAAAACAATTTTCTACTATATTTAGGGAATTTAGATTAGTCAAGTTCAATGTCTAGTAAGTTAAACAATTGTGAAGAGAAAAAAACCCCTTTGTTATTTTTTTAATGTCAAGTAATGCCTAGAAGCTGGGGTGATCAAGACTCATTGTCCTAAGGACTGCATAAACATAAGGTAAGACTCTTAGTTCTTTAGAGTGAAGGTGTAAATATGCATGTAAAGTTTTTCAGTTTGTTAGCTTCTACAAGTTAAGTAGTACAAAGAGACACTTTAAGAGGAAAGTACAACATATTGCACCTCTGCCTGTCCCTCTCCTCTTAAGAAGTTTTGCCCCCACTTTCTGGCAATGATAACCTCCCAGTTAAACACCACCTAAGCTTTTGCAAATTCAGTCTCACTTCAGACACAATACTCGCCGTCCCTCATGTGTTGTTTGAGGACACCCTTTCCTAATTCAGTCTGTAACACTCATCCACAAGCAAACAGACTGTGTCCTTTGGTCCCAAAACACGTATGAGCTTGAACACAGTGCTACAACTTTCTTTTCGTTTCCACACTAATTTTACACACAACCACTTTATTTGCTCTTCTGCTAACTCTCCTCTTTTCTCTTACTAAGATTTATTCACCCACATGATTCTCTTATTCAGAGTATGGAAGATTTTGTTCAGCTAGAACAAACAGAACAGCCTCTTCTCTCCTAAGGCCCAGTCTTCTGCAGAGCATCCTAGTTTTACTTTCTATGCCTGTATGACTGTGATTTCCCTCTTTTGCCTGCAAGTACCCTAGGGGGTAGCCTCAATGTCAAGATTAACACTGTTAATACTTCCTTGACACTGGCTGAAGAATTCTGCCTGGTGCATAATAGCACTCGCCATTTTCAGAATGATAACACATGATCAGCTCAGCCTGCAAACTACCAGTGTTCTCCTCCTCTATTGTTAGCAACTGAAAATTGAGCTTAAAAAAATATTACCTCATCTTATAAAGCTATTAGTTTACACTACTGATTTCCCTCACTGCAATTACTCCTTGTTCAAGATAGCCTACTTGCTAACTTTTTGTTGTTAATAATGTCTCAAACCTCACATTTTTGATTTACTGAAAAAGGTTCAGTAGCAACACATTAATAGTCTTGCACTGTTTAACATTTCCTTTTCAGCAAGATCTACTGTCACCTCTCAAGCCAACTCCCTGCCCATCCCATAGCTTTCTAGATTACATACACTTTAGCCCAGTATTTTCCTATATAAAGGTCATACAAAATATTTATCTAAGGACAGAGTTTTGACACAATGCATTTCCTCTGCCTCAAAAATTATTTAAAATAAACATAAATATGAGATCAGTCATTTCAGTTCTGACTTTGGAAAAATACCCCCTTCCTTTAATTCTTTCCTTCAGCATTTATTATCAAGTCAGACCCCACAAAGTGCTAAGACTAACAAGCCTTCTGTAGGGCAGTTCACTTTCTCACTGTCCTCAAAGGCATCATCAAATTTCATAGTGTCTTACTGTTTTCCAATCATAGAATATAATGATCTGGCTCAATACAAAACTAAATATTTGTTGCTAGCCTGGAACTTCATACAGCAGTTCTTTCACTTTCAACATGCAGGGACAGAGAGGAGCACCAAACTGCCTTGTATTATCAAACAATATCCAGTAGAAAAACTTGGTGACAAAGATACAACAATTCTGCATCATTGGATTCTTCTATGAGCTGTTTAAAATTATAAAACTCTGACCCACAATTAAAAAGAACCTTCAAGACTTGTATCTCCATCCAGCATTACAAATATACCAATAGTAATTGTTTGTGTTAATTTTAACAATCACGTTCCTTTTCAAACACTGGAAAGAGTGTAACTGAACTGGCAGAGAAGGAAAAACATTCCTTACAATTTGAACTCCAAGTCCTCCAACTTATTGAATTATTATAGCCTCATAATTATATTTCTAGAAGGCAACTCTATTACTAAAAGCCAACTAGTCTAAAAGCAAAAACCACAGGTACTAAGGCAAAAGTGTCAATTCAGAAAGACAATGTAAGACAGAAGTGATTTGATGCTGTAAATTTTATCCTTTCACAAAAGTCAGTTTACTGGAAATTGAGAGGCGAGCTTCCCAAGTGATCATTCCTGGTAAGCGAGTCAAAGCAGATCAAAACCAGAAAACTCCTGCATGTTTATATGAAAAATTACAAATAAATTTGCATTATTGCTCAATATACATCTATTAAACATACTCAAACATGGTATGTGAGCACATTCTATATGTACTAGAATGACAGCTAGAATTTTCCCCACGTGGAAAGCCTATGAATTATAGCCTTAGAACAAGACAGAGGTAACATCAGAGACAGAGGTGAATTAACCTTATCACAAAATTCAAACACCTGAAATTTACAGGGAGGCTTCAAGAAAACTTGGATATAATTAAAGTGCAACAATCAGTACTAAATGAAGTCAAATCTTTGTCTCAAATGGAGTTTTGAAAGAACATTTTCAACTCTTAGCTTAAATGGGCTTTCTGTTCTTTGCCTGGACTTTGGACATGTTTCATCTAAGTCCTGAAGCACTTAATGGTGGAAGGACAAGAAAGACTATTTCAGCCTTGCATAGTTAACATACATTTCTCTTTGGACTGTAAGCAATGTAGTGGAATGTGTCTGTCTGTACTCCCATGTGAACTTTCCTGATAATGGTGACCCAAGAACAGCACATACCGCAAGTTACACTGATTAACTCTTTGCGATACCATCCCTACAAATTTCAGATTCACCAAAACTGTAGTGCAAACATCCTTAATTAAATACAACCAACAAAAAGTCAATCACTTCACTACTCTGCCAAAGCAAAAAATCCAGGAGAAAAATGGTACTGTTCTCTTGCAACTAAATCTTTATTTACAGTTGGTCAGGATACTGCTATTCTTTGGGCTAAGGGCTTAATAAGAATTTTCAGGAATCAAATTATGCAGCTATCTTCAGGTTTTTCAATAGCTAGAAAGTCCCTCTGGTTATTTCCATATGAAAAATCCACCTTCCTTCTTCCTTTGTAAAGTTTTAGGATATTTGATTTTCATTCACCCTGCTACTGATCAAACCACTGGAAAATCAAAATGCCATTTAGCAGTTCTATAGGTATAACTACAAAAGTGTCATGAGCCCATGCAATTTGCTAACAAAATTTGATGAAAATCAACTTTGTGGGCTCTATAAAGACCCTGTTGTTACAGAATGAAAAGAAGGACATATCTCTATTCTCCCTGTTCTCTGAAAGGTTCACTATTTGAAGATACCATGAATGTTCTACCATCATTTTAAAGATGTCTCTTAGTACTAGTTCAAAATTCCTAAGTTGTTTTCAGTGTGACAGATTGTAAGTTTAGACTATTTAATCTATCATCTTTGTATTAAATTTAAATCCACCCCATATTTTATAGCCTTGATCATCTGCGCATTGTCAACAAGATACTTGAAATGGCAACATACGAATATCTATTTGTTTAAAATTAAAGCAAATTTATCTCAAGTTTCTCCTACCCTTAATGTTTCTTTTCTTTGATGTTCTTTTTCTGTGTAATCTCCCTGCAACTTTGAAAGAAATCTTGTTGTCATAAGAATTCTATGTTCAGATGGCTGCTACATGACAAAGCAATGCTCAGTATTTTTCAGTACATTGTCATTAGCATGGGAGAAGTCTCTAATTCCACTTATATTATTGAATGGATGAAGACCAAGATTCAAGTGTACTGATTTTCCCTGTTCACTTACCACTATTTGTCATAGAAAAGTCTGTGAACATAAATCAAACTTATGTATATATTAAACTAATACTAGTTCAAAGTGTAACATGCATCAAAACTTTGAGCCTTCACAGACTAGAACCCAGCACCACTAGACCCCAAACACACAACCCAACCTTAGTTTTCCACTGATACACTGAAATTCTTTCAAAGAGAAAACACTACACCCTATGTTTTAGAGATGATCCTGTTCAGCTCCAGGAGAGAAAAATTCAACAGATTTCAGCAATACTGGTAAAAACTGATAAAGTAAAAAACTCGAAAGCATATTTATACAAAATTCACAAGACATAGTAAGTATTTTTATCCAGGTATCTTGTATCTATGTCTAGTCACTTCTAAAAGCACCTTCATTTTAATAATGTGCTACTAAATTATTAAATACATTGCTGTTAATTTGTCTTCTGGATAATTGTGCCATGCGATATGCATATTGAATTTCTTAAAAATATAGGACTATCAATTAACCTGTCAACCAGAAATGAATTAAATGTGGAGAAAAACATCTTGATATGAGAAACAGTTTCTCTAAAGCAACACAGAAAGATTTCATTAGAGGGGAAAATCTGTTCAGAGCAAAACTTGCTTTCCTTCAGTAGATGCCTAGCTGATTTCCAGACTGATCACAGGCTGGAGTCACTCTTTGTTCACAGACATAAAACTGAATGATTTTAGCAACTAAAATAAACACACAGTCAGGCACAAACTTCACAAAGCTGAATTTTTCTGCTAATGTAGGCAGAACTTGGATACAAATTTTCTGCAGCTGGCTTCAAACCCTTTTGAGAAATGGACCTTGTGAAACTACCAGAGCATGGCAAAACCTATTCTTAGGCAGATTTCAAGGTTAGATAATCAGGAAGGGCCATCCTGGCAGATAACTATGGCCTCCCTTAGTACCAATATGACAGCTCAGTACTCAAAGAAATAAATCTTCTAGGAAACTTCCTTTTTTTAGCCCATAACACAGTGGGACATCCATGTTCCCTGCTTGTTTTCAGTAAAGCAGTAATGAGTCCTACATCACTCCTACATAGTTCAGCATTATAGCTGCAAAGTATGCAGCTTCCTCGATGCAGGAGGTAATCAGCAGAGGTACCCTAGGGGTATGCTGAAGGTAGGAAGAGCAATAAACTGGGTTTACAGTTTCAGAAAATCATAGAACCATAGAATGGTTTGGGCTGAAAAAGACCTTAAAGATCATCTCATGCCAACTCCCCTGCTGCGGGTAGAGACATCTTCCAGTGTCCCAGCTTGTTCAAAGCCCCACCCAGCCTGGCCTTGAACACTTCCAGGGATGGGGCACCCACAGTTTCTCTGGGCAACCCATTCCAGTGTCTCACCACCCTCACAGCAAAGAGTTTCTTCCTAATATCTAGTCTAAATCTACACTCTCTCAGTTTAAAGCCATTTCTCTCCTGTTCTATCGCTACATGTCCTTGTTCAAAGTCCCTCTCCAGCTTTCTTTAGGTACTGGTAGGCCTATCAAGGTCTTGCTGGTTCCTTCTCAATGGTTCCCATATTGTGGTCACTGCTTAAAGGATGAAATGAGAAGCAATTTTCACTTGTACAGAGCTGGACTTCCTGCCTAGCACTAAATGTAAAGCTGTGTAAAAACTTGTTTACAAAGGCTGAATATACTACTATGCATGGTTTTAAAAACATTTTGAATTCCTCATTTTTCATAGATCCTTGTGCGGGGGTGAGGGGCAGGGAGTGGTGGTGTGTGGTCATTATGCCAGCTCACTGACAGACAAGGCAATTCTTAGGGCATACTGGAGAAAAACAATGGAAATTGTATACAAATGTGTTGTTCCTTCTCTTACCTACTCTCCTTGTACTGTGCCTCCCAACACTAGCTACTTCATAGACACACACATATAGGTATATATATACACAGCATATACTACATATAGACTAAACCAAGACTAATCCTTTATATATCTTAGAATGAAAATATGTTTAATCTATCAAATAATTTCTATTTCAACTAATATCCAATAGACAAAGCTACCAGTCTGCAAAGTGAATTGTAATAAGACTTGGGAAAATACAACCTTCGGGTGCAGTTTTGAATGTCCTGTAAGGAAACATTGTGTAATCTAAAAGATCTAGCAACACAGCTTCCTCAGCAAAATGCTTCTTCTCAAATAGGGTATATTGGATAAAATAAGTATCATATACACAAATACACACAATTTTCTTTAAATTCATCTACAGTTTATTTGCAGGGTCAGATAATTTTAATGAAAGATGCCTGAGGACTGAAGCTATTTCTTTGTTTTCATTTAAAAATGAGCTAATATTTTAAATCAGTACTAAAAGTTATAAACCAAAATATTGATAGAATAAAATACAGTGAAAATACAAAGTGCAAACCTCCATTAATTCTCTTTCCCTCCCCACACCCAAATAAAGAGGCTATATTGAAGTACAGAAGACTGAAGAACAAAACTGTCCTGCTAAGCCACGATGTCTTCACTATTCACATCACCTTTGCATTTCAGAAAATATGTACTGACATCACTACAGGAATTTACAAGGCCGCCTCCTTTTTACCAGTCCCTGGACGAGAGAAAAGGAGGAGCACATCCAAATTTGGGGGTTCCCTTTAAATATTAATTAGTTATTCATAGTTGACAATGATCACCAGATCTGTTTCTTTGTGATTCCCATATCATACAGAAGACTTTTGCCCAGATACAATCTGCATGCCATGATTTTATGATATTTCAGTTGGTTGACTTGAAAGTAAATTAAAATAGCACTTCATAAACCCATTTCATAAGCAGTAATTCTGCAACTTGTAATGGCAAAGTTACGTCTTCAACATCTTTAGGAAACACCATGCCTCAGGGTCCCAGATTTCATCTCCAGCTTTCAAACAAATTTCTATGTATTTAAAAATAAAGTAGTTTTCCAAACTTACGTTAACTTTGAAGCTTTGTACTGAGCCATCCAAAAAGTGGACGTTACAGATTATCTCTGATCGGGTTTTCTCTTTTGGTAGCTCTGATGCTCGTATGTTATTTATCCTCCCACCTAAGGCTCGTAAACGGGAGTTCATAACTATTGCTGAATAACCTATAAAACAAAAATTATGTTTAATAACAGTTCTCATAATTCTCTATGTTTGATCTATGCTTTTTCAGAGTAACCTACAACATCATTGTTGACCTCACTACACCCCAAATGAACAAACTCTTGTTATAGAGAAGTTGTGAAATTAGCTTGTTGTAAACCAGAATATAAATGCATATATATAGAGGAGCTTCCATGTTCTCTCTCTTAAGAGAATAACAGACAATCCCACAATGTGTACTTAGATTAGTCATGGGCCACTGCCTTAGTGTAAATTGGCAAAAAATTACAAACACCTACTATAAAGCAGGAAGATAATGTCAAGACAAATTTTTATCATCTGTAACTAGTAAATCCTTCACCCCCTTATACATTTCCTACATATTCCTGCATTTACAGTACAAATTTAACTACAAAAAAATAATTCTGTTTACTCTCAATTGACAAAACATTTTTGAGTTAATGCACATCAAGTTCTATCAAGTAAAATTGTTTTGGGAATATATATACAAACACCATATGTAAGGCAAGCAGAAGTAACCTTAAAACATGCCAATATTTTACAATCTAGCATACATAAATTCATGAAGCCAGACATTCATCTCAGAGAAGAATATGCCACAAGGAAAAAAAAAAATTGTTGTTAGGGTTTCACCAAAACTCTGACAAGCAGTATCTACAAATTAAAACAAACAAACAAAAAAGCATCCCACTAATGAGAAAAAAGCCATTCATTGAAATAAGAGTTGAATTAAATACAGACCAGCCTGTAAACATTTCAAGCCTCTCTCCACTGGATCAGTTTACCAATTAACATCACAGTGTTTAAAGCCAGTTGGCAAGCAAAGAAGAGGATAGTTTTCCAGGTTAATTACCATACCAATTACCAAATCATACCTCACTTATTAGGGGCCAGCTACAAAGAGACTCACATAATATGAGTGTTTCCGAGACTGCTGGCCAAGCTAGATAGGTCCAATATCAGGACTACTTTGCAATATCCTTTTATTTGTGTATCTGCCTTAAAACACAGGCTGGCTTTTCTTTTAAGCAGCTAAAGAAATAGAACAATTTAGGGGAAAAAAAATCGCTTAAAATACTGAAGCATTGCATCTACTACACATCACTACAAAAGGCAAACATGAAAAGCATGAAAAGCCATGAGATGCAAAATTGTATAAAGCAGGGTTTTGGGGGTTGCAAAGGCAACAAAGCAGTACAGTGATCCATCTTCACACAACTATGTGTAATGTATACTCAGAAGCAGCTAAGACAATTGCCTTCTCATAGACAGCTCAGAATTCAGACACACATAAGCATTCAACACTTTCAACAATACTCTCTTAGGAGGTTTTTTTGTCAGCTAATTAATAGTTAGCTATTGTATATTTTCTAAAATCAAAACTGTAAGCTGTCAAGACTTATTTATTTAGTCAGCATTTTGCGTTTTTTCCTAGGAAAAGGTGTGGTTTGGGGTTTTAGGTGTTTGTTTTCTTTGTCTTTTCTTTTTTTTTTTTTTTTTAAAGGAGGGATAAAAAGAAAGGGGTAATCTTTAGGAGAATTATGAACAGTATTTTCATATAAACCACCATACACTCCTATTGTTTTGCAATTTTTCTTGATATATAGTCTGCAGTTAATCATAGTATATTAATTTCTAATTTTAATATCCAGAAAATGGGCTTTCTCATCCAGGAATGATTGCTGCTAGAGTGGCCAATTCGCACTGGGTTCACAAATGAAAACTTGTCATCCCTTGATTTTTACAATTTTGTATAAAATCACACCTGCAACACAGAGTTCATGGTTAGTGTTTATGGCATGCAAAGAGCCCCAGCTGAGGCTGTCCTTGAGAGCCAGCTGACCACAGAAACTGTGCCAAGACAGGGATAAATGGCTGAGTGTTTGGATGCCACCACCATCAGTCAACCAGAGCTCAAGGGGCCTAATCACACCCCAGGAAACCGCCACCCGCTGGGAATCCTGAGCAGAGAAAGTCACACCTTCTTGTTACCTACATGGCCTTCAGCCTCACTCTGCAGCGAGTAAACTCCTGAGGGAGCTGTTACAGGTGTCACACCACAGGCACCTGCCTACACCATTTTCTACACGCCACCTTAGCATGCCGTAAGCTCAGTAAGTCTGTAAGGAAACAACTCGGCAAATCCCTCGCCTAAAGGGCAAGGGAAGGAGAACAGGACAGAGGTAAGCAGGTGAGTTGTTAGCACCTGCTCTACGACTTTTCATCTATACATAACCTGTGTTTAAAGGTGTATTTTAAATGGGGCCAGATTACTGAAACGGCTTATCGACCCTAGCACAATATAAAGGGGCACATGGAAGTACATGAAGCAACCTGCAATGGCAGCTGCTTTTGGGATAGGCAGTGGGGTCACTGAGACCTCTGGCAAGACTGGAAGCCAGCTCTTAAGCACCAGCAATCAGCCTCCAGCCCTGAGCGACCAGGACCAGCCATTACATGCAAATCTCAGTTCCTGCTTTGTAGCCTCGGGCAAGAGGCTGATGCACAAAGGAAACCAACAAAAAAAACCCACTGTAAGACAAATTTGAACATTATCAACAAGTCAATACTTTCCCTAAAATAAACATGTCAAATATAGAAAGCTGAGAGATATATTTTAATTAAACAAAAAAAAACCCACCGGAAAACACAGTTATTTTCACCCTAAGGTTTAAAAAAAATGTGTAATTCTATCCCATAATGAAATCATGCGATAGGCTTACAGGAGAAACAAATACAGCTACAGACAGAAGTTAATGTTTTCCAAGTACATTAAACACATTTCTGGACAACGTTGGTTATGCATGCCTTCTCCTACTGTAATGCTGCAGTCAAGCAGAACAAAAATAACATGTTTTCCTCATCTTTTGTATTGACTTTTAAAAATACTTTTCCATACCAGCATTTAATTTCTTTCCAACTTGCTTGGAAATTGTTGTTAAAAAAACCATAAGACCTGATGCTCAGTATAACTACCATTAAGTTCTTTCTCACCAAGGAATTAAATCAAGGGCAGATTTGCTGAGTATATACTCAAGGACCTTTTACTTGTAATTGCACTATGTATAACTGTGAATGTTTGTGTTTTTTTGCTTTGTGCTTTGCTTATTTTTTGTTTTGTTCTGGGTTTTGTCGTTTTGTTTTGTTTTTTAATAAATCATTTATTACCTTCATTTCACTGGGTAAATGAGGATAATTTACTCCTGCAAGTGGATACATTCATGCTTTTTCCTAGAAGGGAAAAACCCTAAGTGTTCTCAAGAGATTTTTTGTAGTCTTGACTGCAAATATAGTATAGTTGAATGTTGGCCTCTCAAAAATCATAAATATTACAGAATCTGTGGGAATGTCATGTATGAAAGGGCAGTTCTTTCATTTTATGAATGAGCACCCCAACAGTGAAGGGCAAAACTGTAGTACTAAAGACATGGCCAAGTCTTGTATGTCCTTTTAATAAGAGTTACATTTTATGGTTATCTGTTCCTTTATTTAAATATAACAAATAAATTAAATAGGTTAGAAAGAGGGATAACAAATTAAAGGTGTCTTTGTAACGATGTATAATCCTAGAACAACCAATGCAAGTGCCCTCTAGCATGCATCAGCCCATGTAGCTAGAAATTACTTACCTAAAAGTCATCTCTATCAACAGTGCACTTTAATGAGAATTATTCAACCAGATAGAAGAATTAAGTTTAACTCAATACCTATGGAAACCAGCTTCTGCTTTCCCTTCCGCAGAGGAAATGCTTCACCTTTTCTACATTCCCAGTGAAAAACTAGATGTCTCGCCATTAATATAAAATTCAACTTTTCTATTTCGTAGGAAAATCCTATGACATATTTACCACAAAACATTATTTGCAAGTTTCCATACAAATTATTGGGCATTACTAAAGCATCAACTGAAGTAAAAGATAAAGTTTATTTTCAGCAATGTGTACAAGTCACCACTTGCTCCTTATCTATAGCTATTTCCCCACAAAATTCTCCTGTAAGTTACATAGAAAGTAAATGCCAGAAGCATCACAACATGATGAAATTTTGCATCACTTGAAAAAACAAAATCAATTAAATATAAATAGAGAATAAGCATGAAAGCCTTAGATGATTAAGCATTACAGCTTATGGTGTAAAAATACCTCCAAATTAAGCTACCAAGAATAAAAGACTTGTTGCAGCACAATCTTACTCAGAATAAGAATAAAGGTTAATATCCAGATTGAAAGTCTGTGCATGTGTATAGACACACTTGTGAACTCCAAAGCAGTAGCTGCAAGTTTTCAAACTATCACTTTTAGGACAGAAAGCAATATCATTACAATAGAAGCTCGCCACCCCAAAGTTAAAAATTAAGATTAAAAAAATTAAAGATTCAGCTTCCTTATACTTACTTCCAGTGGCTGACACCTGTGATATTTCCAAGCACACCAGAATTATGTCATATAAGTAATCAATAGGTCTTGAAAAGTCTTCTGACAATGTTATCAAAAATTGCACTAACAAGGCTTAAATCATTTTAGTTATTGTCTTAAGTTTTCCAGAAAAATAGAATCTATAGGCAGAGATTCTCTACAGAAAATGAGTCTATATAAGCAAAAAAAATAAGCATTTAAAAGTTATATACTAAACAGGTATAACATATGTTGCCAGCCCAATATTTACCAGAACTAGTACAGAACTGAGCAAAGAAAACACATTCTTCCATAGTACAATATAATTATACCTCTTCTTGATCTAACAGTCCTTAACCCTGGAGTTCACCAACAAATAATCCTTCAGGGCAGATCCATGATCTTACCTCTACTTGTTTATTTAGAACGTACTTGAAATCATTTTTGTTTCAATGAAGGTAGTTATAGGGAAAAAAAGACTAGTTTTAAAAACAAAAAACAAAAAGCAAACCACAAGTAAATTTTGAACATTTACATGTGGGGGAGAGGGTTGGACAGGGAAGAATCATCCCAGCCCATCAGCAACACGTTCAGTAGCAAAGACTGGTTATCTGAAAACCTAATCTTGAAATCAGACAACCTAAAGGTAATTAAATTCTAGAAGAGCTTATTGGTAGAAAAATAATGCTGACCATCCGTTTCAGTACTTGGGTTCTTAATATCCTTTATTCCAACTTCTGAGATAAATATTTTGGTCACATTTGCAAAGGATCAAACCAGATTGTATGAATGACTCTTTAAACTTCAAGGGTATGAATCTGGTCATGCCAACTTCATGAAAGTATATTAGTGTATATAGAATAATTTATGTCTTTAAATTTTCAAAACCAAATAAGTAAGCTTTCAACACTGAAATTTATAAAGACAAGCTACTAAAATATTCAGAAACCTCAGTTACCAAATTAATCACCATAATGAAATTGAAATACAAAAAATTCTCATATTCTATTAGTGAGCAATAAACTGTATCCCATGAAACTTATGTATGACAGACAAGAACCATCAGGACAATTTTACTGCCAAGTAGTGATAATTAAACAGAATTTTAAGCATCTGCAAAATAGATTCAGGAAGGGATTTAGAAAAATAACCAAAGCTCTATGATAAAAAACATATATCCAAAACATGCTTTTAGAGGGAAATTCTCCTTCTCTATTATATTCATAGTATGATACTGATCCAACAGTCTAGAAACTACCTGTGCTATTTCTACTGGTTTTTAAAACATTAAAAAACACCTTAAAGTAAAACAGGGATTACTCACACAAATGTTACCCTATCCACTATGCTTGCAGATCAATATTAATCCCTACCTCCTGTAGGGTAAAATAAATAAACAAACATAAATTTTATTTTTGAGAATGTTGCTGAGAATATCAGAAAACCATCAAGTCCCCACATAATATTCCCTGTGTGAGACATGATGTTTTCTGATAGTAATTTTGAACTGTTGTCCTCTACCTATGAGTTTAAAGACTACTGATCTACATTGAAACATTTCATTTACCAGTGTAGCATGATGGCCTATAAAAAAAAAAAATCTTGACTTGCAGAAAATAATGCCTCTTATAAGTAGAGGCATGTTAAAAAGCCCATCAGCTTCCCAAAACAAGCTTCTACTCATATCTCAAATGCATGTCAAAAGTAATTTTTTCCTCTACATGTTAACCAGTCAAATAAAAGACCTCTTTCTATAATTTTTGCCTCCTATTAACACAGTACATTTTGCATATAAAAGCTACAGTTACCTAAGATTTCAATCTTTTCAACAGGACTGATGCCATCATACCTCACATTTCATCCTCTTTCTTCAGAGCAAAAAAAAAAAAAATCAAGCTGTTTTTTAAAGAGCAAGAAAGCAGCAAATTGTAGACAGAAAAGATTATGGACTCAACACAGGGCTGTGAATCCTAATGTTCATATTCTATTTCTGATGTTGCCCCAATGGCATTTTGTGAACCAGTTGCTTTCCTCCTCCCGAAATTGAACATGGATCGCGACCAAAATAATTGCCAAAGAATACTTTTTAAAAGCTTGAAAAAGCAGGTAGTGTGTGATAGATAACTAGATTATGAATAAATTTCAGACCTAAATGGAGCTTACATCTGTCAGCTCAGATAGATGCTGCTGGCAGTGGTGACTGCCATCTGTTGCTGAGGCAGGAAAACAAGGAGAGCAAACACCTTATCATAGTATCATAGAGAGTATTAATGCCACAGAAAGCTAACTCCACTTTTAAATAAAACATATTCCACACAAATTTTGGTGCTGGATTGTTACTAAACTTGAAAAATATCCTGAAATTAGAGATATCAGAGATTTCCTTCTTGTGTGAGGACAGTTGAGTAGTGGATCAAGACTTGCCATTGTTACCTGCTGTTTTCCATTGGTGGGCATTACTCAATCTGCTTCTGAATAGAGGAGTGTGCCAAACAAACTTAGGAAAAAAGTCTCATCACTGGCAGCAAAAAAACCCCAGTCCATAATTTTTGCAAGAAAACATTCCACATCTCAAAATAAAGCTTATCTTGTAAATTGTGTTAATGAACAAAAAACACTCTTTAGAACTATTATGAATTATCTTTCTGCACCCAAACCTTCTTTTAGACCCTAAAGCTTCAAACTTCATGCAAAGTGTTGTCTATACATTCATGCATCATCTATTTTATAATCCACGTGATGACGTAGCTTTTAAAATATATTCCTTCAAGCATGACAGAGAACTTCTGTTATAAAACTTATGGCTTCAAAAGGTCCCCAAAGGGATCTGGAACACAGGGAAGTTGGGGATGTTCTATCTCTGGAAGTGTTCAGGGCCAGGTTGGATGGGGTTTTGAGCAACCTGGTGTAGTGAAACATATACCTGCCCATGACAGAAGGGCTGGAACTAGATGATCTTTAAGGTCCCTTCCAACTCAAACCATTCTATGATAATTTGTAAGTCTTCAAGAGGAAAAAGCAAACAGATACTGTGAAAAGCCATCTTTGACTGCACTTTGAAAACAATCGCCATGGATGAACAGTTTTCTGTTATTCTTCCCTATCTGTCTTCATCTCATCTTCTTCACTATGTATGAACAGCCGACAAATTTGTATTTTAAGCTTATCAAAGCACACCTCTTTCTTCCCTTTTCAGTTTGTTGCACAGACTTCAAAACATCTAGTATCATAAATTTTTTTTATCAATGAGATCAAACTGTTCTCCAGGACCTGTAGCAGCACTGACTGCATATATGTAGCAAAAGTCCTCCTCCTCCTGCATAAAGAGAATAGGCAAACAAAAACATAGCAACACTGTCAGCCAAACTGACTAGACATTTTTCCAATTCTTGCACATCCTTGGGTGTCCTCATTTTAAAAGAAGAAAGCAATTCCTGCACACAGTGAAGGAAAAAACAGAATAAACATGCTACAGGACAGTCCTAGCTTGCAAACAATTTGTGCTTTCTGTGTTTCCATCAGTATTTAAACAGTGTATGTTTCAGACCAGCAAAATCTAAACATTTACATTTTTACATCCCTGTTACACAATTTTTTCATCACCCTAAAAGACTAACATGCTCCCTGCAACCGTGGTGTACCACATCAGAAGAGAACCACTTCAAAAATCTTCCATCTGTAAGATAGACACTCCCACATCTTCCCTCCACCGTAAATGCAGTGGCAGTCATCTTTTGGTCACTTCCTTCTTTTCAGTAGAATATTTCACTTAAGCCCCCAAACAGCCAAAAAGCAGCCACTCAGTTGGCATTCAACGCAGCTGTGATGCCAAGCTCAGCCACAAGCTGCAACCTGGCTGGACAGACATGTCCCTGGAGGCACAGGCACCTCCCTGGACCAGAGCAAGCAGAGCATTCTTCCACCGTCACAAGGTGGGTGAGAACATTGGCCCAACTTTTTGACAAACACCTGCTGAACTTTCTGCCATGAAGCCACCAAAGTGATGCACTTCCTTTTCTCAGTCATGTGAGCTTTTAATTCACAGAGCTGGCCAAGAGGTGAGGCTGCCTATTCCAGCTGTTACAAATGAGGTGAACAGGAACTGGGGTTGTTCTGACAGCTGGTGTACAACACAAAAGGGAACACACTGGGAAGACAGAAATCTGATGCCAGTGAAGATGATACCCATCAGGAGGCCAAGGGAAGGAGCCAAGTAAGCAGAAGCCGTGCAAGCCACAGCTGGAGTCTGGGGGAGTAAAATGTAGTGGGGTAGAGTGTGATTCTGTAAAGGAGCCTGGTAAAAAACTGCTCTTGAGTCAAATACTCATTTGGGTTTGGGGCGGGGGGGGGGGTTGGAAAGAGTTGGAGAGGGGGATGCTGTTTTCTTTTAGGTTTTTTTGGTGTTCTGTTGGTTTTGTTGTTTCTTCTCCAACTCTCCTACTGACATACAGTGCCTTCACAAATAGTTTAAGCCCACTTAGGTCATATTTGTTCATTTTAAACACAGCTATCCAACAAATGATCATTTATAACAAAGCCTCCTGTTTCTATCTGAAGCAATGCAAGTCTCTTCAACCCTTTATTTACAAGGTTGTTGAAGCTGCCATGTACAGCCAGGCTTACATAATTTACAGAATTAAATCACCTCAGTGTTTGAGAATGCCTCCGTATTATCAACTTATGTATCAACTGCTGCTATTTTTCAGAGTTTGTAACTCAGAAGCTAGTTTGGTTTTTAAGTTTCAAATCACTTAACGCACAAGATAATGTCAAGCATTATTAAACGCGAAATCTCGCCAAGTAGATCTGACATTCCCCAATCCTTCCTATTTCAGCTTTTGTATTCCTGGCTGGCAGGTAGAATATTTATGTACTTCCCACAAAGCAATCTTAGCATGCTGTGGCAACCGATTACAGAGGAATGCAGGCACTAGGCCAGCATTGCTGGTTTATACTGAAACAGGAGCAAAAAAGGGAGAGCTCTGCATACAGTGCTGAGATCTGGTATCTCTCCCTCAGTTTTCCCACTGTTCAGCGTTTTTGCAAGGCAGTGATAATGGGCAATGCCTCCAAATAGTAAAATTTCTCAAAACTTAACACACAAGGGCTGGGAGATGTAAAGAGGGAGTTGACTGCAGCACCTTATCAAGTTGGAGCTATGATCACAGAACAGCTGGAATGAAAAATAGGACAGGGGACAGAAGTCCACAACCACTAATGCTTTCTTTCCTTCATGTTTCTTTCTCAACCCTGCAATACACCGGAAGTGTATTTTAAAGGAAAAGCATCAAAACAAGGACTACTTGAAAACACAATACTGTATTTCTGGTTTTGCATAAGACTAGTCAATTGTCCAAATTTAAGCAATACAGCAAATCAGTGACAAAACATCCTTTTTTTTTTTTTCCTGGAAAGAACTAATTTTCATGAGATCTTTAAAGGAGAAATTAATTTGAAATTGATTCTTCAATGTTGTCAAGCTTATTTTACCTTAGTAACTGAATAAAGTAGATTAACAACTTGATTTTTGAATGCTATTAGCTAAACCTTTACATAGATCTCTAATATTTAAGCTTCTGTAATCAGTAACAAAGGTAATGACCCCTATTCCAGATTGCCTACCCTAAATTACACCTAAATAAAAATACTCAGCTTAGTTTATTTAATCTTAATTGCTTTCCTAGTGCAAAATGTACCTTCTCATGGCCAGGTAAGTGGTCTGCTTGCCCACAAGAGCTTTCTGAATGTGACATCAATATTTACACATGCTGAATGCTCTCACCCCCCACCTGATCTTTGGAATCAAAGTACAAATTCTGGCCTACACCACATACACTGTCTTACAACTAATAAAACTTAGAATTTCACCTCAGCAAGTTTGTTGCTTGTAAAAATAGGATGGGGATTCAATTTCAGCACATACTGGGAATTAACTGCCAAATATAGCCAAAACTTCACCAAAATTGATAAACAAGGTATCTAACCTTCAACCAGGTTAAATTCATGCAGCAGCACACAGTACCCCTTTTGAAGCAATATGACAGGGAGAGAATTCTTTCAAAGTAAAGGGAATTTTCAAGACTAGACAGAGAAAGTGGTAGAACAATTTTGTTGGGTACTGAATGCAATGACAGCCTGGCTGCCTACCCTGAGCCAGCAAACACAAAGCAGCCAAAGTAAATCACAGCAGCATGTTTGGAAGGGAAGTCTAAGGAACTTCATAGCCGAGTTCTGGCTGGGAAGCAGTTCAAAACCTCGAGGAAAAAAAATCACAAAGAGAATGCCTCCTGGTCCATTTCTTATTGCATTCATGAAGAAAGGACTCCCCTTTCCATAAATTTCAAAAGCATTGTATCAGATAATATTCAAGTGTAAAAATAAATCAGAACTGATAAGGCTAATTGAATCAGCCATTATTGCAGGCTCTGAAGAATATAGGGGGTTTCAAGGAGAATAAGCAGAAGATCAGACATGAAAACAAGTGCTGGATGAATAAAAGCATAAAGGGATGGAACAAACCAAACTGTAACAAGAGTATGACAACAATGCAGAGACTAGAGGATGAAGAAATTAGATAAGGTAATGGAGGGGAGTTATCTGGCATCTTTAAAACAATTAATGAAGTTCATTCCTAAGGAACTAGATCAGTGCCAGGCAAAAAAGAAAAAAGTATTTAGGATTTGCACAAATTCCTACTAGCACCAAATAAAAAAAAAAAAAAAAAAAAAAAAAAAAAATAAAAAGTAGAGGGGCTAGACCATCAATTACCACAGCTTTGGGGTTTTTTGGGGGTTTTTTGTTTGTTTTGGTAGTTTTGGGGGTTTTGGGGTCAAGTGGGTGGATGGGGGGTTGATTTTTTTAAATGCCCTTTGAAGTTTCACTATCTTTTGTGGGTTTCCCTTCATAGATGTTAGACAGTTATGATTTCACACTGAGTCTGAAGCATTTCCTTGACAACACTGCTTTATAGTCCCAGCCAGTCTCAAACAATGTTATCTACACAGCTGGGTGAGGAGTCCGATGCGTCCCATTCATCTATCTGGCATTCTCTTACTGCTGAATTTGTCACCTTTTTCTCCAACATTACTCAAACACTTACTGTATAGACAGCTAACAATGACCACTACACACATTAATTTCTGTGCCAGACATGTACTACTACACTTAAATACAGGTCATAACTTCTTGTTCTATAAACAGATAAAGGTTTGACCTGCCACAGTATAAAATATTTTGCCATCACTCACTTTTGCAGGCCAACTCCTCAGGTCCATGTTATTATTCAAAATGCAGGCTGGCTACTTTCCTCTGGTCCTCAGTCACGCAAACTTCTAAAAGTGGACCACAAACTAGGCTTGAAAACTGAGTTTGGAAGAGAATCCTGGCTGTGCTGGACACTCCCCTGTCCCTGCTCCCCAAAAGAGTGGCTCCAGTGGCCCCAAACCCCAGCACACCTCTGCCCACACTGCCGCCGCAGTGCAACACTGTCAGGCCACACCAGGCTGCTGCCGCTAAATGTGAACACGGATGTTCAAGCAACTCATTAACCACGTGGCCATAACTCCCCGTCAGGGCCTGAGCAGCAGGCTCACCAGCAATGCCAAGAGATGGTGTTTCCAGAGCACCTGCAAGATGTGCTAACACAGCAGGTTCACTGCCCCATCACCCAGAACAAACCCCAGGAGAAGGCTGCAGGCTGCCTGCCTCAAGGAAATGGAATCATTGCTGTTAGCAGGCATTCAAAACCACCAACTCCTTTATTTTAGGGCTAGTCTATTTGAGGATCTTTTCTCCCTTCTTTCCCTGGGCTGTCAAGGGAAGCTGTTGCCTAAATAACTATATTTGTAACTGTGCAAATAGTAGTTAATGATAAATCTAGCTATCCACACAGAAAGGTGACAGCACACCAGTGCCTGAAGCAGTGATATCTGTTTGAACATGGTCTGTGACAGTTGCAATTATGCTAAGGAGTCATGGAAGAATAAGAAACATCTACATCAAACACCTCTTCTTGCAGGCAAGCACAATGGAAGCACCTCACTCTCCACTTCAAAAACAGGTCCTAAAATGGTTAGGCGCCAGGGAAAAAAAAAAGGTAGGGTTGCTCTAAATACAAAGAAAAATAAAGATATTAAATAATTTAAGCAAGCAAACAAAAATCAATAGCAACACTAGGTAAAAAAATAGAAAGTTTTACACTTGGAGAAATGCTGATCTTGTAACTGTTTTTTACCCTGCTGATATGCTTTTATTATGTTAGCTAAGACAACTGTCATGATTTCCCCTTAATGAAAGAGGACAAAAAAAAAAAAAAAAAAAAAAAAGAGCCACAGATAAATGGCCAAATCCAGACATAAGGGAGAAGGAGTCATTATAAAACAGGATTATAAAGTATGTCCATATATATGCGTTCCGTTTTGATTGCACAGTTAAGCATTTAAAACAGTATCCAAAAGTTGTTAAGTAAACTCTACCTAAATCATAAGTAAACCAAGTAGTCCCTACACCTAATTTTACATGCAAGTCAGTCACAGTTTAACACGTAAGGGTTTGAATATTTAAGTATACTTTCCCATGAAGTAGCTTACAGGATTCTGTTATCTCCAGTAGGAGATACTTACATTCCATTCTGAAAGCCAGATCTAAATTTTTAGGTTTTCTGCAGCACTGTACAGACTTCGCATAATATACACACAGACATCACCATGCTAACATAGATCTTAGGATTATTTCCTGAGCCAATAGACAGCAGAATTTCTTTGGCAAAATTTGAAAAGCTAGTTTGGAATGTCGTACAGGGAATGTCAAAAGATTACACTGACTTTTTAATGATTTCTACAAGGAACTGCTGGGACAAAGCCAAAAAGACTTACACCAGGAAGGCTAACCACTACAGCTGGCCATTTTGGAAAATAAACAGACAAACAAACTTAAAAAGAACCCAAAAACCAAACATAAACCTAAACAACCAAAACCAGGATATGTCTACTTCAAAGTGTCTTGAAACACATATCTCCACCATTAGTTACATTGTCTTAACATGCTCAATTTGTTCTGTAACAAACATATAAATATATATATATATATATTATTGGCTTTATATACACACACAGCATGCACTCAGCCATAAAATCTTCTTTATTCAGGCATCATTTACATATAACCAATAACAAAGGGGGGGAATGTATTTGGTATTAATAGCAAATGCTTTCTGATTATGTTTGAAACAGGTTTTAAACACTACTCAGGCAGCATGGTGTACATCAAGCAAAATCCTTATAGGGTGTAACCTCACTGAGAGCTCTTTCTGCTCTTATATAAATAAAAATAACTGAATATCGGTATTATAGCAATTTCTCTAATATAAATAATGTAAACTCCTTTAATAAAGCTATCATTGTGTGCTGGTAATATTATTGTATTGGTGGAACTAACTTATTCTTGACATTTATTTTCAAAAGAAAAAATTTTTTATTTTAACTAGATTAATATAATTTTCATTATGATATTACTAATATTTTGGAAAAAACATGGCTATATATGACCTAGATCACAGAATCATAGAAAAATCTAGGTTGAAAGGGACCTCTGGAGATCATCAAGTATAACTCTTCTTGAAAGTAGGGCTTTAAAATAGATTTTCCAAGGTCCCATTGGGTCACACCTTGAATACTTCCAGCAAGAAAGACTTCATC
>JAWWLV010000088.1:86503714-86517830 GCA_035041135.1 Platyrinchus mystaceus
AAGTAGGGCTTTAAAATAGATTTTCCAAGGTCCCATTGGGTCACACCTTGAATACTTCCAGCAAGAAAGACTTCATCGCTTCTCTAGGCAATCTATTCCAGATCTTAATAGTTCTCAAGGCAAAACCATTCTTTCCCTGATATGCAGGCACCTAACTAAAAAAAAAGAAAACCAAAAGAAACAACAAAACAACACTCAAGCCACAAAAAAAAGAAAAAAAAACCAACCAAACAAACAACAAAAGCCCTCTCTAAATAAAAGCAGAATAATAGAAAGTAATGTCTGCAGAATATACATTTCAAGTAACTACAGCTTATACTGGATGTAACTGCTTAAGTACTGAATAACTTGGTAATCTTTCAGTGATCCCTTTTGGTGGGTAGCTCTGGCATTGTCCACTGTCCTACTGAGTCACACAGGCATCCCAGGACGCCTCTGATCATGCATGTACTACTAAGCTTATCTCTTAAGATTCTAGGCTGCCACCTCTCAAAGCCTGAGCCCTCCTTGTCTTCTCCCAGATCCCAAGCCTCTGTGAGTCCCACATATTCCTCCATACTGCCAATCCCCTCTCTTGTTTTGCCCAGCCATCAGACAGAGGATGTAGACTGAGGCACATAAGTCAAGCACCTGCATACTCTCTACGTTGTGGGCAAAGCAATATATCCACCTGCTGAGCTCCTCACAGAAGCCCCATCCTTAGGGCAGGCACTAACATTTTTACATAGTTCTCAGCTTAAGGTCTTTAAGACATTATACATATAAAATGTGTTGAAACTAAACAACAGAACAAGATATTACTGGTGCAGGGATGGACAAACAGCACACACTTTAGACAACAAAACTCAGCACTTGAGTGTTCATTTGATCCTATGTTGCTTCAGATCACCTGACAGCACATCAAAGTGGGGAAGAAACAGAAACTTGTGCCTTGTTTACTTGTCACACATCAACCACCCAAAGGGATCTCAATGGATGGAAATGAAGGACACTAATAAAGCCAGGCTTCTCACACTGACCTTATCTGCTGGTGAGAGGCACGTTTGCAAATTGCCTTGAAGTTGCCAGCTAATCAATCCAGTAAAACAGGCTTTTTTTATTACCCACATTAAGAGTTCAACTTTGCCTTATGGCATATAAATGGTTGTAAAGCCAGTTTTTCTCTTCAGTGCCAGAAAAAAGAAAGTAAATGTGCTTCAAGGAGTGGGCTGAGAGCCATCTCTAAGCAAGAGAGGCCATTATTACTCAATTCTGGGTGAGTGCACATGGCAGCTGAGGACTATTGACTTGCACAGGACTGATCCAGTGCTGTGACCATCAGCACAACTGAGGTGACACCTACGGGAACACTTTCATCAGAGCTTCTCCAATATTAGGCCAATGATTCACTTTTGTAGAGAAAGTTATAAGGACAAGCATGTTATCTTGGGCTTAAAAGTAATTTTACTTAATTAAATAAACTAAGCTCTTTAGTCCCTAAAGGGAGTCTACAAGAAAGACGGAAAGAGACTTTTTATAAGAGCATGTAGTGACAGGACAAGGAAGAATGGCTTTAAGCTGGAAGAGGGTAGATTCAGATTAGATATTAGGACAATATTCTTTATTGTGAGGGTGATGAGGCACTGCTGGCATAGGTTGTCCTAAGAAGTTGTGGATGCCCCATTCCTGAAAGTGTTCAAGACCAGGTTGGACAGGGCTTTGAGCAACCTGGCCTAATGGAAGGTGTCCCTTGCCCACAGCACTGGGGTTGGACCTTGATGATCCTTAACATCCCTTCCAATCCAAACCATTCAATGATTCTGTGATAAGTAGTGGAGGGGATGAAATCAAGTTTGGTGTTTATGTTAATGGGTTCTGTTTATATTAAGGTGTTCTGTTTATAAATGTTTGGGGGACAGAAAGCAGAGGGACAAACATGGCACAAAAAAAAAAAAAAGCTACTTTTGCTTTTGGTAAATGAGCTGATAATAAAGCTACAGTGTTGGATTCTTGGTAGACCAAAAAACATTCAGATTTATTTTCTTCATACCCACTTTTCACAGTTGTCTCATAATTGTCTTTGTCTGCTTGCTTTGACACCCAAGAGAGAAATTTTAAGCCAGTTGCTATATACTGGGAAAGATTTACTTCCTGGGTAATGAGAGAAAAAAAAAACCCAAACCAACAAAACAAAAAAACAAACAAACCAAAAAAAACACTCCACAATATAACAAGGATGATCATAGCACACAACATGACACTACTCTAAGTCAGTCTAACATAGCCCACACTGGTTAACAAGTAACAGAGGTTGTAACTGATAATAGTAACAAAATCTCCCTCTCTTGAGAGTACTTGATGGTAGAGCTAACTTTAGACCTCAGCATATCAGATTCTAGAGGCTCACTTTTAAGACCACAGTTCAATTCATTAACTACTCTCTGCAGATTCTGTTGGAAAAGTTCCTTCAAAACTCCTTTTAATAAAGGGTCAGAGTCCTCCTTCCTCAGCTAAAGGAAATGGGTAACACATTATGAGTAAGGTTGGTTTCCTATATAAAACAATCACAACTTCCCTACAATCCTTTTGCTCCAAAAAGATGGAGGGTTGTTTTTAAGAAACATTTTTTATATCATGTTTTCAAAATCAAAGAGTCAACACACATAACAGCAAGTTATTTTAGTGAAGAATGACCTTTATTAGGATCATAGAATCATTTGGATTGCAAAAGACCACTAAGATCATTGAGTTCAACCATTAATCCACCACTGACAAGTCCATGACTAGACCATGTCCCTCAGTGCCACATCTACACATCTTTTAAATACCTCCAGGGATGATGACTCCACCACTTCCCTGGACAACTTGACAACAGTCTCAATGAAAAAAATTTTTCTAATATCTAGGAATTAGTAGGTCTATTCTGAATATGCCCAGTTCCATATTTCACTGTATGACTGTTTGATTACCAAAGTCTTTGATGGCTCGTAAGTCAGATAAATCTATTTAGAATCTATTTAAGTATAGTTAGATAAGTGACACTTACTGTAAAATCAAATGTACCACTATCTCAGGACCTGAAGGCAATACATATTAGTATGTAGTAAACAGGGTTTACCAGTTTACCACAGATTTTAAACAACTGTGTAATTGTGTTCTGCTCATACTGGCAAGGAGAAGTAACAATGATGTTGCAAGCCTATGCAATCAGCTACAACAAAAGTATGATGCCCCCAATTCATTTCAGGTAGCTACTACTTGATATACGCAGTGCACTGGCTAGAAGCAGAATGCTGTTGGCCAATTCAGTGCTCTGTAATTGAATAGCAACAGGACACTCATATGTTCCATCAGTTATTTGACCAAAGGTAACACATATCAGGACATGAATGAATTGAAAGATTAAATATTTATCTGAAAAATAATAAAGTCATATCTGCTCAGAAAAGTCATAAGACAAAAAGAAAAAAGAAAAGAAAAAAAAAAAAAACAACAACCTTTCCCATTATTAAACACTGTATCACTTCCTAGTTACCAAAAAACCACTGTGTTACCCTTAATCCCGGAAACCTTTCAGCTCCCAAGTGCCAAATCACCAGCTTCCTTCAGATAGTTATCTTTTTCTCCAGGTGTGCATTTTCAATATGCATAGGAAGCATACATAACCAAAGCTGGAGAATAAACTTTAAAACCATTTAATTTAATGAACGGAAAGCTACAATTAAGACAGCTGCTTTACTACAAGAGTTTTGCTGGGGAGTTCAGCTTTACTACAAGAGTATTTGCTGAAATATGTCAGGGAATTTTGGTTTCTTGCCACATCAGTAGTGTTCCCTGACTGGTGTGGTCCCACAGAAATTCCCACAGCTTGTGAAACTTTCTGGCAACTACTTCAAAGAACTACTGGCTTGCTAAAGTCAAACAAATCTGAAAGCAAGAAGAATAAAAAACCTCCATCATGACTGGAGATATAAAACCCTATACTTATGCACAATCTTATTAAAATCTACTGCTAATTTGATATACTCAAAGTACAGTATCACAAGTATCTTGGCAGATTAAGAGTTGCCCAATATCAAAAAATCTGATTTTTCCTCAATGATACCTCAAATTGCTTTTACATTTGGAGTAAACTGGAAAATATTGATTCCCCCCCAAACCATTCTCTACAATTATAAATTGCAAACAAATATTTGTAATTGTATCACTGGCTTTCAACATTTTAAGAAACGGCCATCAAATGCTGTATACTTTGATGAGCAGCTACTGCTGTCTGGTTCTACTATTGTGTTTTTAAAGTAGTTTTATTAAATACATGGACAATTTAAGTTTAACTAGGTAGTCAAACTCATGGCATGATTAAATTCTTAGCAACTTTTTCAGACACCATGCAAAATAAATTATAATTACAGAATCATACTGTGAAGATAGAAAGGTTTATGATCATTAAAAAAATAGGATCTTTCTGCAAAATATTCCCAAGAGACACAATCTCTTTTCAAAATAATTATTAATAGAACAAGATGATTTTGAGAGTAGCTTATGCTCTACCCAAAATAAAGTTCACCCATGAGTTTCTATCAAGTGACATCTCTTTTAGGCATCTGAGAAAGTCATAGCTGAAAGTGGCAGTGGGCAGAACAGAGACCAAAATTGTACCTGGGCTTACCTTATCACTAATAGATGGATGGTTCTAATAAATAACTGCACTAATTTACTAATGGAGAGAATCAAGACTTAAAACTGAGTCAGGCACAGGCAAGGTTGGAAACCTTAATCAAACAGCAGTAGTCTAGATGGTGTTACATGAAGGAAGAAACTAGCAGAGTTTAATAATTTTATCTCCTTAAAGTTTCTGACAAGTAACACAATCCATTGACACACTGAACCTAAAAATAAGATACCAGAGACATGATAAAATTTTAACTATACTGTAACTATGAGGTTAATACACACAGTTAGGCCAAGGCGTTGGATGAATTTTGTTTAAACGAGTTTCCAAAGTGCTTTAATAAATCTTTACTAATATACTGATATATACATATGGCTAGAATAATGTGCAAAAACTAGAAATAATCCCATTCTATAACAACCTCCAAAAGCCAATCAGGATAGCTTGTGCTCACAAGGTTGCTCAAAGATGCCTTTCTTTCCTATAGTAAACATGGACTGACATATTATGAAACAAGAAAATGAAGATAAGGCAAGCTGTACTTTAACACGTGCTAGCTGATCTTCAACTTGACCAAAGTACAATCGGCTTTATCTACAGGCTAGAGATTTGTAATGCGTTATTTAGAATATCAGGAACACATTCAAGAAGTTACCTTCTTACTGACAAACAACTAGCATTGAAGGAACCACAGCACTCAAAAAAAATCTTGCATATGCTTAGCTTCAGGTACATGTCCATATTTGCCTATAACCAAAACCTGTGCCTACACCATTATGGTTCCAGGAGTGCAGTCCCTCCCATCTACACAAGAACATGAAAAAAAAAAAAAAAAAAAAAAAAAAAAAAAAACACAGAAAAATAAAAAAAATTACAAAAGCATTTTTACTGCTAAAGACACAGAAAGAGCAGTCAACTGCACATACATCCAATACCTTGGATAAAAATCCTAAGCTTTAAAAAAGAACGCACCAAAACTTAGTGAAAGAGCAGAGATCAGACCTCTGCATACTCAGACCAATCCCTGGGGAACACGGCATGTTGAACAATAGGATCCATATTCACAACACTGTAGGCAAAGCAACACAAGAACACTACAGTACAAAATCCCACATGTATACAAGTCACAGCTCGGGCTCCCAGCTTTGATTCATAAAATGCGTCATTCTCAGAGCGTAACTGTATCACGTAACTTGCTAGGGAAATAGCCATGGTTACTCATTGCAGTTTGGTGTTATGAACCACTTGCTTTCCATAACACTACACACACCAGATTAAAATCTGTCTGGGGGTGGAGGGAGAGGGCAGCAGGAAATCAATGAACAAGATGTCAAATCTTAACTACTTTCATACTTTAAAGTACAAACAAAACAGCATTTGACTTAGTAGTGAAATACTTCACTGTTGATTTCAGCTGCTTACAGCTGCCTTCTCTCTTAAGCTATTTTTTTAAGTCTTGTTTATGTTAAAAAATAAAAAAAATTTCATTAATAATGTAAATGATAAATTACTTAGAAAGAAAATGAGCTTTTTGGTTCTTGAAATACAAAAATCTTATAAGGTAGCTTTAATTTGTGCACATGGCATGTTTTATTTGATTTTTAAACCATATCGTTGAGGCACACACCTTGGTTAGTACTACTGGCATTTTTCAGTATCACTAAAATTAGAACTTCCACCAAGCCATTGAAACTGCATTTGCCAGCTACAGAGGCTGAAGTGTTTTATGATTTCACACAAAAATTACCATTATTTCTCTTTCAGAAAATATAAGAGTGAGGCATATTTTGTCTTGTCCATCTTAATATTTCAGAAATGAAACCTTTTAGCTTGTTTGAAAACTTATGTGAACTGGAAGAGTACACAATTAGTTTTATATTACATTACAACAGAAGAACAAAGTAGAGTTGAAAACACTTTCTGTACATTCAGGTTTCCTCTTGCAGAGAATTTGAAAACACACTGATTTTATTTTCACCATGAATAATGACAAACCTCTTGAATCCCTTGTAAAATTTTACCACCCACTATGATAACATGCATGTACAGGTTTCAATTCTGGATTAGCTTTTGCTTCATTTTTCATGAATTTCTATGAGCAACATTACTAAAGGTTAGTGGGAAAGTTCTAAAAACAAATACAAGAGAGCACTATAACTGTTAAATTACTACCTTAATACTATACAGTATTGATTAAGAATAATTATTTAACAAATTTCAGAGTGCACAGACCACTAGATCAAATCAGTAAGATAAAAGCTATTTGCTGACAAAGAGTAGGTGGCTGTTACAAGTGTTACTGCATTACCTCTTGAAACATACTAATTGAATTGGTCAATACAAGCAAGAAGCATGCAACGTATTACCTTGGCTATATCTACTGCATCTACTCTGTGATGCAAGTAAAAGTACCTGTTACCCTTTTGGCAAAACACCACCTTTCAGAAAGCCCCATATGCCTTCTGCTAGAAAACATATTAAGACCACTTATCTTGAAGAGCTCCTCTCAGTTCCAAATTCTGACAAACACAGTTTCCTCAGCAGCGTTTTTAGTCATAATTCAAAGCTTGGGACACTACCTCTCTCCCTGTCTCTCTCTCCTTAACATATATTGCTGTGCCTGTATCAAACTTGCCAAGAGAGGGAACTGATGAAATTACAGCCAATATAGCAGATTAACATAGGCCTTCAGCATGTGCGAGCTTTAAGGTTTCTGTGACTTCTGTTTGTAGAACTGCTTTACTTGTGTAATGTTCTGTAATCTTCATATTGCACAGACATTTGCAAAAGTTGAACAGAGGGAACCTAGTCAGAGAAATCCATCAGATTAGCCCACTCCTAATGATTTTCATTTTAAAAAAGGCAATTAGGATAATGTGCTGGTTCAGACAAAGGGGCCTCCAGCCTGCAGAGACCCACCACATCCCTTATGCAGTGATATACTCTTCTGTTAAACCAATGGTGAAGATTCTTGGAAAGAAGAACTACATTTATTAAAAAGAGAGGTGTTGTTGTTGGATGAAGACACATGCTGAGATGAGATAGTAAGACGATGTGAGACAAGAAGGCCCTAGAACCATGGAAGTGTGTCAGTCATAGCCAGAGGAACTCTGAGATCAGTGAAAAGGCAAGATACTTTTCTGCTTGTATCTTCTCCAACTTTTTTTCCTGGAAACTGATTAAAAAATACTTCACATCTTGCTGAGGAGTACCAGATGGATAATCTGTATTCCAAATGTATGCCCAGAGTCCATATTTTGCTTGCACATCTCTAACTTGCAAGCCAAGAGCATGTGGAACTCACCAGGTGAACAACAAACAGTACAGCAATGCACCAAGAACCTGCGAGGTTTTGAAGTCTCTTGATTCTTTCTGGCCCAGAAGATGGGGAACCTTTGTTGCCATTACTCAAGTTTAGAAATGCAAACCAAAATCTAGCAGACAGGCATGACCAGACTTTAGTATCATTGTGATTTCAGCACAGCTCAAGAAACTGAATTATGTACAGAAGCATCAGTGTTTTCCTCAGGGAGAAGGCTTTTCAAGATTGTGAATGTAGTTTCTCAATAGGAAGAAAAATTAGAACCAAGAAAAGCTTTATAAAGCAATCTATTAGAGAGTGTTTTCTATACCATCTGATTTCGTAGCATTTCATGAAGCATTTTCTTTGCAGGGATATGAAAAGAATGAGAAGAACACAAAGTCCCACACCGGCCACGTGACTAAGTTTCATATTACAATGCTAATAATAGAAATAAGAACTCGGTGAGGTTCAGTACATGCTGATTGAAGGCAATAGTATCTTAGGACATGGGGAGATTAGAATAAATTATCCCAAGGTAAGTCAGGATGAAACTTGCAGCACATTTGTTACTCTACTCCAACTACCTGTGTGCCTGCTCTTTCCCCTCAGTAAACACCTCGACAGAAGAATAGCTTACCTCCCATTAATTCACACTTGACATGAGATTAGACCATACACACCTTCTGATTTTTAGGCCTTGATAACAAGAAAACACTATAGCTCATGAAAAGAATCCACCTACAAAACAAAAATGCAGGCAGAGTTCTTAGCTGATACTGACGCTTCCCTAGCCTAGAATTACTTGTTGATCGATTTCTATTCAAGCGAGTCATCCCATGCTCTAGCCCAAGGTACCCAACTCTCTGGGAGCTAAAGCATCAGAGCTATGGGTTCTTACCACAAGACAGGCACTTGTAAGCTGGATTCACTAGTGCTCGTCAATGCTGTGCCAAATCCCTCTTCCTGACTAACACCACTCAACACCACAGAAAAAAAATATATACTGCACTGCTACACATATGTAGCCAGAAGAGAAACAAATACTACAAACTAACATAAACTAATACAAAGTGAAATAAATAATTTTGCTTAGTATACTCATATTATGGTTTTGGGAAAACAACTGAAAAATGTTGCTCTTGCACTTTTCCACTGTAGTGCAAACTTTTCAGTAGATGACCACACAGGGCTGCCTCTGACAAAAACCAGTTCTCGAGTTCAGTTATCAAGATTATGGAATGTGATTCTCATTCAAAAAACGAACAAAAGAGCCCCAAACAAAATCAAACCCACACATCAAGGTTTCTATAGAACTTACAAGGAACATTTGCCATTTCTAAAACAATGCGACTGGTAACTATGGTCCTCATCACCAATTAACTACAGTTTACTTTTAACTGATTGATTTTTAACGAACAATTATCCATATGCCTAGATGCCAGAATGACAAATATTATTTGCGAACACACAAAGTGACAAAATAGAAGAACTGCTCACTGTACCTGCATTTAGTCCACCTTGGAGAATTTAACATTAATGACTTTTGTGCACAACACTTTTGATGTTGTGCCTATGTAAGGTTACTCTCTCAGTGTCTGTGTAAAGCTATCCTTTACCCATCAGTACAAAAAGTAGGTCACAGCTTAGAAAAGTATGGAAAACCATCTCTGCTACAATACTACTATTAAAAAAGAGCCACTCAGGATCTTTAGAAATTAGTTTATATTTAGACTTGGATTGAATGAAATTCAATTCAAAGATCGGGTGAAAACAGGATTTATCATGTGATAAGTCATGAACATATGCAAGAAGGTGATGTTACTACCACTAGCTTTTTTGTTATTATCTACTGTATTAAGCATTCTACATCAATAACACAAACTGATAAATTAAGAAGCAATCATGGAGCTTTGTAATTTAATAGCATATCCAGAAAGTTCACTTAACTATAGTTTTATCAGTGTCTTACTTTGTACTACCAGTATTTTGGAAGAATGGAGGTACAGAGCTAAGTATTGTGCAGTACAACATGTCACTGCAATATTACCCAAACCTGTGTTCTGAAATCATGAACTAACTGCCCCAGCCTTAGAATGTGCAAAAAAAAAGATGATCATGGACACATTAGAAATATTTAATAAATCACAAGAGAGATGACAAGTGTTAAGAGTTCTTCCAGGAATCTGCTGCCAGAAATATTAGAGTGTTTAATGAAACAAAATCAATCTTATCACAGGTTGGTTCTTCAAATGAGCTGTTCTGTTAAGTGTCCTTAGAACTATGTGGAATATGACATTTTTTCTTATGAACTAGAAAACAAAAATGTACTCGGTATTCGTCACCAACCTATCAAGACATTTTTTGCCACAAGACAGTGCCAGAGAATGTCAGCATCAAAAAAATTTAGCATTTGTATTTCATTAGCAAGTTTATCCAGCTATGGTAGTTAAGCAGACCTTTATTCCCCGCAGTCCTGTTTGTTAACGGTTTCCCTTATGATCAAACCCGTCCAGGTAATAGGGACAATTTGTTTCTTGTACAGATTAGTTTCAGATAAATTAAGATAAAAAAGAAGTGAAAGTGCAGCTCCTCTCCATAGCTAGGTAAGTATTCCACACATCCAAATACACTCTATATAAATAATCTTTCAATGTAATATTATGCAAAATTAGGACTTCAGCAATATATATATTTCGACTAAAAACTCAGGTTTAGATTAAAAAAGTAGCAGAAAAGATATTTAATAGTATCAAGGCACTAATTTGTTCCGATTTCTGTTACAGAGGTAGTAGAGCAGTAGCAATTTGTGTGACATGCTGCAGAGCCACAAGGGAAGCAACCATCCTAGGAGGGAAAACTAAAAAAAACCCAACTGTATCTTTAAAAGAGAGGAAAGCAAGGAGAAACAGAAGGAGAGACTGACTAATTACTTCAGATAGGCTCAGTCAAGAGAGGAAACGGGAAACACTGCAAGATGAATGGGAATTTTATATTAAAAGAAGTATCATATTTTACTGCTGCTGCATCTGCTTCACACCATCAATGAGGCAACTAGTTGTCACACTTCACATATATGGATGCATTATATATAATTTAGATCTATTACAGATACAAAAATCTCCAGTATATAATGTATCTCCACCAGGCACCAAAAATGGTGAAAAGTAACCGCTGTGGAGCCCCGGCAGCCTTTGTGGTGAGGCAGCTGCTGATACAGTACCACAGACTAGTTAGCTCCGAGCTATTGGCTTCTGGTCTCTCGGCAGACCCCGTCCGTCCAGGCACGGGCAGGGGCGCTCTGCGCCCGCAGCGCTCCTCTCCGAAACCCGCCCGAGGCACTCGGTGTTCGGATGGGCTCGAAAAAACTCTCAAGCCAGGTGCTCCGACAACGATTTGCGGAGGAAAAGGGTTGTCTGAGGGAAGGAGACGAACTCGCCCTAGAGTAGCAGCCAGCGAAGGCAAGCGCAGGGTTTAACGGGGACGGGACAGGACCGTCCCTCTCCCCTCCCCCGAGGCCCGAGGGTGCCCGACGCCCAGCACACCAAGCGCGGAGGGGAACAGAACACGGAGGGACAACGCGGAGCGGAGCAGCGCCGCGCCCCGAGGCGCCGGCACGGCACGGCACGGCATGGCACGGCACGGCGCGCTGCAGGCTGACACCCAGCCCGGCACCGCCGCGCACCTTCCCGCTCGCTTTCCCCCGCCCCAGCCCCGCCAGCCGCCGGGACCTGCGCTCGCCCCCGCTCTCCCCCGGGACCGGCGAGCAGCCAGGCACCACCGCGGGGCCGGCTGCCCGGCCGGCCGAGGAGCAGGAGGAGGAGGGAGGCGCAGGGGCGGCCCCGGCGGCACCACCGCCCCCGCCTCCCCGAGGCGCCCCGGCGGCGCCAACTTTTCCCCGTGCCCCGCGCCGCTGCCGCCGCCTGGCCCGGTACCTGCCGCGCCGCCCCGCGCCGCCGCCGCCCCGCTGCCCCAGGGGGCGCAGAAGGCCGTCACGGCCGTCGCGGCCGCCGCCACCGTGCGGACCGAGGAGAGCAGGTGCGGAGCGCGGGACCACAGAGCCGATCCCGATGCCACTCCCGCCGCTGGCTCCGGCTCCGGCTCCTGCGCCTGAGCTGGGCGGGCGGGGCGCGGCGGGGCGGGGTGTGGCGGGGCGGGGCGGGGCGGTGGGGAGCGCGCCCGCCCGCCCGCGCTCGCCCCCTCGCGGAGGGAGCGACCGGCCGGGCCCCGCCGCCGTCTGTGCCCCTGGCGCTGCTCCCCGCTTCGGCTCCACTCGGACGGCTTCGGCACTTTCCGCCGCTTCCGTGAAGGGGAAAGGAAACGGGGTCCTCCCGGTCGGCGGGGTTGGGGGCTGTTCAGTCACCCCGTTTCGTGCCCCGCGGCCACCTGTCCCCCACACGGCCGCGGCGAACGCGGTCCCGCCCGGGTCCCTGCCCTCAGCCACTGTGCCCGCTGGCAGCGGGGACACGAGGAGTTGTTGCGCCCGGCTCCAGAGGCTGGCACGAGCTTGGCACAGCCTGCCTTCACCGCCTGACGGACCCCGCGAGGGAACAGGGAAGGGGTGTCCAATCGTGCTGTGGTCGGGCTTAGTAACGGGGCCGACGCAGAGAGATGCCAAGTGTCACCACAGCCAGGAATTTATGGCACAACCCGCCCGCTCGCTCCTCCTAAAGGGAGCTGGGCAGGTCTGACCGCCGGCGAGGCCGAGGCTGAGGTCCCCAAGGCTTGGGGATGCACGTCGTGCCTCCTGCTTCCCTCTCGCTTCCCTATTCGTCACAGGGCACTAGTGCTTCAGCGCCGTGCGGAGGGATTAGGTCAGGTCTTGCAAGCGGAGTAACTGTGTCAGAGCAACTCTACACCCATGCTAATTAGCTGAGCCTTTCAGCAGAGCTAATTAGCTGAAGCAGGATACCTCAATGGCCAAGCAATGCTTTCTCCAGCGCAAAGCCGGTTAAAGACATTACCAGATGATGCTTATTCCTGCCCTTGTGGCACCGTTGTGCTAATGCGACTGTAAATGGGACCAGTGAAACAGTCCGGGTATAAACATACAGAAAAACTCTCCAAACCTGTGTGAAGCTTGGATGGTGATTTCCTGATCTGTTTTGGTCCCTGCCCTCAGCCATCTCTGTTAACACCAAATGCAGGGATGGGAGCAGGGAGACGTCTCTGCAAGAAACACAGATCCAGAAAAAAACCCGCCGAGGTGAGCCAGAGAAAAGCATATCAGACGATTCCTGGGCATGGCTGTGTTGTTTCAAATTCCAAATTACTTGTCCAAGCTTAATTTAGGGACTTCTGCCCCTAAATACTACATTAAATAGTATAAATATGCCTGCAGTGAAGATGGGGCTTTCCAAAATGCATCTTAGCTCTTACCATCTGCTTGATCTTTACTGCTCCTCTAGTGAGCCATTCCTCTGTATGCCACGTTGTTGGCTAGTTTGGGGAAAGCAACTTGAAGGCAGCAGCTCTAGTGAAGGCAGGAGAACAGGAGCCAGTTTGTGCATGTCTACACAGTACTGCTATCTAAATTTGAGTACTGGGAGTAGCACAGCTATGTCACGTTTTTCCACCAGGGACAATGCACAGCTGACAATGGTGCTCAGCACAGGTGATTTCCTGCAGGTTTGTCTGGACAGTTCTGTCTTATGCTCATATTCTTTAATATCTACTCTGAAAAGCGATCTGTCTCAAAGACTAGTTTGAGGGAGCTATCTAAAAATCTAATCTTTCTTCATTTATTTAAGGTACATAGACTTCATCTTCGGCACATTTAAATCCTAATGAAATATTAAAAGTTGACAGTCTTCATTCCAGTTACCTGTTTCTGAGAGTCAAAGTGGGAATAAGTTCACTTGTTAATTCTATAACTTTCCTCCAGAGTGTGAGTTTATTTAACTCTGGAATGATAAGAGTTCATACAAAAGCACTGCCACTGCCATCCTGAATCAGCCCATTAGGTCAGCGTGTTTCCATCAGAACCTCTCCTAATTAATAAGTGAGGATTAGACTCATACAACACTTTGTATACCATGGAAAGAAGTTAAACCTTCTTTAAACCAATACTCTGCATTTTTAAAACAAAATACTTGGTGAGCAATAGTCATCACTTCTTTCTTTAGAGGGAATGCAGTAAAACATGCCTCATAACAGATACACAA
>JAWWLV010000088.1:86517930-86540075 GCA_035041135.1 Platyrinchus mystaceus
CAAGGGCCAAGGTGCTGCTCCTCATACTAAATGTTACTGCATCTTGCCCTTCACATGGTCCCATGTAATTCTGTAGGAGCATTAATTTAGAGGCGTGATAGCCAATCTTTTCCAATTACTTATACTCAGGGCCTGATGACTTTTACAGGTTAAGTACGAGAGTATTAGGCATTTGATTTGGTTGTACAATTCCTATATTTACAGTAGAACCAAATCTGTGCGGCAGACAACCCTTTCACTACAAACATCAGAAATTCTACTGCTGGATCTTGAAGGAAATGTGTAATCCCAGTCTTCACATAAGTTAAGACTATTACCTATTGTATAAAGTACTATCAGTCATACCAGTGAAGAAGAGTATCCCCCACTTTTGACTGGGAGTTGCAGATTTAGTGGGAACAGACTTTTTTTGCAGATGTAAAGGGAACAGCTTTCTGTTGCACACAATTACTTTCAACTCTGAAATCCTGTTTTTGGAAGGCATTTTCCCAAACTCCTTGGTTATATGGAAAGGCACAGAATCCTATAGTGATTAAGAGCAGGGAATTAAAAATACCTACAATTGCCACACGCAGGAAATTGCCACTGGTGCATTTCTCTCACCAATAGATGGTCTGTCCCTCCAAATGTGATACCAGATAATAAGAAATCCTTCTGTATGTGAATGTTCCTATAAATCACCTACTTGTTAAAGCTGTGCTAAATTAGATAAATATGAATTCATTTCCTGCAAGTCATTTCTCTATCATACTATCAAAAATGTGGACAAAATACTAATTCAATGAGAATAACAGCCTTAAGTTAAAAAAACACCATTCCCCTCTCTAAAAAAAAACCCTAACCAACCCCAAAAAATCAACAAGATGAAGCTTGTGTCTGTTATTTTCATCTTTTGTGGCTGAGTATTATTTTCTGCGACTACAGAAACACACAATTTTTTTGCAGGATTTTCTCCCATTCACTGCTTGTCTCAACAGCTGCCTTTACTCTTCACTGCACATGTTAACACCTACAGACTGGATAGCTACTCTTGTCCTGCTCAGTATCCAGCTGAAGACATCTAGGACGCAGTTTTTCAACTAAGTTCCTGAGTGTGTTAATTCACATCTCTGAACACACCTTTAAATTAAAAAAAAAAAATCACAACCTGAACCTCTGCTCAGTTTACTCTGAAAAGGAAGGTGCTCAGTTACTGATCAGAGGGAAGAAGTCCTGCTGGAGTGAAGTGACTTCCTCAACATCACCCAGAAGTGCTGTTGCAGTAACAAACATCTTTGAGAGCAGTTTGTGCAGCAGCCTAGCCAGGGATCAGGTACTGATTAGAACTAGATTAGGAAAAAACCTATGGATTCTGTTACTTTTAACATAAATAAGTTCTACAGTTAGGTTAACTTGTAGTGGTATGAGGGAAGTGTGCCACTGTGAAAAGCTGAGGGAGAAGAGAAGGCTGCTTACCTGAGTAGCATAGCTGACCTATGCTCTCCATTAGCAAATTCATGAAACCACAGTCTGATTTCACAGTTTAGACTGGTTTTCTTTTTTCAGCATTAGTAGCCAGGGAAAGATTAGTAGGAAAACATCTTGATCACTGCTGGACTGTGACTTAGGTGGAGGTAAAGCACAGAGCATGTTTTAAGAGAGGTATAAAATGATTATGTTATACTTGGTTTTCAGTTTTGGACAACCTAGAGAAAGGAAATATGAATAATTGCTTTAGCAAACAACTAATGGGGAAAATTTAAAGATTTGGACAGACTGGGGATGGGCACAAGTCAGCTGTCTTTAGTCAGGTACATCAAAACCAAAGCTGCGATGAAGTGCAAAGTGCTTCTTTCAAAGCAAAGATTACAGTTATATGATAGAAAAAATGTTTCAGATATAAACCAAGCTATCTAGGCAAATGGCAGAACCTCTTTCACTGCATGTTAACTGCAGCTTAAGTAAATATCCTTTATTGAAGGACTGATCCCTTATTAGAGAGGAGTAAAGAAAAAGGCTACTTGAGGCCTCTTATCAGTCCATGTCTGTAGTCTGTATGACCTGTGGAGGGGAAATGCTTTAGGCTTCTGTTTTCAAGACCAGCAAGCCTCTACTGAGCAAATATCAAAAGCAGCTTGGCCAGTGGGTCAAGGGAGGTGATTCTGCCTCTCTACTCTGCTCTGGTGAGACCCTACCTGTAGTACTGCATCCAGCTCTGGGGTCCCCAGCACATGAAATACATCTACCTGCTGTAGCAAGTCCAGAGGAGGGCCACCAAGTTGATTACAGGAATGGAGCATCTCTCCTGTGGGGAAAGGCTGAGAGAACTGGGTTTGTTCAGCCTGGAAAAGAGAAGGCTTTTGGGATGACCAAATTGTGGCTTTCCAGCACAGAGAGACTATAAACAGAGAGACTGTTTACTCAAGAGTATGTAGTGACAGAACAAAGGAGAATGGCTTCAAACTGGAAGATTAGATATTAGAAAAAATTCTTTACTGTGAGGGTGGTGAACCTTTGGAACAGGTTGCCCAGAGAAGCTGTTGACACCCCATCCCTGGAGTGTTCAAGGTCAAGGTGAATGGAGCTCTCAGCCACCTGGTCTAGTGGAAGGTTTCTCTGTCCACGGCAGGAAGGTTGGAACTAGATGATCTTTAAGTTTCCTTCCAACCCAAACCGTTCTACGACTCTATGAAATGTGTGTGTGTGTGTGTGTATGTGTGTATATATATATATATATGCGCACACACAGATTTTCAGAAATTAACCAGCCAAATTTAAGAGGAGTTCCTTCATGTTAGCAAAAGACTCCTTGCTGTCAGAATCATGGACCTGCTAAAGCTTCTCAGTAGATAGTTACAATAGGTAGTTTGTGTGATTGGTTTTAGTTAGCAATTCTTTCTCTTCTTGAAAAGACTAAATTATGATCAGTTCAACTTGAAGCAGAAACTCAGGATGGGACATTTCATCCCAAATAATTAAATTGTGGCACAATTGTAACTGAAGCTGGATCTCTGTAAGAAAAATGTTTGACAATCTGAGCTCTAGAGATTGTGGTCACTCTGCCTTATAGATAGATCTGCATATGCGAGCACAAAGTAAGTTTCTCTCCACTTACAGAGACACTAAAGTTCTGACAACCGTCCTTATCTCAAGTTCACAAGATGTTTAAAAACATAAACCAACAGTGACCTTTCCAAAAAACTCCAAGTGTCCTAAAGTATGTTCTCATTGTCACAAAACACCAGTTTAAGTGAGTACAAACTGGAACTGTGAATACACAGACAATGAACGTTCCCAGCAGTTAGACAGTAACTTGTCTGGCTGAAGTAATTTATGTGCTTTCACAATCTCCACGGATATTATCTTCCTCCCACACTTTGGCTGACATTTTCTAAAGTGCCTACATTAACTTACAAGCATGTATGAAGCAAGTCATGTTATGTGGTGATTTGTGAAATATGTATCATGAAATATTGCTTAAACAGAGTGGACTGGTGAATAAAAAAATGAGGATGTACCTACAACATTGCACTTAAATAGGGAGGGTTGTACCAGAGTGTAAAAATGTATTTCTAAGGGAAACAGTGAAAATACAAGCAACTCAACCATTTAAACATCAGTGCATTAAAATATGTTGCTGGGAAATTACTCTATATGTACATGTATAAAAAATCAAGTAATCATTTTTATACCTGTTTGGTTATCTGATCAGTAGTAGGGTGAATATGTATTTACATGAATATTGGGCTTTCTGTCGCTGACAAATATACATCTCAAATTATCATTTTGGTCCTCCTTTACCTCTCTTTATGGCCACTCAATGATTTCCTCTTATTAGTAATATGTAATTATTGTAAATTATGAAAGAGAGAGACATTTTTGTAACTCAAATATTTTCTTGCATTCACCTATAACAGTATTTCCCCACTCCAGGATATATATTTTTTAATATAAAAAAGGATGATTCATAGGAAAGAAGTGTCAAATAATTTTTGCTTTGTCTAAAATTTGCAAATGTTTTACATTTAGCAATTAACCATGAAAAGCATATTTAAATTGATCTTATTTAAATCAATGTAGCACATATATTTAATATAGCTGCACAAGAAAAACAACATGGCAGTATGTTAATTTTCTTTAAAATGTATTTTGTTTCTTTCAAAATTACCACTCCCTGAAGTATAACAGGAGTCCATTTTAAGTTCTGTGTCATTTGAATTTGAGATGGAGCATTGAAAAAAGCTGCTTTAATTGAAGCTTAAAAGATACGGAATTGAGCCTTCAGGGAGTGTTGGGCACTTTTCTTGTCGTTCTGGTTGATTGATTTGCATGATGTGGGTGGGGAATGTTGTTGATCAGGCTGTCCATTTTAATTTTGTACTGGTTGTGTCAGCTTTAAAATGAAGTACAAGCTCAGCTTTAAAGTGAGGGGTGAGCATACAAGCTTTAGAACAGACACTGTGCTGCAGGCCAAAAATAAATAAAATAGCACTATTTACACTCTTGAAAGTGCAATATTTAAGTCAACTCAATATATCATATGCTGCAATACATTATTATTAGTCTTCTGTATTAAGTGCCTTCTCTTTTTTGTTTTCCTGATTCACATGCATATGAACAAACTGGAATAAAAGTCTTTAATCTTAACATGTCACTGTCCTGGTTCCTTGAGAAGTACTGCTCTGAATTTAGCAGACAACAAGCCTTAATCATGAGACTTGATATGTCCCCTAAAGGAAAAAAAAAAAAGCCCAACCTAAAGCTTGTTTTACTGTTCTGATTTACATTGCAGTGTATGCCAGATCTGATTGCCATCAGATCACTGTGTCTTGCCACTGCTTGATATCCTGTAAAATCACTCCGTTTAAGAGGAGTTGAATCAATCTCCTAATTTGTTACCACATGCACATCTATTGTGCACAGACTTTAAGAAAAAATCATACTTTAAGAAATAAAGGTAGAACAACTCTGCACTTACTGTTTTTTTGTGAAGCATTTCTGCCCAGAGTGTTTAACTGAGTAACAGTTCTTGCTGCATTGCTGCTGATTGCAGTGACCATTGTGAAAATCAACAGCACCTTCCAACAGATGGCATACAGAGCAATTAATAATATCAGTGTTTCCACATTATTTGGCATCCTATATGAACAGAACAAATAGCCTTCCCTTTTGCCTGTGTTATCATACAGCGGTGTTCATTAACGTTCTCAAAAATAGAAAAAAAACCACCACGGAAAAAACAGGTCCCTCTTCCCACCCACTCCCCACCCCCTGACAAGGAAACTATGTTTCAGGACATTAGTAATAGAATAGCTTTTTTTTCTGAAGGTTACAATCAATGCAAAAAACCTCCCAAAAACCTTAACTATACTTCTATTCAGAAGTTCTTAATGAAATGTGCAAATGCCTCAGCATTTTTGTATTCAGCACAATTCAGTCCAGTAGCACACAGTGTTAAAATGTACCTAAGGGGAGAAGACATAAAGAATTAGGTCTGGAGTCTGGGGAAGGCAACAGCTTGACTAGACTAATTGATTTCCAACGGATGTTTTAAAAATCTATACAGTGAAAATACTAATGAGGCCTTTTTTTGGAGAGATTAGAAGAAGTTCTAAATTTAATTATGAACTTTCAGTAACTTTGAGTAACTATGAGGTCTTGTGCTCCAGGTACTTAGGATGTAAAGCAGATGAAAAGGTTTTTTTCCTATGAGCTCTGCAAACATGCCTCAGATATGTCTGGTGTTATTTGTTGTGACATGCACAAAAAGCAGTGTGTGTCAGAGGACTTAGAAGCTGAATGTTGTAGCACTGAACTTGCAAATGCCCAGCTCTGAAGTAAAATCCTACATGGGGCTCTTGATTTGCTTCGACAGAGTATGTAGGGAAGGTTTTCCAGCTCATATTGTGTTGGAGAACTGCCAACACACTGAATTGGGAGTGCTTGTCAACATCTTCAGCAGAGAGATGCCAGTGTTACTCCCTATACAGGTACCTGTTAAATCTCACATCTCTGCCTCAGGTGCTCCAGAGGCACCTCTGTTCACTTGGAATTTGTTTCCACAAGTGTGCTCTTGAATGTAAGGGAGGATTTATGTCCCTTATTTCTGGATTCTAATCAGGACTGGGTATTACCCCAGCTGGGGTTTCACAGCCCCGATAGTGCAAATGTGAGTGTCTGCAGGAGCGCAGTTCAAGGGACCTACACTGTGCATTATCAAAGCCACATGCCCTTGAAGTCTCTGATTTGCTGTCTGGTAAACCCTAAGGATTATAACACTAGAGTTTTAAAACTACTCCGATGGGACCTGGAGTAGATTTAAACATGTAACATGTAACACCCATGTTACATCTGACCTTGTTCATACTTATCCAACTCTTGTGAGAAAGGATCTGAAGCTCTTAAAGGGCTGTCATCATTCTGTGGATTGTACAGATAGAGAAGAATTAAAAGAGATCAATTGAAAGGTGTTAATTCACAGATTTATAATTCTGCCCTCTTGGCAAAGTCCTCAACTTCAGGGTTCCACTTAATATTGGAATATTATCTATTTATTGTCACAAAGCTATCTTTTGGAGGGTTATTGAACCCTCCTAAAATATTAGCCAGTTTTGAGAAGAAACATAGCCTCCTGATTGTTTTCCTCTTTGTTGCAAAACCATTTCTCAAGTTCAACATGATTTCTCAAAAGTTAGACTTTGAGTCATCACAAAGCTACACAGACAATGGCGTTTGGTTTTCCTCGCCCTGAATCACCTTGTAACAGAATTTGCACTGAATCTGGTGTCCGTGTAAGGCAGAAATAGCAAAATAGACTCTTAGGTGCGACTTTAGATACTTAGACTGACTCATTCCTTTCCAGAGTAAAGAGAAACACAATTTATTATCTAGGTCCCAGCACCTCATCAAGTGCTCTAAATTCCTAATTATTCAAAACTGAGTGAGACATGTTCCCCAGAGTGACAAGATGCCTAAGCAACCTTTGGAATTGCTTTAGTTAGAAGAAGAAGTTTTATCATTATCTCCTACTTTACTAGTAAAGAATTAATGCCAGCATTTCTAGATTAAACATGTGGTAAGAGTGGCATCTAATGGCTTTGAAATCCTCAGGATGGTGGGGGAGGACATGCTGATTTTTAAAGGGTTACATATAGATGTTTTGCCATTTTTATTAGGAAGTGTAGAAACAAAACAAGGATTTTGGATGCCACTGGGCACCTAGCTCCACTGGATCTGCAGTTTTCAATGCTCAGATGCATATGGATCCTGTGTGGAGGGTTCACATTTGCTGATGTGAACAGTTCATGTATTTTCGGTTAACTACCTTTTCTATAAATAAACATATGTATAGCACCATCACATGTTCTTCCTTTTCTGCCTTCGACTTCAGGTGGGATTTTTATAATTCTTGAACTACAAAGATGACATAATCACCAACACTTTCACTGGTAACATCACTCTGTAAAGTCTGATAGCTAACAAAAATTGTTTTCAAGGCAGAGCTGATCTCGTTGCTGATGCTTGTCCATAAGGATGTTTTGGTGTGATAAGATTCGGTATAAACTGATGTGTTAGTTATTGAAACATATCTTAAGTTTTCACATCTATTCAAAAGGGAAAAGTAAAAAAGATAGCAACTTCTTTACTGGATGGAAATGGCAAAGCAAAAGAATTTTTGAAATTTTCCAACTGCTGAAAGACTATTTTAAGTACAGAAAGAAACAAACTAAGCTGATAAGAGTAGGCTATATGTCCCTTATGCAATTAAAAATGCAGTTGTTTCACTGCAACAGAACAGTAGGATTCCTGATGCTTCTCCTCCAAACCTTTCTTTATGAGTCAGTAGCTCCAAGTAGCACGTGCCAAATACTGCTATAATGTGCTATGTGGCTAATCTGGAAATTTCAGATTAGACTCTGTCAAAAAATTGTCAAAGAACAGACCACAAAATAAAGTGGGGGTGGAGGGGTGATGGTTGCTTACAGTGGGTTAGAGACTTCTGTACTGGTGAGAGAATTAGTTGGAGCAAAATAGCTACAATTATAGGTAGGGACTGTAATGGGAATTTGAATGAAATATATACAGCTGTATGACCCACTAATGACTCCAAAAAAAGGTATAAGATGAATGAGTCACCGAGTTTTAAATATAGTTCCCTGTTGCAATAGTTTTATCATCAAACAAGGCTCCACTTGAATTAAAGAGGATTGAGGGCTATATGATGGGGCTCATACAGCCATGCCTCAGCAACTCACACACTGACAACAAAGGCACAGGCTACACACGTAATTTCAATTATAGGCGATATAAGAAAGAAACGTTTGCAAAGGGATGACTCACTGATCAGAGACCTTTCAGTTTGACTGTGATACAGTGGTTCAGATAAATGCGTTCATTACTTTCTATAGCCTGTGACCTTTCCTGATTTCATAAATAGTAACATTTACTTTTCAGCACAATATTTATTTAAAGACTGTTACTATTGATTTCACTGTATTTCATCAGTTGTTCCAACTGTAAAGTTCGGCTCACTTGCTAATATAAGATCAGCAGCTTTCTAAAGGCAAAGAAAATAGCAAAGTCGTGTTAGGATTTAAACAGCTGGTAACAGAAATAGCCTTTGACACAATGCTTTTACAGTGATTTTTTTACTACATGACACAATTTGTTTTTAAAGAACTGTGATGTGTCTTACAGACACATGTCTGGCAAAGAAAAGACATGAGAGAGGTAAAACAAACAAAATGACCTCTGCTCTGCTGGCCACCAAAACAGCACAGCCAAGGAAGTCAAGAATTTTACAAGGTCCTTTGGAAACATAAACCTAGACACAGTATTGCAAATGTTCTTCCTATCATTTGCAGTGCTGTCTCTGAGGGTCATTTCTAGTTTCAGCCACAATTTGCATGAAGTGCAAAAGTAATTCATATAGTCTGCTAGAAGGTTTGTGGGTTTGGAGGACCATTTATTTCTATAAGAAGCTTCTGAGAGCTCATATGCAAAAGTATGTCTCCTCACTTCAAGAGATTTTCTTTGCACATTTGAAGAAGTGAAAGGCAACTTCAAAATAATGATAAAAAATGGTAACCTATTTCTTCTTTTTCCTATTTCCCCTCTTATGTGCCACATATGCATACTTCTAAAGAGATAAGAGGAACAAACTTCATTGCTGCTCTGCTGCAGAAGTCAGAAGAGACAGACTTAAACAATGATCTATTTCTCAAAATACATAAAACAAAGAGCAGACTTCTTTCCCTGGAAGAATTTGGCATCATTTACTGATATGAAACCACAAAAAGCATCTGGTATTTAAAAGCTATTAAGAACCAACCCAGCCAGCCTTTCTCATGTCTACAGTTCAAATGAATTGGCTTACTCTTAGGAGTGAACACAGGGTGAGAGCACAGGGTTTGCCCCTTGGCATGGGTAACTTCTGCGCACCATTACCCAAGCTCATCGTGTCAGAGCAATAGAGCTCAGAGTTTAAGCTGATTTAGCACAAACTCTTTATACGCTCTCCAATAGCTCGTTAATACAATGCTGTTTAAATTGGCTATAATGACACCAAAGAAGTAATTAAGAGGGAATATTTTAACTGTACCTGAATTCAACTTGTCCTTTGTTGCTATTCAGGTCATCTGGTATATGTGTATGAACTCATCTTGTAAACATATATGTAAAAGTGGAAGGTTCATAGATAAAAGTAGTACAGAAACATAACAGTATTTTATGTGACAGCGTGCAGGTCTCACTAATTTCTTCCTCTCAATACCAAGATAACAGAGTTCCTCTGAGTTGGCATGTTTGATAAATTCAACCTTGGCAACAGTGACAACAATCAGCGTTAGAGTTACCGACCATACATCCATAAAAATCTTTTCTCCCGTCTATTGTGAAATTCTGAAAGTGTAGCTCAAAGAAATGGAACAGATACAGCAGTCCTGCAGCAAATAATGAAGAGCTTGTGATCTCCCTGTGTTTATTTATTTGATGAGTCCTAACAACAAGTTGGCATTTCCTGCAAGGGCAATGCAACCTTTCATTTGTAACCTCTGCATACCTTTGAGGAGTTTCACAGGTCTATCCAGGGATTCCCTGAAGTTAAATTTCTTACTTCCACACAATAAGGCAATTGTCACAAAGAAGTGTTGTACACTTAGACGTATATTCTCTCTCTCCCTCCCTCTCTCTCTATTTTCTAGTATTTTTAAAGACAGGAAGTTTCAAATAACCTGGTTTCTTAATGTTCATAGTTTAGTGTAGAATTAAGTAGAATTTGTAGCCCATGCCAGAATAGGAGTATTTAGAATGGGACGTGTTTTGTGGGATATCAACTGTAGAATGCTATTACCAATGACTTTGCAATATCAAACTTGATGCAAAAGCTTGGTTTATACCCTCAGTACCAAATGCCTAAATATTAATGATAATAGCACAGATTTTCACATAAAAAGCATGTAAATGTTCAGAACTACTTATTTACTTTTTACAGTTAAGACCCAGGAAAAAAGTCTTAAATAAATACTATAACTGATTTTTTTGAGTGGGTTATTATAAGAAGCTTGGTAAGGTTTCTTAAAAAATTATTTCAAGAAATTTATAGTGGTAATCTCTATAACACTGGAACAAAGTTTATGCCATTTTTGTATGAAGGTAGATACTTCAGAAATATCTTTTTTGTGTTTTGTGTGCCAAAGAGAACTTGTTTCACTGCAATATTTTATTGTTGAAAATAATACTCTGCAAAGGGTATAAAACATGAAGATTGATTTTCATTAAAATTTTTAGTCAAGCAGACCTTGGTATACACCAAAAATCAATAACCATTTTTGTCTCTTTTAAAACTTATTATTTATTTTTATTCTAATAGATGGTGGGAATAAGAAGACCCCCGGTGACAAAACTGATATCTTTGTATTAAAATGTATATTAAAAAACCACGGTATATACTTAGGGACTTTAAATTGCATATGCCCATGTGCTTTGTTCTCTGCCTATAAAGAATCCAATGGAAACTGAAGAGGGCTGTTCATATGCATGAAGTAAAGCATATTCCTAAGCACTTGCAAGCTTAAGGGCTAGTTTAAAAAGTGCATTAAAGATGCATACATTTGGTATCTTATATATATTTTTAATCAGACAAAACTGCTCTACACATCACAGGAGAGAAATGAAATGCAGGAAATGAAAATCACTGTCAGCACAATTATATAAGAAGTTTGCTGTGGGATGCGTTCTTTCAAGATTTTAAAGCCACTCCTCCAGATTGCATTTCAGGGAACAATATGAGAGTTTAGACTTAGAAAGTGACACCAGGGATCTAAGCACTGGCAAGCATTGCCTATCAGTCACTTCTGAGGAAAACTTGAAAAGGATTAATGCAACAAAATAAACTGAGCATGAACTCAAATGACGTGGTAAAGCTGAGTCATAGCAAAAGTTTCTGTGATGGTGACTGTCTGGGAAACCAGGACTTTCTATTTGACAAGAAAGGCACGTGTTGCTGTTGTCTGGTAACGCAAAAAATCTTTTATAGGGAAGACTGAGGTTTTGTGATTTAATAGTCCACTTTAAAATGCAAGCAAAAGCTCATACCTGCCCACACAGTGTTTTGGGTTTTTTTTAATCATTTGCAGAAGTACATTATTATGGAGGAAATAGCTTGAAAGGAAAAAGGTAATTGGGCCTATAAATGAATGGGTTTCCAGACTTAATTCTAGGTGTTTTTGCTGGAAGGAATTGACCTTAGAGTTAACAGAAAATGGTATGATCAACCAAACAAAACTTTCCATTCTGAAACTGCAATATGCATGTTTTTGAGCACGTGGAAGAGACAAAAACTCTTTTAATATGGTCACACATTTAGCTGAGAATGAGAAAATAGATTATATTTAAAGAGTGCTTTTTCTGGTGACTGGGAGTGACGTTCAGAAACAAATCCCTTAAACTGCTATTATTAGCCATCTCAGAGGAGAGAGATATTTTATCTGACTCTGTCCCAGTTTGAAGACCTCTCAGTAATATGAAGTAAAACTATATGAAACTCATTTGTCCTAATTTCTAGGGCCTACTAAAGTGATCCATATCGAAAGTTTAATCTAAGGAATGTTGCTTTAAAGGACTAGTCCCCTGGTAACAAACATAAAGTATTCTTCCCACCAGCTCCTTTCCTTTGCCATAGAGAGGCTATGATTTTATTTTATAGTTTCAATATAAATGAAATGCTATAATCTTAATAGGAGCTGGGAACATCTAAAATTCAAAATATAGTTTCTGTGCATAATGGCAGAGTTGTATTGGGGCACAACCTACAAGCATCACTTTATTTTCTTGTTATATTAATTAATTTGGTGACAGGCTAGCTGTGGTCTTCTAGTTCAATTTAGATCAATCAAAAGGCTAAAGAAAAGGTTTGGTTTTCTTTCTTTCTTTCTTTCTTTTTTTTTTTTTTTTTGGAGGTGATAACCTTTCAGAAAATATTTTTCTTCTGAAGAACTCTGCTCCCTATGCTTTCAGTATTCTGGAATACTGATGAAAATTATTGCAAGGAGTGAAAATTACTGTGAGGAGTGAAAATTACCAGAAACGTGTGGCAATTAGGAAAAAAATAAAATTAGGAAGCATGTATGAAACTGTCATATAGCATTTCCTATGATGGCACCAAAAGCTCATGAAGATTTAAGAAAAAAAACGAAAATGAAAAAAATCCCAGGGTGTCCTGAATGTTGTTGAAGAAGTTTGAGCCAGGAAAGCCACTAGTCTTTTACAGCCAAAAATACTGTGGATTTCTACCAACCTTGTCTTTCTAGGTTTGTGTCGGTCCATATTTTTCCTGTCTTTCCATTCGCTACTTGCCTTCGCAGTGCTTTAACTAAAGGGTAACAAATAAAGCTATACTTGGCCAGCAGACCATACTGGTGAGTCAATACACTGCTTCCTTGGAGGCAAAAAATACCTTTCTCATGATGTAATCATGGACCTTTATTTAAATTGAAAACTAGAACTTACAGTAAGTGTCTATGTTAAAAACTAATGGCCTGGATACTTGAGTCACAGAGGAGACAGAGGAGCTCATAGCAATTACTTCCAGTGACGTCCAGTCAAATAGATACACCATACATGGTGCAAAGCTGCAAACTGTACAGGTTTCTATTGGATTTCTATCGGATTCTGAAGGGTAAAATTCAAAAAAGCAGCATTTGTAGAAAGAAGTAAAATTTTATTAGATAAACTGATAGACCAAGCATGCTGTGCTTGATCATGGAATCTCATGGCTATAGTATACACCAGCAATGTCTGTAGCATCTTTCTAAAGAGAAAACAGATTTCTTCCATTTCTGCATGCATTGTGGGAATTTTACCACGTAATTTACGATGTCTGATGATTAACAAGAACAGGGTAATGCTCCTGCTCACCCCTGCTCCTTTCTAGAACTACAAGTAAAGAACAGCACAGTCTTATTTTGGACACAAAACGAAATATCTGTTCAGTAAAGTCAACACTTGAACTGAAGAGAGGGTGTGAACAACAGTAGCCAGGTATTTGTGAGTACTTTTGTGCGTGAATGTGCTGGTTGTGAGAGAGGAGTGCTGTGTTGCAGGTGGGTAACTCATGGATGAGTCAGGAGCAACTCTGGTGACAAGCCTGCAGGAATTGTAATTCGCATACACCCTTCACACTTAAACTGCCTTCAAAAGTATGCACGTCTGCAACACCAAATACTCCGACTATCCACAGCTAATAAAAGTCTTCACAAGTCAGAGAACCAAGGTCAGTCAGACCACAAGAGCCAAGCCTTGTGGTAAAAGTGGCCTTGAATTACTAGAAGAAAATCATGAACAAAATTATCATTGTCAAAAAGAGCTGGACATAAAACCAAACCAAACCAAAACTGAAGACCTCTCAGAGTCCTAGCACTTTGGAGAGTTTGTAAGGTTATGGAAATGCTGCTGCAGGTTTTGTTGTTTTGTTTTTGTTTTTTTCCCTCTAAAAAGGGAAGAGCATGAAATAAACATAAAATTGGCTTTTAACCTGAAAAAACCTAATTCACTTGTATCCTGGATTTGATAGAATAGAGCCCTGGTTTACAACTTTAACGTTTCAAGGCTGGTTTTTTCCCGTTCTGTGGAAGATGCTTATGTGCTTCTGCACAAGTCCTGTGCCGCCCTCTGGTGCCCGCGTCCTGTCTCCGGTCCCCTCGCTGGGAGCGGTGATGGGCGGGGCGCAGGGAAAAGGAAGAAAAAAAGACCATTCCTACAGAAATTGCCGATCCTACCCGTGCTGCTCAGTTCACCTTGAGTGGTACTTACACAGGCTTGCACCTCCCGAGAAACTCATTCCTTCGTTTGCCGAAGGTGTGCCCTTTACATTGACCCGGACCTGGGTGTCCCCAGTAGTCCTTCAACTTCCTCTTTCCTGAGCAAAGTGGCTTCCTTAAAACCGCAGATTTGCAGCCCTCAAGCTTTCCATTTCCTGTAGAAATGTCCCAGGTTTGACGCTCTCAATCAAGCAAGAAGCTTTAAACTGGAAGCCTGGGACTCCAAGCAAGCAGAGCCTTTCCTACATCCGACAACCCTTTTGGAAGACATACACACTGCTGTTTGCATTGCAGGGCAGCCGACCAGCCTTAGTCATGGGCCAGGAACCTGTTTACACTAGGTTGCAGTGTGATAATAACAATTTACGACTTCTGGAAATGAAGGGGTTTTGATTTGGGTGGTTTTTTGTTTTTGTTTTTGTTTTAAATTATGTGACATTAGCTGTAAGGAAAACAGTGGAATTCCCAGCTGTATTAGCCCTGGTAAACTGAGCTGAGAGTTTGTTGTTGCTGATGCTCCTGTGGTTTCTGGTGTGTTGACACTGAAATCATATGCAGTAATAGCCAAAATAGTTAAATACAAAATACAAATCCCTTATCTAAGAATCTCATTTCAAAGCTCCATTTTTCCTCTCTCCTCAAATCCCTTTCTGATTTGTAATGCAACCCTCCCACCTCACAGTTCTTTCTTTTGAGGTTATCTTCAAGTTTTGCATTTTTTTTCCGGAAAGCAGCTTACCATTTCCCAAGGATGCTTCCAAACATTCTGATTCATTTTTGCTACTTATCTCTGTAATGATGATACACTTTTATAAGTGTTTGAGCCTTACAGTGTAGATCAAATTAGATTCTCTGAAGAGAGGAAGCAATGCAAATTAAGATGAGGGCTTGTGAGACATGTCATGTACTGAGCTGCTGGAGGTATCTGGCTGCAGAGCTCAAAACCGAGACTGAATAGAGGAGATGAGGGGAGCCAGTAGCTCAGAGAGAAAGAGAAGGAATAAGAGTGTGACCAGTCCATCATGTGGCATGTTCCTGTCTGTGTCTGTCATGATTGGAGGAGGTATGTTATTGAGCAAGCCGTACGTTTTCTCATTGCCTATAATTACAGATACACCCATAACTGCACACACAAGCTTATCACAAAAAGAATTTCACCTCCCTTTGGACATGAGCAATGCTACTATAGTTTCTGTCACAGGTAGTACCTTTGTGCAGGTGGTAGAATTCGCCAGAATGCTGTAAAATCTTAATTTCAGTTTTCAAGCTACTGTGGTAATCTGGTCTAAATTATTTAGTACTGCAGCCGAGATATTGGTCCTGGGTCACCTCATGTAATGGTGATCCTCTCCACTCTCAGGATTCCCAAATGACAGCAATATTTTTGGACATACATGGTCATAACAGGAGGTTATACACACAATAGTGCTGTCTCTATCTCACTACTGTTTATAGACATGCAGAGTCTAAGGAAGAAGAGCAGCTTATATTCATTTATAGCTCACCTGTTTTTGGACAATGCCACATAGTTCAGCTTCTGCCACATGCACTGAGATTGAGAGGTTAGCTATCACTCCATCTGCTTCACTGGTAGGCCTGAGTATTTACCTCTACTGCAACTCTGAGGAGGTTCAAATCCTAGCTCCAAGTGAGGCATATTGGAAAAAAAACCCAACAAACAAACACCAGTTCCTGTATAACCTAGAGCAGAAACTCTAAGACCTGTGAGTTATAACTGCTTATGACTTACTTTTGGTAAAGACTTAACCTGTCCTACATCTATAGCCAGTGTCCATGGCTGTAATTCTTCTGGCCAAGAACTAGATTCCTAGGTTTCTCCCAACTGCCTGCTCTGTTCTTGAACCTCTCCTTAGCATTTTTTACTATGGTAACCATTTGGCTCCTTGATGCAACTCAACTGTCAATGTGATTAAAGACTTGATGGACTGAAGGCTTGGGCTTGGATCAATCTCTCCCCTAAGGTAACAGAAAACTTCTTCCTGATGTTGCTAGGAGTGCTAAGGGGCTACGTAGCTCTAACTATAGCAAAATGAACGAGACTATATCCACATGTTCTTTCATAGCATTTTCCTTCTCTGACACTGGATAAAGAAGTAGTTCTCCTTCATCATTGAGCATTAAAATCACCACAGCCAGGTAAAATTAATGTTCTTTTGTGACATTTAAGGAAACACAGCTGGAATAGCAAAACAGGGGAACAACAGGCTTGACCAAGTATTTATGATACTGACTGCTACTTTCTAGTTTTACTTTCACCTTTCCCGAAGACAATGAATTGGAAAATACAAGTACAGATTTTCAACCTCCTATTTATTCAAAGCAAGGTCTATTGCATTAGTTTAATATGGGTTTTAAACACTCATTAATGAGCAGTTTGAAGATGGCTACAACACTGACTTTTGGATTTTAGACCCAAAATCAATGTTATGCTCTTCCAGTTGTTCATTCTGAGATAATAATAATTTCTCCTATTTTTAGCAATTAAGAGTTTTGAAATTAGTATTTATTTGATCCTGAATCTTACATTTGTTTCCAGAATAGAAATAAGATTCTCACCACATGCATTTGGCCGTGTTGAATGTTAATTAGAAAAAGGAAAGAACAGATACACATCTTTGTGTATCAGTTAACATTTGCTAGCACTTCATTAACTAATGCCAAATGCAGGAAGGAAGTAAACATTCCATTCTTTAAGAAAATTAATGAATGTTAGTGCATTATGATGTGGAAAAAATACCATAGGAAAAGAAATCACAGGCAGAAAGTGTAATATTCCTGTTCTGGCACTGGAGAAGGAGAGGAAAAATGAACTATGACTAACCTGTTTTGATCAGCTCATACAATTACTAGTGTTGTTTAACAGTAAAATTTGAACTGTAGTTGTTTCCAGAGGGAAAAAATCTAGGTCTGGGTTTACCCTTGCTTTCCCTGGATGCACTGCCCACAGTAGCAGTGACTTCAACTGTGCCTGCTCACACCCTGCTTGCAGAACCAGATGATGTGCTGGTATGTGCTGATTGGCCTGGCTGCACCGTCCTTAGTGCTGCAGCTGCTGTAGATGAGCTCTGAGTGAGCTCCAGCACAGAAACAACCAGCCCTAGCTTCCCAGAGCTGTGAAGTTTTTATCCATGGTGTATCTAGAAAGCTGCCAATAACCTGCTACTGTGACAGGAGTGACAGTGTCTGAGTACCAATGATCTCCAAAGAAAAAAACCAAGAAACCTTCCTCTGCTCCCAGTTATCCTTATCAACCAGTAACTGACTTAGACCCTTGTTGGCAACAAGAACGTTGAAATCTGATGCTGATCGCTGCTGTGATGGCTGTGCCTCCATGAAGATTCCTGCCTTCCCCCGGGCTTGTGACTGGTGACTGGGCAGTGAACCAGCCCGCACACCAGTAGAACAACAATAAGCCCGTATATCTCATCTTCTGCACACAGATGCTTGTAAAACTGAAAGACTAATAGTAACACTGTCCAAAACAGAACCAAGTATCAAATGTATATTGCTTCTTGGGATAAATTAATCTTGTGAGTCACAGGGAACTCTGATAGCAGAGGCTACTAAGTTCAGAAATGAACAAGGGTGTAAATGTCATGGCATTTTAGGGACTGTATGCTTGAAGGAATACATGATCATCACATGCTGTCCTTTACCTTTTATTTTCCCTTACAGTTTTCCTGAACCTCAATGCTTTTGTGCTCAGCTGAAAGGGAAATCCACAAGAACATCATGCACTGGGTTCCCCAAACTCATAAAGCTGTAATGCTGTCTGCTTATGTTTTGGGGAAAAAAACATGATCTTGTATCTCCTCACCCCAGTATAGGGCCTGATGAGAGTAAACACAATGTTGTTTCAGGGGCTTTAGCTTTTCCCAGTTCATTATGGTGCTAAATATCTTTTAATCACAGAATTTCCAGCGCCTTGTGATAACAAATCTCAAGCTTACTGCTGTGGAAGTTGGTCATTCAGAATTAGTCAAGGCAGGATGTAATTTATAACTTTATTTTTCATGCACAACTTATAGTAATCTGCTGAGATTTGTAATGATATAAAAGCATTGGTAAAGAAATGTTCACTGTGTGCAGTCACTCAGTTGCATTTTTAAATCACATTAAGAAAAACAAAAATTGGAGATATTCAGATATGTATCTGAAGTATCAATATAAGTATCAATGGAGCCAGGTTCTTCTAAGTGCTACTGAGCAATAGGACAAGAGGCAATGTGGAGAAACTGATTTACAGGAAGTTCCACCTGAATATGAAGAAGAGCTTCTTTACTGTGCTGGTGACCGTGCACTGGAACGAATTGCCCAGAGAACTTACGAAGTCTCCTTCACTCTCACTAGAGATATTCAAGAACCATCTGGATGCAATCCTATACAATGTGCTCTGGGATGACCCTGCTTGAGCACGTGACTCACTTCCAACCTGACACATTCTGTGATTCTGTGAGTCCGTGAAATATTATCCTGACAAAGGCTGGTCACTGTAGAAATGCCTAGCTGCCTGACTAATCTGTAACTTGTCCACTGGAAATATTCATTCTATGTAAGATAGAGCATCACTGAATGCTGAGCTGCTACTTCCCATACAGGCTTGTGGAAACTCCTGATGGTGACTGGAAGTTATGGCTTGGTGTGGACTTGCTCAATCTTCTGTATTAGAGATGCATTCTCTTCGGGCTTGGGTGGGTCTCCTCAAGATTTACACCCATTGTTAGTCAATAAAGTACGTGAATTTGAAAGGGTGTTTAGAGGAGAATGCTGATGTAGGAGCTGCATAGAGATAGTGTAACCCGTGGTTTCTTCATCCCTAAGACAACTGGAAAATACTAAGTGATGGTGCAAGCAGCAGGAAACTGGTATTTAGCTCTATATCAGATCCTATCCTGGAAGAGAAAGGGTATTGAACCTTGGCAGGGCTAAGGAAGCCTGTAGTTTCCTCCTCCTGCTCTGCACCAGCCTGGGCCCTGATGGGAGAGGGTGTATGGAGTGCACTCCAGGGATTTACAGCTCTGAAACCTCCAGCATTTCTTCAGAAAAAGAGGGAAGTGAGGGTGCAGAACACACTTTCAGCTTTTACATTTTCTGTACGCTTTGATCCACAGGATGAACTGATGTGAAATAGTAAGATAGCCTTAAGAGAACCGCTACTATTTCTTTTAAAAGAGGTATATTTATTTACACAATTAATCCAACACTGGTTCGGTGAGAACCACAGTATTACCAATCTTCCCAAAGCTAAAACCACAACTGTGATTAGATGTACAGCTAATATAATCCAGGAAAGCTTTATTGAAGCCAGCGCTAATTTACGTGGCTTCATCTTATATGATATGCGGAAAGACAACCTCAGAATGACAAAGCCACTAGGGAAGAAAGGACAAAAGAAAGTTAGTAACCTTCACTTTGAGGCTAATTTTTTTAATTTTTTTTTTTTTACTTTTGCAGATTTTTGCCTCAAAATCAGTTAATGAAGTTCTTCACTGTGAACAGTAGATCGATTACTGTAAGAATTACATTTCTCTTTAATGAAGTGAATCTTACTGCTATTGCTCCTGCTCAAGGATATTCTAATAAATGAAGTCTTGCATCTTAATGAGTTTCAGCCATATTAGAAAATTGTGAATAAATAAAAATTCCAAAAATAATTATTAATTACGCAGGGATTGTTCCCAAAGTGAATCCATCTCAGACAGGAAGGTAACTTTAAATACCTGATGGTTTAAGAAGAACAATTTCCAAAGGGACCATTAGAAAATTAATCTTTTACAGATGCAACACTCATGGCACCAATTAATTAATGAAGCTGGAAATCAGCATAAATTTAATACAAAAATAGATACAAAGCTGTTAGAACACAAGCATCTAAAATAGAAAATGTATTTATTTTTCTTTTTCAGTGAAGCTGAAATTATGGGCCATAAGAACTTACTGAAAAATAATCTTTTTTAACTGCAAAATTAAGACCATGAGACAAAACATACCTTGGGCAAAAAATCCTTTGTTATTGTGAAGTATGAAAGCACCACTGAAATAACTGGAGCTGTACTGATAAATCACGTCAGAGCGCCTGAGCCAGCCAGGTTTCTGTGCAGAAGGGAACTGCAGTTTGATACCTGCCTGTTCTGTGGATATTTCAAAATCCCTGTGGTTTGACCTGATAATAAAATGAGCCAAGTCTGAATTCAGCAGACATTTTCCTTGTTAACCTGCCAGTCTCCGCTATCCTGTTGTCTTCTTCTGATTTTAAGTCTGATTTTTGGATTTAATGCTTTTAATAACAAGTCTGATCACCTCGGCTGAGTTAAATAACTCAGGTTTTTTGTGCAGTTCCTAATCCATCTGGATACAAAAAACTAACACTTGCAACTACCGCAGTACTTACACTTCAGAGACAAGAAAACTGAAGCTGTGAGACCGCATAAAGTGCCTCTGAACTCATGTCCATAGGGTACAAATCCAAGCTGGAAAATCCAACCAGACCTCCACCTGAGTGGGAGGAGGCCTGGCTAATTTGATTAGAAAGTGGCTAAGGTGCCCATTTTTGCTACCACTGCTAAAGTAATATTAGATGAGGGCAAAAACTGGAGATGACACATTTCCAAACAATCTTAAAAGAATCAGTCTCCAAATTTACCTGTTCCACAACCTTCCAATGCCTTTACAACAAGGGATGTGGGTTTTCTTATGAGTGTTTTTCCAACAATAGAAAATTACTTCATGTCAACTTCTGTTTTTGAATGGCACGGACTGAGTTGGGTGGAGGAGGAAGGAGCCAGCCAAGAGGAAATTTGAGGCTTTTTTGTTTCTCACTGTAAGCAGGTATGCATTGACTGTACTGCTTCCAAAGGCGTATGCTGCAACTCAGCATTAATAATAGCTCACAAAAATGTGGCTAAACCTGTACAATACACAAGATGTAGTCATACCTCCCTGTAGGACAGCACCCATTATAATGCAACCTCAAGGTGTCTATGTAGTAAACCCTCTATCTTCTCCAAGTCCACCACATTTACACCCTATTTGTTCCTAAAAATCCTCTGTCTCAGAATGAACCTGTCTGATAAAGGCAGCAAAATTCAATGTCATCAAATGGTTTTACTGGAAAATTCTATTTCTGAGACATAAAATGTTTCTCCGAAGTGTAACTGTTCAAGAAATAAATCACCCAAAGCTTCCAAGGAAACAAGGCATCCTGAGAAGGCACCCGATGGGCTATGGTGCTCCCACAGCTTGCAATGTTTTTATTCCTTGTGGTTTTTCCAGGCAGATTCCTGCACAGCCTTGTCACATGGAGCAAAAAATCCCCTAATGTTCCTGCCGCAGAAACAAGGGTCTGGTAATCTTGAGGTTTTAGCTTCACTGAAACTTAGCTTAGACTCTGAAGTATAGAATTGGGAAGCTTCGAGTCCCAGTTGAATCAACCAGAGGTTTCCAGATTTATCTCATAACTGGTCTCTCCTCTCACTGGATCTTAAAAAACATGTGGAAAGAGTGGAAAGTGAACTTTAAAGCTCAGTTTCATTCCTAAATAAAAGACTTTGCATCCCAAATGGATTTTTTGTTTGTTCTGCCACTGTGGAATATTTCAAAACATTTTTTCCTCTATTTATCCTTTTTCAGGATCTTTGGATTCCTAATAAACAGGAAAATTATCATTTTAACCAGCTTTAACCAAAGTTAAAAGTTCAAAGGTTGATCTCAGAGGTCTTTTCCAATCTAATTGATTCTGTGATTCTGTGAAAGTCCATAAGAAGAAATAAAAAAAAAAAAAAAAAAAAAAAAAAACGTAAAAAAGAAACAAAGAAAGGAAACGAAAGA
>JAWWLV010000088.1:86540175-86563373 GCA_035041135.1 Platyrinchus mystaceus
GAAAAGAAAAGAAAATAAAAGAAAAGAAAAGAAAAGAAAAGAAAAGAAAAGAAAAGAAAAGAAAAGAAAAGAAAAGAGAAAAAAAGAAAAAGAAAGATCCACCCTAAAACCTCAGTAGCATCCCCTACTTGGGAAAGATGTGGAACTTTCCATCCTAACAGCAGAAATGCATGAAAGAACAATACTCAGAATGGTTTTGCATTGGAAATATGTATCAACGGAATGGCTATGGTCTTTGTCATTATAATCAGAAAACAAAGAGTTGATGCTGTTACTTACGTAATCTAAAGATTTGTATTTCCCTGGTTTTCATATAAGTAGTTTTTTTGAATCTTAACCAGTGAGTAAGAAATTAGTTGAAAGGTTTGAGATTATGTGAAAAGAATTTTAAAAAAATCTACATCTTCTTTTAACTCATTGAAATGTTTCCATTCAACAAACTAAAATTTTGACATTTTATTCAGATTCACTATATTTTTTTTTGGAATATTGTGGAGGAGGAGAAAGTAATCTGTGATACACTTTGTTCCGGTGTCCTAAGGAAATAAGGATTACATTACATGCTCTCATTGTGCTTCTCTGTTTGCCTGTCCTCCTTCTCTCTTCCCACACCCTCAAATGGTTTTGAGTCTAGTTTTGATGAAATCTGTCAGAATGTTCTGCAATTCTTACAATCTCAGGAAAGTAGGCTGGTAAGTGGAGTTGGAAAAGAAACACTATTAATAGACCATTAAGGGTTGAGAAACAAATATGTATCTTATTAAGCATGGTAGAATCTGCCATGATTCTGAAATGATACATAGAAACTCTGAGAACCAGAGTTTCTTAGTAGTCTCACCACTTACAGAACAGCCCATTATCAGTGTTGGGGAATTCAAGTTGTTTGTGTGATGGTCTTCTAGCTGAATGCATAGGGTGAAAACAAAAGTTTTAAAGAAACAAGAAACAGCAAAATAGAGACAAAGATAAGGTTCTAAAGAAACAACAGGGAAGGCAAATACTGAGGAATTACGTTCAGCTAGGAATGGTCTAAAAGGATGGTGTTCTCCACAACTGACAATAGTGGGGGGAAAAAAAATAAAAAAGAAAACAAGAAAAAAGAATGATCCCAAAACTATTGCTACAGCTTGGATCTAGAAATCTACTGAGGCTGAATGATCTGTGAGAATTATGGAGAAGTTTAAAGTACAAAAAGGCAGGCCCTGGAGAAGAAAAGCCTTCCCCATCACACAGCACACTGCTCCCAGACAACAACAGAGATCTAGGATGAAAAGAACATACGCATGTGTTCAAGGAAATATTCAGAGATAGGGAACCAGACCTTCTTCATCCTTTGTTATAATGTATTATGACTGTGAGTAGAAGAATCAATTAAAAAAAGTTCACAGGTTATTAGTAAATCAGTAGTATTATCTTCTACAGGAATGGCCTTAAACTTCCAAATGCAACTGGGTTTTGCTGTGGACTAGACAGGGATGGTATGGCAATACTGGGTTCTCACTAGGAGTGGTTGCACTAGGGGGTCATAAAGCCCAAGGCAGAGGAAGAGTAAAGATCACACTTGATTGTTGAAAGTAGGGATTAAAAAAAACACAATTTGCACTGGAAGCCTGAGGGAAACATGGTGTAAAGCCAAAAGGCATTTTAAAAGAGAAACAAATTTGAAAGAACAGTTCTTGAGTCATTGATAGAGGAAATAATTCTTTTTTTTTTTTTTTGGCAGCCTGTTGTCCCACCTCACCATTTTCTCTTTAAAACAAAACTCTCCACTGTAAGTGGTTCTTTTCCAGGTTTGCTGCCTGGGTTTACTAGTCAGTGGGATTCAGGAGGCAATACAGAGTCAAGTGGCAGTGTGATTGCCTGTGCAAGGCAATATAAACAACTAGGGTGTACTGAGTGCTCTGTAGGAACTGCCCCATGACAGTATTCCCTCATAGTAAGCAAAAGCAGGATAAACTAGTCTGCAATTACCAAGAGGGTTAATTTGTCCTTTAAACATAAACATAGATCTAAAATGAGATTATATTACTTCAGAAACAAGGCAAAGTTTGAAGATATTTGTTGAAAATTGGCCTAATGACTCTTTTGTCATTGTAATTCACACCTTTCACCTTGCTAATGTCTAGCAATTGCAAATTGGCACCTTACCAGAAAATGAAAGTAATATCTTTCACCTGTCCTGTTCGCTTTATCTGCTCTTTCCCATTTTTTCTTATGTACTTCACAGACATAACAGACTCTTTTTTAAAAGCTTCTAATCCATTCTCAATTTGTAGCAACTGTTCAGCCAGCTCCTTGTTGTTTGTTTTTAAAAAATGAGCTTTTTTTGCTAATCTTATGACGTCAGAACACCTACGCAACTCTGCATTTTACAGTCTCTGTCTGACAGTGGAATACAGAAAAGACCCAGATTCCTTAGCATGTCCTGTATCCACACATGGCCTATAAGTGCTGTGTTGAAGACAACAAAGAAGCTCATGAGGACTGTTTCTAGAGGTACCAGACATTATCAAAGCTTTTCTAAAGCTGGCAGTGCCAGTGACCTGACCCTGTCTTTGTGGAGACTCGTAAGAGAGCACAAGCCAAGAACTGGTCAGCCTATGTATGGAGCACCATACAAGGGTGTCCAGCCACGGGCACCTCCACCATGGGATGGGTAGAGCACACAGCTGGCAGCAGGTCTGCAGCGCTGTGGGGATGAAACCCTGGAGAGGCGAGGAAGGAAGGCAGCAGAAGCTGCTTTGAAGGTGGTACTGCTGAGCTGGGCTGGACCCCAGCTGTCTGCCTAGCCTGGTCCCCTCCTACGGTGGAGAGCCCACAGCCCTGCAGAAGCTGTTATCATCCATCACCACCAATTACTCACAGAAATTCTCCTCCCTTTAGTCTTCCAGCAGATGTCTTATGACTCAGATTCAGGAAAATCACTACACCCCACTTGGACACAGGAGACACATCTTCCAGTGGCACAAAAATTGAGGAAGGAATTTGCCATGGCCTTAAAAAGGCAATTGTTCCATGTACACAGTGACATGGACTGCAGGGCAGGGAATTGCCCTTTTTCACTTTACACATGCAGGCTGTGATGTCACTGTGCCCCAGAGGCGATGGTAACAACCACTACACCTATATATCTCTATAGACCCTAGTATGTTATTTGTTAAGCACTCCTTTCCAGCAGAATCATCAGTGCTAACCAGATCAGAAAGGAGAGGAGGCTCCTTTGCCAGGAAGCTTCTCCTCTCAAGATTCCAGTTTCATGAATCAGATTTCTGTTTAACTCATTTTATCTGGCACAAAACACAGCAGATACATTCCATGCAGAGAAGTAACAGTGGAAAATAATGCAAGTATCTTTCTGGAGGGAATAAGCTAGTCTATGAAGGGAAGACGCTGGTATATTCAGTCCAATGTGCTAGCTGTTTTTTCTTAAAGCTCAAAGAACTTGCCAAGTAGATACACTCTGCTGTCACTTTTTATATTTCTTTCTCTTCCTTATTACTCTCTCAGGAATCAACACTCATGTTTTGTAAACACCTGCACCCCAGTTCAGGAAAGGACAATGGCTATGGGGGCAGCAGGAAGAATTTGCAATAGTTCTGTTACAGTGCTGACATGCTCTCAGCAGCTATAGAGATGTACTTGATTCAAACAATGTCTTGCAGATCCATTTTCCTCCCTTGGTTAAGCATGAATTAATTTATTAAAATGCTTGGTGGCCACCTTTAAAAAATATATGGTATGAAAATACCAAGTTGTGAGTCTGAGATTAAAATACAGCCCTGCTTTTTTACTGACAGCCTGTGGTACATGCTGTTTGCTTACTCGTCGCAGTAACCAGTCTGGAGAATCTTTCCAGGCTTTCAGTATTAGATTATCTCAGGATATAAAATCAAGCTGGCAAAATGAGTCAGCTGATAGATTATTGCCTAGTGAAAAAAAAAGCACAGCCATGTCATTATACTTGCCTACTAAGCACCACGGGTACCTATGGGGCTGTAAAGATAATAAGCATGAACTTGATTATTGCTAATATGCTCTGCTTCATGTCTCAGATACACAGTGTATTTCTTTTATGTAATTTTTTCTTAATTTCCTAGAATTGACAAAGTACTTCAGAGAAATTAATCTGATGAATAGTTTCACTGGCCTCATTAAAAATTCAAGCAATAATACCAGAATAGCAATAAAAAATTATTTAAAAAACCAGTTCCAGCTTAATGGAATCAAATACACTTAAGAAAAATAGCATACTCTAATGTTAATAAGAGTACACTTCAGATTGCTATAATTTTTTATTATTATTATTTTGGATACTACCCCTAATTCTTCCTTTTTGAAGAGGCGAAAAATAATTTTTCACTTTACACATATAGGTTAACGTATTCCCAGCAAGAGCTGGGATGAATGAATGCTCTCTGGCAGTTGTTACTGCTGGTAAGTCTTTACACAGCAGAAAAAAACCCCAACAGCAGCAAATCAAATGACAGTGGTTTTCAATTAATAGCCCATCTGGACCCTGGGAAGAATTGTCCTCTCTGCCATCAGGAGCTTGTACATTCTCCCACTCTTTTTCCTGACATACCTGTGGCATAGCAACTTAACAGTTCTCCACAAGTTTTCACTCAGATCAATTCTGACCAAAGAACATATTTGGTGGCTTCACTTTGATTCCAAGGAATGCTTTTCCACATGCTGACCTGTGCAGTGAGTGAGCTCAAGTTACAGAAGGTCATTCCAGGAGACACTTAGGGAGAAACTTGCTCATCTTTCTTCTGCATTGGTCAGGGCACTTTAGCTGCTAATACTATAATACCAATGAGTTCTTCATGGAGAGTTGGAGTGAATCACACCAGCAAGGTGGTATGAGTAAAACTGTGGGACTGATGGAAAGTGTTACCTGAGGTTCACCAGATAACGAACACCTTGTTTCTACACAGCTTTGGATCAAGCCCTTGCAGCAAGGCCAGATGCCTCCAGCTGAGTCCACAGGCAGTGGGAAGGCCAGGGTCACTTCCCCAGCAGGTGGACTTTGGAGGTAAAAGGTATCTGTGGTAGGTTGACCCTGGCTTAAAGCCAGGTGCCCATCAAAGGCAATGCGGGTCCCTCCCACAGGATGCAGTCCTTCAGGAACAGGCTGCTCCAGCGTGAGTCCCCCACAGGGTCACAAGTCCTGGCAGCAAACCTGCTCCAGTGTAAACTTCTCTCTCCACAGAGCCACAGGTCCTGCCAGGAACCTGTTCAAGTGTTGGCTTCCCATGGGGTCCCAGTCTCCTTCAGGAACACCCACCTGCTCTGGTGTGGGGTCCTCCATAGGCTGCAGGTGGATCTCTGTTCCACCAACAACCTCCATGGGTTGCAGGGGAATCTGTGCTCCATCACCTGGAGCATGCTTTCCTGCTCCTTCTTCTCTGACCTTGGTGTCTGCAGGGAAGTTCCTCTTACATATTCTCACCCCTTTCTCCAGCTGCAGTTGCTTTAGTGCCGTAGCTTTTTCCCCTTCTTAAATACATTATTCTGAAGGTGCTGCCACCATTGCTGATTGGCTTGGGGTTGGCCAGCAGAGGTCCATTTTGGAGCCAGCTGGCATTGGCTCCATCAAACATAGTGGAAGTTTCTAGAAACTTTTCACAAAACCCCTGCCTGTAGTGCACCTCCCCCTGCCCTTGGCAACCAGAAATTCACCACACAAACCCAATATGGGATTCCATCCTTCTGGTCTCCCTGGGTGAAGGGCAGATGTCTAGACAGTTGGCCACCAACCCTCATCCCAGGTCATCTCCTACCATGGCCAAGAGAGGAGCTGTCTCTGATCATCAGTGAGGGGAAGCTGGTGTTGCAAAGGAAGAAAAAGCTAACAAGAAAGTAGTGAGGAAAAACAGCAAACAAACTATGATACTGAGGTGTGGAAGGAAGACAACTTGCCTGAGCCCTCCCACAACATACAAACAAACACCACAGGCAAAATCTGAAACAGCAGAGCAGAACCACAGTGTCCATAGGCTTTTTGGTCACAGGAGCCATGACTACTAGCTATTAAAACAGACTTAATGGCCAATAACTTCCTGTCATCTGAGATGGTTACAAAACAACAGGGTGCTGCCAGCCTGTCCTGTGTCATGACCATGGCAGTTGTCACACTGCACGCCTGGGGAACACCATGGCTCCAGAGAAGCAGTGGTCACCTACTGCTCCTGACAGTGATCTTCACAGATAGCACAGCACCTTCCTACAGAAACATGTGGGGTTTTTTGTTTGTTTGTTTGTTTTTCTAGGTAATTTCTGTTTAGTGAAGCCTAACAAAATCACACAGTATTGCTTTCTCTGAGTGTGAACTAATACTTGTAGACTGGTTGGGTAGCTCCTTGCAGCAGGAGGAAGGGAGGGAAGGATCTACCCTCATTAATTTAAGAAGTAAAATAAAATTGAATTAAAATGAAAACTATTCTTAATGAAAGGTGGTTGGTGTTTTTTTTTTAATAAAGAAGAAAAATTCAAATAAGTATAGTGTCCCAAAATAGCAAAACTTCCATTCGAAGGAAAAGAGTTAATGGAAGACATTTCTGAGGCCAGAGAGAATTCTGTATTTATTAATAAGAAAAGTTCAAAAGATTAATCATTCACAGCCTTTGATATTTCATCCTGCAAAAGAATAATCCAGATAAGAAAAAGGTTTTGGCAAGAGCACCCTTACTGTTGAACACATGATGGTTTCTCTGGAAGAGGGAACAAGATCTAACTTGTTGAAATGGCACTGCAAATACAGAAGAAAAGCGGGTTTTACTGAGCACTGGTTCTAGACACTTCTGTAGATGTTTGAGTTCTTGGACTACCTCTGACACAGCACCAGTGGGAGGAATAAAAGTAGAAAAGCCATCTCTTCCTTGCCATTTATTTTTCCTGTTTCTCATTCCTGCTGGTTTTTACACTGGGAGAGGATTCTCTAGGGGGATCAAAAGGCCATTTGTCTCTGAAGCACAGAGATCAACAGGCAGCTCAGTGAAAAGCCACACTGGGGGAAAAGAAATCCAAACCGCAAGCCAGCAAGGTGAGTTAGTATTTCCACCCATGGTTTTGCAAAGGTTTAGCTATTAATAAAGATTTAACGAAGCTCAGTTTTGCCTGTGCAGCTGCAATATTAATAATAGCCATGCATCTTGTAGATCTGTTGTATTTCCTCCACAGCAAGTCTGCAACAGTGAACATAGCTCTGGGTTGGTTTTATATTACTGAAACTCACATCATTGTGATTTTCTGACCCTTTTTCCTCCAATATCATTAAAGAGAAAAGGTGTTTTTGCTACTCAAACTCTGCTGTCCCCCTCCATGCCCACCATATATTATTTACCTTCTCATTGTCTCAACAACGACAGTAAAAGTACAGAATGAAGCATAAACAAAAAGCCTGGATCTAACTTAGAATGCTTGATGCCACATGTTACCTGACTAGCCAGTTTCCATTTGCAATCAGATTTTGATTAGATAATATGGCTGGAAATTGTTAACTCTGTGTCTCCTTAACATAGGAAGGAGGGCAGGGAAGGTGGGCATCCATTACCTTCCTAGCAATGCCAAGGGAGCTGCAGCAATTTCAATCACATGTGTGTTGGAAACAGGTCAGCTACAGTATGTGAAAGCCAAATGAGATGCATATGGCAGTCTTGGTCTTTTGAGCTGTTGTGAACTGATAATATGACAACAAATTGAAAAAAAAAATTACATCATATTTGAACTTGTCCAGTAATGGACAAAGCATATTATCAAGGAGGGGTTTGACTTTAATCTGTCTTCCATTAATATATTCCTCCCTAGCAAATATTTTATAGATCTCATTGGTTTCTGTGGAGCAGAAACAAATATTAAAAGAAACAAATCTAAAGGAAAAAGTTTGGGTTTTGGAGTGTTGGGGTTTTGGGTTGTGTTTTGTGGGTTGTTTTTTTTTTTCCTTTTTTTTTAAATTTATTTATTCTCTACTTTATTCTATAGTGCAGAATCTACAAAATTGGTTCCCAACTTGGAACACAATTGTTTATGACAATAAATCAGTTGACTTCATTGCTGCAGTGCCATCCAAAATGACTTTGTAATCTGGAAAAAAATAATTGTGCTGAGGAGAAAGGGAGCAATGGACATTTCCCAGGCTTTTTTGACCTTCTGAGCAAGAATTGGAGCTTGTCTAGTGGCTTAGATTCTAATCTGTCTACCCAGTGTGTGGGTGTGCTCTGAGTCACAGCCAACATGTGCACTCACTTCTAAAACAGGGCTTCCTAAATATTTTTGTAAGGGTAGCTTTTGTTTAACTTTCATTTGGCAGGGTCCCACATTGGGAATGGTCAAAAGCTCAGGAAGGACCATATGTTGCGTATAGAGCTGCTATGAGCAACTTTGACAGTTTTCAGACCTTTTTTTCTCAAACTGAAAAAGAAAAGCCTCACCCTTCCCCCCAACATGATTTAAGATATTGCTTTTTTCTCACTTACTTGCCAGAAAACCACATCTGTCAGGCTTTGAGTGTACAACTCTCTGTCCACAGTAAAGATAAATGTCTTTTTTTTTTTCTGTCATTTGTGTATTTATTTTTTTAATCCATGCCTAGTTACTAAAACTCAAGGGGCAATCTGATGAGGATGTTCTAGGCAACTGTAACCGTGCAAGTGCTGAGCAAACAGGATACAGTGGCCATATACAGGCAGTGGGTTCCATAGAGATTTTTGCAAAGAAAAGTTGGTTGGTTTTTTTTTTGGTTTTTTTTTTGGTTGTTTTTTTTTTTTTTTTTTTTTTTTTTTTTTTTTTTTTTTTTTTTTTTTGTTTTGTTTTGTTTTTTGTTTATTTTTTTTTTATTTCTTGTTCTCCATATTACATAACAGGGAACAAGCGTAATGAACATATTTCAGTCAAAGCATCATAGGTGTTACAAATTGCTTTCTCTCTTGGAGGCCCTGTTATTAACCCAGTTACTGCTGGTAATAATACCTGCTGCTCTGCAAATAAACCTGAAAAATGCACTGGGGCCATATTCAATAAAGGGCTTAGGTGACTCAGCATTAAGTTGATGTAATACCTTGTATTTAAGATCTCAGGCCTTTGAGCAGAGTTTGAATCCTGAGCAACAGATCTATAAAATGCACAAAGAGTGCTAGGTGCTTGCAGTAACAACTCCAAGCAGCTTAGCATGTACTTGCTTAGACCTAGCCAATAAAGCTGGCTGGGCAGGGAGAGGAACCTTAAAACCCACTGGGCAGACCTGCAAGAAGGTACTTGCATTCAGTTGGGACCTGCAAACCAGATTCTTTACAAAATAAAATGTTGTGTGGGGAATTTTTTCCCCCTTATTAGTTCCCCTCCCCCCCTTTTTTTTTCTCCTTCCCTTCAGGGAACTGAACAGGTCTTATGCTTTTTAATGTTCCTCTTTGCCACAGTTGACACAGTTTCATATAACATCTTACTGCTAAAGCAGTAACCTTCCTAAGTTTGGTTCCCTGCTTTGGCTGCAGTGTGTGTGGGAAGGGGGTTTCAATTCCCGCTGCCCCCCATCCCCCAAGATTATGTGTTAGCAAATCTAAGGTAGGTCAGTGTGAGTGGGCTGGAGTTATAGGCTCCTCATCTCCATCTGCAACTCTGCAGAAAACATTTTGAGATTCATTAGTCCATAAAGAGAAAGAGCATATTAAGCAACAGAGTCATGTTTCCTCATGCTCAGGACACTCACCTGGCATGAGGACATCCAGGTGTCTGGCCCATGTCTGTGCTTGGTTTTCTGTGTTTTAAACAGTGGTGGTTGAATGTGAATGGCAAAAGAAGTCCCAGCAGAAAAACTAAAACTCAGGCCTTTCCAGCTCTGCTTGGAGTGAATGCTGTAACCAGCACCAGGCTGGAGGTATGGTTGAAGCAGGACTGCCTGTTGCCAGAGTAGCCCCTCTGCTGCTGTCCTGGCCTTCTCTCAAGAGACTGAACAAATTTGAACCCAAATATATTTGGGTGCAAATATATTTGATTATTCCATATTCAAATAGTGAATGAAAATTTCAAAGTCCTCTAAATAAATACTCAGTCTACTATGTAATGCTTAGGCAGAGGAGAAGAATTTTGCATTTTGGCAGCAAAAAGCAAGAGTCACTGCATGTAATAAGGTGAGAAATGGGTCCTTGAAAGCTGAGTGTACTTTGACTACACTTGTGGGACCAACTGTCCCTACAATAGGCTTAGTTAGGGATACACACAAAGCAACCCTTAAATTGCTCACTCAACTCCACCAAGATTAGGACAGCTAAGGCCATGCACAGAAGTACAGCTCCAAACTCCCAGTAAACTGAAGAACAGATAAGTTCTTGACCTTAATCACCAACAGCTTTGTTTGGATTTTTGTCTTCAGTGTCTCAGTTGGGTCAAGTGCCAGGTCAGAAAATCTTGTATGGATTTGACACCTAGTTCCCTTTAAATGAGCAGCAAGGGATAGAGTTTCCTGGAGGCTGCAGTGCTCCGAAGTCCAAACCTCTGTAAGGAAACACCGTGCAAAATTTTGTTCTTATTTACATCATTACAACTTTGACTTCGATGCAGTTGAAAGCATAATTGGCAAAAAATGTGACAGCAGAATTGTTTTGGGGTTTTTGTTTGTTTGATTTTGTTTGTTCTGGTTTTGTTTTGTTTAGCTCTTCATTTTGTTTTTCATAGGCAAGGCCATGGTATAATATGGCGTGAAATGCAAGTAGACCCATCACTACCAACAGCTTTGTGTGGTCAATGCAGTAGAGCCTCTATTCCTTGGGAATCCACTGCAGCAGAGACCTCATGGATGTGATTGAAGAAAAAAAAATTTGATCGAGTCAGAGACCTTCCCAGACCCAGGACTTCAGTGGACCATAAATGTATATATATATATATAAATGCCTTAGAGACGTGACGTGTACACTGAGCGATACTGCAAACATATTCTGAGTCCATTTTAAACTTACTCCTGCTGTTTTCTCGCTTGACATTGTTTCACTTTCTTGCAAAGTTAACCTAGGCCAGCCGCCCACTGTTTCTCTGAGCCCATCTTCCTGCACAGGGAGCTGAATGCCTCCAGCTGCCGGTAGCATTCCCGCCCGCGTTACCACAGCAGCAGAAACAGCAAAACATTAAACACAAGGATGCTGTGTGGGCAAAGTCCCTACATCCTCCAGGTTCATGAGCAGCCTTTATGCAGCTGCCAGGCTCCTGGAGGAGCCTGCAGAGCCTGGGTGTTTGCTCCCTCTCCTTTTCCATCTAAGCCTGGCATATTTCTGGGACAACTGAGATAACGTGTGCAAAACGATTAGCTAGCAATGACTATAACGACTTTATACAGAGAATTTTAGTGGCCTACCTACTCAGAATGAGCATAACTTGAACTGTTTCCCCAAATATACTTCTCTGTAACCTTTACCAGGTACATTTGTCCTTCTTATATATAGGCCTGGGCTCCTCCCTTGCATTGCATAAGCCCTTCTTCCAGAGGTAAATCAACAAAGAAGAATTCACATAGAAATATCTTTCGATGTGGCTCTGAGAAGAGAAGCCTGTGAATAGCATGTGTATTATGTATTACTTTTGGCTTATTTTGAGTTTATTTTTTCTTCCTTTGGACATATCTAATCTTCAAAAAGTAAAGAGTGACACAGGCTTTATTTCCTATCACCTGACTACAGCTATAGATTGGATTGACACACAGTGATGTGTTAATTTGGCAAGATATCAAAAAATCAGAGCCATAAAAGCTGACAGTCAGGCAGCACAGGTCCCTGGAAAACTGATTTCCTTAAATAAATCTTTTATTTTGACAGTTCTGTTCACAGACAGTATTGGTATGGGAACAGTATGTTTTGATTTCTCCATGACATGCAATTTAACAGCACATGACATTTTGATTTAAAATGTGCATTAACGGAAACCTACAGGGTGTGTGTTAGAGGGATTAAAAATTGATTCCCTGTTAGATCTTAAAAAGGTAGCTGTTCATCAGGAGATAACTGGGGCTGTTTTTCTTGTGATCCACATGAGACCACTTTCTAGCCTGATGTGACTTAATATGTCAATCCACAGTCCAAACAGAACAAAACAACAGCAATAACAAAGTTGTCTACTGGAAAATTTGATGGGTGATTCAAAAAAAAAAAAAAAAGAAAGTTTTCATTGATAGGGAATCATCCTGCTTTGAGGGTGATCATTCATTTAAAAGTCAAAGTCTAAAATAATGCATTCTTATATGATCAAAATTCAGATTTGAAAACAAAAAAAAAAATATAAAAATGAGGCTGAGAATGAACAAAAGTCTGGGAAAACTGTTCTAGATAAGGACTTTTTAAAAATTCCTTCTAGGCAGTCACCACAATTTTACCTCCTCAAGACAGAGAGAGATCTCCCACATTTTCCCATCAGCACACAGATAATAAATACCACAGCACTATTCTTAAGCAGTGGAAATGAAATATACTAATTTTGCGATGTTTTTTTCAAATCTGAAATCTAAGCAAGCCATCCTGAAAGTGTGTTTGACATTTCATAAGTGAGAAACATAATCATAAAAATAAGCAAACAAACAAACAAACCAACCCTCACCCCAAAACCAAATAATTTTTGGTTGAAATCTATTTGCTTAGTTTTAACATAAAGGTGATTGGCTTTTGGAATGATTGAAAAAAAATAATTTCAGTAGTTATTAACTGTGTGACAGATTACTAAAATAGAAGCACAAAAGAGTTGTTTTTTTGTTTTCATTTTTTGTCGGTTCGTTTTTTGGTGGGGTTTTTTGTGTGGTGGTAGTTGTTGTTGTTTTTGTAAAGGCTTAGACCAGTATGCATTTGTCCTATGCTGTTTTCGAGTCAAGAAAAAAAAAATATATGTGGGCTTTAGGAATATACAAATATTACAAAATAATCAGACTAGCAGAAGATATTTAAAATACATGAAAAATTATGAAACTGTTATTAAAAAACACAAATGGACAAGTGCAAAAAGATACCTTCTTTTATTTTCCTTGGAAATTTACATTTGCAAGCAGCTCTTGAGGAATCCCTAGGACTATGTCACATAGCTTAGAAGTCTGTTGGTCTGTTTCTAGAAGGTACTACGTATTTGACACACACTTTGCTTTCTAAGAGGAATAAAATTAGGAAGAAATTCTTTACAGAGAGGGTTATCAGGCATTGGAATGGGCTGCCCAGGGAAGTGGTGGATTCTCCATCCCTGGAGGTTTTTAAGATGAGACTGGATGTGGTACTTAGTGCCATGGTCTAGTAACCACGGTGGCAGTGCATCAGGGGTTGGACTTGATGATCTCAGAAGTCCTTTCCAACCCAGCTGATTCTGTGATTCTGTGAAAATCCATTGTAATGGCTAATTTAGTATTTTTTCCTTTGAAAACCACCACTGCCAAGACAATTTATAATGGCTTCCAAAAGGCTGATGGGGAAAACAGCGTCCTTAGCCTAGTTCGGTAGCTGTGCCTATATGCCATGTGTACACCTCCCACAACATTGCTTTGGTAATTGGGAGTTTTTGACACAGGAAAAAAACCCCACAACAGTAGCAGGGGATGATGGGATCTTAACCTCTGTGTTGCTGTTTTAGGACATTTTATCTTCCTGGTATTGCCATATCTGTCATGAGACAAGCCTCCTGGGGAGATATTTGGCCCCAGACATTACTGATCAGTAGTTTGCCCCAACTGCCAGGTGAAACAGGGTGACAGACCACAGAAAATCCCAATTCATATTCACAAGGGAAGAGACAGTATTCACCTGTGGAGTGAATACCTGGCACTACAGCGTTGCACATTCATGGTTCTATGAAAAACATGTCCCATGGCAGCTATGGGACAACGTCGTGACCATCCTGGTGTGTCTTGGAGAACAAAAAAAAAAACCCCGAAACCAAACAAACCCCAAACCATAAATGTCTTAGTTTTATCTTGAAAGACAAATGACATTAAACAGAAGGCCATGGAAATATACTGTCACAGATAGCTAGGCCTTTGTTTCAGGTACAAAGTTTTGAGGTTCTTGCAGACTTCACACAGCAACAGATACAAAACCAACAACTCTCAACAGCTATCTGCAGACTCCCAAAGATATATGATGCTTGTTTTACTTAGCAGAAAGGATTTCTTAAAGGACTCAGTTTTTTATTTATAGGCTAAAATCTACAGCAGGTTGATGTTTTGGATCAATCCCAGAAAGCACTTAGTTTTGAGCTGAAATGCATCACCCACTGAGGCACAATTTGACCCTTGAGAGCTAGAGTGGCCCCATTCAGTGCTTAATTTGTCTTTCTAATGTCAGATACACACTCTACCTGTTCTGGTCAAGTGCTTAATACTGCAAATGCAGTGAGGCTGGTTCTCCATCTAGTCCTTTCTTCAGCCCATGGGGTAACCAATTTGCCTCAGCGGGGGTCACTGTTGATTCATGCCACCAAAAAGGTATAATTAACAGACCCAGCTCATCCATTCTGAGGTATTACAGGGTTTCCTTCCTCCTATGGTTTTGATTCCTTTGGGCTTGATTTGACTTCTCCATGCAATGTTTTTAGCCCCTACAGTGCAGTATGGCTCTTCAAATTTGAGGACCAAGCTGAGGTTGAGAAATCTTTTTTTCTCCCTTGCACACATGCAAAAACAATCATACACAGTATAAAGTTAAATTTAATGTATAAAATTGAGACATTTGAGAGTTCTGGTTACCTTTTATGTTTTTCATAAAAGGCAATTAGGTGGTTTTAACACAGTATGACTCCTGTTTTCTTTTTTATGTTAAAAGTGAACAACAGAAGGAAAAAAAACCCCAAAACCAAATCAGTCCATGAATCAGGAAAATGAAAACCTAGCAGAGCTAAAACCAAATTATTGTCATCCTGCTTTTTAAAAACTTTTAATAGGATACTAGGCAACAAAAAGGAAAATACTTTTGGTTTGTTTCTTTGTTTGTTGTTAGTTTTTTGTTTGCTTTGGTGGTTTTGGTTTTGGTTTTTTTTTTTTCTTTTTTTTTGTAGCACAGATATTTTAACTTCAGGTTTCATTTAAGCTCTTTTACAGACAGCTGGTTATGAGCAGACTGGCTCCTAAGTCAGCTCTATAGGACACTGTGCATAAGGATGATTTTTATTTGTCTGTTGCCTTTTGCATATACAAAGTAGGAAGTAGAAAACAAGACAAAACAGAAAACAGCTCTCCACAGGTAAACTGCATCTTTGCTGACATCCATGTCGTATTCTGCTCCTGATAACCAACACAAAGCCCTGTACAAAGTGACATTTTTACCAACAGAAAAAAGATGATCCTTCCATCTGAAGTAAGTTTTAAATAACATCCTTCTGAAGTTGCTAAAGCAAACCAGGCCATTCAAAAAACAATATTTCTTGAGTTGAGAGAGAAAGAGGTTTTTTTTGCACTGAACTTTTTTCTGGCAGTGTACTGAAGTGGCTTCAGGACATACCAGTTCCATTCTACATTTGCTTAATATTTTGTTCAGACAAGTCGAATCCAGACTTAGTTACCTGACTGTAGTCAGCTACATTTCTACCTTTCTGTCATACTCATCTTTGTCATTCTGGAATTCTGACTTGTTATTTTCACTAGTCTTTTAAAACATTCCTGGTAATTTCAAAAGCCAATATGAACAGGTTTTGTTGGTTTTGTTGCCTGTATTACATCTTCTGATAATAAACCCAAAATTTCTGGTTAGCAAAGTTCTGTTACAGTATTCTTCCAAGATGGAGGGGTGGATTTGGTAATATTTCCACAGTACCCTAATCTCAGCTGTCATTTGGATAAAGTATCAGCAAGCTTGCTGATTGCCTTAGGAAAAAGAGGCATTGCATTGTCCAAAAAAACCCACAAACTTAAACCCTTGTTATTAATCACACTATGTCTTTCTGGAAAACACTTTGCACTCCAGTTTGCCACTTGAGTTACTAAGTCAAAGCTCATTGCTCACATTCTCTGCCACACAAGCAGCCCCACACCACAGCACTTTGCAAATACAAGTAGAAAGTCAAAGATTAAAGCAAGTTTCTTCAAGAAGTTTTTATATCAGAGTTCTGAATTACAAGCATCCTTTCTTTTGCTTGTAAGCACACTAATCATATTTCAATTGCATGCCTACAATATAAAGTTAATAGCTTCCTTATTTCAGCATTTCCCCTCTACTCCCTTTGTATTTTCAATTATAAAGCTAGATCACTTCTTTCATTTCCTTTCTCCAGTGTCCTGTTTTCATTTCTTATACAAAATCATATTTGGTCACTTACACTTTTCTTGAGGATAAGCACAGGACAGCAGCATCTCTTGCTCCACCATGGTGCTGTCTGTTGCAGAGGTCAGTGGTCTTTTGAATAGCGCTTTAAGAAAATATTTTGGAAAGCTAAGCTCACTCATGCAGGCTTCTGATCTTCTCTTCACTCTTGGCTTCTGTGTGCTGTCACATGTTATCCTCCCTCCTGAGAAACCTGAGAAACGGGTCTGGCAACACACATCTTGTGTGTCAGAAGAGTTTTAATTGATTCATTGCAACAGGTACCCACCCTCATTAAAAAAAAAAGCTGTTGAAAGGAGTAGTCTCTTAGCGCCTCATTTGAAATTATAGAACCTGTCCAATGTCACAGTTGGTGCACTTTAAAGGGAAACTACTTGCTGGGTTTGCGAATACACAGGAAATAATTTAAAATCAATCTTAACGTGCCAAATAAACCACAGCTAGCGGTATAAATTGGATGCTTCTCCACTGTGGGAGAGCAGGAATCCTTCTGCTGTGCAATGAGGTGGCAAGGGCTGCCACTGCATTTCCACAAGGCATGATGTCCCATGGGACAAAGCAGCTCCACATCTCTGTTCTGGAGGCCTCTGTCTCCATGAAAAGCAACTCTGACTGCTACTGATGTGAAAAAATTGAATGGACCTGACTTCTGAGAAACACATCCCCAGGAACGCAAGCTCTTTAGTGCCTCAGTGTTTACAGGGAGGATTCCTCCATGCAGGAACCATGGAGGTTGCTCTGCTTTTGAGCAGCCCATGTCTACCCATCCAGGGCTCAGTGAGGAGCCCCCAACACTGCCCTGCAAGCCCCTCACAGCTCACTTACCATTTATCTGTTACCCCTGTGATCAAGTGGGATTGCAGGTGGACCCTGATCAAGACCTGTTTCAGCTTCACATCAGGGCACATCTTGTAGTACCCCCACAGCAGTTTTCTGCTGCTGCTGCTTTTGCAAGCTGTTGATACCATCATCGAGTGCAAGTAAAGCTGTTGTTAGCAAGGAACCAAAAAGCAGGAGACGCGGGATTTATGCCTGACTCTGCCTCTAATTTGCCCTGTCACCTTGGGCAAATTGCTTTACCTCCCATTGTTTCTGTTTCCCCATCTCTAACACATGCATAATTATAGTTCACTTTCTTGGAAAATGCTTTGAAATCTCTCTACAAAATGCAGTATGAAAGAGGAAGCTATCATTATTGCACACTTGTAAAATATTGGGATTAGGCAGAAAATAAACAGCAAGCATGTGAGATTTTACGCATGTAAAGTGTTTTGTTTCAAGAGGAACATGACCTTATTGTAATAATGATTTAAAAAAAGAGAGACTCCTATTTCTTTGGAAAAAGTTCACAGTGGAATGATGAGAGAAAAATCTAAATCAATTCTCACTTCTAGGAACACTATGCCCTCCTGGAAACAGCAAGTCCATCACAGGTTCCTCAGTGGAAAATGACATAATATGGCAATTTCCTGCTTTTCTCTCACCTGGGTAAATAAAATATCTCATTTTACAGCCCGTAAATTTTACTTTTACATTATACTCAATAGGTCTAAATCCTCACCCTCTTTTTCTTTCTCTCTCTTTGAAAACTATAACTCAACAAAGCTTACAAAGATTGATTTTTTTTTTTTCATGTGCAGGTAAGCTTGAATAGATTGATTCAAAGTTGTATTTTCCAGAGGTTGAATTTACTCACATGGGAGCCTTGTACTTATCTTAATACTTCAGTGAACAAAACGAAAGAGGTACCCAGAGAAGTTGTGAATGCCCCATCATTGGAAGTGTCCAAGGTCAGAACTTGGTGTAGTAAAAGACGTCCCTGCCCATGGCAGAGGACTTGGACTATAGATGATCTTTAATGGTCTCTTCCAAACCAAACCATCCTGTGGTTTTGTGCATGTATTCAGCCCTCTTCTACAGAGTTGCTTCCTGAGGAGCCTTCCTCGATGAGAAGGATTACAAAGGGCATGACAGTGAACGAACTTTCTTCTGGAGTGTAGAGAAAATAACTTTTCACCTGCTCTACTTGGGAAGACAGCAGCTGGTGGGCTATGAGAAGTACAGGAGGAGCTGCCCTGGCTTTCCTGCCTATGCTTCTGCTGTCATAATCTATGTACTTTCACTGTGAGGCTGAAGACATCTCACACGATGGCAACATCCTTGAGGTGATATACTGAGGACTCATATAAACTTAAAAAGTAAAACAAAGTTGCAAAAGCTTTCAGGAATTATATTGTCTGTGTGGTCTGTGAAGAAGTGAAGTTACTGCTTTGTTCCCTCTGCATCTTCTTTCTGTAAGACAGTTCTCTATAGATATTTATTTATCCATGCCCTCCTTAGACTAGAATCCCGGGTAATCCTTAACATGCCCAGAGATTAAGATGGGCAATGCTGAACTGAAGATAATTGGATGTGGGGAAATAGTTTTTAGTGAAATGCCCCTTGATTGCACATTAATACTGACACATTCTGAAAGCTTACCTGAGTCTTGAAACATAATTCTCTACATGACTTAACATGGCCAGCTTTATTACAGACCAGGATAATGATGTATATAATAAATGTATAACCTACTTGCTTCTTACTCCATAATCCATTAACTTCAGAGTCATGTTCTAGGATGTCCTAAGGTTACTGCACTGACAATTTATAGTAAGAAGTGAATCACTTAAAGCTGTAAGCTCAGGAACTCTTGGAAGTGCATTTGCAGAGGGGTGTGTATTCATTTGCATTATCTGAATACATACAGTTGCAGTAGAAGACTTCTCAATAATCACATTCTCAAATGAATGACATTATCAAACTCATATTGGACATCAGATTAGCATGGTTTGATTTGAATTTCAGTGGAAAAGACTCTTAGGAAAAAAGAAAAGCTTCTTGTAGAGAGATAATAAAAAACTTGCACAAGAATTACTTCGGAATTTTTTTTTCTCTCTCTCTGTGTTGGACTGTAGTTCTGCCTGTGGATGGAACAGGTAAGGAAATAAAGCCGTTATCCAGCCTTTGGAAATGGAAGGCACAATGTGAGTTTATTCAAACTTTTTATAGTACAGAAGTGAAAAGTATCAATTGAAGCTAGGCTGTTTGGTGCTAGAGATAACATTTGGATGAGTGAACACGTTTGATTAAACAACAAATCCTAAAATCTAAAAGCCTTCTAATAAGCTAAATGAACCAGTACTGTCAGCTTTAGCAAAAACACTACGAAGAGTCAAGTTTGTATACAAGAGCACTCTATTGTAATCATGAAATTAGAGTATGAAGAGGTATCAGCCATTTATGTCTTTGGACAGACTCCAAACATTCAAACTGATGCATACATTTGTGTGTGAGTTATTGCAAAGACCATTCGAGTGACAAACATCTCATAATTGTGGTCCTTGATCTTCCAAGAAACTCATATCTATAATTATAATAATTGCCTGAAAAAAACCCTAGTGCAGGTTTACAGTAACTGTGCAATTGATGCTTGTCTCCACTTCTGTCACCAAAGTGACAAAATAACTAAGTCATGCATTCATCTGCTTCCTTATAATGCTGCATTTGTCTTCACCTCAGTATCTGGCTGTAACCTACAATTCTGTGTCATTAGCTTTCCATGGAACTGATTAAAGTTTGTTCAACTCAAGGCTGATTTGGGAATATGCCAAAATGTGAGGGCAGACACAAATTGATATTAAATAGAATAGTTTAAGCAATTGTTTCTTTAAACACCATATATTTCCCACTACAGGTAATAACTCTGTTAGCCAGTGCGATATGAAGATCAGATCCTGAATAAGTTAGTGCAGAGAGGCATGTTGTGTTGTCATCCAGACCATCTGGGTAATCCTTGCTTTTCTGTTCTGAACAAAGGACCTTAAAATGCTCAATTCAGCAGAATAATGTTTGTTTGAAAAGCCTTCCAGGTATTGATGTAAAGTATCTGCTGTAAAGCAAGGGTACAGGACTGGGTCAAGGGAAGGAAAGTGAGGCAGTGCTGTCTTTGGAAGGGATGAAGCTCAATTTGGGGAGAAACAGTGCTGAAACTGCTCCTTAACCTCTAAGAAATGAGCCATGAGGTTATAAAATACAAAGATACAAGCAGAGCGTTAGTGGAGTACACATCCACAGTAACTGCATGCAGGTGAGAGGAACAACACACACTGGACACAGGACCGGTGTGTCTATAAGGCTTTAGGAAGTGTTCTCTTTTTGCATCCATCTGTTTAGAGTAGAGGCTGTACTGAGTTTTGGACACCTGTTGTGTAAATCCATGCATATGAGGTGGTCATCCCAGGCTGTCTCTACAGTGAGTGGAGAGAACTAGGCACACTGAGGGCATAAGTTGCCTAAGCTGTTCCTGACTTCTCTTTTAGGAGGTGAACCATGCCCTAGTTCCCTTTGTGCACTGATTCGCTCACCATTGTCTGTAAAGGGGACCCCTCATGGCCAGTCCTGAGGTGACCATTTACTGAGATGAATTCTGCTTTCCAGACACTGTGCAGAACCAAAAGGGTTGCATTTGTTTTTCTAGCTACACTTTTCTATTCCTTTTCTCAGACAGGGGGGTGAACAGTTTCCATTAAGCTCTGCCCTGCAGACTCCAGGATGACCATGGGATATACTTTGTCTTCCTAAGGCCTACTCCTTGGAACATAAAAAGCAAGAGGAGCCACAAGGTGATACACAGCAATGCCAGTGCTGAACATGTGACTGCCTAGAAAAATTAGGGGATCTGTGTAGACCACTTGAAATTTATCCTAAAACAAGATTTCCTGAATATGATATGAAACTTTTAGTTTTTTGGTTTTGTTCATTTGTTTGTTGTTTTTTGTTTTTTTTTTAAATTTAAATTAAACAGTGTGATCTCAAGATCACACAAGTTCTCAATTTGTGATCTCAAGATCACAAATCAAAAGCCGTTGCATACTTTTAGGCAAAATCTAATTCAAGCATCCACTGGCAGGGTAATTTCTGTGTGACATGTAACTGCTGTCAGACACAATGCAGATTTCTGAAAAGCAAAGAGTGGTAAGATAACTTGGTACACTGGCAATTTCATCTGCAGAAATTTCAAGGAATGTGGCTTTAACTACTAGCTCATTCAACATTACTACCAAAGTTTTTCCTCCTAAACTGCCAGTTCCTTTAGATTAATGAACAAAACCCATCAGGATGAAAGGACCATGGGAGTGAAGTCAGCTTGCTGAGCTGCTGCTGAAACCTGAAAGGATCCAGGGACAAAAGGCTGTAAGGAAGTGAAATGCTTTCCCACTCTCTGAGGGTGATGCAATGTGTTGTTATTCAACACTACCTTTTTTTTCTAGCTTCAGCTCAGGGGATCAACAAACACACCTGAAGCCATAAAGGATGTGTTTAAACAAAGGAAATGTGAATAGATTCAAACCTTAGACTTAAAAACAGGCAAACAAAAAGACTGCATAAGGCAAAAAGGAGGCAGTGGTAGTAATTGCAAGGGCAAAACCATGCAGAATAATGAATCCAGTAATAAATTGCTGCCAGCACACACAGATTTCCAGTTAACTCTGTGGGGTGATCCACTGCCAAGTCCTACTTGTTCAGGGGAGCACAGTCAGGTAGAATTTTTTTTTGAGGATTAAGTTGTCTTTCCAGCTTGATTTCTTTCCATATTTGGTTATGCTGTTGTGTGACTTTTTGGTTCATGGGCTGGTGAAATCTTGGTTCAGCCTGATGCCTGCTAGTTTGCTTCTGTCCTACACTCCTGCTTGCAGCAGTTTCCCTCAGAGCCCTGCTGACTGGCTTCATTACTTGTGGCTTTGAATCCAGATACAAGATTTCACAGGGTTCATATGACCATTACAGATAAAAGGTGTACTGAGATACTTCATGGGCTGACATTGCTCAGGTCTGTAGCTGTTTGTTTTGCCAGTAGTGGATCACACTGGTCTTATATGGATAAAAGAAAGTCAGACGTAAACTGTGAAAGTCCCATGTTAAAGTCAAAAAAATCATAATCTGGAGGTAAAGATTGTTCTTGCTGAAAAAGGTAGGAAGAGGTAGATATTCATGTGTCAGCCCTGGAATTCCTTATAATGACAAATAAAGACAATACTTTATAAGTTTTGTTTTAATACTTCTACATTAAACAGAAAAGGAAGGACTTCATTTGTTTCCATTCAAAATGTATTGATAGAGAGCAAAGTGTCCACCACTGGTTGTGCTTGGACCCTTTTCCACAATTAATCTCTGCAGATCACCCTAAAACAGAGGAGTCAGGAAGCACAATTAACATAATTAAAAAAGAGAGAATAGGTGGAGAAAACAAGGCATAGATAGACCCCTTGGTTGTGAAAACCCTCAGTTAGGTGGCCTTCTCAGAGCACATCTGCAGCTCCTCCCATCCCTTGGAGCATCCGAGTGTACATCAGGGACCAGAAGCCTCCTTGAGCAGTGTGCTGGCTAAAACCACTGTTGGATGCATGCTCCTCTCACTGCTTATCTTTTTAAGTGATTGCTTAGAATTTCATCTATTTTTCAACTACAGTTAGCATAAACTGGCACTTCCTCACCATTAGTGCTGAAATTTATTTTTGTCACAAACAAAAAACCCCAGACAGGTATAATAAAAAGAGGAAGACGATAGTCTTGAGTATTAGTCAGTGCATGTAGCCAAGTTCTTTTAGAAAACAGTAATTAAGCATAAATAGATTAGATCATAGAATATCCTGTGTTGGATAGGACCCACAAGGATCATTGAAGTCCCACTTCTGCCCATGCACAGGACAGCTCCAAGAATAATACCATGTGCCTGAGAGTGTCATCCAAATGCTTCTTGAACTCCGGGAGGCTTAGAGCCATGACCACTTTCCTGGGGAGCCTGTTCCCGTGCCCAGCCACCCTCTGAGTGAAGAACCTTTTTCTAATATCTAATCTAAACATCCCCTGACACAGCTTCATGCCATT
>JAWWLV010000088.1:86563401-86592342 GCA_035041135.1 Platyrinchus mystaceus
TCAGCAGAGAGAAGTGTTCAGTGCCCGCTCCTCCCCTTCCCCTCACGAGGAAGCTGTAGACTCCAATGAGGTCTCCCTTCAGTCTTTTCAGGCTGAACAAGCCAAGTGACTTTAGCCATTCTTCCTATGGGTTCCCCCCAAGGCCCTTCACCATCCTCATTGTCCTCCTTTGGATGGTCTCTAAAAGCTTAATATCTTTCTTATATTGTGGTGCCCAAAACTGCACACAATATTCAAGGTGAGGCCACCCCAGTGCAGAGCAGAGCATGACAATCCCTTCCCTCACCTGGCTGGTGATGCTGTGCCTGATGCCCCCCAGGACATGGTTGGCCCTCCTGGCTGCCAGTGCTCTGCTGACTCATATTCAACTTGTCAGCAACAAGGACCCCCAGGTCACTTTCCAAGGCACCTCTCCCAAGCCTCTAGTTCCTCAATCTGTATGTATATCCAGGGTTGAACCATTCTGGGTGCAGGATCCAGCACTTTGTTAAGGTTCATACAGTTGGTAGATAATTCCAGTCTTTGCTGGAAATGATAGCTTAAAACTAGAGGACATATTGAGAGTATTAAATGTACAGGGGATGCCTAGTATTATTTTATATGTCAACTGAAGGAAGGGGAGGAAAAAATGTAACCACAAACATTCATTTAAAAAAAAATCATAAAACTGATCATTTAGGGTGTAGGAGGTTGCTCAGAGTTAGTTGGAGTGTTTAATTACCCTGCATTTCTTGGGTGAGTAAGCTTCTTGACTTCTTTTCAATGTGCTGACCAGAGGACATGTGTAAGCTTCACTGTATTTAGTAAATACCTTAGGGTAGATGAATTCCAAGAGACATCCACATGTTCTCATGCAGCAAAATGGTGACATGTCATCACCATCAAGTTATTATCACACAAGTTGTCAACAAAAGACATGGCCATGTCATTCGCTAGTTAGTGTGCAACACCTTAATAACACGGAGTCACATTTTCCTTCTTTTCCTCAGCTATAAACCTCATAAGTGTGGTTACCTTCCTACTTAAAGTCCCATCATTTCCTTCATATTGTCACACAAGCATGGCTCTTGCAAACCCACTACAAAGCAAGCGACCTATTAACCACATCTCCAAATTTTAAGAAGGCCTAATGCAGAAGGAGCTGGACATCAAATGAACCTGAACAGCGAAAAGGCCCTGTAGAGGCAACCCAAATTTAGGTAATCTCTGATTAAAGCTTTAATCCTACTAGATTATTTGTGCCATATCCAACAGTTGAAGTGAATTTGAAGCTCCAAATGCATTAAGCTTTATGCTTGAAGAAGGAGCTAGGTTGATGCAGATTCAAAAATCAGGCAAGTGCTCAGTTAGATATTTGTTAGATGAAAGGAAGTGACATGTTTGGTAAAAATTAGCTTAGAGAAGAATAGCAAGAAACTGGTTTTAACACTGCATAGGACCAATATTTCAATAATGTTTTTTTGAGATATGTTGCTGAATTTAATCAGTCTTCACTTGTGTTCATTACATATAGATAGATGCTGCTTCATCTTCACATAAGACTCCAGATTGCTCACATCTAAGTGTGACATGGTTAATAAGTCATCACTTTGAAGTACTGTATCCACTGATGTCTTTGTAGCCAGCCATAGACCTACAATTTTAAGAATTCTTCTATATTTCCAAATGCTTTCTGCATCAGGAGATGACATTTAGCTTATTATCTACTCTGCTACTGATTTCTCTGGCATCTTACCTGGGATCAGGAGATTCAAACAAAGATGCAGATAATAAACACAATCTAGGCTCAACATAATTTTCTTCATTCAGATAGCTTAGAGTTCAATATGTTGCATAGCAGATGAGATTGTTGGGCAAAGTAAACACGACTGCTTACAAGAATATTTTAATGCTTGATCTGACATTAACTTTCAAAAGGTGAAATATTTATTCACATAGCTATTCAATTTAACTTCACTAAAAAAACAATTTCAATTCAGTTTCTTACAATTATCATACTGGTTTTATGGTAGCATCTGAAGGAAATAAAAAAAGTTACAGCTCTATTTTTTATATATATTTACATAAAAATATATACTTTATGTATATATACAGTTCTAATATTATGCTTCAACTTACCAAAAAATGTCACCCCTTTGTGGCTTATGAAAGGAGGTCTGTGATATAATCCCCTCAGTATGTCTGCTGTTAATTTCCCTGATCTTATTAATCTACACCCATGCCATGACTAAGTCTTATTGCTCTTGATGAAGTCACACACACCAGCACGGAGAGTGAAGGCTAGTGGGTCTTACAACTGTTTTATACAAATCTTTGTGAACACTAAATTTTAGGAGCTAACAGAATGCTCTTACAGCAGAGGATGCTAACATTTCCTGGAAAACAGATCAAACTTGTTTATTATCCACACAAGGATACCATTCTGCCTTTGAAGAAAGTGCCTCAAAAAGAAAGCACAAATATAATGCTGATGAGTTTGAAATCCATTGTCTTAAGGTGTTTTCACACAATGTGCTCATCATCTTAAAGGTAGTTAGTATTGTAAACTTTCTTCAAAATTTGAAACTTAGAAAAATTTTGAGTTAGTTGGAGTACATCTGTGGTATGCTCTAAGTGGTGCCTTAAGTTAGTCATTTCAAACAGTATGATATTTTGTGACTTTGTAGAACAGCTTTAACCTTCATTAGCAATTCTGCTGCTGGCAGGCAAATGAAAAGAATAGGTGCTTGTTCAGTTTGTTGTATTATTTTTGTAAGAGCCATCATGTACTGAAAACCAGCATTTAGTTTTGAGACAGGCACATGAAACTTGAGTACTCATCACACAGAGTGCAACAGCTGATTTAAGCATGAAGAAGCATAAAAACTCAAAACAAAGACAGTAAAAAATCCAACCAAAGATGTTTTGAGCATGAGGCACTGCCATGACAGAATGAAGACAGATGTTTTAGTGTCTTTCTAAGTATGGCTGAAACAGACTGTTAGGATGAGGAAACCTCAAACAACATTTGACTACTTGTAGTCAGAGGTGGTGGTGGGAGGACGAGTTTTCAAGCGCTAAAGTGTAATCTTACCAGTATAATTACTATAAATGAAAAATTTCATTTTATTCAAATTAGAAAATTGTTAAGCCATTAATTCTAATCAAAATACCTGATAACACTGGTTAATCTGTGAGCTGGTGGAAGTGTTTCATTACTCTTTCTTTGATAATTTTATGTGCCTTTTTCTTACAGTGACAATGTCGATTTTCTGTTACTTGTAGGTTTTTGTTATTTGGGAGTTTATTATTTTTAAATTATTTTATTATTTAAACAGTTTGTGGCTTGCAGTCTGATCTTTTTTGATATGCCCCTGAGGATCAGGTACAGTTTGTAATTGAGTGAATCTGAAAAAACAGAAGTAGAATTATGGTTCACAAGTAATTGAGTAAATAAAGGAGATAAAGTAATTAACAGGAAATTGATCCTATTCTTATTTAGCATATATTGTATGCCTTAAGAAAAAGGAATCTTTTTCTGTGTTTGCTGTTAGACATAAATATCAGTGATCCCTGCAGTCTAAGTGCTGTGTAGTAAGGCTTTAGAAAGAAGTGTGAACTACCACTGTGCGTTGTGCATTTCTGCTTTTAAGGCCAGATATTCTGTGTGGTGATCTACATCAATATAATATTTGTTCCATTAACAATATTCAGAGTGATACAAAACCAGATATAAAAATATGAGATAATACAGTTGATACCCTGTCTTTGAGCAAAAATCCATTAACTAAAAAAGCCAAACCTTTTACAGGATTTTTTTGATACCTTTTTTTCAATTGACTTGGTTCCAGCTTCTTACAGGAGTCTAGCTTTTGCTGTATATTAAGCTAAGAATTAGAGTATTTTAAATTTATCAAAAACATATTTCAAAGTTATTTTTCTTTTTCCAAATGAGAATATATTGCCTCAAAATAAAAACAAAAATCCAACCAAACAACAAACAAAAGCAACTTATGACCTAAATCCATACTAAAGCTCCCATGCTTTTGAAATACCAGAATTTCTAGGACCAAATTTCATTCTCAAAAAAGCTCTTTTTCTTAAACTGTTGCTGAACTGGCACCAGTAAACCAGATATGGGTGAGCAGATTTCATAACAAAACCATATACTCCAATTCATTAGCTGCTGCTACTTCACAGTCCCTCTATCTGTTGTGAGTCATTATTTTCCAGGAAAAGGCAGCAAAAAATTAACCTGTAGATCCAGACTTGTGGTAAATGCCCGAGGAGCCTCACCTTTGCTCTCGTTAGCTTGCTCTCCTGCAAAAAAATGTTACAGTGCTCTCTATTAATGAAATTTTGTGCATTTGCAAAGAGTCAAAGGAAAGAAAATTTCTTTTTAGTGGTGCCAGGCTCTGTCCCTTCCAAGGAAGCACATTGCTGAGCAGGCAGAACAGCAAATATTCCCTTTCTTTCTGTGCCTAATGCCCTGCCATCAGCCACAGCATTTGGACTCCTCCCAAGGTCAAAAATGACAGTAATTTCTCAACCTGAAAGATGTGACATTAAAAACGTTAACATGAAGATATGTGAATCTTGGAGACCATGGAGCTTACCTGCTCTGCCAATGCAGTGGAAAGATTTATAGTTTCCAATTTATTTGGATTGCACCACTTTTAACGTGGTAAAAATTATATTGCTTTTTTAATCCTGCTACTGCTGTTCCCAGATAGGAATAAGTAGATGGCATAATCCATTTTTTTGATAGTCAAATAGCTGTATGCACAACCAACTTTGGGCTTATACAACCAGTTGATCAGTTGCCTTGGTATGAAATCTCTGTGCAAGGTTTTGGACCTTCTGGCAGAGCATCTTGGGTGAGAAATGGGCTTTTTGTTTGATCCCAGTTACAGCTATTTTTCTGTGGGCACTCTGGTTTTATTGGGCACTGTCTTAGTTTCTGTGCAACTTCTCTCTCTTGCTGCTCAGCAGGTGGGTTAACATTTACAAAATCCTCCACCTTGGGCACTGAGAAAGAGATGGTGAGAGGGATCCCCTCAATGAAGCAAGGACCAAAAGGGTGAAAGATGTTCTGGATTAGGGCAGTGATGCTCACCCAAAATGGTTCAGGCAAAGACAACCCAAGAGAAAGCAAAGGATGTTTTGTATCATCATAAAGACAACACTCATTATCAGGAGTGATGGCAGCCGAGGCTTGATCTCACGAACATGAGACACAATGGCATGACCAGAGACTGTAGAGGGCTTGATTCAGTATCCCAGTCAGCAGGGGTGGAAGTGCTGGGGCCAACCTGATGCAGCTGTTTGGGTAACCCAAAGGCAATAACCTCATTTGGGTAATTCCAAGGCTTTCAACAGTTTCCTAATCTGCAGGCAGCCATCCTGCTGTGTCATGTTATTAATGAGAGAGAGGCATCTTCTCCAGGAATGGCCACCTTCCTTTGCTCTTAGTTCAGTTTCAGCAGCTCCCTTTCCTGCCTTTGCTGGGAATGGAGAAAAAAAATTTCTCTGTATAAAATAGCTGTTTATACTGGAGAGAAAGGAGAAAGTTGATATATTACCAACAAATTAAAGAACTTCCTGAAGATCATGTAAAGACATGGCTCCTAACACCAACTTCAATTAGTGAATGGAGTTTCAGATTGCTTTGGAAATTTGCCCATGTCTAAGAGCCTTGTCTTAATCCTTGGCTTGACTAGTTTTCAAAAATCAAATTACGAACAAATAAAATCAGTTTGCCAACACTGAGGAAGGCAAATGTTACTGCTAACTCTTGCTAAAGAAGAGCCAATCACAATGTCCTGTGACTCAGTTACTCATGAACTGGTCTAATTTTCCTATGAAAACTATAAAGAAACTTTCAAATTGCTCGTACACCTCAGCAAATGCATTTTTGATCAGCTCAGCTCTATTTTTGAATAAGCTCTCATGAGCACATAAGGAGTCAGTCCTTCTCATATTTATATTTTTCATTTTGTCTGAGCTTAGGGGAACTATGTGTCATTTATAAATTATCTTATTGTAGCCTTGTGCTGAGCTCATACGGGGAGCACATCGATATAAATTAGATTCCTTCATTATTTTAAATTGTAGCCCTAACAGAGGAGCTAGTAGCTAAATACACAATTATATACTCATAATAACATGACTCTGGCCAAAGGGCAGTGAGACGATGTAAGATGCTGAGTGAGCCAACTGGTCAAACAGCAACGAAAGTCCTTTGTACAGGCAGCCATTTTGCCAAGGGCTTCCTTGAAACATAAAGAGCACTGTTTACATTAGAAAACCTTCTTACAGAGGAAGGCCAGGCTGGGTTATGAGCACTGGCTGGCCTTAGCTGGGGACTTCCTTCCTTCAAAACTCTGGTGGTACTTGTCAGCCCTTGCTTGGCTCTGAATGTTGGACCAGCCTTTAGATGCCAGCTCCTGCCCATGATGCCCATCTAACCCTGTGCACAGGAAAATACAGGATTGTGATAGTGCAACTGCTGATATTTTTCCAACAAAGTATTATGCTGGGTCCCTGGAAATTTGGCTTAAAATTTATGATGTTGTTTTTAATGAGATCTGGGATGGTTCTGCTCTGGGAAGCTGGAATCTGAGCTCAAAAAGGAAAAAGCACTTGATACTTACTAGACATCCTGAAAGATAGGTCCTTCTTGGAAAAGTCTTGTGACCTGAGAGTTAATCGTTCAAAGAAAAAGGGGAATGATAGCAGCAAGATGTAGGTCATGCTCTGGAAGAACAGATTAGGGATGGATCATTTCCAAAAGCCATTCCACTGGCAGCCATTCTTGTCCTCTTGGTAATGAAATACACTCAGTATTTCCTATCAGTATGAACACAGTTTAAGATTATGTATAGGCTGGACTTACAAAGCATGACTTTTCCGGAGGCACTGAATTTTTTAACTTGTCTTCATTGCACATTTAGAAGTATGATACACAGCCATCAATAAATACTGAAATGCAGGATAGGGTAAGACATCCATCACATTTGTTATTGAGGTAGGTAAAGAAATTTTTTATTCCAAAGCTCCATTTCATCAGCATTTTGAGACATTTCTGATTTGTGAGAAGTCTCATAATATACCTACACACATGCATTTATTTAATGTTCTTAAAATATATCTCACAAAAAATGTGGTGATGAATCCAACTCATGAAGAACTGCAAAACTCCACCCCTGCACATTTAATGAAGGAGACAGCGGAACACGAGCTCAGATTTCACTCATGCTGTGCTTAAACTGCTTCTCAGTTAGAGCAATGCAAGGGAAATTAAAACAAGGGCCCAAATTGTCACAAATGCATTGCCCACTGTTTAGAGGAAGAAAGAGATTGTAGCACCCTCCCAATTCATTCCAGCCTCTTCCTATCAGGCTTGAAAACTTACCTATGCACCCCACAAAAAGATAATACAGCCCCCATGCACTGAGATCCTTGTGAAAGATCTTGTTCTCTGGGTCTACTCCAGCCCCAGGGAATAGCCTGAAGCAAAGGATGTAGGGGTGTTTAGTTTGAATGACCTACTCCTTTGCAAATAGTAAATCAGGCCAAAAATAATTTCCTCAGGGTCTTTCCATTGGTTCTTTCTCGAAGGTGCTGTAAAAATACAATTCAAGATATATAAATATTCAAGCACTGCTCACAGATCCACTTCCAAATGGCATGAAGAAGAGAGGAAATAAAAGCACCTAAAAAGATGGGGCATGGATGATTACACATGTATTCAAAGTACCAATATGAAAAAGGTAGGAAGGAAAAGGAGAGCTTAAGCTTGAGTAACGCTCAGCTGCAATACAAAGCAACCACAGCATATTTCTCATACAAATCCATGAGGAAATATATCTTCTTCTTAAATCCCCTAGCTGGCACATTGTCAGAGGCCACTGCTTCCTTCACTGCTTCTTCAGCATTAGAGTCAGTAACATCATCATTTTGCTCAGCAGTTACACACATGAATTTGAAAAAGGTTTTCCAGCATTTATCTGGATACTTTGGGACACTCTGACCTTGAAAGAGTAGGTCTACATGCACCTACTTGTCCATCAGGGGCATCTTTCAAGTGGGGTGAAAGGAACACCTGTTGTGGGAAAACAAGCAGTTCAGGTGTTGGTGATTCCTCTCTGCCATGAGGTAAGACCAAGGCCATCTTGCATAAGAGCACATTGCAGGGACCTGTGGAAGGTTCAATCCCACAGCACGTCTCCACCTAAACCCCTAGGAGAAGGGGTTAGCATGTCACTTGTCAGTCATGCTGAGGAGCTGAGAGCTAGAGGGCAGGGATTCCCACCACCCTGTGTCAGTTTAAAGGGGTATGCTAAACATATGCAAAGGCTATGAAATTAGATGCAATACAGAAAGGGAAGGCCAATTATCTGTGGACCTTCTAGAAGGCTGCACTGTGCCATTGCCTCAGGGAGGAAGAGTAAGACTCCTTGGGACACTATGTGCACAGGGTCATGCTTGCTGTGTCCTTGTTTCTAAGCAGAGCCACTTAGCCTTTTCTTTTTTCTCCTTCAGCTTTAAAACTGGGGGGAAAATCAAGAGAAAAGGAAGTCTGTAGGCTCAGATCAAGACAGATTAAGTTTTTATAGCTTTCTTGTCAAAATATGGGCAAGTAATTGTTGTGGACAACACAAGAATTTGATCATATTTGTGGAAAGTGGTGGCCAAAATTGTATTGTCATACATTTTATGTATTGGCATGCAAGGACATGGCACATTCTCCTATTCGTTATTAGTGAAATCTCTGATTCAATAAAAGCTGGAGGAATGAGATTAATCCACTTCCCCTACTATTTGAAGGACAGTTGATGTCTGATCACAAAGTACTCAGAGACGTGTGGTGATCCTAACAGAGGAAATTGAGAAGACAGGTCTCTTAGTGCCCTGACTGGAATAGTTATGCAAGAACCAGGCACAAACCACTTCATTATGTAGGGCAGGCACAGTCCCCAGGGAAGGGAAAGGCGGGGAGCTCAAGGCAAGAAGGAGAGGTGTTGTCAGGGATGGCAGTGTGCGACGCAACATAGCAGCAGAAGGCAGCGAACCAAGGAGGCATCTCATCAGGGAGGCAGGATGAGCAATTCTCTCCAGGTGACTTGGCTGACGTGTGATCAGCACAACTGCACAGATGTCTGGGCATCCCTCTGCTAGAAAGGAAATGCTGCTTTCTAATTTCTGTCAAAGCTCTGACCAGAGGGAGGTCAAGTGGTGCCAGCAATGATCTCTGGACTGGGAAGACCAACATGAGGAAAATTAAGAGAGTTTGGGTAAGATATAGGCAATTTCTGACACAAATCTATTTGAAAGGTGAAAGTGAAAAAGGGAAAAAAAATCACTTAAGGAACGGCAAGCATTACGTATTTGTACAGCACTTAGTGCTCAGACATTTTATAGAACAGAATGCATGATTGAAAGAGTGGAAGGCAAGAAAATGGAAATTGTGGGTTATGATAATAAGTAATGTGCTGCAACTAAGGCAGGACAAACTTAAATTGAACATTAAAATTCAAATAGATCATTAGGGCCATAGCAAAATCTCCTAAGATTGATTAAATATTCCTTTTATCACACCTGAGCACAATGTCACGTACAGTATCAACTGGAAAATGTATGAAATGATGTCTCCCTGGAGGAGTTCACAAACTGTTTCATGGAGGTGAAAGAACACAGATGGGATGTCAGCAAGGAGCACGCAGAAACAATGCAAACAGCAGAGCAGTGGGCACAAGCATCAGCCTTTGTGGACATTGTTTCCTTTGTCCACAGAAAATGCAGAAAAAACACTGTCATATAAAGCCACATTACACTAGTGATATATCACTTGAGTGGGGTTCTCATAAATACCGGGAACATTTTTGGAATCTCTTTCTGTTTTATCAAGCATAGGGGCTGAGACTACATTCTGATTTTCAGAGAGAGATATGAACTTGATTCTTTGTCATCATGCTTCCAGTAAATCATCTAATACCATGAATTCTGTAATATGGTTCTGTGTTCCAACACTATCAATCACACTTAACTTTGTAGCTGTTCAAAAGACATCGGATGCAAAATAGCTGGCCATTATTATAATTTCTCTCTAAAATGTAAATATTGGATGCACAGAAGACCAGACATCCTACAGTCATTTTATGCCAGGAAGTCCACTGGAGTAATTACTCATTACAGAGGAGCTACATGAGGATCAGTCTCAGGGCAATTTTATTGATTTCCTCATTCTATTTTTGATTTCTTACACTCATTCCTCACTGGCTTAGCAAGAGTGAAAGTAATGATCAGCTTTAATACCTAGAAAAGTTGGGGCAGAGAGAGAGAATTCCCTCACATTCAGCACAACAAAATGCCACTGGGAGTAAATTGGTCAACATATTCATCTCTAGGTGCAGTAAGGAGGTTTGTAAAGTAATGTAATCTTTCAAACAGAATTTCATTACTGTACTTTCCAAATCTTATTCCACCAGTAAACATAATTTCTCAAGAACTTGGTGCATCATTCACAATTTTGTTTCCCTACAGAAATTTGCTTAGGACTCTAGGAATTGATGTTCCAAAACTGACTGAATGGTCTGAGTAGAGTAGGATGTTTTTTTCCAGTGTGGCTGAGCCTGAACATATCACTTTTGAATAGTTAAGATAAATATAACAGATAAAGCTTGCCATCTAGAGGAATTGTACAGAAATCCACTTTTCTTTCTACTGAATCTGTTCTTGCAGTTACTCATGTAAGTGCAAGCAGATAAACAAAAGCAAGTGACACATTTTAGTATTGATTACAACTAGCCAACCATCAGAAAGATTTAAGCAAGATGATAGGGAGACCTGCCTTCAACTTGTTCTTTTTTTGCCATCCAACTTCTCCCCCCTTTTGCTGGCAATATAAAGATCCCTGCTCCATCTTGTTCCCAGAACTACTCAGTGGTGATATCCCCTTCATACCCTTTTCTGTGCGATAATGAGAAGGGACAGCAGAGGGATGAATCTCTGTCCTGACATTTTGGTGAGGTGGAGTCTGAAGCATAGGCAAGATGCCCCCCTTGAAATGCTGAATTACCCCATGGTCTGATGGAGTCCTGCGGATGTTTCCCAGACAAGTGACATGTGCAGCTCTGCCTTTCCAGAGCTTGGCACTGCCAAGACTTACACACAATATGAAACTTGGGGCTCAGTTCCTCATCTGCTTCAAGGGACTGAAATATCAGTCTTTCCCTTTTCCAGGACATCACTCTATGCTCACCACAGAAAGACAGTCTTTAGACCATGGATAGGGTCACAGGAATAGAAAAGGATCCAGGCCACAAGGTATTGCAGCTGCCTGAAAAACAGTGTTGATAAAGCAAGGGTAAGATGGTACAGCTGTGGCCTTGTAAAATCCCAGAGGAACATTACATTCCCTGGGTAGGAGACACCTCTCAGTAGGAGTCACGGAGAAGTCACATATGGTTTGCTTGGTAAAGCTGAAGGGATTTCCAAACCTGCAGCAGTGCATGTGGGATGGAGTGGAAGGAAGGTGACTATGGTGGGCACGCATGAACGCATCCAATGCAGCAAGGCCAAGGGATATCTGGTCTCCTGCTCTTGAGGTGAAAGCAAGCTGCCCTGGCTGTGTGCAGTCCACTTGAGGTTGCTGTGCCACTCACCCTCACCAAACACTCAAAGTGAGTCCCGGCTCCTTTGTCTTGCATAAGAGCGCGTTACGTAAGCACCAGCATGGAGCACAGTGGTGCAATTATTTGTCTCAACACAGTGCTGGGCACAAGGTCATTGACACTGTTTGTTAAATTGCCTCTATCTCAGACCTTGACTTCCGCCTCGAGTGCAGATGCTTCAAAAGGATTATGAGAAGAGTGAGTACCACTCTCATTTCACTGAAATGAAAGTAATATCTCCTTCCAGCTTCAGGCATAACAGGGTAAAACAATAAAGAGAGCTTCATGTTCATTTCCATTACATTTAGTAGGGAGAGCTTGGTATAATTAAGTAAATGGCCCTGTCCTGCTTCTTTTGAAATCAAAAGGAGTTCTGCCATTTGCAGAAATTAATAATAGAAAAATGTTAACTGTGCTTTTGCCTTTTCACAGTCACATTGGTATCAGAAGAGTCACGTCTTGATGGAATTCAGTGAGAGGCTGCCAACTTACACCAGAGGCAAACGCAACTGATCATGAGCTGTCATCCCTCAGGCTAATTATGAACTTGTCAGTTCAAGGATTCTTCTGAGTTCACTTCTAGGGATCAGTGTGGTTAATCCTCTGAACTGTAATTTTTAGCCTTGCAATGACTTACCTCAGTACCTATGTTTAACTCCTGAATTACCATTCTTTTGGGCTGGGAAACTGATAACAACTAGATGAGTAGTCCCAGATTAGTACTGACCTCATACCTCACCCATCCTGCTGTACCCTATTGTTTAATCATACCTCACTCCTCTTAATGAGATTCATTTATCTTTCTCTCAAGTTTCATACTGTTTCCTGCTTTACTGAATTTTGTGATGAAAAAAGGAGAAACATCGTTAATTGATCCCCTTCAGGTAACATTAATTCTTGCAAGAACCTCAATCAGTGGTGGCAAACATCTGTTTGACAAGGAATTTCCTTTTTATATTCCACTTTGGAAATTTTAAGAATAGCTAAAGCTCTGCTAATAAAGGATGAGCAATACACAGACTTCATCTGAGAAATTACAGGCACAGGGTACATGGCAATAGAAATCTCTCAGATCTCTGGTGGCTTGGTGGTGATTATAAGACCTAGTTGACCAGATTTACAAAACCTTTTCATCAAGAGCTGCCCTTTGCACATTAACCTACATGTGCATAAGCCTGTGAACACAGTGTCCATAATAGTCTGTGTCAGCCCTGAGAAAAGAAGGGTTTCCAAGTTCAGCTGTTTATTGAAAGACAATCACCTTGGTCCTTGGCCCACATCAGTTACTTGGCAGACAGAAAAACACAGGGAGAAAAGCAGTGGACCATGGCATTCAGGCTTGTGCAGAGGTAGACTAAATGGCTTTTGTCCTTAACCAAAGTAGTTATTGCTGCTTTATGGACCAGACGGAGAATGATCCTGAATGTCACACAGAGAGACCTGAGTGTTTTAAACAGCAATATTCACTAGGTTCAAGTCTCGAGAGCACTGTTATGCCTCAGTTGCCCTGAGCATTCTCCCAGGTCCTCCACTATCCCTGCTTAGCCCAAGAGATCTGTGTGAGTTACATCTGGGCACTCTGTTCAGCCCTCCACTATGCTGCAACAGGCTGGGGCTGAGGAACGCTGGAACTACAGAATCCTTTTTGATCTCTTTGGCACCTGCCAGGTGTTGTGCAGCTATATTTAGAGCTGGCCTAGGGCTGAGGGACATATTTGATAACCTCTCAAGGACTCTCCTCCCTCCATTTTGCTGTTCTTCTCTAATACATTGGGATGCTGCTCATCCTTGAGATCAATTGCACTTCACTACAAATATTGAATTCTTGGGCATCTTCCAAGTCATCTGCTGCAACTTTGTGCAGCTCCTCTGTAGTTCATCCAGATAACATGCATACAAGGATATTGCACCAAAGGGAAGAAGAAGAGCTCATAAGAGCAAAAATGTTGTCTGACTTACTAACAACCTCTGCCTAGTTATAAAAGACTTGGATGCGAAGATTTTCAGATCACAAACCTCAGTTGCTATGCTAGAAACATTAGCCTAATACAACAGAAAAAAAAGAAATTAAAAAGTTGGAAAGTATTTCAAGCTTTGCAGTCTCAGTAGACAAAGAATTTTGTCTCTAACAACTTCTTCCCAATAAAACCATCCTACTGATTCTGCTTCTTCATCACCTTGGAATTAATGTAGGTTATTCATCACCTAAAAGCATGGGGGTTTTAGAATGATACTTGAGGGAGTATTCTTTGCTTCCATGTGATTATAGTTTTTATCCATGGGTTGCACTGGGACAAATAAGCATGTCAGGTGTCAGGGAGAGAAAAATGAGGCTGCTCAATGGTTCAGCCCTTATTTCATTCCTGTGATTGCCTGAAAATCTCATTGACCTATTCTGCCTGATTCATGCTTTTGCATTGTACATGCTAGAGAAACACAAAGATACAGTTGTGAACAGCTGGCAGTGAAACAGCTGATTAACTGCTTTCAGATGCAGTTAATTTAGTAAATTAGAAAGTGGTACATAATTGTCTAAAATTTCAGAAGTGCTTGGGCTGCATGGATATTTGATTATTGCACTGCTCAATCAACCCAATTTTTATTGAGTGTTCAGCTCATACTTCTAGAAAATCAAATTTGTTAAGTATCCAAAACTGGGCATACAGAAATGGAACTGCTTCAGTCACACAGCAACTTTCTGAATATTGTGGAGATCCATTTAGAACATATTGAGAGAAGCAAATATTTTTACTGCCAACCTTCCAGAGGAAATGTGAGTTTACCCAGCGGAGAGTTTAATTCTGCTGCTGCCTTTACTCAGACCAAGATTTCATCCACATTCCAGCTTTGCAAAGAATGTACTAAACATTCTTGAAAATAAAACTTTTCCTTGATTGAGTCAAAAAGAGAATCAGCCAGTAAGTCAATGGTAATAGACTTATACTCTAAACTCAGTGTAAGGTTTCATTTAAAACTAAAGTCAGAGTCACTCTCTGAGGAGGAAAAGTGGATATATCACCACCAAGTCTCTAAACTGATAATAATGTAACTTTTTTGACCCAGCTTTCCAGGGTGAACTGCATGGCCTTTCTCACTCATTCACTGAAAGAGTGGATGGAGAATGCTGTTCAGCCCTGCAGCTCAGATGACAACTTGTTGAGTTCTCTGGTTTAAATCCGCCAGCATTCAGCAAAGGATTCTCCTCACTGGAGAAGAAGGTTTGAGGATTGCAGCACATGAGGTATGAGGAGAAACTGAGGGGGCAGCTTTCTTCAGCCTGGAGAAGAGAAAGCGAAGGGCAGGGCACACAGTTACAACCATTTCCATGGTTGAGGGTAGAGAGAAGACCAGAGTCTTCACAAAGAGGCACAGTGAAAGGGTAAGAGGCAACAATCAGAAGCTGAACTTCAGTCTAAAGAAAGATTTCTTCATCCAGGAGTGGCAAAGCACAGGAAGAAGTTGCCCAGAAAGGTAGTTGAGGAGACTCAATACTCAAGTTGGATACAGCACTGAGACACCTGATCCAGTCCTGAAGCTTGGAGCAGCGTTTTGAATTAGGGGACCTTCAAAACACAGTTACCCTGACATTGACAGCTTCATAGCCAAGAGGCTGATTATAAATTAATGAATGTCAATAGGACTCAAAACAAAATTTCACATTAATGATTTCACATAAAGCTCGTCCTACGATTTAAAAAAATTATATTAAGTTGCCATTGCATTGCAACATGAGTTTTGGTTGATTAGATACAAAAATAACTATAATGAAAAAGGAATCACAGTAAAAGCCACATCTTTGTAGTTTCATGATGTTTTCATGCAGCTTTATTTTCAGACAGAAATGAGAAATAACTGAAAGCTAGAGGGGAGAGCTCACTTTTAAGGCAGCATTTCCCAATTCTCCAACCCATTCATGAATCTGTAGCTGTATTTCCAGCTGGATTACTAGGCTCATGGCTCCTATTACCCTAAGGGCACCAGGGAGTCTTGCTCTACTGACAGCCTCTTAAGTGGTTTCATCTTCTCTGCCATTAGCGATCACAGTTTCTGTCAGCTGCAGTTATTTCTATCACAGAAAATCCAGGTTAAGAAAGGCTGAGTGTATATCAAAATAATGCCAGCATCAAGAGGTCAAAACCCACAATGTTTCTGAACCAGTAAGACTTGCTATAACTGGAAAGCTTTTCAGCTTTTCATTGCAGGATTAAGGTCAGAAGTTTTCTCTTTCCTTCCTATGTGAGGCCTCCCCCTTATCATTTTAATGTTTACTCTGTCATGTATCTACACTGATTAGCAGCTTTATCACCATCTCCATATCCAGCATGAGTTTCTTTGTCAAGAATAATCTAATAACAACATTATTTCAGTGACTTCTACCCATGATCTGGCAGTTACGGGGCTGTAAGAACAAGAATTTTTAGGATAAACTATGGTTTAGACATTCAAAACCCAAGGAATTGCTTTTACTTAAATTAATGTATTCTAGAAGGCTTAGATAATTTTATTTAGTTCCATTATTCACTTTTATATTTATTTTCATACTATTTAAACTGATTTCTTTTTCTGCAAAAATGCTGTAGAAAGTAAAAGTATTCAATTTATTTTAATTTTTAAAAAATTCCATTATTTTGCTCCTTACTGGCACTTAGCACCTGATGCCACTTCGCCTCTCAATCTTTACCTGTTCCTTCTGGCATAAACACCAGAGACTTCAGAAAAAATAATAACACATACTTAAGAAAATTTCCTAATTTGAGCAGTTTCTGGGAGATATGTGTGTGCATGTTAAGGTATTTCTCTCCCAGCAAGAGTTCCCCTCTACACGTGATGTGATGCCTGACTGTATGCCTCTCCTCTTAACTGTTGAATCACTCTGAATTTTCTTCTCCGTGACAAATGTCACAGCCATTTTTCCAAATGACCATATGGCTAACTTGTAGCCTCTCAGCTCAGAAAGCTGTGTCTTATTTAGGCTTTTTCAAAGCTCAACTTCTCTTACAAAATGCAAATTATAATTTTGAAAAATATTTTGTCCATCAGTATTTTGGGGCTAATGGATAAAATTAGAAGTACAACATGGGTTATAATGACCCTACCAATCCAAACATTCTTATTTGAAGCAGAATATTTAATTATAAATATGCTAATTGCAATACCTGACAATCTCATTTAGATCATATATAGCTTTTTAAATATGTGTTTGATGGTTTGTGTGGTCTTTGCACTATGTAAAAAAGTATGGTAGGAATCCACTTACATTTTTCACAATGTTTCATGCATGTTCCTGATCCACATAGCTCTCAGTCTTGCTTGACTGATTTAACCAATTGTTTCAGATTACCCACTCAATGAAACCTCAGATTCTTTCTTCCTTGACATATCCTTCACTTTGCACGTAAATAGCTCCAAATTACCATGCCAGGGAGAGAGGCAAGTGAGATTGAATGAATACCAAGTGACTTCATGATGCCATTACGAGACATAAAATACCATAAGAACTTGCCAAAGTCCTTCCCTCAGATAAAACTATGCACAGCTAGTTAATGAAAAGTCTTCCAAGTTTGGCAAGCTAAATCAGCAATGTCTATTGGCTTTTAATTGTTCTAAGAGTCTCTAGCCACAATACACAACTCCTGTGCTACAGAAAGTGCCAGCAGTGACAGCATTCAAACAGTGCCCCTGGGACACTGTGCTTTAATATGCATTTATTTCTCTCTCTCTCTCTCTATACATATATATATATATAAATATATATGTATAACAAATATTTGCAAGCTGTGCCCAGATCCTGTAGCTTAGGTCTTCTTTTCTAGCTGACCAGACATTACTGAGGAATACTGTAGCTTTTTTCAAAGTACTGTCTGACAGATAAAGCAACTCAGACAAGAACCTTCTCTTTTCAAGTGTATTAAATCATTACACTGAGCTCTGGATAGCAAGTTAAACACAGAAATCTTGCATTCTTAGAATCATAGAATCATTTAGGTTGGAAAAGACCCTTAGGATCATTGAGTACAACTGTGAACCCAGCACTGCCAAGTCCACCACTAAACCATGTCCCTCAGTGCCACATCTACATGTTTCTTAAATACCTCCAGTAATGGTGACTCAACCACTTCCCTGGGCAGCCTACTCCAATGCTTGACAATCCTTTTCATGAAGAAATTTTTCCTAATATCCAATATTAACCTCCTGTAGCATAATTTGAGACTGTTACCTCTTATTCCTTAAAGCAGAATAAAGACAAACATTTGACCTAAGACAAATTTAATTTCATTTCAGTATTAAAGGGTTTGCTAGAAGAAATTTTTTGAATATGACAGTAAATACAAAAGCTCTGAGAATAAGAAACAATTCAAAGCATTTGGCTAAAACAGTGAAAATACAAATATCTAATACATGACTCATTGGGAATTACATCCATGAATAATGGATACGTCAGAGGCTCTTCTCCATTTGTAGAATGTGTTCAGCAGTGCAGGGCCTTCTGTAGTCTTCTAGTTTTCTGTAGCTTCTGGAAAGAATAACTTACAAACTTTTCAACAGCTTTATCTGATTCATCTATCATATGTACCATGAAACAACAGACTTTATACTAGATCATTGCTGGCTTTTCAAACACAGCCTCATGGAAAAGACAGTTCTTTCAGAAATTAAAAGCTGATTTCACTTCTGGACTGAGGAATAATATCTGCATTAACAGTCCTGGCCAGAGTACTTTAACCCTGATGGGACACTTACTGCTGAAAACCAGCAAAAAGCATGATGGGGCTCCAATATGGAACATACTGATTATCTAGGAGAAATTGATGTTGAGGACCAGATTTCAAGTGTGCTGACAAGTTTCGGTTGTAAGTTTGCAATAGATTGGCTCACAGAAGAAACTGGGTTTAACATAGAAATGCACCTACTTATAGGCTATGCATGAGCCATGCAAGGCAGGAGGCTCTTCATTTGAGAACAGTGTCATTTCAATTTTGCCATGAAACGGCTGTACTAAATCAAATTCCCTGATTTCTCACATTTTGTCTTACTTGGTGGTTATTTAAGAAACCCCACAGGAATTTTGAGTGGCAAATGCTACAACATGCATTTTTTTTTGTTTGTCTCCTTTCCCCATCCTGCCTTTGCTATGATCTGTTTCCCAACAGCACAATTCTTGTTATCAGCCTTTCAGGAAGACTTCACAGTGTGAGCAGAAAAATGACTGGCTTTTCCTGCAACACATATTTAAGGGATTATTAGGGCAGTTTCTGATGCAGTGATGCTCAAGGATGCCCCACCTCAAACCTGCCTAACATCTCTTCCTGTCCATAGTCCTACGTGACTCCTTCACTCCTTATGGAGGGTATCTTCTTATTTTCTTTTCCACTGGAAAGGATCCACAACCACCACCACACTGAGTGAGCAGCAAAGCAAGCTAGTTTACACAAAAGGGAGGGAAGAGAGGCCTCTTAAGTGGCGCCTTGCTTAAGAGGCACCTCTCTGTCAATGATTTGAGTTCTTTGAATCTGATTTATGAGCCTGAAGATACTAGGTCCTTTATTTCCTGAAAAAAAACCCCACAAACTGGGTGGTGAAGGCACATGTATCAAAACTTTCTCATGAACTTTGAGTGTACGAGATGCCACTTTTCTTTCTCTCCCACATTTTTTCCTATTCGCTCTGGCCTTGCCATTGGTGTACCTAGCAAGAAGTCAGAAACATGGATTCATTGCAATTTTAGCTTTTTGGGACTTGAACCCATGTTTCCCGTAATGGCCTATTCCAAAACACACTTGGGGTATTCTTATCTGTTATTGTTGAAGTTCCATTCTTGTACTTAAACACTGGTGGCCAAAGGAAGCAGACAAACCTGCTTCTGTAAATCCACTCTCTAAAAATGCCCAGTGGAGAGGAGCACTCTGCCTTCTCATCCCTCCCCTGGGGGCTGTGACTATGTTTTCCCTTAGCAGTTGCCTCATGACAGCTGTATAATCAGAGACACAGGGATGTACCCACATCTTTCACTTGCATAAGAGTGACCCACCTTTTGGGTTACAGAGTCATGCTCTTCTTCCCTTCCCACCCTCAGTGAATCCAAAAATGCATGAACAAGCAGCTTGAGGTTGTGTGGATACTGCCTCACTGCGCTCATGTCCATCTCTTGCTGGCCCAGTGAATCATAGATCATTTCTATGTAAACCCCAGAAGGGAGGGACAAACATTCCCTATGATTTCTACACAACACCCACTCCTGTTTAGTCCCCAGTCTCACCTACTGACTGATGGGTTAGGCAGGGGAGAAAAACAGTGTTGGATCCCTCCAGGCAAAGGAGACAGAAACAAACCTTCTCTTCTCTGACACTCTTTGTGAGAGCTCCAACCTCTGGATAACAGAGGCAGCTCCCACAGGACCGACTGGACATATTTTAAAGGAAATTGGTGATTATTCATTTTGTGCAGGGCCTGAGCTGAGTGTACAGCTGATTGGCATGCTGGCCAAACAGAGGGAGGCTGTCAGCGCAGTAGCTGGGGGAACACCTCACCTGTGAATCCCTGCAGCGATGAGACATCCACTCAGTCCTAAGCCACACACTCGCTCTGTGAGCCTGCCAATGCCTCCAAGCAGAATTTAGCATCTCATGAGCTCAAAGGTCAGGAATGCAACCACCACCAGTAGACACATCAAGCACAACATATATTTTATTGGTTTCATTTCCAAGATAGTTAAAAAACAGACTGAAGAAGAGTTGCATAGCATAATCTCTACAATTTATGAGGAATAATCACATTTTTTATGCAGTCCTTCATTTTGACTTGTGTGTAATTTTGAGGGGAGGATGACCTAAAATTTTGACCATACTTTGAAGGAAGCCACTGAAAGTATATAAATCATAAACTCTATCTGAAATATCTTAGTCATATCAGAGAATACAGAGCTCAGAAGCTTCTCCTAAAAATACTGATTTCTGTTGTGTGATTTCAGCCTCTTGGCTATTATTAGAGCTTGTAATAATCACCATTTTTGCCTCAAGATTTGAGAAGGAGTGAAGTCCCACAGAGAATAAAATGTGCTTGAATAATTCATTGCTAGGAAATATGGATTTGGTTTTCAAATATATAGGGGATTTTCTACATACAGCACTCTGGAAATACCGCATTAAGTACATTTATTATCCATAGAAGGCAAACATATATCTGCAATTAGTCTAAGACTTAATTTTGCAGTAATTGGAGTATTTAGATGAAAGAGCCTGCATTCATATGAAATGGTCTTTTTTCTATATACTTGGAAGGTTTAGAAAGAAATCCATAGAGAACATATAATCTTTCTATACAGTGTTTCAAAGTGTTTATGCCCTTTTTGTACCTGCAGTACCTGGGTTTGCAGTACGTTAAACTTCTTTCTTTGAAATTTATTTCACATGATGGGAGGGATGCTCTTTCTACAAACTTACAGTGCATGTAATTTAAAATTGGCTCTTCCTATTTCAAGATTCACCACTGAGTTTTGGCACTGAGAAAAATTTGTCTTCATTGATGGAAAGACATATCAATACTGGCAGGAACACTCCACTTACTAGAAGGGAAATATTATCCTTTGCTGAGATGAAACATTCCTTATGTATCTCCCATTAATCTGAAGCGTAGTGACATTTCCTATCCCTGTACCACAACAATGTTCCTTCTGGGAAATGCACAGTCTATAATAATGAGTGTGTTCATACACCAGAGGAAATCTTTCTTTCCCCCCTATAAAATGGCAAAATTATTCTTAATCTAATACTACTCAGCTACAGCAGAAAAAATGTGTAATTGCCTGTAAATAATAGGTCAAAATGACCAAGCATGACATTTTTAAAGTTCAAATCCTCTCATCCATAGTTATCATACATTGCATTACGGCTATTCACAAACAGTATTTGTCAAGCCACTGTGTGCCAAAGTGACTTATTTTGTAGTAAATCCAATAACAAGTGAAACAGAGCTTGTTGAGGTTTGCTTTCAATTTCCTTTTCTAACTTCTGTGTCATTTTAAACAAATGGCATAGTGGTGAGGTGAAGAGGATAGAGCAAAGCACCAGAGATCACCTGAAGGTCAGCATACAACAGGTCTCTTTATATTAAATCTGTCAATGCTGAGACGGCTTTCTAACCAACAAAGCAATATTCTGCATAACAGAAAGTCAAAGAGTGAAACAGTTAAGAGATTTAGATACCAGGAAACTGCTTTTCAAGGTTCCAAAAAGCCTGCTCATTACAACCTCAGATAATTGACTATTAGACAGATAAAACCCCTGCTTTTCAAAGCAGACATCAAGGAGCAGACCTTGGGCTCTGAAGTAGAAGGTACAACTCTGAAAATTGATCCTCAGTTTACATACATATGAAAAACCTCTCTCTTTCCATGTATTTTACAGCAGATTGTAAGAAACAGATAATGTCTCTTCTCATTTCCATTACAAAGGTCTGCTCAGAGACTGTTCCAGCTCAAGTGAGTAAAACCAGTTCTTCAAAAGAACAAAAGAAAGAAGAAACCATTACATTAAAAAAAAAAAAAGAGAGAGAGAGAAAGAAGAAAGACCGTTTTTGAATTCTGATTTGTGCTTCCCTTTTCCCATTGTATGCTGCTCTGTGGTAGTTGTCACTCCCCTTTCAGAATGACTGTTTGACCAACTCTTTCACAAAGCCACCTGCCTCCCTCCGGGGATATGCTCAAAAAACTCAAGGACCACTTCGGAGAGAAGTAGTTTCACACAGCTGGAGCCAAAATTGCCCCAAGGAAGTTCTAAATTATATTGGATGAGAGTTCTGAAGGTGCTTTTAATGGGGTCAGAATTTCACTTCCCAAATGGCAAGAGAGCAGCCAATTAAGGAGAATTTCTTCTTCCAGAAGGACTTCCTGGAAGCATAAAATTGGCCCATGGCTGGCTGGACACATGCTGAGGGTCATAAAACAGTTGGCCTCAATGTATTCAGGTTTGCATTACTTTTTTTTTTTTTTTCTTTTTTTTTTTACTTTCTATGTGGGTCTTTTTGCTCTGTGGCTTCCTTTATTTATTTTTTTTTAATTTTCACAATAATCAATATTCCAGACTAAGTCTTAGATTTCAGATATTTGCTCTCAGAAATCAGAAAGCATGAGTCTTATTTAGGAGCTTTCAAGAACCTCCTAAGGAGGGCACTATCAAATGAACAAAGAGTAAGAAAAAAGAATACTTTGAGCTGTTGATGATGGAGAAGCATCCAAACTTTCAAGAGTTCCCTTAAGTGGCTGTTAGAGACTGCACAGGATAAACAAAGTTTGTATAGAAAATTACTGTTTTGGTTGAAAAATCTCTAATTAGAAATAATGTGTCAACATCCACAAATATGTAAGAAAATAAGAGTGGGGGAATCGTAGAATCACAGAATCATGGAATGGTTTGGGTTGGAAGGGAACTTAACAGATCATTTACCTCCAACACCTCTTCCAGGGGCAAGGACATAAATAAACCCCAGGGAAGTCATCACATAAAATTAATCAGATGGAAAAGGAACAAAAGGAAATGAGAGAAATAAGCTGAGAACAATTGGATGGAATTCCTGCACCAGGAATATGTTTTGCAAATGGCATCCTGAATCTTCATTGATCTTTGAGACTTGTTGACATCCTCACACATCACTTCTGAAGGGGGAGACACAAATTTCCGAATAATTCCCTCTTTTCTGGTGCTTTCGTACTGTCTACACATCACCTTCAGTATCATTTTTGAAAAGCTGAATGCATTGCTATTCTCATGCTGCTCTCCAACTATTCACTTCCCACCCACATTGTTTCTAAAATATGTCTTGCATTCTCTCTCCTCATTGTGGTTTTAACAAAGCAGCATGAGGAAGTAGTGTATTGTTGTATTTACTTTCCTTCATTGAGATGTGGCTTTCTGACAACAAAGTTGGGCTTGTTTTGGGAGTCATCCACCAGTAAGACTTGATCAAACCTGTTGCATCCTGAAGCAATCGTGCAAAATAGAGTTATGGCTGCTGTAACCTAATCACAAGCAAAAACATGTAGGTGAGCTGTAATTATCAAAAGTTTTGCCATCTGATAACAGCAAACAGAAAATTAAAAGACTTAAACCAGAAGCAAATGAGTGGAAGCTTTTTCTTTTTTTTTTTTTTTTGAGTAACTGACTACTGACTTTTCCCTGAAGTTGCATAAACATTTCATCTCCACCAGAGAATCTATCCTGAACATTTTTCTTCACTGGATGTTGGTGGCTGAATTTCTGTATTCTCCTTCAGCACTGGAAATACTTGAGATCCAACTGATAAAACACCTGAAAAGGATGAGTGCAAGGGCTGGTTCATCAGGTATATGCCGAAGTTTGTCTGAAAAAAAGTAAAATATTTATTAAGATGCAACGCATGTTAGAGTAATCAGATCAATAGATGATCTCACAACCCAGATATGTTTAGAAGAACAATATTGCTTTAAAAATAAGGAGGTATGTACTATGTGCACGTAATTAAGAACATTCTTAACTCATTAACTATAATAGACTGGTAAACAAAAACTAAGCCCGTGCTACTCAAGAGGAATACCTTAAGTAAGTGAATAAAGAATGTAGTATTTCATCATGAGCTCTATAGTATCATGTATGTAATTTACACTCACTCACAGTCTTGTTATTTAATGACTGTTCTGGCTTCTTGACAAATACAGTTAATGCACTATCACAAACAAAGGCTATGCAGAGTGAGAATGCATGTGTGTTCCAACAGCAAGGAAGTCTTCCATCTTCTACCAGGAATTATTCGCCTTGTTAACAAAACTTTATTCTTTCTAGCCTATGTGACTTTCCCTTTATTTGTTTTTATGAATATTTTAGTATGTTTTATAGAAAATATTCAGAAAGTTTGTTTTATTAGGTCTCTTCTTATCTGTCATTACCCATTACCTGTGAATACATCCTACATAAATATTAGAAATACTTAGAATGTGTCTTTGTGATACTGAGTAATAAAGAAAAGAAGAACAGAAAAACCACTTCACGCACTGACCATGCAACCCTCAGAGGCACCAAAAACCTGATCTGGGTGTCTGCACTCTTATGTGTGCTCTTGATCTGAAGCAGTTGAGAGTTACAGTTGTAGTTGAGTACAGCTAGGTGTGATCTGAAAATATCACAGGAGGAGACTGGTGTGGTTTTGTGGTTTTGTTTTCCAACAGCAGAGAATTTAGAAATATGCAAGAAAAAGACTTGTCATCTCATGATAATATTTTCCAAAGGATTATATAACAGTTAAGAAAAAAAAAAGTAAAGTAGGAAATAAAGAAATGCTGAAGGCCATGTTAAATAAATAACTGATGTTTAGACTTCAGAATGTCTTTGCTCCTCAAACTGAGGACCTTGGAAACACAATACTAATTTTCTTGTCCCTTTTTACATGTTTCAATAAAAACTATTTTGCTTTGCTAGACTACAGCCAAAATGTACAAGTCATTCTAAAGTGTAAAATAAATAAATAAGCAAATGAAATTATGTAAAAACAAAACTCTATTATCCTTCTCTATTTCCTGATTATATTTGCTACCATTGTTCAGATCAATGATGCTGAAATTGAGGGGATTACATTTAGAGCAGGTTTAGAAAAAATACTAGGTAAAAGGAATTGCAATAAATTTAAAAAATAGTGTTAGGTGAATTTAACAGAGCATATTTGACAAACTAAATATAAAGGCAGTATGTATTCTTTTCTTGCACTTTTCTTGCACTGTATAATTAGATAAAGATACAGCAATGAGGTAATACAGAACAGATTTTAGTCTTTGAAGAATTAGCAAGAGGTAAGACTGAGACTTATGCCCAAGTAAGAAAGATCTATCAAAAAATGCCCTCAGACTCTGAATTTGGGTCTTTTTGTTTCATTTGTAATCCTAAACTTCAAAAAGAAAAACAGGACCCAAGCTGAGGGTTTTTTGGCTACTTCTGCTATTCCTTCATCTCACTGACATGTCACATATATAGGGTATGAGTGGACTTCTCAGGCCTACCCTATTACTCACAATTTTGGATAGCAGTGATCATAATAGGGTCAACACTTAGTGGACACAGGGTACATCCTTATGGTCAGTTTTCTAGTATTTAATGCTGAGGAACAACTGCAGCACAGTAAGATCCCAATCATCCAGTGCAGTGACTGGTGGATCAACCATGATGCTAAAATGGTAAGTTAGTTTCATTTAAAATATTAAAGTACATAGTATTACTTTTCCATTCTTGCTTTTCTCCTATTTGTTAACAAGCTGTAGTTTCTCTATTGGCGTCAATTATGTGTTTCTCAGACTTGTAGTTAACTGGATTCACGTCCTGTACCCTAGTGCAAAAATGTCAGTTGCTATAATTTCATTGTTTTAAAAAATCAGTCAATCATAAAACAAATATAGTAAAATTAATATTAGTTCATGTTACACTGCATTTCACAAAGGAAGGAATTTTATGACTCACCCATGGAAATCAACTTATTTGATATGTGAGAAGTTTTTATTTATATTTACTGTATTGTCACATTGATTAAACTTAAATTGAGAATAAAATAAATCTGGGCAGATTGTTCACTGTGGAGAACTTAATTTACCAATTTTTCTATTATTGTGAATAATTATTTATTGTTATTGTGAATAATAATTTTTTAATGCATAGAATTATTGAAGAAAAGGCACGTGTGGAATTGCTGACCTTTTCTTTTTTTTCTTTTTTTTTTTTTGTGAATGTTCTTAAGACCAAAATTTAGCTTGTGATTACCAGAAGGGGATTTAACATCTTCTAAGTAAATTTCCCGGTTTTTTTAATAATTACAAATATTGACTCAGCAAGTACCGATAACAGCAATAACACACACAACCCCCCCATCAAACAACCACAAAAGCTATGAATCTGCCACTTGAGCTCTGTTTCAAGAGAAAGATAAAATGTAGAAATTGGCCCTTCTCACGTTTCACTGATGAAAAATGAAGCTTTCAGACTCAGAGATTACATCCTGCAGAGTTACTACAATGAAACTGCATAATCTCTCCCTGCTGCTCCTACCTTTTGCTGACTTCAAGAGCATTTTACTCTGCATATAATCTCCCCAGAACACACCAAGAACTGGGCAGGGAGTGCTGGACTGTGAGCTCCATGGCTTTATCTGCTCAGTATTCTGATGGCAGTAGAGACTCTTTCCATCACTGTTAAACTTCACGTGGACAAAAAATGTAAAGTGCCTTGATTAGGAAAAAGCACAACACTTTACTGCTGAGAGGAATAGAGAAAACATACTTATTCTTGCCAACAGTGAATCATATGATAGTCATCACACTCACTTAAAGGAGGAGCTATGAAATGTTGTCATTCTTGCATGTTGTTTCAAGTTCATTTACTGGATCAACAGTAGTATGCTCTGCTCAGATATTCACTGACAGAGAAATACCCTGGGTGCACTATTTCCTTTTGTAAGACAAAAACTTGAGGGGCTACATTTGACAAAGGCTGAGGTGAGGTGTCTTCAAGCTACAGCTCCTGAACAATCAGTTAACACAGACCAGAACCTGGTACAGAAATACCTTGATAGAATGTGTAACAAGCACATAAATCATACTGCATGCTAATAGTTAGCTTTGGATGGATGAGTTCTGGATTTTGCTCCCAGCTCTCAGCTGCCATCTCCCAGTAGATAAATTTACCTGTTCAGGTTTGCTCATTTATTCATACAATAACATAACCTCCTTCTCATGCAAAGGTTTGGGAGATGGAATTATTAAAAGGGATATTTTTTAAATGTAAGAATGTTTCATTAGCTTTAGATTGACCAAAACTTATTAGCAAAGCCTTACAAAATAGGAGAGTGGAAGTATTCAATTTCAACATGCTGACTTTTTATATTGGTAAAAAGGAAAATGTTTAAGTTGGTGTGTGAAAAACCCATATTGTTCAGTTGAAAATATCTGGACAGCAGAATGTTTTCTTAAGAACTGATTTTTCTTTGCTCTACCTTAAATAAATGCATTTTCCAGTTCAACCACCAATAAGAAAGTAGAACTATATTATTTCAGAGGTCTATTAATTACAACAATCGTTGTTTTCAAATGTTCCAGATATTTGAATGAAAAGCATTGTATAGTTAAAGCCTTGCATTACTATGAAAAGAATGATAATGATGCATAAGATATGAGAAGTCATTTGCTATCCTTGCTAATGTCTCAGTAAGCAATCCAAATTCTGCAGGATAAGAAATTCTCCCAAGGCACAATGAGATACATAAATGAGAGTGAACAGCCCACTGGGAAAAAGCCCCACAAGCCTTTTAGTGTATGAAGGCATGTGCAAACATAATGGATTTCCCTTGATGTACAGCTGCTATCCATATATTTAGACTGGGGCAGACTGATAATGCAACTCTTTTTGCTACCTTGACTGCAAGTCTCACCTTGTAACACTGCTGCAAATCTACCCACAGGGCTTCTGCTATTGTTAGTGCTGTACTCATCTGCAAATTCTCGAAGACAGGCAAGAATTCAGTGTTCTCTATTTTCCATCCATGGGTGTTTTGCATCAGGTGGTGAGGCATGTGAAACAGCATGTGGCTATTTTTATGCCATTTGCTTAATGTAGTTATCTAGTCTTTCATAGTCTCCTGCAGTAACAGAGAGCACTCTGTCACACAAGAGACCTTATTTTCCCTTTCAGTCAAAAATTACAGAAGGAATCCTTAATGAGTGTTTCTTCAGAAAGTAGAGCTCGAGTTCACTTTGTAGAGGTGTTTGCAACTTATTTCAAACAATGACATAAAAGGTTTCATAAAAAGCAACTGGCTAGGCTTCAGCACCATGCTTTATGTATATCAGGAAACATGCAAATTGCCTATGTGGCTAGGTACAGTAGCTGGTTCTGACTTTCCACTGCAATCCATCTATGCAAAGTTTCAATATTTCAGCTTGGAGCAACAGGATCTCAGAGTCTCAGAGGGATGGAGAAAAACAGGATTTCAGAAATAAATATTGAACTACCTCTTACTAGTCTTACATTATTTATCTCATTACTGAAGTTCATTGGCAGTGCTACAAGTTTGATAAATTTCAATGCATTTGTACAGGTTGGTGTTCTTGGAAAAACAAAACAAAACAAAATGGTAAATATTGACAGCTGGCTCACTTTTGCATGAGCAGAATCTTTAATGTTTTGACAACCACATAACTACAACAACCTTTGAAAAAGCTGGGAAGTTAGCTTAAATCTTATTTTGCTGCAATAGTTCTTTTTGTAGTTTGAATCAGATTATT
>JAWWLV010000088.1:86592442-86629456 GCA_035041135.1 Platyrinchus mystaceus
CCTTTGAAAAAGCTGGGAAGTTAGCTTAAATCTTATTTTGCTGCAATAGTTCTTTTTGTAGTTTGAATCAGATTATTGACAGATGGAAGCAAACACTGCTAAATTCCTTCATTGAATCTGCATCTGATAAAAAAAAAGAAAATGAAGTCTATTAGATGACTCCGTAGCAGAAAAGCACATCCTAGATTCATGAGTCACCAAAGGATTAGCTGTGTAATTTAACACAGTCACATGGACTCGACGTTCTTTCTCTCTCCCCGCTGTGAAAGTTTTGGATCAATGTTCTGTGCTAGGCCCGCTGAGCATGCTGAAAATGCCATAGTCCTCTGGTGCTGCTCACTGATAACCAGCTGGTGATCATCACCCCACAGATGGCTTGCAGCAGGGATGGGGCTCTGAGGTCTTCTCAGAGCAGTTCAGGCAAAAATACCAGTTCAAACTATTTTTCTTTCAGCTGTCTGCTAACCCAGTGAACTCAGCCTTGTACAGAGCAGGGCATGCTCACAAGATCCCATCTGCCAGCAGCAGCACTGAAGGCCGGGAAAAATTAAAAAAAGCCAAAGACCTGTTTCTTTGCAGCGCGAATGTCGCCGCGCTGCTGAGGGAAGCAGAGCTCTCCCCTGCGGTGATCAGCAGCGCTGTGCTTTGCCTCGCCTCGCCAGGCAGCTTTTATCCGGCGCCAGCTTGTTCTCGAGAGGCTGGATTGCTCTCTTTGCCTTAGTCCTGTTTGAACGAGTTACTTGGTTCTAGGAGTACTTGTATCAAGAAAATCTTTGCATTGCTGAGTTAATCAGAACGAAAGAGGAGCTCATCTTTGCTGTGGGAAACATGCAGAAGGTGTTTTGCCTCTCCTGAGAATCCGTATCCCGGGTAAGGTTTTGTAGCCATTATCTCCCCCAGTACAGAGTGCTTTCCCTCTGCAGAGGATTTAAGTCGTGATCCAATAAAACCCATGTGGGCAGAAAAAGTCCTCTGCATACTCCACCCCATGGGGCAGCTGGGCAGTGTCCCTGCCCAGAGCGGCCAAATGTGCTCTGAAGTGTCCCAGATATTCCAGCTGTGGCTTAGCATTACCCAGAGACGGATGTTGTCTCAGACTGCCCACCATGGTACGGTGGTGATCTGGACACCAGAGCTTGCTGTGCAACTCCAGGTCACCTCAGGTCAGCGGGAAGCTGTGCCTAGACAGCCAGCCCTGCCTGCGTGCCTCTCCCCAGCTCACTGCACCAGGCGGCGGGCTCTGAGCCGGAGCCAGAGGAGCTATTCACCAAGGATAACATTCAAGGAAAATGCAGCCCTTTGTTTGCTTAATGAGTCACTGAGACGAATCAATTTATTATTTTTTTTTCCCCAAAAGTATAATGCACTATTTGTAAGTTGTTTGTGCATTGTTTGGGTGAATGATTTTCAACCTATTTGTTATTGCTTTGCCCCGGTTCTGTGCCCAGTCTTGGGTTTGGTGGGTACTGGTGAGATTCCTGAGCTCTGACTGGCTGAGGAACTTTTACAACACAAGCTTAAAGAACAGGAAGCAATGAATTTTGAATAAAGATTTTCAGCTAAATAAATACTTTTGAGGAGATTTGTGGAGCTTTTGGAATGCCAAACTGTCTAGCCATCATCTGAGCACTCTCAGTTCCAAGAAGCAACACAACCTTAAGAAGCAGGACTTAAAATGAACTTCTGTATTTCACATTAACTCTCCAGTCACTCTCTTAAGTAATTATTCTCTACTTTGACTACATTAATATCTGTTCAGTTTTTCCTGTTAACTTGTTTCTCATGGTAAGAATATAGTCTTACAGGCCAACTGTATAATTTCAAACACTTTCAGATTTTTGCTGCATATTTCTTTTCTTAGAAGATATCAGTGCATCAGCTGATATTTTTAAACCAAAATAAACACACTGTAAGGAAGTACATACTTAATAAAAGCAAGCACAGTTAAAAATAATGCATATTAATAGTCCCATTCTAAATAAAAAAGTATGAGTATTTTATGGAAATAAACCAGGTCATATCTGGGTTGTAAGTGCATCCTCTTTTTAGAAAAACAACAAACGGTAACAATTAGCACAACAATTTAATTGTGACTATTCTCTCAGCAGATATTTCACTATGCATGCCATAAAGTCACTACATCTTTCACTACAGCCATTTTGAAGTACTGTACTGACCTTTCTGCCTCTGGCAGCAGACAGAGACTGCAGAATTTCTTTGTTTCGTTCCCCAGACTGTTGATCAATGCAGATTATTTGACATCTGCTACATGGACCCACAACCTGAAATTTTAGTTAAAGAAAGTTCATGGCTGTATATCAAAGCAGTACAACATTGAACAGTACAAGCTTCCGACCATCATAATATCTTAAATGCATTCCTTTTGCATACCTTTCCTGTGGGCTTTTTATGCTTTCATCATGTAAAAGGTCAGGCCTGTTCACATAATGTAGTAGGCACATTTTCAAAGGGTCTGCTTGCAAAAATCTCACTGAATTTTTAATTCACTTTTTTCTTTTTTTAAGGAAAACTTTCCCAGAGACAGAATCTGAGAAATACCAGACATTTGCATACTTGTATTTCCTGATGGCTTCACTTCATCTCCAGGTTAGCAAGGCTGCTTGCCCAAAGGAGAACTGAATACAAAATTAAGCTAGTGCCTCAGGATTCAGCCCAAGGAGGACTGTTTTAGTGCAGCTGAGATGCACAATGTCTTTCGTATATGCATGGTGCTTGTAGATAATCAGAATGTAAAATGTGAATTTTCACCAGTTTATATAAACAGAAGCAATAATGGATCGATCCTCTATTATGTATTACATAAGGTGTTAGCATCCATATGTAATCATTCTTAATTTTTGTTTGAACTAAGATGTGCTTTTAGGGGGAAAAAAAAGGCAAACCTGCAACAAATTTCTTATTAAAGCATCAAAATGAAGGACAACATATTGCACTTTCACTTAACATTGCATTCCTAGCTTTAGCAAAGCTGTACATTATAGAAACTATTACAAAACGTATACAACAGAGGGCAATAGACCACGAATGTTCACTTGTGTTCATGTCCAGTCTTTTGGCAATCAATTGCTTTATGTGCCTAACAGTAACCAGTATTCTCTCATGACATGTTGGCTGAATATTTGCTGCAAACTCTACCTCAAAAAGGTGATTATTATTCAGTTTGTCAGAATCTCAATTATATTGAATTATGTTTGTCACAGGTCACATCACATTAGTTGGGTTTTTTTCACACGCTTCATAAATTTCATCTGCACAACCCATGCTGCCCATGTTTCAGGCAAAGCCTTGCAAAAATTAGTCTGTCTCCAGGAGTCAAAACACTTCATGATAGACTGGGACAAGGACAAGAGAGAAAAGTTCACACCTGGAATTGCAGGGCATCTATTGAAATTTCAGCCCACTCTTCTTCCTCAAAGGACTCTGGAGCACTGACGACAATGTTGGCACGGAAACGTTGGATTAATTCCTCTATTTCCAATGGCTTTTCCAATCTGCCTCATAGAGTTGACAGAGAAAAAGAAAAAAATAAGATTTGTTAACTATTTCTGGACAGATGATTGTGTTGTAAGAATGTAGTTCCTCATACGATTAAATAAACACTTCTCCAGAATAATCTGGCCTGTTTTATTACAAAGGCTGTGGAAACGGCACAAGGTATTTAACTATAATTTGTAATCTTTGAACTATGGTATGTAACCCTCTAGGTGGCTTCTTCAGAGCTGTAACCTGGAACCGTAGGTGTGAAAGCATACAGACAGGTGACTGTGAACAGTGCTTATGAGAAAATTCCTTATTCATTATCATATGTAAGGGTAAGGTAACAAATGAAAAGATCTTTTGAATTAGCAATTATTTGACTTTTTAATTGTTTCTAGAAAAAAAAGCTTCTAGAACAGAAGGCAAATAGAAACTTATTCTGCACATGCTGCAATGGCAAAAGGGACAAAACCAGCAGTTGCTGAAGGTAAAAAAGGCCAGAAAAGTCATTTTATGAGAGAATAGATCCCACATATTATTATTATTATTATTTGCCTTTGGGATGCAGCAAATTGCACTGAAGGATAAGTGTTTAAAAAAAAATATTAATCTCTGTGTGGTGATATTTCCACCTCTTTACAAGCATTTGAACTGCCAGTGTTGATTTGTGTCACTGTGGAGAACATATAAGAGACAGACAGGGCAGCGGACTGCATACAAATATCAGATATCTGGCTGCATCTTTGAATTGTAATTCATTCTTCTTCTACAGGAGAATTTGACCAGTAGCAGAGAAAAAAGACAGCCCTAAAATTTGCAAGAGAGTTCTCTCAGTGGCATTCTTAGTGGAGTAGAACACTTCTTTTTGCATTAAGTACTAAGGACATGAACAATTTTTGATACTCCATCAGCTGTAGTTTGACAACTTTTGGATATGACACCTTACAGCAGAGGCAGAAACCTAGATAAGTAATGAAGAGAGAAGTTTCTGTCCCAAAAACAAACAAACCAACCAAAACAAAACAAAAAAAGTAAGGACATACATTAAAATGAGGAAAAACATGTAAAATCAAAATAACAGGGAAAGCTTCACATCAAGCAGTCTTGGTAGAAGAGGCATGTAAGGTGAAAAAAAGAGCAGGCTTTTATTTAAAATAGTCTGGATGATCTTTAGCAGACAAAAGTGCATAAGGATAAACTGCCTGTGCAGACTTAGTTAAACCACAGAAGCCCAGCTCCACCAAGTCTCCACCATTCACAAGGGCTCCAGAAGTGTGGAAGGTGGGATGGGAAGCTGAAGGGCTACAGGTTTTCCCTCTCTCACAAGTAATCCCACAGCTGAGACACAATTTGTAATAACTGCAGGAGGTGGAAACCAACAGGAGGTGTAGATTATGCCAGTGGTCATACAAACAAGGAGGTAAATAACAGTTCCTACGTTCAGTTATGCTGCTGTGCTTCCTGGCTTTGCTGTGGGCTCTTGGAGCTTGGGTGCTACGTAGCCTCTAGTTGTGAATGTATTTTTTAAAATATAAGTGCCTGCCGCCCCAGCCTGTACTGGTGTGGTCATCAAAAACCCCTGCAGCCTCAGAGCTGGGCCTGCAATGTCCTCAGCCAGCTGATGAAAACTACTCCCAACTTCTGCTAATGTACCCCCTGCTTCTGAACTCAAAGACTGCAGTGACCCTACTCCTGGTCTCACTGCTTTCAACCTGCTCAGGTTCACTTCCAGAATACTTCACCTCTCTTGTGCCTACCTCCACCTGTCAGAACTGCTTAGAATTACTTGCCAACATGTATCTAAGTAAATTTCCATTATTTCTCCTCCCTCAAAATAGGCATTGGTTGGATGCATTGACAGGCACCTCCATCCTTCCGATCTCAACAAGGATATGCTTTGAAAATCAGTGTAATTTGCCAGAGTCAGTGTAAGTACTTTGGACTTGTCATGGCAATGAACTCTGCAATGAAGAATGCACTAGCTATATTTAACAGGTCAACTTTAAAATAAATATGTATATCTTCAGGGGCATATTTCTAACAGGAACATTTAAGCATTAGGCCAGGCCATGGAGATTTTCATGGAGGTGACCAGTAAAGAAAACACCAGAGAGACTACTGTTTAAATGTACACGTAGCTCTCCAACAGTATGATACATTCTAATTTTTAACTGAATTGCTGTTTCTGTTTTAGATCACCTCTCAAGAGCCAAGTGCAAACTGGAAGATTCGTTTTTACTTATGGAAGATACAAAGAGATATTGTGAAAACTTATTTGAAAATTGAAATTGTTTTACAAAAATTAGCAACTTTCCATTGAAGAAAAACAAACCCACATGATGGGAAGCTAAATAATACTTTCCACAAACCCCCCAACTTTTAATGAAGACCCATATGTGGATCATCTGACACTGCATGTTTTACCAAAGTTTTTTGTATTCCATTGTCCTCACTTGCTGTTCCTTATTCTTCATCTTTGCACTCAAATCCCATATCTGGAAGGTTACTCACTGAGTCTCACCATGGTAAAAGCCCAGTCTGAGTCAGGTATGTCTGTAAGAAGTGTCCTCCCAAGCAGATGTAACCCAGTCAGTAAAGTGTTAAAGAAGGCAGTAATTCTCACTGAGCAGGGGTAGTCAAAAGGCTGAGAGATGGACTGATTCAAACCTTTTCCACACATTTTTCCCCACAATATTAAAAAATTGCCCGACTGTTTTCTCCCAAAGTAGGAAAACCCTCAGACCTCCAGTGGTCTGTATTGATGCTTCATTGGTTTTAAATCCTGAAGGTATATATATATCCTCCTACAGATGTTCCTTCTCTACTCAAAGCAGAAACTTCAATGCAGGGGTTATGTTTGGTGGGTGACTAAGAGGAGATAGGATGACTCCAGGAAGAGGCAGGGAAGTTTTGTGAGATAGGAAAAGAGGGCTCACAAACTCCAAGGCTGTGGGATGCACAGCTATCATAGAAGCCTTAAGGGAAGGTTTTCTGTGGAATTTGAAACTGTCCTAGTTATATTCAAGAAACAACAATTTCCTATTGTCAGTATATGAAACTTTGGTTGGTAATGGGTTTGCTACCTTTGAACTGTGGGCTGACTCAGTGTTTCATTTGCTGCTTCTATCTCCCACTTTTGTATAAGTAAAGCCAAGTTCAATTAAGAAATGAAATTATTCCAATCCTGAAAGTAGTTTTAAAGTATTTCTGTTGTGCATGTTTACTCTAAATCCTAATCATTCCTACAGGAAAGAAATAGTTCAGCCTGGAGTAAGATCTTGTATTTTTACCTGCCAGTTTATTTATGCTGAGAAAACCTATTTATCCCTGTTCTTCTGACAAATAGAAACTGGCTGGTTCCAAATAATCTTTTGCCACCAAATCATTTGACAAAAATTTAAGTTTTCCTAAAGATGACCGGTAGACAGATTATGTTCAAGGATTTAATCCAAATTTCCAGAAGTCATTCAAGAATTAGTAATTACACCAGTTTAGTAGCTATATATTTGTTGACACTGAAAGATAACTATTTATAAATTTCCACATAAACCAGCTATATTCGTATCTTATGAAAAGATTCTGGAATCCAACATCACTGAGAGATATTTGGAGACAGAAGGCTCTTACCTTGCAGAAATGTGTTCTTTCAGCTGCAGAATGCTTGCCACATTTATCAGGAGGTATTGTGCTTCATTCACAAGAGAGAGTGAGATGTTTTTAGCAGATGATGGACCTAAAAAAATCAATCCAACATTCTAAAATGACCATTAAAATTAGTAATTTTACCTCATCTTTCCTTTGACCTTACTTATTCTCATTAAAAATTTATTCATTTGGTTCCAGATACTAAGGAAACACTCCAAGAATCTCCTCAAAGCTGTAAATGATAATGATGCAACGTATTTAGAAACCGAAACAGAGCTGAAATTTTATGAAATTTGTAAAACAACTTACAAGAGCAGTATCTATGTATTTTCGATGCTCTTTCAATTTCAACGGTCTTTCAATTATTTTTATAATGAAATTTAGTCTCTCCAAAAATTATTTGATTCTTAGATTTTTCATGATCATTTTCCAAAATGATCATTGAGTTTCCAGACAAAATCATGATCATGATGATAATGACCTCCCACTGCCCCCAGACTGGCGTATCTGTACATTTTCACCAAATTTAAAAAGTAGAAGGGCAGCAAAAAGTCAGTTTGGGTATAAATGTATCTACTAGATCAATAATGGATGTCTCTTTCAGCATTTATCAAGCTATGTACTCAGTAGAAAGTCCATGAACCTGATGTTTGCATGAGGAATCACAAATACTTTTAAGAATGACAACATACCTTTTGTATTTTTCTGATGTGACTTGCTTTTCATGTCTGAACTTTGTCTTATCAAGCGACATGGACGACCAAGAAACATAGAGAACCAGCCGGCAATTCTTTCTCCACAGTCATATGTTTTTACCCTATTATGAGAAAAGGGGGACTTAAAATTGGATTGCCCAAACACCAATTTGTAAAACAGAAGGCAAATTGCAAAGACGTTTATTCTGCTTGTTTCAATACAAAATACAGAATCCGTATGGTCTGATGAGGGTTGGATGTGAAGTTACTTTTGAAGTTAACATTCACGAGATCTAATTTAGTTTTATACAGAAAATTACTACGGAATAAAGGATTAAACAATCACAAAGTTCAAGACACTGAAGTACAGGAAGTGGTAGCTCATGTAACAACATTATAATACAGTACTATGAAGAAGTCACACTCTGGTCTGTGCTTTTTACTAAAACAGAGAGGAGTGATCTGAGATGAATTTAAGATTGCCCCTCTGTATGTAATTTTGAATGATCCCATCAGGTGCAATGATGTCACTTCCCTAATTTAATTCATGTTCATACAGACATTTCACACTAAAACATGGCTCCACTTACAGAGCCCACGTACTTCTGTATCTAAAGATGATTTACATTACTTGTAAAATGTTTAGTAAGTTATGGAAGCTAGCAATAGAATTTCCTTCTTTACCTGGATACAAGCTTTCCTAGAGGGATTTTGAGATCACCTCTCATTCCAAGGAGGCCACAGATCAGACATTGGGAAGTGATCCTATTTGACATTAGATTCCTCAGCCCTGAGTAAACTTAACACCAATCTTCCAAAGTCCAAGCATCTAGTTTAAGTTAGTTGTCTGGGTTCCTCTCACAGATAATGGAAAGAAGTAAGTAGTTCCCATCTCTATTAGATCTCAGGATGGGATGAATTTCACTGTGGGAGGGTTCAACTCTCTCCACTGACTACAAAAGGAGGTTTGATTGATACCAAACTTTAAAATTGCATAAGCAGGTAAGAAGAATGCAAATTCTAATGCTGATCTAGGGAGGAGGCTTGTAGCAAGGAAAGTGGAGTAGCTGTGGTCCTATGCTCACCTTGTTGTCCTACCCATCCAAAGAAGTTAATCTGCATGGAGACCATCTGCTCTGTGAAACAAGTAAACAGCTACACACAGCAAAAGATGCTAAGCCCAGGATTGAGAGAGGAAGTAGCTTGGCTTTATGAAATGCTTTGTAGGGTTCAACTGAATTACACTGGTAGAAAGCCAGCACAAGTGAAATCAAGGAGATTTTATAATCCTGTGGGGATCAGATATCTCTTCAGCACTTGTTCTGAATTTTGAATTATGGTGTAGCTTTGCCTCCATCTCCCCACTCTGAGAATGGACAGTTGTCAACCACAGCTGCATCTAGCCAGTGATATCCTAGAACGGAAATGGTACTCTGATACTATGAGATACAGGCACTGTGTCAAGAAAGAGGCCAAAAGGTGAATGTCCACATGAAATTTCATAGTCTGAACTGAGTGGTTCTTGTGTCCTTGCTGGTCACTGTGCTAGAGAGAAGGCTGCTAATAAGAAGACATAAATGTTCCATGGTAACAATACAAGTGGAAAAAAATCCCAAATATTTTTTGCTACCCTAACAGAGGTGCTAGGGGTGTTTAAAATATCTCCTGAGCCAATTGCCTCTAGTAGCCTGTTGAGGATTAATACTGCATAAATCAGGACCGCAATTTTGCCCTCTTTTTGTATACTTATTATCTTCAGTCACTGTGGCTGAGTTAGAGACCCACACCATTCTTGGTTTTTCATCAAATGTCACTGTGTAATTTCTGTATCCCAAGACTCCTGTGTTTTCAAATTGCTGTCCCTTATTGTCAGACCATTTTTTGAGCATGTACAATCATCTCTTCAAGGTCTTAGGCAAAGTCATTCTGTTGTAGCTCAATTCTACTTGTTTTCTGTGTTTATTTTGTGGAGTATAACTTTACATCTGTCAGCATTACATTTCATTTGGCACATGTCAGGCAATTTATAAAGGAGAGCCCTGTTTCTCTCAGATTTTACTTACTGTTTGCCTTGAGTTCCCCACTCATCTTTCTGTTATGTCATTTAGCTTCAGTGTGTTACAACTGGTCCCTCTAGCAGGGTAATTTATAGAACAAGAAACAAGGACAGATGAAGTCTGAATATTGATCCCAAGGGATATAATACACACAAAAGGCTCAGTTCACCTTGTTCTTAACTACACCTTTGTCTTCTTCTACCACTGATACCCTTCCCTATCTCTTTGATATTGCGGCCTGTCAGAGAGGGTTGTGTAACTATTTCAGTAGAGCAGTAAACTTGAGCATTTAGGTTATTCTGCAACATCAATAACCTTAAAAACACTCGCTTCTACTTGTATCTGTCCACTGTTAGATATTATACCAGAAAGCCATGTCCTTCTGATATGAGTATCACCTGCTGATGGACAACCCCTGCTGAGATGAAGACTAACACTGATGAACTGCTTCAGAAGGGAAATTTGGGCTCATTAAACTTTAGTGGCTGCTGTAAAATTAAACTTATTCACATGACTGCTTGCAGATTCTACATTATGTACTTTTCTCAGGTATCTCAATCTAAATTCAGAGTAAGCTTACAGAACTGGATGACATCACAGCACCAGAGTGCAGAATTAATAAATGGAAAATGGCCTCACTAGGGGTTTCTTTTGAATAAAAGCCTTTTAACAAAGACTTTTGGTCCCACTGCTCACCTCAGACACTTTGCAGAAAAGACCCCAGACCACAAATCACCTCTTGCCCTACTGTAAAGCACTGCTTTTCTTGTATCATTGGCCCCAGACGCTCCCCTACGGAAACACTGGAACCTGGCATAAAGTACTGTTGGATCTCTGAGCAGTTTTAGAGCCTCATCAATGTTGTCCATTCATTCTCCCTAACTTCCTGTTTATTTATTTGCTAATCATAGTCCAGTCTCTGCAATTTGCCTTGCATATCGCCTTTTTTAATCACTCTGTCCTTTTCTTCCTCTTCAGAACTCTAAGCAGTGTTCCTTGAAAATTCCCAAGTTGATACAATAAAAATCACACAGTCAGTTACATGAAATAGAAGGTACAATAAATAGTATGGCAGCAAATTTTATGCACACAAAGAGAAGGATAACCTAGGCTATTTTACAGCCGGTAATAGATGGGCTTACCATGGGGAGGCTAGGGATGAGTCAACACTAAGGGAAGTGGGACAGATGGTTAAAACAAATGACTCTTGTGTGAATTCCACTACCTGAGGAAAATACACTTCTGAGAAAAAGATCCTCTTTATCATCTGAATAGTTAGTAGAAAAGAAGGAGAGGATCATTTTCTGCATGGCTCCATGGGGAAACTGCCAGGTCTTCTGATGGCTTGTTTATGTGTTACTCGCAGAGAAGCAAACGTAGAGGGTTAGAAAGAATTAGTATACCTTGGTTAAAGGAAGACATAAATCTTTAAGTAGCTCTTTAAGTGTCTCTTTTAGTTTGAGTTACCAAGAGGCTCGTTGAAAAGAAACATAGTAGATAATGCAAATGTACTTTAGGAGGGCACTTGATACACTGCCACTCAGAAAACTTAATGAGACTGGAGGAAGTCCTTACAAAATGTGATGGATAAACACTTAAGTTCACTGATAGGAAATAAATTTATTCATAATGTTATATTTCAGTGCAGTGGTATGTCTCTTGATTAGAATTAATGTTATTTAACATACACATCTGTGACCATCCTAGGATTGTTAAGGGAACACTGATCAACATGGCTGGTCAAAACAAAATTAGAAAGGGTTGTAAATATGGAAAGCTGTTTATAACTTCAGAAGGTTCTGGCAATTTTGAATCCACGTAGCATGAAATGGGCAAAGTTGCCAACATCATTACTATTGAATGAGGGAACTGAATTCAAGTCCAGCTGAGGCCCTCAGTTGACATTTGGAAGTAACTGGGAACACCTTCTCCTTTTCTCACGCTTGGAGCAAGTGAAAAAAAAAAAAAAAAAGAACTCCCTTATTCAAGTGAGTACTAAGTCATTTTACTGTACCATCCTTCCTCCCCTTTTCCATTTTTATTATTTTTCACCATTTTCTATCAGACATGCCAGGCATGCCAAATTACCTGTTTAAATGTCTTCTCCTGGTCCACTAAGACATTCATTGCTTTCCACCTCCCTGCCTCTTTTTTAAGGACTTCTGCCACTGTGTGTTCATCTGTTCATGTCCTGAGTGTCACTACAGTGATTTTCAGCTTCAATATCCCTCTGCTCTCACTCACCTGTGTGAACAGACTTTACTCTCACAGACCACAGCCTCTTTTTCAGTATTGTCTTCTAGTGATACAGATATTGGGTCCATGCCTAGATGGGCAGAGGAAAAGTAATATTTAAATAAAACTTCTATGAAAACTTGTAGGGTCATGAAAAGTTCTTATTTTTGCCCCTGCTCACAATCACAGCAGCCTCACAAACAGCAAATCAAAAAATCCTTTTTTTTTTTTTTTTTTCTAGAATTATATTCTCTGCCTGCAGGTGGCTCCAAATGATAAAGCAAAGTGTAAAGGCTGCAGACGACCTTGGTACTCAAAGCATATTAAGGAATATACAATTTCAGGTTTGATTAAATTCATTCTCTGTTTATCTCCGGCAACAAAACAGGCATAGAATTACTGCCTCAGCTACAGTTACTGTTGAAAGGATGAGTTTTCATTCTATTGGACCCTCTGGCAAGCCAGGAGATTACATTAAACACTGATGGGTTGGGTTTTTTGGAGTAGTGGGATTGAGCGATTTGAAAGATGAAAGATGGAGGAAGGGGAAAAGAAAAAAGAAGCACAGTCTCTTCAAGGAAAGAAATATAACGCACCAGAAAACTACAATTATTTAAAAACGAAAGGTATAGAAACTTCTAATGAGAGAATTATTCCCATTTATTCATCTTCAAGTTTAAACTAGATGAGAAATCCCTAGCAATGGTCTATGTTAACAACTTCTTCCACATTTTTCTTATCTTGAACAAAATGAGCCAAAGAGATGGTAAGGGTACTGTAGAAGCAAAAAGAAAAACTGTACTATTTTTCTCTCTGTTAATTGAAAACAATAATCTTTAATAAAGAACAAAGGGTTTTACTGTGTGGCTGCAAAGAACCCAGCTTTTCCATTATACTGCAACATATACCAGCAAAGACTCGGATCCCCATTTCCCAGCATTATAACAGCATGTTTTGATTTTACTTACTTCTTCCTGTTTACACTGTTGTAAAACAAATAAGAATCAAGTCCTACCAGCTTTGTGATATGGTGAAATCAAGTTGTTTTATTTTCTTCTGAAGAGTAATGAAATGTAGTTCAGATTCACTATAACAGAACTATCAGCTCTGTTCCAGGCATGTTTTACAAAAGAGAAAGCACTCTACTTCTTTAGTTAATGATGTTAGTATACTTCAAAAGTGAAGGCAGAGGGGGAAAAGTTAGGCTCACTCTAGAAAATAATACATGTAATAAATGCTTTGAGCTAGCCTGCAACAACGTGAAAAAGATGCCAATGTTATTACTTTATTGACTAGAACTAATGCTCTTGGACTTTGAAACAATTAAACATTAGTATTCCTTTCAAATGATTCTAATTCCATTCAAACTGGAAAAGATGATTTTGACAGGTTTCATCCTGTATGCACCCTTAACTGTTATATCTTTTAAAAATACTTTCTAAGAAAGGCATACTCAGAAAATTTCTTAAAATACAATTTCAGGGCTTTAAAAAGCCTTGCTTTCATACACCAGCAAGTGTGTTACATTTTTATTGAACAGTACACATTTTACAGCGATGTTTAGGTCAGTTAAACATTGTTAATTACAATTTTATTCTATCTTAAGGCAAAAAAATAAAGTAGAATATTGCCAGTTAGTAAAATGTAAAAGCTGTCATTCTCCATGGTCATTTGCTTGATAATAAAATTCACAGATGTGCTCACAGTATTAATACAAAAAATATTCTTATCGTTATAGCTCCTATTTTCAGTCAATGAGAAAAATTAGAAGTCTGTTATTTCAATAGACTGAAATATAAACTATTCATGTATATTCTTTCATCAGTGTATGCACTTAATTCCCATTATTTTTATTGGCAGTAACACACTACTATCTGAAGGCACAATAAAGTGTAATTAGTTGCTCAGTTTTGCTAGCATCTTTCTACTTCAACATTTTAAAGGGCCTCCTCAACACTCAAAATTTCTCCCACTGTGCAGTGGCAAACTAGGGCCCAACTTGCCAGAGTAATGCTGATTGTTATCTAAAATGGAAAGAAAAACGTTAGTCTTTTACAGAAATGCATTTTCAGTCAAATTCTGTTCAGCTGACTTTTGTGTAGGTCAGGAACAAACCCAGTGTAATTTGTGCCACTGTGTATTTCATGGAGGGGGACAAGATGATTTCTCTTGATTCCCACTCAAGTAATACAACTTCCGGAAACAAAGGCACTCTCCTGCCCACCTCTAAGTTGCTGGGAGTCTAACCACTAGCAACTTCAGTTGAGATTCAAGAAGTTGTTTTTTATCCATGGGGGCTGACTTAGAGTTAGGTACACTGATTTTCTCTAAGTGGGTTCTGTCAGAGCAAGGGTTTATTATGCTCTTCGCATAAAAAAAAAGGAAATGCCTGTTAAGAACCACATAACCTAAGAAAATAAGTCTGACAAAATTAATAGATGCAGTTTCTCAAAATTTCTCACTCCCTCTGCTGAAGAAAAGTACAGCCAGTGAGACCAGGCATAAGCTTTTTCTTTCCCTCTGCTCTCACCCCCTTCCTCAGGTATCAGGGAAATACCTGGAGTTCCCCAGCGGCCATGCAAGCCAAGTAGTTTTGCAGGCATGCCAGGGAAACATCCTAAGCCTTCAGGCAGTTTCGGCCTTGTGTAGAGCCCCACTCTGCTGTCCTTGCTACCCACAGTGGTGGCAGGATTGCACAGCTGGTCCAGTTAGACAGCCAGTCTGCTCATTCAAGTCTTGTTTTCAGATGGGCTACACAAACACCCAACAGGCAGGGGTTAAAGAAAGAACCTGAAATGGCGTCTGAGCACACAGAGCATTCAGTAAAAGGTATTAAAGTAGTTACTGTCACACTAAATCATGCTGACAATTTTATTTCCTTGAACAGAGAAGACTGAGAATATTAAACCATATTGAAATAAAATAGCCATAAACAAATTTTCCACTAATGAAAAGTTCTATAGGAAAAGGAAAGCGTGTGCCTGGAGGGGGGGGAGAGAACAGACTCATTATGTTTTAAAAGTGGCACAGATAAAGTCTTCGCCGTAACCTAATAGTAACAGCAAAATGTTCTTAAAAAAGGCCCTGGCTACGTGGGATTTGCCCCACTCATCTTTAGGCACTTACCAGAGGCACCTATTCCAGCAGCACAGTTGCCTTAGGCTCTCCCTGTTGGAGAGAGACACCTCCAGACACCTCCAGACAGCAAAGCCCGCTCTAGATGGAGATCTGTGCCAGAGCCTGCTCTCACAATGAGAAAAGCGCAGCTGACAGCAGCGAAACTGGCAGAGAAAACAGAGTCATTACAGCCTCCTTGCAGAGGAGCAGGAGGGAGGCAGCTGGCTTGGCTGCAGTTGTTACCCAGTCAACTAGGATCCTCTGGGTTTTCACATTCACTAGAGTGAGGGGATTCAGTAGAAGAGAAGAACAGAGAAACTCTGCATGGGGACTGTGAGTGCAGGGGGAAGAGAGATGGAGGAAACAAAACTCATCTTGGAAAGATGCATGCTGCTGTAGCTGAGGAAAGGCAGTTTGGGTGGGAGGCATTCCATGGGAGAAATAACTCACAAAGCAGCCAATCTGGAAGAGACTGGAGGTGGCTGTTAGTCAGCAGGCTAAGTGCTACAAATCTGAAATAAAATTAGCCACTGACACAGGCCAATGAAGGCTCTGAGCTGCAGAACACCTCGCATGGCTCAAGCAAGTTCTACTGTTCCCTGCCACATGGATCGCTGCTCCAGCCTCACATGCAGTATTCAGCCTCAGGTCCTAAATTAGCAACAAACCACTGACAGGCTGGTGAAAGAGGTGACAAAAGCAGCAGTGATTAACATGTGATTTTCAAGGAAAGAGTCAACTTGTTAAATTAAACTTGACTGCCATAAAATGATTTTATGAAATGATATGACACTGACACATGTATATGAAGGGATAAAATAAAAAATTAAAAATTTAACACCAACAAACAAATCATATGTTTAGACTGCTGGAAAGAAGAAAGAAAACAAAATAAATATTGGAACAACTTCCTGTAGATTTATCTGCTCAGTCTTACCCTGCTGGTTTGTATGTACTCCCATCACTGTGCTATCTTAGGAGCAGTAAGCTCTGGAATAGACTCCCCAAGGAAAAGAGAGCCATTATCTCACTGTCAAGCATTACAAAAAATGCCACAGGTTGCAAGAACACCATGAGAGTAAAAACCAGCAGGACTATTATAAAAGAGGTCCCAGACCACCTCATGGGCTAAGATTTTGGTATCTAGAGTCATTATACAAAGAATAAAATGACTCTGCTCTTACATGCTGGATGTACCTAAGCAGGCTATAAATAAATGCCAAGGACATTATTGTTAGAGCACACTGGAGATCTGACCAATTACTTCTGGTTGCAAGGATAATCCATAGACTTGGACAATCAATTCTGTGTGGAAATGGTTCTCACTTACGTCAGAAAGAAGGTGACTGAAAAAACAGTGAAAACTCCAAAAATGACACAAAATAAAATGTTGGATTTAAAGGCAAATTTCACCCTGGCTCGAACTATGGCAAGACATTGCAAATCTCAGAGAGAAATGGGTACCTTGACTCTCATTTTTGCCTGAGAAAACTTCTTCCTGACTTTTTGAAGTATGTCACTACAGGTGTTATTGACAGGTGAACATACTAATGGATATGCACTTGTCTGAACAAGTACTAGGAAGGAAAAAATGACAGGCGGACTTAGAATAACAGAATGAAGCAATCGAAAGGCCTAACAGAGTTGAACTTCTGAAAATGTGAAGGACAAACAGAAACAGTTTTGATAAGACATCACACTGTGTCTGCAAGCAAGAATTATGTGTAGAAAGGGAAATGGTAAGGAACTGAATTTCTAGAAATAACTAATTCTGAAGCACTTGATAATTTAAAAGTTGTGGGAGAAGGCTGTCTATGCAGCTGTACTAAAAAATTTGAGATGTAAGGTGCTCCACATAGAATTGAAATTAATTACTGGTGTCTTTTCAAAGAAATATTATAGAGGGAAGAGTAGAAAGCAGCAGTGTGTGTGCCAGTGAGCAAGTCTGGAATCCCTAAGAAGAGAGTAGATTGTGTTTGGGATCAGAAGTACACAAAAAAAATCACATGATTAGTGGAAATGTCCAAACACACATCTGAGAAACCTTTTTCAGACAAAGGGAACCAACTGGTCAGATTTAATTCTACGGTGAGTTCTCAGACAGTTGGAGAGGACAACAACTGTAAGGTACAAACAGAAAGGTGACTGTAGCTATAGATCCACTTATATGGATTTCTAATAAAGGCTGAAAAATCTTAAGATAGGTTCCCTTATTTTACTCTAGCTGCTGAAAATGTGAGCACATATATTATTAATGGTTAAGACATAGAGGCTGAGTAAATGTTAGACCCCAGGGAAATGATCAACATCATTCAGACACATGCAAACTCGGCATTAATAATGACTTTTGTGGAATACAAACCTGTTCCAGTGCTCAGTGCCAATGGGTATTGATAAATCCCAAGAAGCTCAGAAATCATGAAATATTTGCCTGCTAGTGCAAGTATTTAACTGAGCTAAATAATGTCTGGTCCTTATTTTAATTCATATAACTTCCACTGGACTCTACCCATCTAATCCCACAGATGGAAGGAGGAAGAGAATATAAAATGTGAAGATCTTTGTCCAGGGTGTTTACTGTGGAGCTTCTATTCCTTTAACTTTGCAGCAATAACAGTCCCTTCACACTTTGGGACTGTGGAGAGATACACTAGCCAGTAAATTTTCACATCTATCTGTTCCTTTCTCCATCCTGGAGCATCCACTTTATGATTGCACATGGGGAATCACCGTCTACTCTCTGCCCACCCTACAACAATTTAGAAACTCCCCCAGGGCTGTGTATTACAGCTGGGGCTTTTATTGCCCACAGCTGGCACAGAACTTGTCCCTGAAATCAGTAAGCATGCACAGCATTCAGTAGTTTGGTGGGTGCATACCAATAAAGAAGGGAAGAAGAGAACATTGTTTACTAACCTTCTGCCTGAATAACCATAATTTTTTGCTTCAGATCAATTGAAGGATTTATAAGACACAACCTTGGCTCCTGCTTCTGAGTCATGCAGACTCCATTCTGGTTTACAACCATCCAGTTTCGGTCGTACAACAAACCCTGATTTCCCACCGGCCATTCTGTAACCTGGGAAAGCAGCAAGAAGGGATACAAAGGTTTAGAAAATGTTGGTTTAGAAAATGTTGGCTGCATTAATAGATTCATGATGAAAAGAAAAGAGAAGAGAAAGACTCCATTAATGAAACTCTTTGCAATTAGGAAAATTTGAACAAGACAATGTCAGCCTTTTATAAGAGAAACCTTAACTGCAAATCAAAGATAAAGATATCACTGCACAAAGCTGACAAAACAAAATCAAATCACTCTAATTTGTTACATATTATCATACACTTTGATTTAACAGAGCTATAAGAATAAACAATCTCCAAAACACTCTGAAGACTGTTTTCAGTTTTATACCCATCCATTTTTAGGACCTCTTCCCCCAGCAATTTTCATTTAACTTACAAAGCACAGACATTTCACAGGAGTTTTATAAATTAAGGCAAAACCAAACAAACAGTAAGCAAGGAAAATGTGCAATTCAAAATTCTAAACAATATTGTTTTTCATAAAATGGGAACCACTTATCAATGAATCCATCTGAGAAAACCTCCACCACTGAAGCTTCTGGTTTGGCTGGGAATAGTTTCTCCAGATTCCCTTATAACAAAACATATTGACTTCTTTGCTATCTGTCCTTCCATCACTTCTATAACACTCTTTACATCCAATAGCCCACACAAGCATATTGTCCTTGCTTTCACGCACATTTTTTCTTGCGAAAAGAACATCTGTTTCTGATGCTACACAGATGGTAATCTTGAAATCCAAAAAGAGAGCAATTTTATTAATGCCTTTGGGTGATAATATCTGCTTTCTCCTCCAGAATGTTAAAATATTAATACCATTCTTTTAACATAAAGCTGGCCACTTAAACATATTCTTCAGCTCACATATGCTTTCTAGTCATATTGATTATGGAGAAAATTGAACTTGGTTGAATTCTTGTAGAAAAGCTTAGTACAGCTCACATGAATTAGCTGACAAAAGACTTTAGCAAAAAATATTGAGTAAAAGATATGTCAAGCACAGCCTGATGCTCTGAAGAAAAGCATGGCTGGAAGCATGGCTGGTTAGTTTAATTAAAAATCACATTTTTGTTTATCATGTGCTCTCTCCAAAACTCTACAGAACCCATAAAAACTTTTCCAGTTTTTATAGAAGCCTGCAGCAGTAGCTTGACACTGACAGCCTGACCAGAGAAAACTGAAGGCAGGCGTTCTAGGACTAAAAACTTAAAGCATCAAAGCTGAACTCTAAATAATTTGGCCACCGTGCTACCAACTATATTGAATACAGAAAATACATGGAAAAAATTTTAAGAGAAGAAATGTGTTTTATCAACCTATTTGACTTATTACTTGTCAGGTTTTTTTAAAGCAAGTATGAATGAAAAAATTCAGTGATAAAGAGAAACTTTATGTCTGACAGTGTCATCTGAAACCCTATTGTCCAAGCACCTTGAACTGCCATCACCTAAGTTATGTGAACTTTTGCCCTGTCTTTTTAGGAGAGAAATCATAGCCCAAAGATTGCAATATCAGCTGAAGAACAGACTTTTGTTCTTACTGGAAATTATTCTTTGGAGAGACCAGTATTTTTGGTTATCCTATATAATTAGACTACAAAATGCATTTGAACAGCTGGTGATCATCTGAGAGCTGCAAGAATTTCCTGCTAACAAATCTCCCTTCCAAAACAGAAGATCACTAATTGGTAATAAATCCTCCCATGGATCCAACAGATCTTTGCAGTATTTACAATATATAAAGAACAGAATAAACTAAAAAGGCAGAAAAAAGACCACAAATGTTCCTAGTTCCCTATTGTAATATTCAGCTGTTTTGATTCCACTTCAGGACAGCAATTTTATTCAGGAAATAGCTTAAGTGTTTGCTGGCCCTTCACTGAAGGCAAGAGGTTTTATGAGCAAAACAAAACATTCTCTTTAATCAGAGATTCAATTACCTTTTACATTCCGACAGGTATTAAAGGGTAAGCCCAGCTAACTAGGTAACTGATATTTCAAAATAATCAACACATACCACTCAGAATACCTCTGATAGGTCCAAAATAATGGCAACTAACTCCATGCTTCACTCCGAGATGCAGCCTTGGATGGAGAGTTGCAGATGGTTCTGAACAGTCAGGGCTGGTTTGTTGTTAATACTGACACTGGAGATGAGCATGGAAGAACATACTTATTTCTGTTCTCAGCACTTCGGCTTGAGACCTGTGCAGGCCATCTCGCGCTGTTATTTCAGAGTCTGAAGGAATTGTTACATAATTCAAGCAACTGAATAGAAAAGTTCGGACAAAATCTGCCTGCTCTGCTTTCATCTGACACATGAGAAGAGTGGTTCAACTTGGCTCCCTCCCATTACGCCTGAGTTCTCTGCTGAAGACCAGCAGATATGACACAGGCTGCAAGGACAATCCACATCCCACTAAGATCAGCAGCAGGAGGACAGGCAGGGCACTCAAATGTCCCTGAATACCTATACTCAGACAACCAATACAGTGCAGTAAAGCAAGTGATGACACTTACTGCGAAGTAAAATGATGCAGGTTAGCATATGTGGCAGTGAGCAGTACTGCATTATATAGTTTCTAACATGATTCCCTGAAGTTGTCTGGCCATCTCTGACTCCTGAGACAAATTAGAAGGGGGAGGACAGAAGTAAAGCAAGGAGACCATGATTTTACTGACAGATGCTAGCATACACCTTCATTACCAGCATGGCAGATGATGATGCATCCCAGCATCATTCAATATAAGGTTCTCTACCTGTCAAAAGCAAGGATCATTGCATAGTACAGGCAGTACTTGGCACTGTCCTATCTGCTTTAGTCCAATTTTCTTACTATAAATAAAAATATCCACTGCAAAAGCAGTTTGTTGTTGGTTTGTTTTTTTTTTTTAATTTCAAAATTTTTTCTTTAAAACATTTTGGACTGCATTTCTCCCATTGTTCACAGTAATGTCATCACGAAGGCTAGGGCAGTTTCTGAACACATTAAAGGAATCACTGAATAGATTTTAAATTATGTAATTTTAAAAATGTTAGTGGTCTTACATGTAATTTATCCACTGATCACTAGGAATTTGCATTGTATTTTAAATTAAAAACTAATTTGTTTTCTCTGTTGAGATGCATTTTTTTAATACTCTGAAATCTACTGCAAGAATAATAAAGTTATTAATGTTTAAAGTCCTAACCTCTTTCACTAGGCACATTGCATTATATAATTATGCAAAATTCAATGACATGAGAGATGTTCATGTTTAAAAATGCATGTTTAAAACACATTTCTGTGTTGGAAAAGCAGAAGACGGTGGTCTCGGATAGAGGTCACTCCTGTACTTCTCCCCATTTAATAAAATAATTGTAGGGAAAAGAAAATACATTTAAGAAGTTGAGTTAGAATATTCTGCCCTCTGCTTCCTGCATTGTGTGTACAAAACCCATGGAACAACACTGAACAGAGACAGTCCCATGGCCAGGAACGCTCTATAAAATGCTGCAGGAACTATCTGACCTGCAGTGAGCTGACGATCTTCATGCCAAGCTTCATCCTTCCAGCTGCCAAAGCACTCTGCACTCTCGTTTTCTCTGGAGGTCAAGCACCTCTCATACTAAATCACTTAGAATAGAACAGAGAAATCATAGTTTAGGAGAGGAGGAGATTATGTGACTCTAAAGAGGAGATCAAACAGCTGGGAGTTTGTATTTACATCCTCCTCAAGTTTGTCCTCCTGTCACTAATCATCTGTCCTGCAACCAGCAAGTCAGTGGGAAAATTTCACTGGCAGATGGGCTGAGTCCTACACACATGGCTAACTGGAATTTTCCACTGCACATATTATTTTAGGAAAACGCAAGTGATCATGTAGTTACAATAAAGCCTACTTACTGCATGTGCTAAAGGTCTGACCTCCCATACCAGTTAGAGGCCTGCACTTGAACCTACAGATCTATGAGCTTCTGATCTCAAGTATCAAAGTATCACAAGATGAATGAATTTATTACAGCCCAGTATTTAAACTATTTTCATCTTTTCACATCAGCTAGCTTAGAGTTACCTCACAAATGATAAAAATGGAGATCAAATTGAAAATATTGTTCTAAATTTCCAACAATTACAAAGCATCTAAAATTAATTTAGATTTAAAACATGAAACTGAATTTCAGTTCTTGGATTGTAATCAAAGACTAAGGAAACTACAAGTTACGTGATTATTACTTCAGAAGTTTCTGAGTTTACTGATGTAAGAAGATAATATAATGCGAAGTGTGAGGTCTGTATGACCAAGATGTCTAAGCGAATGACAAAGGAATAGTTTTGTATACAATTCAGTCCTTTCAAGAAAAAGCCTAGAGATTTTGGTATAATCATAATTTTAGAAGGCAAAATGATTTTCAGGACTTGATTCCCTTTAATTGTGGCAAGGTTTCTCTACCACAAGGTTTTTCTAGTTTCTTGTTTCAAACTCCAGTGCATGTGGCATGGGTTGTTTTTCCTATTTCAAGGTGATTCAGGCTGAAGTTGCAGTAACGACATATATAGACTTATATATAGTGTATATATACACATACATCCACATATGTGTATATATACATATATATATACATACATATATATATATATAGAGTGGAAGTTGGTGCACTCTGCAGTAAGCAATGGTGTGGGTATATATATATTTAATTGTCTATTACTCTTTGGTAATACAGGCTCTGACAGTGCTTTGCTTACTTGGTTATAATGTGGCTGATGCTTTGTCAGAAAAAAAAACAGACTTCAAAAATTACTCTAGGCATGCAAATTAAGCCTCATAATGTACTTGCAGTTTTAATATCTATTTTTAAATTATTCGGATCAGCTAGTGTTAGCTCTATAATCCGAGTTGCCTTGGATTCCTCTTGTAGTCAATGAAAACAGACAGAAACGCCCAGGAACAATTTATATTTCCTACTGCAGATGCCTATTTTACGATAAAATGAATTAGCAGATCTTCTTCTCTCACCACTTACAGAACAATATCTAACTTTAGAGGTGTAAACTGAGGTAAGATGAATCCTGTTTTCACTCTAGGCCCATTAACACATGCCTAGCACAAGAAGTATGCACGAGGCATGGGGATTTTCCCCCTCCATATAAAATTGCAGTTCTGTCTGTCAGGGAGTAGTACCAAGTTTGTGTGAATTTATCTTTCAGAGTCATTTCCCCTCATAGAGCTTGAAGAGAAGAAACCTGGCTCAGCTTGTGGCGAAACATAAGCTTTCTTTCATGCTGAGGTATGTCTTACCTGCTCCTGGGCAAAATCACTTCAAAGCCTTCTTAGCACTGAATGTTGTGGTATGTATCTCACAACACCAGCCTGCATGTTAAAAATAGAATTTAACCTCAAAGGGGTCTGAATAGTCTTACAACATATTTCAGCAGCTTCTATAGTGGGCTTCTGTAACATCTATAAAAACTGCAACACTTAAACAAAGGTTAAAAAATTTTCACATGAAATGGTCTATTAATTTGATTTTCTAAACAGTTTGATCTAGTGGGAGGTTAATAAAGGGTGGAAATTGCTTGTTCAGGTCTCATTTAATGCTCAGGATTGTGTCTCTGAATTAAGGACATTAGAAACCAAATCAAATTTAAGAATACAGATGTTTTGTTGATCATTTAACAGTGTTTAATTGCCCAACCTCTTTTTGCATTAAGAAGATAAAAAACCAACCCAAACATGATCAAATCAGCTGAAAACCCCTGTTTGAAACACAGGGGATTTGTCTCTGGATTTGACCTCAATTCTCGCTCAGACATGAGACAGTGGCCTACACCAGTAAGTAAGTTTTCTTAGGCAAAGTTATACCATTATTGACATTCATTAAATCACTTTCCAGTATGGTACTAAGCAGAGTCACCTTCTAGGTCATGTGTGGGCCATACAGCTATTTCATCATGCACTATTTAAAAAAAAAGTCACTGCTAAGGTGATGATATTATTAACTTTGTAAAAAAGCAATTAAAATCTTCAAAGAGTGAACTTTCAAATAGTGCAGCAACACTTAAATGTCATATTTCTGTTGCAAATGTATTTTTAATGATAACATTTCTTTGTAATGTAAATCAGCTGCCTCTCAATTATAACATGTTAATCAAGTTATTTCTCAATTGCTGCCTACCCATCAATGCCTACAAGTCCATCACATGTCATTTTGTAAAAGCATACTAATTACTTGATTATATTTTAGTCAAGTTTTGCAAATCCAACTATTTTCTTCAAGACAGTATGTTATGTGCAGATTTGTCTCTTGTGGGGGAGGAGAAAGCAGAAGACATATTTGCACCCTGTAGCTTCAGCCTACTTGAAAATCCTTCAAAGTACCCTAACACACAGGACTTGATCCTAGAAGTTGGAAAAAAGGAAACATGGGTACCCACACACTGCTTCCTACTATCTCATGCACATGTCCAAAAGAGGTAAGGAAAAACACTAGGTGGAACTGAATAAATACTTCAGAATGATTCAAAGCACATACCTCAAATGCAGAGCAGGATTTGATTGGGTAGAGGTAAATATTGGCAACAGTGATGGGCTTGCCACCTTTCCTACATGTTGGCACTGCAGTCTCAGAAACAGCTGCCCTTATGCTTTCAGCCTCAGTCTCCAGTGGCTGCCAGTTGACAGATGTCTTTGTCGCAGACAGATTACTCCTGAGGTCTCCATCTGAGATTTGCAGTACTGGAGACAATTTATCTGCATTGTTAAAGGAAGGGAGGTCATCTGGAGCAGACTCTGTTGTCAGCTTCGTAACAGACTTGAAAGGAATCTCAGTGTCCGATTTGGAGAGTCTGGTGGCTATGATGAAATTCAAAAAGGTCTGTGCATCTTCAAAAGAAGACATGTAGCCAAAGGATATTCTCACAGAACCGGTGGGATGTCCATCAACTAGGTCTATATCATCTCCACAGACATGGCCAGCCTGGTTTGAAACAGGAAAAAAAAACAGAGAACTGTGATGACACTTTGCTTTATTTCCCTCTAATTTCACCTAGTTATTAATGAGTCTCTTAGCTCTCATCTGAAAAACTGTTCTAAAAAATACAAGGCTAACTCATGAATACAAAGAGAAAATGGAGAAAAAAAAGTCCCAACTATCTTATGATTTACTCGAACTGGGATGAAGATATTTTTGAGCTGCTTGTTCTATTCTACTCTAAGGAAAGAGATGTTTCTCAAAAATGTATCCTTTATCACAAAAAGGTTGTATGTCCCATGATTGCCTGCTAGCTGTGGCAGTCTCCAGAGATATTCCAGTCTCACCTGCATAGTTCACTGGGGTTTAAACTGGGTTATTGTATTCAGATAAGTGAACAAACCTTGAGACTGCTGATTTTTTACAGTAGAGTTTTCTTGATATTCACTGTCAGAACAGTTCCATTTTATACCACTAGTGGCTTATTCATGGCTTGTGTTAAATAGTCCAAACAACAGAGAACTGGTCTGCGATATTAGCAAAGCAGAGACTTGAATCTAGAGCTCAAACATCCAAAGTGACATTCCTTGTAATCGGAATATGCAGCAAATCTCTCTTGCTGATCCAGTCAACACACTGCTTTCAGGATGGAGGCAACTAGCCTTTCTCCTAGCACTTCCTCCTTTGAAGAACACAAATTTCCACTTGAAAAACTTTCACTGAAAAATCCCTATAGTGACCTCCATGTCACTTCTATTTGATATGTCTTTTATACAACACTCTATGGAAAACTCTCCCTCAAGAGCAGAAGTTTCTCATACCATAAGTCAGTCAGTGAGTTCTGCCACTCACCACCAGGGAAGTAAGCCAGAGTCCTCGTTTGTTCATCCATCTAATATTAGCTCACCAATGAACATAAGATTTAGTCCTAACTCAGCATCCTATTCTTCTAAGTGCAGCAGATGTTGTTTTTTTTCTTCAGAATTCAATTTATTTACATATTTCTGTTACACTAAAAATGGATGCGTGAATAGTTTATTTACATGAGCTTTTTTTTTTAAAGTAAGAAATGTCACAGTACAATGAACACAGATGCCATTTATGGAAAGAGAAATCAAAAAATCTACATCTATGTCAAAGCATGCAATGCAGTAGTAAATATTTTAGTGCAATGTGATGTAGTTTTTATCCTTGACAACAGAGCGGAAGAAATATTTGTGAAATTAGGTTGCATCTGTTAATATACTCTTCTGTAACCCTTCTGCCAAATATTGCTTGTTTGACTGAGGAGAGAGGTTCCTGCAGTACAAAGAAGTAAACGAGTTCCTATGTAACATGCTAAGAAAACTAACCATGCTTTTCCAGGGACCCTTGAGGACAGAAAGTCCCCTCTCACAGGCATTTTTTACATGTAAATCATAATCAGGGAAAGAAGAATACAGTCAATACCCTGGGAAAAGATGAAATTGAATTATATGTGCAAATAATGTGACAGAAGATTCCTTCCACTACACAGTAATGTTGTCAAAAATGTTCTCAAATGTTCTCAAAAAACTGATGGGAATGGAATGTCCCAAAATAATGACTGCATGACTGTATCACCTCATCATACAACTTTTGGCAGTTTAAGTGTCTCTATAAATTTTACTTTGGCCTATCCCCATTTAAATGATACAGACCCAAAAGAGGTCACTCACTCCTTAGCAAAATCCTCCTTGTATTAGGAGATCTAAGAGCATGGCAGCTGATAATTTGACATTTTTCACTTCAGCAGAAGGGTGGACCCCTTTTTCCTTTCTCAGAGGAGAAGTAAATCAAAGCACCATTTTGTCAAAGAATGCACTAAAGATGTCCCTGCCTTTAAGAAATTATCAGTCCTGCATGCAAATGTATTTGCAAAAGTTATCTAAATGTCTCCGTGAAATTATAAGTGAGCTATAATATCAGTACAGCCATTAGATTTTTTTTTTTACCTTTTGAATAACACCATTAATAAAATTTTTGATTGCTCTGAATTAATTTATTGTAATTTCAAACTCTGACAAATATGCAGACAGGAAGCCTCCCCCACTTCACTATAATACATCCTGCTATAGATCTTTTAATGAGAATTTATGGAAAATATTAGTAATCTTGAAAACAGTCTTTACATTCATGTTCTAACAATCTAACACACCAGTAATCTAAGTAGATGTCATCTAAATTTACTTCATTCTCTGAGATTCACTGTAAGTTCCCATCTATTGTTTCTTGCCCAATTTGCATATATGTTTTAAACTGTAACACCCAACAACAATGGGTCTACAATGCTTGAACATTATTAAGTACCATTAAGGATGCCTAAGGAATAATATGAGATGAATTGTTCAGGAGTTTCTGTTCTTCAGGAAGTCTGGATTTCATGTAATCCCAAATCAGAACAAGAAACCACAATTTCCTATTTTCCAATGAAATAAAACAAGCAACAAATACTTTTTTGTGTCCATCAAATGATTTTGTTCCAACACCTAATTTCAATGAATTGAATTTCAGTTAATTTAGTTCTTTAACATGGCAAGTGAGTCGAAAAGTCAGAGAAAGCAAATCAAATTTACCTTCATTCTTAAAGTCACAGAGACTTAAAATCATAGAACGGGATGCACTTACTTTAGTTTTTAAATCCTTTTTTTTTTTCTGCTCCCTTTCAAACCTCGCACCTTCAGGAAATTCAGAAAGCCAGAAGATGTCTCCTGAGTCACTGAGTATTTTCCATGGACAATAAATCTATCACGTAATCATGTTCAGAAACTGACCTGCAGGTTCCTTTGGATGTCCTCATTGCTTATATCCAAATGCATCTGGCAGGCTCCTGTGTTACAGAAGCAACCTGTGCGGACATGTATGTTGTGGAGACTGGCCATCTTGTCCACCTTCCCAATTCAGCAGTGGATATAGGAGCAGAATGAAAAATAGACATTTCAAAGTTGTGGTCAACAAGATACAATGTTTTAAAGGTAGAAATCAATGAAGGTAAATGATGTCTCTTAATTATTAACAACTTACTGTAGCTTTTACCATTCCCATACAGATTTTGGATTTTTCAGCTCTGTTTTTAATGCTAGAAGAAAAGAGTCTTAGAAGCAGAAATGCTTACCTTGGCATTGTGAGACGACTACATACAAAACACACACAAACAGGGCATATAGGTTCATGTCCTGATTCTGTAAATACATCTGCTTAATTTTAAACCTGTGAACAGGTTTATTCACATCAGTAGTGCTAATTACAGACCTGCAGCAAGGTGTCACTTGGTATCTTGACAGAATCACCACCTACAACTGCTTCTGCAGAGACTGAAGAGAGGCCTGGGGCACCTTTTCAGTTAGCTAAAGAAAACTCTGTTCTCTGATGATCTGAAACTGCAATCCTCATTACAGAAACTGACAGCATCTGTGGCATTTTGGAACACAAGTGCTGGAAGGATTGGCCCTTCAGTAGGCAATAACATCTGACATGACAGGGAGTGAACTAGGATGCCTCCTTGAGTCTTGCACATACAACCACCCAGTCTACCAAGTCCCTGGTGCATTTTTCCCTTGTGCTGTGCTGTTTGGTGTCATACCATTTCTCTATCATCTGCTAAATAATGAATGGGCAGAAATACAGTACTTGATGACAAACTGGCACGAATGAGAAGGAATGAAAACAATGTGCAAAGTGAACAGAAGCACATGTCCATATGTGCCTCAGAAGGAGATGCATAAATGGGAAGATGCCACTGCAGAAAATATGAATTGTCAGGGTTTCACAGGACAGCTAAGAAACAAGGGAAGAACATCACAGGGACCCTCTCAGCACATCTAAGAAACCATGGAAGCTCACTGCAAGGACCTGCAAACGCTTTATATTGATTTCAAAAAGCAACAACAGCAGCTGGTAAGGTTAACTGAGCTGCCACCAGTTATTTCTTAGACAAAAAATGATGAACATTCCTGGTCAGGATTGACAGAAAGGACAGTCAAATGCATGAAATCTGACACATCCTATCTCTACCACAGACTTCCAGAAAACCATGCACACGTTTCCATTAACCCCTCTGTCCTTTTGCTCCTTTTCTACAAAATGGAATGCTGAGAGCTCCGAGAATAACCATGCTGCAGACTGAGGGAACCCCACTGTACCAGTGACAGAGTGTAGCACACAGAGTGACAAATCAGCCTTAAGGTGCAGGAATGGAAGTGTCAACCACCTAATAATAACCACTTCCCTAACTTTGAGCTCATGTTTTATCTGTCTGAGGTATCCATGTAAATATTCAACCTAGCTTTTCTAGCCAGTTTAATCTCTATTGACTTTTATTATTTTTTACATAAATTCCCTCTGTACAGGACATATATAAAATATATACAGCAAATACTTTCTGGTATCATTCAGGACATCTTCTGTCTCAACATCATCAATCTTTTGATGTCAGTCTATCTTCTGACATCTCTAAGTTTACAAGTTTAACTGTCTGAGACACCAAGCCCCTTTAAATTCACTATCTTGGCAGCTGGGAAAAACAAGACTTCTGCTAGAACTTACTCTGTGCTGAAATAATTCAACCTAAATAGTATTTAGCTCTTGTTTTTTTCTCTTTTTTTTTTTTTTTTCCCATGTGTGGAGCACAAGGTTCTCTGCACAAAAATGTGCTGTATACACAGTAGAAATCCTACATTGTTATAGCACACAAGTTGTCAAGTTCACACTTAAGTATGTTCAGCAGCACTAGTTCAGTTCAAAATGGTTTGGTTCTCTGACAGAGATACAATCAAAATAACTCCATGTATGCAGACCTGGAAAGCAGAGATAAGAATCAGTCCCAAGATCCCTATTCATGATTAATGCCTTGGAGAATATCCTGTGTTCAAAACAAGCTTTTCAAATTGAAGTTACAGTAAAAGGCATCTGTTGAGAAAGACTGTTGTGGTGTTGCTGGCTTTGTTTTGTCAGAAGACTTCAATCTGGGAACAGTGACATTTTCTTGATGTCTTTTTTCATTTAGATGAGAAAAGTTGTCATCCTGCCATAACATGGTTTGTCATGGTGCTAGTGACTCGTGGGCTGATGTATCATTCTGTTAATGATGACAAGCAAGATAAAACTAATGACAAATACTTCACTACTGAGATTGTACAGTGTTTGGGCTTATTTACTCAGTATACAAAAAGCTTTAAAATATATAATCTTTTTATTATTAATACTTTTTTTAAAAAGCATTGCTGGGGCAGCCTTGCTTATCAAAGTGTAGGCAGTGTAATGAAGTTTCCATGACATAACTTCAAGAAATTGCAAATGAGATTTATTTTTAAATTTTTAAAATTTTTTTCTAATAAATAATTACTGTTTCTTAGTGAACGGTAATTTCATTCTAGCCAAGCAACCAATACCCTTCTACAATAATACTTTAATTGTGATATACATTAACTGATGTACACATTGGAAACAATGACAAAGAATCAGTAAATGCAGCACTGCAAAATGTCTGTCCCTTGCATGCATGCTTGGCTTTCCCTTGGACGTATGTTTTGATTTCTTCTTCTTTGGCTTCACTCTAGAAATATGCTACTTGGGCAGTTAATTTAATCTCTCTCTCTGCAGTGCTACCACATAGCAAAACAAATAGAACATAAAACATCTGTTACAGTTATTCCAATGAAGAATAGCTTACTTAAATAAAGCACATCTTTAAAATTGCCATAAGGAGCAATAACAGATATTGAGCTCGGAGTTATGAAATACAGAATGTTGCTTGCAGCTCTGTCTGTAACAGTGGCAGCTGACTTTTGGGAGCCAGGAATACATTCATCAATGAAGGCACAGAAGCATGAATGGTACTAGTGGTAAGTACACAGCTTAATGTACTCGGATTGTCAGTTTTGGTGATTCCCTGGGTATGGTATTTGGAACTATTGGGCATTAGTCTTTCAGAGCTTAAAGATGACAATTAAATTGCAAAACACATGCAGAAATCTTGCAGCATTTTTACTGATTTCAGTCAATGAGGACATGATAATTAGGCCATCACTACGTAAGTCCCTTCTGTCCTTCGGAGCCCCTTGACAACTCTACTTTTTCTGAAGCTCTTCACTGTGGGCCTGGCCCTGTAGGGTGCCTCACACCCTGACAATTCTGATGTCACATAATCTTGACTTTTGACAAGCAAAAGGTGCTTTTCACACTTCCAAGCCACGGTCTTCAATTTTTATAAAGATACATGAATAAATCTCGCCCAAACCAATTTTTTAAAACAATTGTTTTTTTCTCAGTGAGCTTCCCTTTTTTGTTGTCAGATTGATCAAATTTGCTAACATTTGGAGTTTTTCTCATAGTTTTCTGTCTGATAAATACAATTTTTTTTTAATATCAAAATTATTGAAGTGGAGAGCTTTTCCCCCTCCTCATTTTAATGCATTACCCTACTGTAGTCCCCTCTTGAATATCTGGTATTCTAGTTGACACGCAGCAGCTGGAAAGCTCTGAAAATAAATGAGCTTCTGGTGTGTTCTGTTTTCTCATTCCCTGTCAAACAGCTGCATCGGTGACTTTTCTGCCTTTGCTAAATGGCTGACTTCTGCTACTCATTTACTTCAGGGCCTCTAGGGCAGTCAGCTGAAAGGTGTAAGCTTTTCTCTGGTTTCAGGTGCCATTGAAATAAGTTTGAGAATGATACTTGCTGTAGGAATATATATATACTGAGTGAGAGTAAAGATTTACAAACAGCACATAATTTTGCATTATTCCTAATCAACTAAGTCTAAGACTTTCACTAAGAATGATGAATTCTTTAGAAACCCTTGCTGAAGTTATTCCCATAGGATACAATTCTGTAGTTCTTTTTCAAGCAAGTACTTCTTATTTACGTAAGTTATTTTACTGAGTATCACAAGAATTATTCACATGAATAAAGAAACTTTTTATAATATATCATGAAGCGTCCTGAAAAAAAACACATATAAGTCAATACTGGCAGCTACTGTCCTTCAGGAATTGGGATTGGAACCTCTCATTCTACTTGCTACAATGTCCAAATATCAGAGCAGTTTGTATGTCTGATGGATTTGCTCATTACAAGAATTTCACTGCACACCACTGATGGCTGGTTATAAAACAGGCTTCATGACGCTGTTCTCCACATCCACTGGTAAATTAATTCACTGATTCACGGCATGGAATTGGAGAGAAAGTAAGCTAGCTCTTTCTGTCATCCAGCATTTGACTGTGAAACGCTGTTGCTGATGCAAATGCATACTTAATCTTGCTTAATACAATTTAATAAGAAGTAGGTCAGAAAAAAAAATCAGCACTTGTTTCCAAATCATTTAGTGGGGGGGGGGGGGGGAGGAAAGCATTTTAGTTGAGTTACAGTATCATTAAACTGTTTTAACTGCATGGTTTCCTGTAACAAAGGCATTTTTCCCCATCTCAGGGAAATAATTTCCACGTGGACAGGCTCCCTCACTATTGATGAATCTGATCCTCTCCTCAGTTTTGAGTCTTTAGCTGTTGACATAGGTTTAAACTGAAGAGTGGTGTAAATCTCTCTTCAATCTACATCCATTCATCACTCACTCTGAACAAAATCTCTTTGATAGAAGGCAGTTAGGCATTAGACAGAGATACTGAAATATACTGAAATTTTCAAACTCGGTGTCCTGACAGTGTAAATGCTAGCTTATCAGGAACCTTGCAGTTGATGTGATAATTTCCTCTGCTAGTTTTAAAGACAATCAAATACCAGGTAAGATTGCATGGGAGAGAAGCAGCCTGGAAACATCAGCATAATTCAGAATGTGTGAGTTGCCACTCTGCAGGAATTCTCACTTGGAAGATGCGATATACATAGCAAACTGCAGATCCTCTCCATGCTTAAAGAAGTGACAATAATTTTACATTTCTGACAACTAGAAGCTAGAAGATTTCTTGGGGATGAGGTGGCTATAGGAAAAAAATGAAATACAGTCTTGTTACTAGATGACCTTACATTTAATATCTTTATTTTTTCCTGCAGTACAGTGAATTAGGGCATGGACTATTTGAAACATACGTAAACTTCATGACTCCAAGATCCAGCTGTTTGAAACTGAACAAGCTGATGAGTAGGCTAAACACCTTGATTTTGTTTCTTTGATTCTTTATCTCAACGGCCATAGGTCTCTCCAATCAATTACTTTTTTTTTTTTCCCCAGTTCAAACTGCATTAATTGACAATGAAAATCTGGTTTGCTATAGTGACATCAGGAAAAGGATGGATTCCAGGAAGAAAACAAAACAAAAGAAACTCAAGCCCTCTGTGGTTTCCTAACTCTGACTTCAGCAGAGCATCCCCTTTTGAATCACAGGAAAAGGTCCATATCTCTACATCCCATTGAGCATTCCCAGCTATTTTGTAGGCTAAAGGCTTTCAGTCAAACTACTGCTACTCAGAGTCATGGAAGCCAGAGGAAAACCACACAGAAGACTAAGCTATAACTCATATCAAGAGACATAAAAGGGAATGTAGCAGACTAACACAAGTAGAAAAAATGCCTAGGCATTAACATGTGCAGTGCATGATACTAAAAGTCTAGTGTTGTAGATTTGTGTCCCAATCAAAATCTTTTCCACTTTTTCCTCCTTTTAAATCACTTAAATTCTGTTCTGTCTGTATTTATCCCCTGAAAATAGGGTTGTGGGGTTAAAATCCCATGATGAACCATGTTAAAATATTACTTTAATTAGGGCCATACAGGGTCCTATACAGTACTGGGGGAGAGAGGACAAGGGCAGGAAGATGCAAGCAAGGTAATAGAGAAGGTGGGGCCAGGCTCTTTTTGTCTTTAAAGAATTCAGATGGTGGACTGAAACCAGACACTGCATGCATTCAAAGGCAGCTGATCTGCTTCTACCAAGATCAAGGAAAAGGGAATCCAGAGGAAACTGTCAAAAGTGCAGTCCTTTTGCTACCGCCATGTGGTTTCTTTTCATATTTCTCCCATGTGATGAGGTCTTTAGTTTAGAGCCACAGTTTCGCCCTGCTACTAAACAGAAAATATTTAGCCTCCCTCATTCATCTGACATTCTTTCATCTGAACAACTATGAGCATCTTTCTTTTATCTCCTTTTGTTTCCTTAGCAACATGCAAGGACACTCCAGAGAAGCAGTATTTTAGGCAACACCTTCAGTCTAGGCTTTCATGAGGCTTTCTAACTTTGATCAGCTCTGATGAGCAGTTTAATAGTAGGTAATTTCAAGCATACTAACTCACATGTGTCTTGTCCCCTGCAATGAGATATTACAAAAAGCAACTCAGCTTATGCTCTGTCACTACTACCTCAGCAAGAGAACTTCATTACCAACCTACTAGGTTTGCGTTTATCACATTGAGCCTCTGAAGTACAGCACTGCCTTATGTTCAGTCACTGATCCCCTACATAGATCAACGAAATTGCCTCCTGTATTGTGAGCTTCTTTTTTGTGTTTGAGCACCCAGTGCCATGTAACCAAAGCAAAGATCCAGACTGCAATGATTTCTTGCCAGTTTGAAGCAATAAGGTGCCATTTATTGACAAGACGGTGTGGTTTGCTGCATTGCTGCTATCTCCCTGCTTCAAGACATTCACAGTACAATTGAAAACTAACCGGAACCAAGGAAATCAATGGATATTCAACAGGCATCTTCACAACAATATTTTTGTCTTTATAATCCTGTTTGCATTCTATTGTGCAGGTCCATCTGCCATCCCTGGCTTCCTGAAATCAATGGCTAAATCCATAGCTAAAATCAATAGTGAGTAATCACCTCAGCAATTTTTAGGTAGCTATTGGGAAGACAGCCAAAAATCCCATTAAGCAAGTTAGAGAACACTTTTCTTTCTCTGAGTCATCAAAATTAATATAATGAGTGGTTATGCTTCTAAAAGCATTAGTGTAACTAGCTCAGAGTCATATGACCACCACTGCAAAGGCATTCTTAGCTGGAATTAACAAATGCATTTCCATTTTCTGTGGCCCAGATCAAAAAAAGCTGCACATGTCACTTGCAAAACTGAATGACTGTTTCACAAGGAAGTAAAAAGACACTGATGGAAAAAACAAGAAAGGATTAAATTTGAAGAACAACAAAGATCTCTTACTTAATAATTTCCTATGAAAATTTATTTCACATAGATTAAAAGAAGTAGAAAGTATCCCTCCTCACTGCTTAACAGCAACCCACTTTCTCCTCTAGAGATATGGTATGAATTTCCAAACAAGTATTGGCAGCTACCACCAGGCTTTGGTCAGTAGTCTGATCCAATTGACCTGGTAGCATCTTCCTGTGCATGTGAAATGCTGTAACTCCTTTTTTTCCCCCACTCTTCTAATTCTCATCTTGGCATTGCACTAATTCCGTACCTATACGCCATATGTACAGTGAGCTGGAGCTGATCTACTAGTGAAACCAAGGGTATCATCTAAGACACAAACAGCAAGTATTTCAAGAAATCTAACCACTTCAGGTATTGCATGGTCCCTTTTATCATGTAACGATTAGCAGTGATATGAATATGTATTGAACCAGCTGTGTGTATATAAAAATGTATCCGCCACTTGATATCTGAAGATTTGCCAGTATTTAACATAAATTCTCTCTACTCCTGTGAGGTTAGAATAAGTGGGGAAGACAGACATTGAATCCCTCAAGGTGACACTGAAAGCCTACAGCAGAAGTAGGGAATTTCACCTGGCCATTGCCAGGTCCTGGCTACAGATCTAAGTCCAGCTAAAACAACTCACTAATATAGTACCAAATGGTACTCATGATGTTCTCTTAAAAGAGAACATCATGACACTGAAGCAGAGTAAGTGTCTTGCAGTATGAAAGTGCTTCCAGAACTGGCTGTCACCATGTTATTTACCTAGAGTAACTACTTTTATGTGCATTTCCCATCCTGCCTCAAACCACTTTGTCCCATGTTACTTTTGTTTTTAGACCCGTCCAAATACAACCAGATGGAATAACTTCTACCTGCATATACTGCTCTGTTTCTTCCCTGGTCACACCTCTACCATACAACACTGTTTGAGGTTGCTTGTCCAGCTCTTCCGCCACCTTGGATGTTTGGAATCCTCTTTAGATCTCCTTTCCTGCCCAAACTGGTGTCTCTTTCTTTGTCCATGCAATAATGGACTTCAGCTGCACTGTGGGAAATCTAGGTTAATTGCTAGGAAATATTTTGTAGTACTGAATATAGCTGAGTTCCAGAACAAATTGCCTCTGGAGGCTGCAGGAAAGTTCAAGTAAAGATGACCATGCAATCCTAAAATCTATTTTTCCCCCTCCACATCTTTTCAAACCACAGGAATGAATTCAGCTTGGCTGCTAAGCAGCTTATAAGACAATTCACTAATATAGGATGCTTGGGATGGAGAAGGATAAATGGGGTTAAAAAGAAAACAAAATTTCTTTTCTTTATTGGAGGAATCTCATTTTGTTTTCATCCTCTTCTTATATTCCTAGCATATATTGAGGGCAGAAAGAGGTTACCAGGGAACGGAAGGTGTTACAGTGAGTGGCTGGATGTAAGTGATTCAGGGCCACACATTCCGATGGAAGACACTGATCTTCACTTCAGAATGATAGAAAGCAAAGGGAGAAATGGAAAAAAACAACAGTGTGTCATTGAGTTGATCCTTAAATTAATTTACGGGCAGTTGAGACAGAGAAAGGTGGGTGAGACAGGGGGCACGT
>JAWWLV010000088.1:86629556-86661361 GCA_035041135.1 Platyrinchus mystaceus
GTGTGTCATTGAGTTGATCCTTAAATTAATTTACGGGCAGTTGAGACAGAGAAAGGTGGGTGAGACAGGGGGCACGTGCCATAATAAGAGCAGTCATCAAATTGTATTATAGATTTATGCTGAAGGGACACACTAGAAGTTATTTGATGAGAAATGTTGATTTTTTTCTTTTAATTGAGAAATGGGGGAAGAAAGTAAGTTCAAAGCCTAGACCTCCCTTCCCTCTATCTAGATTGATGAGAGTGAGCCAGGACATGCTAATGAAGGCTCCTAGACAAAACTGATTATGATCTTTGTGAGCAGGGTTCTCAGTCTAGAGAGGCAAAACTCATTCATATGCAACACTGCAGAAGAGCCTTCCTTAGGCAAACCAAAATGTTTACATTCTCTATCTTTGGCAGCTGATTCCTGTTATAGCAGCTTGTCTATCACACACAAGTGTGAAGTGGTAGGCAAGAAGGCTGAGACTGCTAATGGACTGATGCTCGTTCCCTTCCTGACAGGATTTTTAGGAGGCATGGCAAGCATATATACATATACCAAGACACTTTTGCAGGTGAGCCAATCATAACAAGTTACTTCTACTTATGTTCAGGCTCCAAGTAAGGCAGTATGAAAAAACAGAGTAGGTATGGGTGCTGGTAATCCACAGCTGAAATGTGAAATTATGGCCATTTTTCAAAAGACAGCTATAATGGCTTGCTGACTTTTTTAAAGGCTGTTAGATACAGGAGGAGAAAAAAAATATTGTCTCAGAAGACCAGAATGCAAAAAGTTTGATAAGGGAAGGGCTATTTTTACTTGGGGCAGAAAACACTGAAACTGGAAGGTGTGACTGGCTAAGAGCTCTCCAGTGCACACAATTCAAATGTTTCAGGTGAAATTCCATCTGCCCATCTGTGCCTCTTACCCCCTTCCCCTCTTCCAGCTTCCATACTAACTTTACAGAACAAAATGTGAGAGGTTTATAAAATTACTCTGCAATTATCTACTGAATGTACAAGGAACATTTCACAGGCCTCTTTTCCCTATCAAAGAGAAAAATTTTATAAATAATACTAGCACAAAAGGTGCTAATAGCAGACATGGTGATTTTTTTTTCACATCTGCAAGTGGAAGAGAACATTCAACAACATTTGCACTTTGACCCAATTTATAAGAAATCTAGTTTTTGTGTGTGTGTGTGACTGATGTTTCAAATCAATGTTGTTTCCTTACAGCTGTTTTATTTCCTCTTTGGCATTCAAACCAGGTTGGAACCTCGTAGAGTCCTGTGTAAGGTTTTGATAAAAAAGATGGTCAAGATGCAAACTGAAGCTGAGTCACTGCTGTCAAACAGTGCTCCAGAGGTTGGAAGGATGTGGGGATGTATAAACACACAACATTCATATATGCTGAAGGCTGCAGACACTCATTGTTAATAACTGAGCTTCTCTTTTTCTGGTAGCCTCACAGGGAAGCAGAAGAGTGACAGCTTGCTGTTTTAATGTCATCTCTGCTGCTTCCATCCTGCAGCACTGAGTTAGCAGAGGTTCTTCACCTCTAGCCCTGCACTTTCACACCTTTCCAAATCACCAATCTCTCATCTGTCCACACTTCATTAGCAGCAAAAACTATAATGCTGGGGAATTATCCATTCTTAGCTAGACAAGTATATATGAAGAACCTGTTTGGCAGAAAGGCCATCTTTATGTCCTGGGCCTGTCAAGCACTCATCTTAATTTAACCCCTGTTCATAACAGGAGATTTTTGGTGCTGCAGTGCAAATAAACCCATAACAAAATGACAGACATGCTGCTGCAGAGGACAGGCAGCTTGTGTGAAAAGAATACAGATGTCCTCCCAAGTAATTTCAAGAACCCATTACTATCAACAGTAGTCTACAAGACAACTTCAGTGAAGGAAATTATTTTCATTAGAATTATTTGGTGCAGCTCAAAGGAGAAAATTTAATGCAGTTTTAGTGCTCAAAGACAAGAGGTTTATGGAAATTTCAAAACTGTAATAGTGTTATTTCTAAATAAAGAATTGTTTAATGAAAAATGTGAAGAAAACCCAAGGCCTTTGAGTGACTATTGATATTTGGAGTCTGCAAGTCCCTCTTCTTTAATTGTTTTAATTGTCATTTAGAGAAAAATAATTAAACTAGTAATTAAACTGTCAGTTAAACCACTGATACACATAGTGTGCAAGGCAAGTTTATTCCAAATGTAGTATTCTAAAACAGCATTACCCTTTATCAATAACAAAGAAAGGAAAAAAAGCAATTTAAAGGAAAAAGCAATAGCAATTCAGCTAACTTCCATAATTATTTCAGTCCCACACTATCACATCTTTACATCCAAATATTCTATATCATATATACTGGGACAAGAGGCTGTAAAAATTGCTGCCACCCTTGAGAGTGCAATCATGGTATGGTTCTTTGTGTGTCTCACTTTAATAAAATGCCTTCTTTTGATCTTCAGTGCTGCAGTGAAGGTTTTACTCAAAGATGAACCTGAGATTGTGGCTCTTTCCTGTTGGTGTAATTGACCCCATGTATGTAGTTCAAGAATGTTTGTGCTTAGTGGCACAATCTTGTTAGCTATGGTAATTTAACCCTGATAACACTGAGAAGTGGATTTCAATCATATGAGCAGGTAAGAATAGCTTTCCTCCCCATTGCTACACAGATGAAAGACATAATTTTTGCTCAGCTTTCGTTTTTCAACCGTGGTGGTAAATGTCATGTATTTCACTACACGCCTTTCACATCCTAAATATCTTGGGCTTAGTTCAGAGTTTTGAATATCATGCCAATTATGTAAATCTTGAGGCTTAAATGTAAGCTTGGTATCCTCTGAAGACAGTGTCTACTTATGAAGTCATTCTTGCCAATCTCAAATGTTCCAAATAAACTGCTGCAAGCATACTATTTTCTCTGGAATCAGTTAGTCATATTATCCTTTTCAAGCTACCAAACATTAATGTCCAGTCACACTGTGCCTTATAATAGGCAATGGGCAAATAACAATTGCTTGTCAGAAAGACAAATAGAACTGTTTTGATGCCTGGTTATAAGTAATTAATTATAGGTGAAATATCATCCATAAAGGAATAGGACATTCTGTCATTTCTCTTTTAACATACTAGCTGAAAGACAACCTGAGTCATTAATTGGTGTCCACTAGTAGTAGGCATGTCAGATAGAAACATCATCCAATTTTCCCTTCATTAAAAATTCCCAAAAATGTTTTCTGGGAGCCTTCTGAAAGAGTGTTCTCCTAACTCCATTCTATTGCATTTGTAGACTACCCAGTAAATCCACATGAATGCGCAGACAACAGACGTGACGAAACTAGAGGACACTATTTCACTTCCAAACCATTAATGTAAGTAATGGATTTAACTTTGATTTGAATAAAACTATCTAATTTTAGAGTTGCATACAGGTATGAAGATGAGATTGTATATTGTTTTTTTAATGAAGCTTACTTTCTGACATACGTATTTTCTTTGTAATCATAAAGAAAAAGTGACAAAGATTTTTCTCCCCCAGAACTTGTATAGGATGTCTATGAAAGAATTTAATTCCATAATAAAGCCAATTTTATATATATATATATATATATATATATATATATGTAGCTTGGGAAGAATAATGCTGCCGCTTGTTAATTTCTAAAAGTCATTAAATTGCACATTGTTTTAATTAAACAAAATAATCTAAAAGACACTGCATATGCCAGAAATTACAAGAATCTGGTGAACAGTACAATCCAGATGATAGAAATCAATAAAGAAGTTTTTTATGAGCAGTAACTGCACCAAACAGGCACAATGGAGGCATAAGACTATAAAAGAATTTTTTCTTTGAGGGTACAGTTGAGTTTAAAGAAGTGTTACAGGGATGAGCCAGTTTTACTAAGAAATTGTGAAAATCAGAAATCAAAATAAAGGTTCTGGTTTTAACCAAAGAACAGATGAAACATCAAAGCATTTGCCGGGTGTTTTACAAACCCAGTTGCGTTAATATCTCCAGTCTTTTCGGAACATTGCCATATATATTCAAGATTGCATAAATGGCTAATTCACTTCTAAAATGGGAAATGCTTTGAAATGAAATGTGGTGAATATTTGTCACTATTTGGTAGCATTGTCCGAAAAAAAGATGTATGTAAAGAAGAATGCCTTGAGTACTATATACATTTGCTTATCCCCTGCTCATCAGTATGGTAAATGCCTTAAAAAAATACTCCACACTGACAGGCTACAAAGTGAGTACTTCACTTCTGTTCTCCCTTGATATAAGGACCTATTCTTGTATTCTCATAGACATGTCTCCATGTTCCTCCCATTATTCTATTCTTCTCCTCTCTGGCAGAAGAGTGTTAAACACTTTTTGCAGCACTACCATTCTTTCCTCAATGGTCCAGAATTATCAGCTCCAGGAGTAATGCAGCTCTGCCACTACTGCTGGCAGAGAGAGATGTTATTGGCAGTTATTCAGTTACTGACAGCTTTTAAAAAATCAAGGCCATACGCTTGAACTTGATTTCTGGGCTTATTCAATCATCAGCCAATGAAAAGAAAAGACAAATTAAGCAAAACTAGAGCACTGTGGTTTTTCTGACTTCTGCTGATGAGCAAGTGAGCTACTCCACCCTACACGACCTACTGCCTTCATAGTGCACAGCCATACACACACAATTATGGTCATACACCATTACCTCTCTACTGAAGGGAGAAAAGTTTAATGAAGTTTCATCTCAAAGATACTTGGTATACCTGCTGGATAAAGGCTAGAAAAAGCTGCTGAGAAAGACAGCATTTAAGGATTTTTTGAGCTTAAATCTCCCTCTTTACACTGTTCATTTATTTGATGCTTCCTCAGGAATATTATAAGAATGCAATTATTAGAACTGAAGGGAAAAGAGAACTCTTCTTTCATTGGTGACTGCAATATTCTAAGACATGATTTCACTTGTATGTCAAATCTCCAAGGCAGTCTCTTTATCAGCTTTTCCAGACTTGGTCTTCAATTCCCAATTTTGAGTGCTCAAGAGAAGGAAGCCAACAAGAAATTAAACTGCCTAGTCAATATATCCTGTTAAAACAACTCACTTCCAAACTTCCTACTTGTAGAGTATTAAATCTGTAAGATATTGCCGTTGGCTATTATGTACTTTTTATTGCTTGCACCATTTATTGGATTTTATTTCTACTGTAAAAATGGTGTATATATATATATGGTGCAGAACTATGAAGAATCAAAACCAAAACCTCAGAAGGGAGTATTCTGAATAAAATATTTCTTTTAGGATAAAGAACGATATCGTGAATAGGCTTAAAATACAACCATAACACTCAAGTTAAAACAAGAGAAAAACATACCTCTGAAAAGCCGAGCACTTCTCCATTTTCATCAAGCACGTTAAAATTAATGATTGGACCCTGGACATCAGGACTGCTGAAATCTGTATCGCTGTAAATACGAACTACAGGAGCCCCATTGGCATATTTCAAGTTAGAAAGCACAGTATAGGTGTAGTGAGCTAATGCAAAGGTATGCTGTTTTATTTTCTCCATTCCACCTACAAAAGAAAAGTGCACGTATGTGTCAGACGCATTATTTTTATGGCAATGAAAAAATAGGATGATTTTTCAGAATGGTGTAGCTGTAAGGTAATTAGCATGAAATTGGTAGTTTTGTGTTTCTTTAAATGCTTATACAATTTGCAAAGGTTTCTTTCCTCATATAGAAGTTTCAGAAGTACTATTGCACCAAGGATTTATCTATAATTAATCTACTGTAGAAAGCTAAAGTTACAGTGAAATCAATTCACATTAACTACAAGATTTTTAGTTCCAGTCTATACATAAAACTAAGATATTCTGGCACAAATGAATTGAAAAGCAAATTTTTCTCCAGATCTGACTCTGGAGATCATGGGAAAGAGGCATCAATCCTAACACAGCACAGAAAGCAAACTGCTATGTCTAAGATAAAATAATAAAATTCTAAATGTAAGGAAAAAGTAAAAATGTCATTCTACAAGGAATTTACTTGAATAATGAAGAATTATTCTGTCAAGACTGTACTTTTTTTTGTAGAAGAAAAAGGACATTGTAAATGCTTCGTTGACTATACCCATGCAATCTAGTTGCTCAAGAGAAACTTTGTAGAGAAGTTTTCACTGAACTTGGCCTGGAAAAAGCATAAAGAGGAAATATGTAGGGGTTCCCCCCACCTTGTTTTTTTCTTTCTTTCTTTGTTTTTATTTTCTTTGTTTTTGGGGTTTTTTTTCTTCCTTTTTTTCTTTTCCCCTACACTGAGTAGTTTGGAGAAGAGAATTGCAGAGAATTCCTGACATCTCTGCTCTACAAGGAGAGGTTGTGTCTTTGCTAGATGTCCCTATTGAATAATATAATAATATTCTATTATGCACATTATGAACTGCACATTATGAACTGCACTATGGTGAGCCTACATCATGTAGAAAAAACCCTAAAATACAGAAACATTTCCTCAAAGACCTCTTGAAGCAGAATAGCATTTTTCTGCCTGGGTTTTAGACCCAGAGTATTTTCTGTATGCTGAGTATCCTATTTGAGGCACATGAGCATTTCTATAACTAAAAAGAGTTTGACATTTTACTTTATTTTTTTCTCTTTAAACTATGAATCTTACACTTAGTTTTGTGCATGCCACTTTTATATCTGAGTATCTGAAAACTTCTACAGTCTGATATAACCACCCTTCATAGTTTGCTTGTTGACTTTTGTGCTTTTATTCAGAAAAAGATCGTGTCATTTATGAATGTATATAAAGGAAAAAAAAATCTTTATCCAGACATACAGAAGAATTAATTGCACCAATGTCTGTTATTTCACTTTTCTTTGAGTTTCTGTATTATGTGCTATCTCCTTTAGATAATCTAGGAGAACAGACAGTAAAAGCATAGAAACAGACTAGATATAAGGTGGAAGTACATTTTTGGTGCTAAATAAAGAGGAATAAGATATTTAATGAGACACTAACATGCAAAGCACTTGCAAGGAACCATGCCAGAAGCTAATCAGTACAATTTCTAGATGTTAGCCACAGTAAACTTGGAAAGCATCTCTAGAACATTTTGGTCTGAAAGATGATTTGTATTTTCAGAGTCTTTGAGAATAAAAGATTGCCTAGTCAGAGATGTCCTAGTCATTGTTTGGTAGAAATTAAGAGTCTTGAAACAGTAAAAACGAAAACTAAAACCACACACACACACAAATTATTTCTGAGCATTTGCCAGAAAGTAGCCATATTAAGAGAAGTCATGGCCTTGTCAGCTTCTGTGACATCTGTAATCTCCTGGTTCAGAGCTTTTCCAAATTGTCAGGAATCTTTTAATGGAAGATTAAACTATTGTCCTCGTGCCTTGCTGAAGAAATCTCTTATTCAGAAACTTTAGTCACTCTTTCACAGCAATCATCCTGTTGTCATTTCTATATTGTTTTCAGCTATTCTCCTTTAAAGTTGCTTAATCACATTTCCTTGTTCATTAGTGAGAAGCTGATGAGTCTTTTAATTATTTATTCTGGCAAATTCAGATGCAATTGCCTGCAGTAGCTTTCCTGCAATTGGAAAGGAAGCCCTGTTGCCAGGGTCCCATATTTTTAAGTAGCAGAATAGGTTGTGATTAGGTCTAATGCCACAGAAAATCTTGTGGAACAACTCTCAACAATTTGAAGTTTGTTCTGATGGAAAAAGGGATATATTCAGAAAATAGCTGTGATTTATTTTTATTTTGTTTAACAAAATTATCCGTACTATGTCCTTCATAAATCCAGTGTTTACCACATCTCCTTCTCCTTTCTAGGGAAAAGAATCTGAGGAAGAGAAAATAAAAACCAGAACAAATCTTTGGTCTCTAACATGATCTAAGGACTTGCATTATTGCATCAAGTCCCATATTTGGGGTGACAAATTAAAACTCATTTCTTGACTGAGCCTGTCTAAGTTAAATGAGAAAGTGATTTTCTATATTATGTTTTACTTGGTATTTATTGGCTTATTGCATTCCTGCATTTTATCATCTCTCTGTACAGAACACAGGTTTTATGAACAATTCCTTAACTCTGCATGCTTAGAGACTCTTCCCTAGCTACCTGTTTGGGGATAAAAGTAGTAGCACATCTTAAGCCTTTTGGAAGATTTACAGTTTGCAAAAATCATTGATATGTCATCTTGAAAAGGTGCTGAGAAGGACCCAAGTACCCTGATACCCTCTCGATTTATGGATTTTATTCCTTTTCACTGCATTGTTTTGCTAAGGTGAATTGCATGTAGTTGCTCCTAAAAATTATTTTAAAATTAAGAACAATTTATGCATTCTGTAATTTGGATCAGAAATCATGGGGTTTCTAAATTACACCAGATGAAGTCCATCTAATACCATTCACTGTATTTGTGTGTGTTAGATATATAGGAACACATTCAGCACAAAGAATGCTCACAGTCCACAACCTGGTCTCATTAATGACTTACTTCTTCCTCTGGCAGAAATGTAAGGACTTCTCTGTTAAAAGGGAAACTCCTGTATTTCTGTGGACTAATATGCTCTTTATTAATTTTTCCTCATGTGTGTATTTTGACATTAGATTAAGCCAGACATGATCATTTAATTAATTCTTCTTCTCAATAGCACCAAGTTTTTCACACTGTTTGTTGCCACAATAAATGCCATATATTCTTGTTGTGACAAAGTTTTCGAGCAGAAGAGATTGACAAAGAAAACTTGTACTTCTGTGTACTTGTACTCCCTGTCAAAGTATTCTAGCAAACCTGTGGAGATGCTGTTAGACCTCCTGTTGCTGATGAATGTTTGCACACAACAGCATCCTGAGAGGTTAGCACCATCTCAGTCTTACAATCCCATCCTATACCTCAGTTAGTATATTGTTGTGGAAACTAATGCTGTTCCAGTATGGAAAATTCAGAGTGCCAGTGCACTGGCTAACCCACAGATAAATTTACAGTGTCAGATCTTCCATAGGAATTGCATGAGTGCATATGCCTATGCACCAAGACTGTGGGACTGTTCAGCTCTCTGGAAGAGAAGGGTAAGTTATATCGCATTTACAACAGGGTGCAAACTATGTGCATTTAAACTATGCACAATTGTCATAATGGTATTGTAAATCCACTGCTTGGCTTGCCTGGTGATAACATCTTGTATTTGCATTACCTCTAATCAGTGAAGAATGAGATATACAGACGTCCTATAAGTATTCAGTAAAGAATGTCTTTGAGTTAGTTTTGCATTTGAGTTGGTTTTGTGTTATGTAAATGGTAAACATGTAATGGCATATCATCTCCTCTCTGAAAGAACGAGGATTTCAGCAGCCCAAATGTTCAAATGCTAGTTCTTCCTGAAAGAACTGTAGACAAATAGGCATATGTCAACATCTATAAAAGATTTTGGATAAAGAGATAAAGATAAAGCAGAGACTGAAATTGAGCCTCTAGAATGAAAGCTCTAATGCTTAAGGTTTTCAGACTGTACTCAGAAACCTCTGTGATCTGCATTCAAATACATTTTTATCTCTCTTATTATGAACCACTAAATACTGGAGATAAGAAAGAAGAGAGCCATAAATCAAACATACAGTTATTGTTCTAACTTGCTGTGAAAAAAATCAAGGTTTAAATGAACAAATTCTCTGTCACTCCAGTAAATCCAAATTCACGTATGTGTTTGGATAAGAAAAAGATCAATCTGATTCACTATTTTTCAATATCACCTAACAGAAAGCAATGAGGCAGAGAAATGATGAGCTGGAATCTCAGCAAACCAATCAGCAGGAAGTGAAACCAAGATGTAGCCACCTTCTAATAGATCCCAGACATGACAGATCACTGTGTGGGACCTGTGAGTCAATGTGCTAATGAAGCCATGGAACCTGGAAATCCTGCCAAACATTTCGAGCCCTTCCTTCACTTCCTCCGAGAAGCGTACATTAAGATTCATTTCTGAGCTTTTCTTGGTGTTCTTTTATGCATAGAACTGAATGTCTCTGACTGAAATCTGTCACCTGCTTACTGTTATTCTCCCCAAAAAAAGAATACCTCTTGAGGATGAACTTGGAAATCGTAGCTTCATACATTTCCTTTGCAAATGTTTGCTTTGGCTTAAAACCACATTAAACAATGTATTCTAAACATTGCTATTTTTTAGCAACCCTGTTTCAAATGAAACACTGCAAACATAAAAATGAAATATTCATAAGATGATCCAAACCCCCACCGCCAAAGTGCAACCTTGAAATGTTATAAATAGAATACAAGAAAAGCAAATAATGAGAAGACAATATAATCAACTTGATAAAAAACCATTAATCACTCATCTTTTGCTCCTACATTCATCAATAAAAATATTACATATACACATTCCTGGTGGGTTTTTCCCTTTTAAATTATGAGAACAGCTGTCCTAAGTCAGACCAAATCTTGCTACTGCCTGTTTCCCAAGAGTAGGAGTAGCAGATGTCTAGAGGAAAAAAATATATGAAAAAAGTATGTAATTTCTAATGTAAGTTACCATGAAATAAAATATAAACAAAACCACGTGGAACTTTACCATTAAAATCAATACATTAACATATCCTTAGTGTCAACAGAAAAAAGCTCTTCTGATGTCATAGCATTGCAGTATTGGTCATTACCAAATATCATTCATTAAAACTCAAAATAAAACACTGTAAATGGCTTATCAGACAATTCATAAAAATATCCATCATCTAGACTCACAGAAAATGCATAAGCCCCTTGCAAGCCCCTTGTTCACGCTGACTCACATGACCAGTCCAATCAACTTGATCCATAAAACACACATCATAAACATTGCTTTGGGGAACACAAATTGGGGTGGACCATGATCCTTTCTTCTGAGGTCACTGCATGTGTGAGCAAAAAGAATAAAATCTGTGTCTCCAGATGTCATCCGTATTTGCAAAAAATTAATACCTTGTCATGCAGATTTCTTTCTAAAGTTAAGATGCAACAAACAGAATTACCTAAAAAGAAAATTTCAGTTGTGAAACTGTATTTTTTTTCTGAAAAGTACATAGTTTTACTTGAAAATACATAGTGAATGGGCAAGAATCCATCTCACAAGATCTGTGTCCAAGTTGAAACTTCAGATGGACTCCTGCAACCTAATTATGTACCTTCTGTGTGTCCAAAACAAGAGCCATGTTACACTCTCAATACTACTAAATCCATGCAGAATTCAATGGCTAATAGGGGGGACCTTTTACTCTCTCAACACTAATTCTTTGCATAATAGCTTAAATCCTTTTATTCTCCTCGTTCTCCCACACCATCTCAATAGTTTAAGACTGTGGGAAGCAACTGCTTAATCCTCTATTCAGAATGTTATACCAAAACCAAACATGAAACACATATTCAGTGTTTATCTTAATGAACAGAAGGCTCTTTGATGCCCCATCTCCCACTTCTTTAGAGCAGCTAATTCAAGCTCTGTTTGCACACACTGAGTGAGTTTGAAGTCTTTGTTCTGAATAAAATCAGCAGCACATTCTGAAAGAAGCAGCTTCTGATTTTCAAACATTATAATGAGGAATACTTTGCCTTTTTTTTTTTTTTTTAATTTCTTGGGAGCAGCGTAAGAGCAGGGAAGTTGTACATGCCAGCTGTCTGACTCACTTTTAGTATAAATATCTTAATTACAGGTACAATTCAATTTCAGTTAACTGCTTGTTAGACTAATAGCTACCTAAGAATTCAAGTAGCTCCGTGTAAGATAAATTTAATTTACTGTTTGCTATTATGAGATTTCTCTTTTGAGCAAGGGGACGGTATATGTATCTGTCTATCCTTTTTTTCTTACATGCCAAAATCTCAGCAGAGGTAATAATTTCAGGATGACTTTTCAAACCACAAAACCAGCAACATAAAAGATGACTGGGGAGTCTTTCTTAAAAAGGCAGAGTGCTTTGCACAACTCGTGGAAGCAGCATTCAAACTGAACCTCTGGAGTGAGCCCACAGGATTCTGTGAGAACAACAGAATCATCCCTGAAAGTATGTATTAATGTGATACTCACATTTTACCTCTAAAGGCTTTGTCTCCCAAGGTTTTTCTCAGTCCAGCAGAACAACTTCTGCTTATGATTCTGTCATCTTAAGGACAAAATGCAAGAGAAGCTTGTACTATAAAAGCACATGAATTCTCCCGGAAGCTTTTAGGAACCTGAATGTTACATACAGGCCTTTTTTCTGCTTTATTATAAAAGTGTCTCTGTCCTTTGTTTAATGGAGCCTGCTATGCACAATTCCTTGAAGTCAGCATGTGAAAGCTTTTCTACTCTTTTTTTCCTGATACTTTTAACTCTCAACAACTAGTCTGCTAATGTAAAGCAGAGCATAGAACTCTGTCTTAAAGCTACATAAGATGGGGCAGTAAGTCTTACGTTTTCAAGTCAGTAAGACTAATTCAGGTCTGACTTTGCATAAACAATTATTTATTTATTTATTTACTTATTAACTTGAGTCAGCAACAACTTTCTAACCACTGTAAAATAGCTGAAGGAAAATCGTTGTCATCTTCTGCTCAACCAGAGACTGATACTATCATCAGGCCTGCAGTAAAGTAGAATTTTTCCCTCAAATGACTTTTCTGTAAGACCCAGCCACCAGTGCTACTTGACAGTCTCATGACTTTCTAATGTCTCCACAGTTTTGTGGGTTGTTTGTTTTCATTTCCCCTGAGGGGAGTTGCAGACCAATGGATACAAACAACTTGCACTAAAAATAAGCTGAATATAAAGATAAATCCACATGGTTTTTGTAGGAGGAAATCTCTTCCTCAGCACCAAGAGAATTCTTTAAAATATTCTGAAAACCCAGACAGCTTCTTCCTTTTCCTCCCTATGATGAGAGATCCCAATCGAAAGCCTTGCTAGGACATAAATCAGTTCTGCTTCAAAACTCACCATGCCTGCATTAGGTGAAGAAGAATGGCTTATGCTGTGCCCAGAACTCATACCTCAGTACCCATTGGTTTGACTCTACCTTCCTACAGGTTTTGTATTAGTAAAACTTTTAACATAACATTTCTGGAACCTCTCTGTCAGTGAAACACTTTGGTGCCCAAGGCAGCATATCAACTTGCAGTACAGATTTTCCCTGACACATAATTTTGGTTGGACAGTTTTCCTTTTTTTCTCTGACAATCTCTGAACCAAGACTGTTGATACACTGCCAGTGTATGAAGTAGTGGGGATACTCCGTGTCTGCTCTTGTTCAGCCTTTGAATCCCACTTTTTCTAAGTAACCACAGAACTTTCCCATCACAGCAATACAGAAAATACCATAAGTTCATTTAATCAAACCAAGAATCACAATACATTAAAAAAAAGTTTCCAAGGACAACTACTAAAGCATGATGCTGACTACCGATGAAACAAGGAAAGAAAATCACTAAATTTTCCCATTCTCTATCTGTAACATTCAGGAATACAGGAAGTCAGTAAAATAATTTCTATCCATTATTATTAAAATAACAATATTCTCCTTAGGGAAATTTTGTATTTATTGACATTCATAATTTTCTGATAGCCTGAAAGGATGCTTTGCCATTTGTTTTGCATTCTCAGACTAGGTCTTCGCTGGTACTGTTATTACAATACTACCATGGAAGGAATGGTGTCATTTATGAAATGGAGGTAATAAAACAGCTACAATGAATTCTAAAAACTGCCTTGAAATTTCCTTTATTTGATGCCTTAATCATAAGGAAACATGCAGTCAATATTGAAAAATGCTCTGGATTCTGGGATCTCATGCTAAATTGAATCATACCAAGACTTGTCCCATGTTTTTCAATCAGGCCAATTATTTTAATAATTAAGTATAATAACACCACAAAAGAGACCTATAGCTAATATTTCAGGAATCCCTGAATTCTTTAATTTTTCTACTATGATTTTTATCAACCCTTCCCTCAGGTCACAGCATTAACTCTGCTTTACTTCAGTCACTGTTCCTGTAAGGACCAAAAGGTGATCCACTGACACACCTTCCCTCTTGTGGCTGTCTTTTCTGACTGGACGTGGAAGGTTCCGATCTCTTGAAGTTCATCGGTGAGTTTGTGAGATGTGTGAACACGCATACCGTTTCACAGGTAGTAAAAGGGTAAACTGAGAGCAAAAAGTGGCTACTTTGGCACAATGTTACATACTCTCAAAACACAGGTTGGAGTCATGATGTTACAGTTCCAGACTCACTTCTCAATAACTGGTTCAATAAAGTAAGATGCCAGCACTTCTTAAAGTATAGCCATTGTTGTGGGACACTCAGCAATAACTTCTGTAAAACAGCACCAGGGTTTTTATAAGCAGAATGTCCTGCAGTGTTAGCTGGCATAAATTAACTTTAGGCAGGTTGTCATTACATTGCTCTTTCCTATGAGCTTCTGAAACCCACTGCATCTAGAAGATTGTGTAGTCTCCAAGACATGGGGCTGATGAGCAATATGATAGTGTGGTGGATAAAGACTGACCATCTGTAATTTTGTAAGCACAGGATAGGTATTTTAGCAATTGTAAGTTCAGTAAGCAGATCTACTAAACAAAAGATTGGAAGAGAAATTTAAGACAGAAAATACTAACATTATGAAGTAATTTATTGTAGTTTTTGCTTTCTTTTAAAGACTGTTGGTAGTGTGCATCAGAAAAAATAACCACTCTTGGTATTACATCAGCTTCAATAAGCTATAAGACCATAAATCAATCAAAATCTGTATTTCAGATTCAGTTCAGAAGAGGTGAAGTATTTCAAGACATGAGCAATTCTTATGTGTACCACTTGCTGCCTCATGCCGTAAATCAAGACCTACGGTAAATTAGGGAACTGCCTCTGAAGACAGACTTAGACAAGGTTAAAAGAAAACACTGATGAGAGCAAGGCATCGGTGAAGGATGAATGCTACCAACTCAGAGGGAACCACTGTGAGGGAAGAAAAGCAAGGCAGCATGCACTTAGGAAGCCTTGGCCTTTTCATGTGGCAACCCATTACACTTGACTTTGCAGAAGAGAGGGAAAAAGAGCAGAGGCTGCTGCTGTTCTGTCAAATGAGGGACTCTGCAGTTAAGGTGTAAACAAATGGTTTAAAAGAAACGCTTTTTGCTCATTGTTTCCATTTCAGTTATGTTTTACAGTAGCAAGGCTTTAGAAATGAAGGTCCAGCTTGAGGCACTGTTCACAGAATTCCCTTTTCAGGTAATGAAGAGAAGGCAAGATGGTAGGGGTTCCCTTCCCTCCACATAGGGATGAAGCTACAACCCTCATGAGGAGTCGGGGGTTCAGATTCAATTATGTCTTCTCTTGAGGGTCTTCAGACTCCAGTTTGACAACAGGAGTAACAATAAAACAATTTATTTTACTTCCCTGGTTTCTTTGGAGCTGTCAGTTTTTTGAACACTTTTTCTTACATCCTGACACATTATTACTAATGTGGTAATATTGGCTACTGCTCTTCAGACTGTTCTATGACGTCCATATTTTAAAATGTTACAGAACACTATCAGGGCTAATGAAGGGAAAAATCAGAAATACAGCTCATCATGTGGTTTTTTTGTTATTTAGTTATTATCTGCCCTGCATTTCTTTCTTTCTTTTATGCAGCATATTTGCCAAAGTTATCTAGAAAGCCTTTATTTGATAAATGGAAATATTCAGGGAACAAAGCAATTTAAGGAAATAAATACACAGATAATCCTTATTACTTTCTTTTTCATTCCTGCCTCACCAATGAAAAGTGAAGTCTTGCTATTGTAAATTAGAAGTATGACCATGAAAAGACCTTCATATTTAAAGCATCCTGAAAAGAAAATCTTCAGAAATTACTCACAGTATATACATCCATTATGCCTATCAGACACTGAGTGTTACTACTGTCGGCAGAGAGAGTTGACACAAGCTTAGCTGCATAACCTTTGGCTGCACAGAGATGCTGTGCAACATGAGATATGCAAATTTCATAATATGCAACAAAGAATCTGTTTTCATACCTTAACCTTGAATTACAAAAACTTGTTGATGAAATACGTTCATCTCTTTCTTTTTTTTTCCCTTCCTGTGCTTAATTCAATATATGAGATAATTTGAATGGCTTCAATGGCACACAAGACCTCCTCTTAGACAATGTTGTCAGGCTTAGAGTCTCTAGCTGAGCAGTCAGGAGCCCTGTTTTGCAGCTGAAATGACTTAAGCCTATCAAAGACTAGTATTTAGTCTATTTCATTTATTAAGTGCAACAGATATTCTTGTCTGAATTGAACTAATCAGAATGGCTATTTCAGACTGCCCAAGCTTCTAACATTTCTCTTGATTCAACCTCTCTGTTATTCTATTGACATAACCTTTCTGGCCTGACCAGGCCTCTAGTAGTCTTACATACCTAGATGATGATCCTACAAGAATTACATCACGCTCCTGAGGTACTTCACAAGAAGCAGAAGACACCTAATTCAAAGCAGCAGCCAACTTCAGACCAATTAGTACTGCAGTGATTAATCAAGCTGTTCAAACATTTGACTGCAAACCCAACAGAAAAAACTTTTATAATTAAGAAGTGTGAATTTAAATGCATGGCAATGCATTTAAAGGCTGCATGTATCAAACATTTTTGTGGCTGCATGTCATGTGGAACGAGTATATTCATTCACCTCTCTGAAACTCTTCTGCCTTCTTGGACGTGTCAGGATATGGGGAATGCAATAAGCAAACAATCAGCCTTGTTTCCTTTCATGAGAGCAATAACAGTCTGACAATTTTGTGGGTTCCCATCTGCAAAATCTTTTTCTAGTACTCAGTGACATTTTTCCATGAACCTCCTCAATAATTTTTGGAGTTCAAGAACATCGTCGGTGTTTATTATAAATGGTTTGAACTTACTGAGCAGTTTTCAGTACGGAAATTCTACTAAATCAGTGAGACAAAACAACATCAACCTTAGTGTATTGTTCTATTTTAAGGTGTCCAAAAGTGACACCATGATCAGATGAAGCGGTTATCGGATAACATTATCTTGGATGGTGATATGGCTTCTCTACTCGTTTCCCTTTCATTGCAATACCCATTATGAGTCTCACTGGAGAACCTTCTCAAAGGAGAAGGCATCAATACAAATACAAAGAGAGGTCAGAAAGATGCAGGACGAGCTGGCCTTCTGCGACCATGGCAGGCAGTCAGCTTGAACTCTCCAGGAGAGACAAAGCAGCACTGACAGCTACACAGCACGTCCTTTTCCAAAAAGGTGCTGAAACTTCAGTGGTTTTGAACTGGTCTAGGAGGTTTCTTTACACTGTTTAGCAATTTTCATTTTTCTTGTCTTCCCCCCTCCTGTTTAAGACCATGGTTCTAGAATATGAGGAGACTTATCATGTGACATACCTCTTGCTCTCCAATCTTTCTAATAGTATTGTGTTCTATCTCTTGTTTTAAAATTTTTCTCCTAGCTATTCTGATATCACAACTTCCACATAGTATTGAGAAGTAAAAGAAAAAGCTATATTTTTCTCTCAAGAGAGACTCCCTACTGTCCCAGAGTTTTTCTTTCTCACATGCCAACTGAAGTTCGATGTTAGATTAAAACACTCTGTACAGCTGAGGAATAAATAGATAAATAAATAGATAAGTAAATAAATGTTGGCTCAAGCACTTCTTTCCTTCTGTGTCTCTGAACATGCAAGAAATAAATTGATTAATATCCTGAAATTATGATGAATCACATGATTTTCTAGGATCGGTAGAAGTGGTGTTGAAACACTTCACCTGCCTTGAATAAAGAAGAGTGAAAGAAAAAGGAAGGTACTATAAATTGAACAGTCAGAAGCATTACAATTTTATGGTCCTGCTGAGACTTAACTCACCTGTAAGGTCAGACCAATCAATCAATCAGAAAAAGATTTCTTTTTGAGGCCTTGACAATGTGAGTCTTGCCAAAGGTACTCACTCACTACAGCTCTTCCCTTTATCCTTTCTTTATGGGAATGATGCTGTCAAGTTCAGTATGCAATCTAATATAAAAGCTGAGATCTTTCTTTATCAGAGCAGATAACAAGAAGTGTTGGTAACAAGACAGAGTGTTGATTATTTTTTAATAAAAGTTGAACCTTGAAGGCTCACTTTGTTCAACAGTCAGAGGCAGGAACCGCAGTCTTTATTTTCTTCTGCAACCACCAAACCCATACCACATGTTCTTGTAATATGATGAGCTCTGTCACAGAGGATTAATTTGTTTCCCGTGTCTTATCCAGCTATTTCTTTTCCCTCATTTCCACAGCTCTTTATGAATAATATTCACTGAACTTGGGTATATGTTTGTAATTTTATCTGAAAATATTCTGAAGTTAAACACATCACTATACTGCCCAGCTATTTTGGATTTTTGGCTACACTGGTATTATTTTCCTCCAGATTTTGTCTCTTGATCTATAGGCAGGGAAGAAATGAAGGCATGTGTAAGGGGCATCAGGCAGTTTAACGTCAGCTGCTTGTAAGCCAGGTTAGTCAGTAATGTATTCAGAGCCTATTAAAGCCAACAGGATCCTTGACAGCTGTAAAACCCTCCTGCAGTAACCAGCAAGAACATCTTTCTATACCCTATGTGCTGCTGAGATGTAGACCCACCCTTCAAGATGTTTTGAAATTCTTCCACACTAACCAAATGCACCCCATTGGACTTCAGCTCTTTAGTTTTTGTATTTCACTGTTTTGCATCACAGACAGCGAGTATTTGACCCAAAGACATAGGCCATATCAGCCGGTTTCACACAGCTGCTTGTTGAGTGGACATTTATTTAAAACTCTTCCTGTCAGTACAGAATGATCTATTAGCACCACAAAATGGCACAATGCCCAGAGACAGATTTTGAGAATTTCTGCTTTCATGAACAGGAAGATATTTTCAAGACTAATCTATGAAAAGGAGAGCAAAAAAAAACTTAAAACCACTTAACACAGCTATAAAAATATATTGCTTTTAAAAACCTATGATGTTATTCAAGTAATGCATTGGTATCACTACTCTCAATTTAAAAATTCCAATCTATAAAATTCTCAGATGCTATTTTCTACCCTTAGTTTTACCCCCTTCTTGTTCTCATGCTCCCCCTTTTATTAACTTTTATAGATTATTAAAGAAAATCATGGATTTCATCAGGACCCTTTGCTAGAGCCTAGTGCCATGGAACACCTGTGCTGGGAGCAGTTGCCGGGATCAGCTGCCAGGGCTTTGTGATGCGGGGCTGCATCATGCCCAGAGGAGACTGTGACATTGTGGGGCTCCACCTTGGCCATGTTGAAGGAGAAGAAGCAGAGCCCTGGGGTGCCCAGCTCCCAGGAGAGCACCTCCCACAGGAGGCAGCCTCTCCCCTTGGGTGACCCTGGATTGTCTGCAGCAGAGGATGTCAATGACAGCCATGGAGATTCTTTTGGACACCACCACTCCCAGCCGGGGCCGAGGAGGACAAGGAACACAATATTGAGAAAGATCTGTCCCATGAGATGAGGGAAGAGGACCTCAAACATTCAGTGCCCTTGGAGATTTGGGAAGATTACAGCAAAAGCCAAGTGTCCCAAGATGTATCAGAAGACCATGGTGGAAAAGAGCTATTTCAACAGGAAGACACAGAGGGCACAGCTGCAGCAGGAGAGGCCGTCAGCAACCTGCAGAGTGCATCTCCTGCCCTGGGTGGTGCTACCGACACCGGGGATGATCCACCCACATCCCAGAGTCGAGCACTGCCCCAGACAGGGCAGGCCTGGCCCAGAAAGCAGTATCACACACCAGCCCTGGCCGAAAACCTTCTGCTCTTCCCTGGGAAGAGCCCTCAGCACTGGGGATGCAGTCAGGAGCTTGCCTGTGCCCACCCAGCTCCTTGGGGACAGACCTCCTTCTTCCACAGGCATTCACACCCCAGCCCAAAGGCCACAATGCTCCCTATCCAGGTGGGTGCTCAGTGCTCTGCGCAGGGCATTCCTTGGCACCTGTGGCCCACGGGAGCAGGAGCAGCAGTGCCTGCTGCCAGTGCAAGGCAGGGGTCTAGAGATGACCACTGAGCCTGAGCAGTGTTCCTCTGAGAGAGCAGCACAGGGAGGCACGGGAGCCATGGATGCAAGGACAGTGCCTCAGGCAACCAGCTGTACCAAGGGCATCCCACTGCCAGACTACCCTTGACTATGGTTTATTGAGACCAGCCTAGGATTCCCCTTTAGACACATTATGATTAGACTTGGTTCATAGTTTTAACATCAATATTTTGACAATATATTTTATATATATATATGTATATTAAACTTTTTCTTCAATAAAACTGGCAATTTGGCTCAATTAACTGAGTTGTGTGCATACAAAAATGGATTCAAATACAAAAAGCTAAGATAAATTTCAGTTTTAAATTTCAGAGGATATTTTTATTATCTCTAAGCAGGTGACAGCTACTGCAGGTATAAGAACTATCTTCCTTTTTTGACTCCAGTCTTCAGTCTTCTTTAACTTTTCTAAGCTTTGAAATGAAGATGTTCTTAATACCAGAGAAAGAGGCTTTGCATATGAAATGAATTATGAAACTCACATGAGATGCACCCGTTTTGGAGATGAGGGATTGCATGAAAGAAAGACAGACTGTGATCTTTCCCTTCTTGTCACTTTCATATTAAAACAAACGCTGTATCATTATTGGAACCAGTTTGTCCAAGGTCACTCAATTGTTCAGCACTTACAAGCTGGCAGCTCATCACAGGCAGAAGCAGCATATATAATCATCATTGATGCTGGCAGTCTCCACCCTCACTAATGCTACTTGTTCTGTCTTGTTCAGTCCCTGGCTTGTTGCAGACAAACGGAATTATATTTTGAGCTGTGCCTTGGATCTGCACTTTAAGGGAGCTGTTTGATGCTAGACAACAACTAAATACCAAATGGTGTCATGCCTATTACAGAACATGCAAGTCAACAGCTAGTGTTTAATTAGGCTTAAAACCTCCCATCCACAGCTCAACATGAATGCCATGCCATGTGGTGGGGATCTCTGAAGGAAAGTACTTCACCTCCTCCCACACATTGAAATGGCTGAAGGGCTGCCTTTTCAATGTTATTGTAGCCCCTAGAAGGGGCTCTTTCTTGGATAGCATTGATCCCATCTTCAGGATGTGGGTGAATGACTCAATTACTCAGCTTCTGCTGCTACCATGAGGCAGAACTACACAAGCTATAGGATTTCTTGGCTTTAGAGCCTTGCAGAAAATTCCCTCTGCTCTGTAAACTTCAAAAACTTTTTTCCATTTTATAAATCCTCTTCAGAATTTGTAGTTGTAACTGAAACTGCCGAAACCTGACATCACTTAAATGAAAATTAGATTAATTGACATGAAACAAGGTATTTGAATTTTCAGCCCAAAGCTTTATTTAAAAGATGAATATTTTGGAGATAAAAATGAATTCTGTTTAAAAGACTAATGACATTGCACTACATTCTGTCCCCATTGGTCAAAATATGTATCACCTAGTACATCCAAAAACAGAAGAAGAAATCTAGTGTTTCACAAGCTGTGAAGCCCTGAAAATTTTTTCTTCCAGAGTTTCAGCAACAATTATAACATTCCCTACTTTCAAGGCATTTTATCCCTTTATGAAAAACTTGTTCTTGAGGTAGAGATGCTTCCATTAGTTCACCTGAATGTATTTAGATTTTACTCCTGAAAAATTCCAGAGATAAATGATTTAATACTATTTTTAAAATTATAGAATGTTCTTTTAGTTAACGTGTAGCTAACTGAAGATGCCAAAGTGATAAACACACCCCTGGAATGCCACAGAGATGATATACAGAGAGAACAAAATATGCACTGCTGAGCTTGTTTGTCTGCTAGGAACTGCTGTTCCATCAAAAAAAAAAAAATCCCATAAAGTCCACTTCCTGATGTTAGAAGAACACACAAAAGCTATTGACTACTAATATCTTACAGCTATGCTTCTTTTCAGTAGCTTGACAATTCAAAATTAACATTGATCTAAACCTTCTTGGTAAGGATCAATATATAAAACATATCTCTGTAAGTATTGTTTGCTAAGGAAAACATTAAAAAACAATAACAGAGATAAAAGCACTTGTTTGATGAAGTTCTGTTGGATTGCTTTTAGCAAGACACTTTTTAAAAAAAGAATTTCTGAAAGGGATGTAAGCATATTTATTTAGATACTTTGACACTTTTCAATTATGTCCGTTTTATCATTATATATTTTATTTAGTCTGAGCAAAGCTCACTATCCACAGACTGCTCCTTTCCTCCCTTTATTATGATGTACATAAGAAATTTTAAGTTTAATGGATAAACAGTTATATATTGCAGATAAAAGTTTAATCAATCTGCTCTGAAATGAAAATATTCTGCTTAAAAAAATTACTGCATCAACACTATACCCTTACATTTCTTGAAAATAAAAGCTTCATTAAGACCTCAATCCTGGAAATAATTTAGTACATGTCACTAACAGTTATATTCCTGTAAGAGACTACTTATAGAAAAGCCCAATAAAATCAAATCCATTGGGCTTCCTGGCAATTACTGTGAAAGTACAGATAGTTTAACAGAGAATTTTTTCCTTTTTTAGACTTTGGGGGCATTTCATGATTTCATATGGGATTCTATATCCAGCTCATAACTCTCTTCTAATTGCTAGCGCATGGTTACCAATGTCATATAAAAGCTTTTATTTTCTATTAAATCCTTGACAGCTTTTTCAGGAAGGGCAAGACCCTAAATATGTAAGATTAATTTCAATAACCATTTCTAAAATGCCCATAAAAAGCTTACAGGCTCCATTTTCTTCCCTTGTTACCATTCCCATATGTGTAGCATAGATTGACTCTCACAGTGATCTCATGAACCACAGGAATAACCCACTTCCTGATGTTGTGCTCATGGAAATAAGTGAGAAATATTTGTAGTGATTTAAATTAATTCTGAAGCAGACAGATAGTCTGCATGCATGAACACCCATTTTTACCCAGGTACTGGTAAGGCTGTCCAGCTTTTCAGAAATGCACTTAATCACAGTTAGGGTTAGTCACTGCAAAAATTTGGCTTTAACATGACAAGAAAAATTCAATTTCAGGTGAAAAAAAAACATGTTTCAGGGATCACATTCTTCAGGTTCAAGAGTGGTTCATCCCAAGTAGGAAGCAGGAAGCCAAATAAAGGCAGCAGGAGACTTTCATGGATGAACATGGAGCTCCTCACTGAACTAAAAGAAGTAGAGAGGTGGAAACAAGGCCAGGTGATCCAGAAGGAATACACAGCCGTGGTCTAAGCATGCAAGGATGCAATTAATAATTTGGTGAAGGATATAATGGGTAACAAGAAGGACTTCTGCAAGCAGAAGTGCTGCTGAGGAAGGACATAGAAAAGGCTAAAAGTCTCAATGGCTTCTTCAACTCATGTTTTTACTGGTGAGCCTTGCCTTTAGGAATCCCAGGCCCTGAGATCAAAATCAGCATGGATTTTGAGGAAAACATTCTTAAGTAACCTCACAGCCTTCTTCAATGAGATGGCCACTTTGGCAAATTGTGGGAGAGCAGTGGATGTTGTTTATCTGGACATCAGTAATTTTTGACACTCTCCTGTATAATCCTCAAAGACAAGCTGAGGAAGAATGGGTTAGATAAGTAGACAATGAGGTGGACTGAAAATTGGCTTAACTTCCAGGCTTAGAATGATGTTATCAATGGCAAAAATCTAGCTGGAAGCTAGTCACTAGTGATGTACCCCAGCTGTTTGCCATCTAACAACTTCATTAATGACTTGGACAATGGAACTGCATGCACACTCAAGAAATTTGCAAATGATACAACTAATGATTGTTCTGCCAACTAGAGGGACCTTGACAAGCTGGAGAACTGGAAAGACAAACTCACGAAGATCAACAAAAAGAAAGGCAAAGTCCTGCATTTGGGTAGGAGTAAACCCAGGCACGAGTACTGGTCAAGGTCTGACTGGTTGGAATGCAACTTTGTAGAAAAGGATCTGGGTATCCTAGTGGACAACAAAGCCAATCCCAAGCCAGAAATGTGTCCTTGTGGCAGAAAAGGTACTACTGGAGGTGATCCTTTCCCTCTCTTCAGCACTGGTGAGGCCACATCTGGAGTGATGTGTCCAATTCTGAGCTCCCCGGTACAACACATATACTCCCCAGTATAAGAGTGAGTCTAGCAAAGGACTACAAAGATGAAGAAGGGACTGGAGAGTCTCTAATATAAGGAGAGGCTGAGAGCGTTGGAACTCTGGGGAACAGATGTCTAGGAGGGGATATTCTCAATGTGTATAAATACACAAAGGAAGGGTTGTAGAGAAGATGAAGCCAGGCTCTTCACAGTGGTGACCAGTGACAAGAGACTATGGACGCAAACTGAAATACAGGAGATTCCACGTAAACCTCAGAAAAAACTTGCCAGGGAGCCCTCAACCTTGAACTAGGAAGGCTCTTGGTCTTCATTCCATTGAGCAAAGCATTTAGTCCCTATGTGAGCCTAGAGAAGATGTACAGCCTCACTAAAGAAAAAGGCAAAAAGGCCTACCTATTTATGCTGCTAGTTTAATTTTCCAATGATATATTCGTTGTTCTTTTACATGGACACAGTGACTAACAACTTTAATAACCTTTGAGCAGCCAGACTTGATTATGACTCTCTTCATTGTATTACAAAAATTAGCCTTTTTGAAGGGAAAGCAGGGTTTCTACACAATGGATCAGGAAATAGAATTCCTGTTATATATGAAATTCTAACATATTAAAAAGTAATTCTGTTTTGAATTGCAAGTATAAAGTCATGAGAAGTGAAAATTTTTAAAAATCACTACACAGTTCATGCCAAAGAACAAACATCTTCTCAATATCTTACAAAAAGGTTTTAAGGAAGTAGTTGCCAGAGATGCTGAAGATATTGCACTCATTGGCCTAGAGAATTGTTTTTCCACCAAGTATGTTCTGAGTGATGTAACTCAAAAATTCACCATGTCGGTTTGTTCTGATTCCTGAAAACTTCTAAAGTTAGTAAAAGACCACATCTCATTAATTATATTTGAGAGCAGTTAACAAGATGTACAAAAATTAATATCTTTTAAACTATAAGAAAACCAGATGAATCAAAATATTTTCATACCTTCTAGGTACAAGATCAGTGAAATTTTTTACAAAAGAAAACCCCAAAACCTCAGAAATTACATATTTCCATAAAAGATTTAAATTTCACGAAAATAAAATATCAGAGAATAATTTGGTTAGTAAATAAATTTCTGTCCAGTACATCTGCAAGTGAAGGTTACATCATTGTCATCAAGAAGTTTGCAGAAGATTTAGCTCTTTCTAGAGTTACCTTTCTGAGATTTGGTAGACTCTTAGTTAGCCAGAACACACAAAAAGAAGGAAATTCAGTTTCTGGATTGAACAGTTGAAGCAAAGGTCTTACAATTCCTTGGGAATGTAACTTATCACAAACCACCATGGGTTGTGGGACAAGGAATACTGATGTCAACTTTTCCTTTTAGCTGTATTCTACCAGGCTTATCAAATAGAAAACTGGCTCCTATGTGAGCACAACTTCTTATGGATTTGGTGGAAGAAGGGAATCAACTGTGTAGGATACCAGCTCATAACAAACTGTTGGTCCTTACGTATTTTCCACATTTCCTGGAAGTATAGCTTCAATACACAGAGGTTGCTCGAACACCTCTCTTCACCCAGAGCGCTGCTGGGCATTGGAACAGGCTCCCCGAGGAAGTGGTCACATCCTGACAGAATCCAAGAGTTTGATGATACTCTCAGACACATGGTGTGACTCTTGGGGATGGTCCTGTGCAGCGCCAAGAGCTGGACTTGATGATCCTTATGGGTTCCTTCCAACTCAGCATATTCTGTGATTCTGTCGTTATTGCTGACTTAAAGAAAGGTTTTTCTGGAGGAAAACAGTTGCAGATCAGTTAAAGCCAAGAAAAGAAAAATCTGAGACCGATAAAGTTTCTTCCTTTATAGAGGAGTCCTCACCTGTGGTGAACTATAGAGTAACATACCTATTTCCTAGTAAAACCCTTCTCATAAAGATCTTTAGGCTATGGATAACTGGATATAACCTATGCTAGTTCCAAGGCTATATAAGTTGTAATAAATCCTGTATAGCTTCAAAATACAGGTGTCCTAATCTCATTTTTGCCTTTTTTTTTTTCATTTCATATGCTCTAAGTTCAGTACTAAGCACAGGTCATCCAGACATCATGTGTTCCACCTGCATCAGCTAACTAAAACCAACCTGAGGTTTGGTATTTATACGTTCATTTACGGAAATAAGTAATAAGATATTCAAAGTATCGTGAAACTCTGGCATTGAGCAGGCTCAATTAAGATCTGAATACTAGATCAACTTGCCATATTTATTTGGAGCAGGATGTTATAATTTAACTGCATAGTGCAGTATGGTAAATCCAAAAATTTCTGCTACTGCTAATCAAGTCACACTGAGATATTAACAATTCTCTCCAAGGTCCTTACAAAATGTAAATGTTTATTTCATCACCATTAGCTGATGGACACTGACAAAACCTAACAAAATCTGCTGAAAAATTCACTGTTCACAGACTGTTGATGCACTTCTCCAAAATATCTGCCCAGTAAAGAACCACATGCACACAGACCAACACAGATGACTCTCAGTCATTGTTTATTCTTGTTTTTCCCAAACATGAGCCCTTTAGCCCCAGAAACACATAGGACTCACACAATTATTAAACCCTGCCATTTCATATGTTTTATGCTACTCCAATCTAACCTCTCATGAATATCAATAAATCCAATCCAGATATTCCAGGTTATATCCATTCCCTTTCAAGGAAGCAGAAAAAGCAAGTGAGGAGACAGAAGGTACTACTGCTCAACAGCTCCTCTGGGGGAAGTAAGTCCTGCAGCAACTCAAGAGAACACTGACTGGTCAGTGGAATCAGAAAAAATTGGAATAAGGGTTCATTTTGTCAAACACAGGCACACACCATTCTTCCCTATTCATGGGTTTTGGGTTTTTTTTAGAAGTATGCAGTGCTACACTGGCTTTGAGGTAGAAGGAAAACACTGATGACATTGCCAATCTTTTAATTTTCTTTCCCTTGGTCCCCCAAAGGTCTCAGTTCCCTTTTAAATTTTAGCCCAGGAGAAGCTTGCAAAAATTGCTTCTAATTCTCATTTGACATGAATGTAAGTCACAAAGACGAAAAGGTACTAAAAGATTGTTAACAGGAAGAATGGGAAGCAGTCTCTAAATATCTCCTCCACCCTGTGCTGTAAAGTAGATCTGGATACTTTCTCAAAGCATTAACACTGCTTCATAGCCATTCTGCCAGTTTCATTAATTGCACTTCTATTCCAATCATTTCATAAGCATACTGTAGTTATAATCTGGCTATTTATCCTAATGTTTGATGTTTCTGACTCACATAAATACATTATGTTTGAATGCAGAGAAGTACTTTGCATGACAAATTTGAGATTTCTGCCGGAAACATTTGACTGAAATTTATTTTTGCTATCCATAGGGAATAAGCCTCTGCATTATTTGATTGTTATTCACATTTTGGTAATCGCATTACGAACCTCTACTAAGAAATGAAATGGCAATGTGCCTTTTTTTTCCTCTAAGAGCAAATGTCTCCCTCCCCCTCCCAGATCCACAAACCTTGAAAAAGCATTAGAAAATTAAAAAGCCAACAGAAATAAAATAATGCATCCACATTTGAATATTCATTAAAATACGGCTTTGCTTAGTCACTGATTGCCATTTGGATGATGCATGATGCTTAGGCAAGCTTAATGCAACAATGGGAATTTGGTCTTGTGTTTACAGGAAGGGTATAGACTTTAGAAGACAGATTCCTAATGGTGCTCAGCTGCCCAAATTGCATTAATATTGTTAGGCCATAAACCACTTTACATCAGTTGGTGATATGATTTTTTGTTGTAAATAAGACCTCAGAGAAATAATAATAGATTTCATTTCTGCGTTTTATTTAGATCCATCTTCATATTCCTCATTCTGTCCAGCAGCTGCTCTACCTACAATACTTTATACTAAGCACCACATGCCTGAGTTGTCTAATGGAGTTATTTGCCCTTGGCATTGTTTGCCCTTTGTTACTGTGTTGTTATATATACTCTTCTCTACAAGAGACTTCCTCTATCAGATCCCGCACTGGCAGAAAATTTACTGCACTTTATCTCATTCTGTATAGCCATTATCAAACATCACAAGCACAAGAAAGGATGACACAAAAACATCTTTGGGCTACTAAAACCCATGAGTCAAATTCATTTCTTGTTTCACCTCACAAATCACAGCAATCTGTTAATTGTGTCCCCCACTGCTTTTAGATTTTATGAGCATCAAATCACAGCAAGTTTTTTCTCTGGAATTTGCTGAAAAAAACCCCTAACAAAAACTACAACTAAACAAAACATGTTGCCTCTACTCTTACCCTTTTTAACATCAGTTTCTAATCTGAATATCTGATGTACTTCCTGCCTCCTGACCTTTTGGCAGCAGTTGAGAATCTCCTTTGCTCCGTTATACCACCCTGAAAAACCTATTGATTGTTCTTCCACCAACTAACTAGCAGTAAGCCCTCATTTTCTGTACTTAGGAGAAAAGTGAACACAAAGTTATGTTGGCATTGGAAATGAGGCTAGTTCAACCTTTTGCTTTGTCAGTGTGTGATGGATGCACAGAGCTATCTAGTTTGCTTACCTGATATTTCTTGACTTGTTATCAATGTAATGTCCACTAGTCATGTAGTGTGTATTAGTGCTAAAGACAGATAAGTGGCTTAATAATGCAATGGAAGTGATTAACAGGAACATGTCAACCCATTTAACTGGGTAATAATTATCTTCACAATATGTTTCTCACAATTAAACTAGCACAATACAAGCATCCACATGCATTACCCACATCAAGAAAAAGATATTCTCGAGTTTGAACTTCATTGTTTTTCTTAATAATTGGATGTACCCAGCAGTTTGACTGCCCAGATCAACAATGCATGTTGGCTAGTGAAAGGGCCCCTCATCGATCTTTTGCCCACGTGGTAAATTAGTCAGACAACAGCAGCTTGCAGCCCCCAAATCCTTTTAATGTTATTGTTCTTATTGAATCAAGTGGCATTGGAACAATTGGATTGTCCTCACAGCTCCTTTTCCTGTTCCCCCCCCCCCCCCTTTTTTGAACACTGGTCTAATTCCCTTGCTGACTTTCTTCTAAGAATAGCAAAAGCCTTGTGGAACAGCAGGAACAAGAGGCACTATGGGAATGCTTTGAACTTGGCAAAGATTGTGAAACCAAACGTGGAAAAACACATTTTGCATTCTGCTAAACAGGGTTTTAAGTCCATACAAGCATCCGTCTTTTTTTTTTTTTTTTTTTTTGATAAGCAGAGACATGTCCCTAAAGGAAGCCATTGATTATTTTAGTCTCTGTTCATGTGTGCACTCATTTGTGCTGATGCTCATTGCTGAGCACTTTCAATTTCTGCGGACATACTCGTGTGATGAGGTAATCAGGACTGCCTTACACATTTTGGATAAAATGAAACAATTTACAGGGTGGCACTTGAGTATCTTCCACAATATTCTCTAAGATAGTCCATGGAGTTTTTGTTCTCCACCCTCCACCCCCACCATCTTAATATAAAATTATTGGAGATTTTATGTCTCTAATTCCTTTGGACCTGACTCATGTTTTTTTAGACTATATTAATATGTAATTCAAGCCTCTGCTCAGCAGCTTCTGTCAGCCTACACAACTCACTTTCTGTAGAAGAGGCTAAGGGGCCAGACGTAGAAAACTGTAACTGTCAGCCATAGCCCTAACAAGGATTGTGAATTTGAGCATTCAGACACAGCATTTCATGATTTTTATTTATGGAGACAGGGGCAGATGAAACTTTGGTTAGTAGGATGGACTTCCACCTGCCTGAGCTCAGAAGTAGGTACACTGACTACTCAGCCTCCAGGCATCAACTCTGGCCAAAATTTGTGGTGGAAATCTGGAAAGAGAAATCTCTTAATCACTTAATCAGCAGTGATGATGGTGAATTAGCAGATCATGCAAACCAGAGCCTAAGTCAAATCCAGCTAAGTCCCTCTAGAAGATCATCTTATCTCAAAATATAAATAAAAAATAGATATTTTCACACCAGATAATACTGTGGAGAAGAAAGAAATTACAACAATAACAAAAAAAAAATATAATGATACTTGTTCCAAAGAAATTGGGTTGAAAAAATAGTTGAAGCACCTCCATGAATGGAGATGATCCCAGTTTCCAAAATCCAACAAAAATGACAACAACAAAACTACCACTAGTGTGAAGAGAAAAAAGGGAAATATAAATGCAAAAAATTAAAACCAGGTGCCTGGATGCACCCTGCAAAGGCACTGGTCTGTTGCTTTCAATTACCCACATAATAATTTTTGGTATACCTTAAGAAAGTAACTCATTCACACTTAAGTCCAGGCTCTATACTAGTTAGAAGCTGAGTTTCACAGCTTAACACATAGTCATAAGAAGGAAACCAAATTACTGTTGTGATTATGTGAACTATATTGGAAAAAAAAAACCCTTTCAAAACAGACCTTTATGGTTATGGTATTGAAGTCCTTTCTAATAGAAAGAGGTTTTAGCTGTGACAACAGCTAAACCTAGTTTGCTTGGTGAAATACCTACATACAACTGAGCAGACCTTCTGACAACATCTCTACTCTAAACAGTGAAAGTCCCCTGAATGACATAGTTGTCTTATTTCCCTCAATCCCTGTGATTTGTAGAAGTAATGATAAAATTCATTGAAATGAGAAATCTGCTCATTCAGTCTTTATTTTTTAAGATAGTATCAATTTTTTTTCCATGGACTGGATAACCAAAGTAGTTTTTATTACATCTCTGTATCCTCAATTTATAAAGCTAAATGTATCTTTGATTCAAATACGATATATGGCAGAATTGTTCCTGCTCAGCACAATTTTTTTTGTTGACACTGGAGTCCAAGCTGATCTAGAAGTTTATACTTTAAAGGAGAAACTAGGCAGAAGTTTTACTACCCTGGGGTTTCAATTAATGATGTGAATAAAATACAAAAAGTAGTAATTCTTGGCCAAAAGAGTAATAAAACAGAAATTTTAGACAGAACATGAGACATGCTGAAAGACCATAAGAAACAACCAAGTTAAATCAAACCTTCATATTAAACTCAGTATGGTAGAGTACAATTTTTAAGATGTTTAACAAAATACATGTAAAATACATGTAATCCCTTTAAAAAAAAAAAGGAGAAAGGAGGAGAGGACAAAGGAAGAGCAGAGGAAAAGCAAAACCATTTTTACAGCTATTATAGAATTGCAACATTTGCAATTAAAGCAGCTTAGATCCTTTGTTCAGTAAAGTCTTCCTTTTATAGAAATTAGGATGTGGATGAAAATGGAGGAATAGGGCATGTGATATGGGTAACAGATGTGTGGATCTCAAATCTGTAATTAGGCTGAGGTGCACACAGAGTCCTGAAAGCATAACAGACTGTAATGGCCATTACAAATACATGTCCTGGCTCACTGGGGAGGTCCCAGACGACTGGAAGTTGGCAAATGTCACACCAATCCACAAAAAGGGCTGCAAGGAGGACCCGGGAAACTACAGGCCTGTCAGCCTGACCTCAGTGCC
>JAWWLV010000088.1:86674094-86684679 GCA_035041135.1 Platyrinchus mystaceus
TTCTCTTAGATGGATGGCCTTAGGGGCTGACGAGCTCCATCTACCCGGGGGATTATCCCTGAAGCAGGACTGGGAATCGAACCTGCAACCTTGGTGCTGAGAGCACGGCATCTTAACCGCTAGACCACCAGGGGTCCCCCCAGCAAAGCAAATAAAACATTAGGAACTAGACCAGAGCAGAGACACTGGCGCTGAGCCCATCAAGAAGACTGCAGAATCCTCAAGAACCTTATCATTATCAAAGTAGAAGAGCTCTTGAAAGGGCAACAAAGGTGCCAATCTATATTGTCAAAGACCTCAAAATCTTACCTATAGTAAAAGGGGAGGCAAAAATTGTATTTCTGTTCATTAGATATGATTATTAACTAAGCAGACAACTACAGTACATCCATTGCTTCACAATAGGAGAGATGTATGAACCATGTCACTCTTCTGAGATCTTAAAGATTTCTATGGAAATAGTTGAGAGCTTAGGAATCACTTTCCATTTGAAAAAAAAAAAAAAATAAACACAGTTCTGGGGGTTTGGTCAAACCTTATGCTCCAGAGCAGCACAACTGTTCTGGCAGTATATGCATCCTGCATTGTTTTGGCAGACTCATGTTATTTAGTCTTTCTCTATCACAAAAAAAATTGCCTCCTTAGAGCTTCATTGCAAGAACCAGAAACCACAAAAGAATTGAAAATAATGCTAAAAGTATTTGCTCAAAGATATGGGCAAGTCTCTCTTTCTATAATTTAGACATGGACTATTTCACAACATTCCTCTTTTGTATTTTGTTCATATGGCCCCTTCCTTTCATATATTGCCAGTTTTCAATTTCTGATAAAAAAGTATGAGTATTTATTATTCCTATAATATGTATATTTTATATATAATATATAATATTTCCAGTGCAATCACATATTTCTGATGAGCAACTTCATGTCAAAATTTTCAGGAATCATCTATAAATTCTGATATTTAGCAAACTAAGCCTTAAATGTTATAGCAATAGTGCCATGGCAAAACATGATGCTAAGGACAGCTATTCCCTTCTTGGGACACACCAAGAGCTGTCTGTCAGAATATTTAACCGTATTTAAGACTGGAAACAGACATGCTTCTGGCATTGCAAAACATTGGCTTCAATGGCTACTTTTCTGTTTGGTGCAACTGATGCTTCAAATAAACTGTTTCCCCACTCAATGGCAGTCTCACTGTTAGAATAATCAGTTTAGGATGATGTTCATTTGAATGCTGGTCTAGAAGCCATTTCCTGTAGTAATCAAGGTTTTACAGCTGATGATGTTTAAAGGATACTTACAAAAACTAATAATGCAGAATACCAACACAAGAAACAAGAAGCTTACCTCTCTTATCTAGATCTTATTATAATTGATCTCACTTAATCACGTCTGGGATAAGCTCAATTGCTTAGCTGATTGTGTTTGTGAAACGCTAATAGCATTTCACATCAAATTGCTATCTGACAAACTGGTTAAACAACTCATGGCATAACAAAAAACAGAGCAGCCTGCCTAAAATCTATCAAGAAGTTATGATGTTGATGAGCTGCTCTCCTTTCCCAAGTCACACAATACTTCTGCTTCTAGAAGCAAAAATATTTGAGTCACAAAAGAAAACTATTGCTTTACAGAGAGCAGTCCTGCCTTTAGGATCTTCCTAGGGATGGAGATAGGCTAGCCTTTCCTTGAGTTCTTGTTCAACTGCTTGATGTGACACTTCTCTGTTAAATTTCTGCATAGAAATGCTATTTTCTAAAGTCGTCATCTCACACTTCAGGACAACTGAAACATGAAAGGAAACGGTGACATCTTGGGCAGATTCAATTAATTCTCTTCTTAGCCAGGTAACCTTTACATGGAAATATGAGGACAAAAATCTTGGCCTGGACAGATGTGATTAGAAATAAAGTGCCTAGGATCTATAAAAACAACTCACGTTTAAAGAGAGGATTTAGAGCTAAAATTGGTGGAAGGCAAAAATATTACCCTGGCGTTGAACAGCACTGACTTAAGTCAGGAGCCCAGAAAGATCCCCAAGACCAATCAACCAATGCTGAGGTCAAGAAATACCTTGCATAATGTAAGCTATTCTGTATATGGAAAGTATACAAGGCATGTCTTTTAGGTTTTTGGAGGGAGCACCTGCTGCTGGATTCTGGGAAGGCTGAATTGCTTAGCAGGCAGATGAGTGATTCAGCTGTTTGGATGGTTTTTTTGTTTGTCTGTTTTTTCCAATTCATTTGTCCAGATAAAGTAAATCCAGACACAGAGCCACTGTGCATAGAATCACAGAATCATAGAATACCAGGTTTGAGGGAACCTCAAAATCATCTGGTCCAACTTTTCTTGGCAAAAGCACAGTCTAGACAAGACGGACCAACACCCTGTCCATTTGAATCTTTAAAGTATGCAATGCTGGGGAATCTGCCACTTCCCTGGGGCAATTACTCCATTGTCTGATTGCTTTCACTGTGAAAAATTTTCCTCTTGTGTCCAATCAGAATCTCCCCAGGATTAACTTGTACCCATTACTCCTCTTCTTTTCCATGTGAATCCTTGTAAAAAGGAAGTCTCCACCTTTGTAGACACTCTTTAAATACTGGAATATGATGATAAGGTTTCCCTTTTAAAATCAAAAACTTTAGTCTTACTACTCACTTGCAGCATGCTCAGCAGGATCCCAAACTCCACAATATTGTGATCACTGCAGCCAAGGCTGTCACTAACTGAGATATTGCAAAGCACATTTTCTTGTTTGTGTGTGGCAAATCCAGCCTCACTCCTGGCTGACACATCTAACATATTGCAGTGGGTTTCTGTGGCTGGGTTTTGGTAGTGGGGGGGCTACAGGGCTGGCTTCTGTTAGAAGATGCTAGAAGCTTCCCCTGTCGTGTGGAGCCAATGCCAGCTGGCTCCAGGATGGACTTCCTGCTGCTGGCCAAGGCCGAGCCAATTATGAGTAATAGTAATGCCTCTGTGATAACATATTTAAGAAAACAAGAGTGTTGCATAGAAGAAATTCCAGCCAGGGAAGAGCAGAGTGAGAGCATGGGAACAACAATGCAGACACCAAGGTCAGTGCAGAAGGAGGGGCAGGAGGTGCTCCAGGCACTGGAGCTGAGGCCCTGCAGCCCGTGGTGCAGACCATGGTGGGGCAGCTGTGCCCCTGCAGCCCATGGAGGACCATCGGGGTGCAGAGACCCACCTGCAGCCCATGGAGAAGCCCATGCGGGAGCAGGTGGATGAATGAAGGAGGTTGTTACCCTGTGGGAAGCCCAGGATGGAGCGGGGTGCTGCCACAGACCTGTGGCCTGTGGAGAGGGAAAACCCACACTGGAGCTGGTTTTTCCCAAGTAGTACTTGTGGCCCTGTGGGGGACCCATGTTGGTACAGCTCATTTGTGAAGGACTGCACCCCATGGAGGAGTGACCCACAGGACAGCAGTTGTGAAGAACCACTGCCCGAGGGGTGGACTCACATTGGAGAGGTCCATCAAGGACTGTCTTCCGTGGGAGGGACCCCGTGGGAGCAGGGGAAGGACTCCTCTCCCTGAACAGCAGTAGAAACAACAACCAGCCATAACCCATCCCCCTGCACCACAGTGGGGGAGGAGAGAGAATATGGAAGGAAAGAGAGGTGGGGGGAAGGTGTTTTTAAGACTGTTTTATTTCTCTCTCTTTGGCTCTTATCCTGTTAGTAATAAATATAAATACTATCCCCGCTTTGAGTCTGTTTTGCCCATGATGGTAATCAGTAAGTGACCTCTCCCAGCTCTTGCCTCTACTCATGAATCTTTAGCTATTTTTTTTCCCTCTCTCTCTCCTCTGTCCAGTTGCAGAGGGAGAGTGTAAGAGGGGCTTTAGTGGGTACCTGGTATTTGGCCAGGGTCAACCCACTAGATATACATATAAGAAAGCAGTCCTTCACCCATTCCAGATGATATGTGAGCTGCTGTATTGTTCTTCCAATAACTGTTTGGGTAGTTGAAGTCACCCATTCTATTGATTTGCTTAAGCTTGCTTAAGTTACACAGATACTGCTTCACTGGCCTTATTGCCCTGGTTTGGAGGTCAGTAGCAGACACCTACTGTAAGATCTTCCTTGGAGATGACACCTTTCATCTTTGAGCCAGTCATTAGACAGAGCTTCCATAATCTCTGTAGTTGATTTCTATACTATTCAAGGTTCTCTTTAACTTCCTCCTCTTCTTTCCTGCCTGTCTTTCTGAAAGAGCCAATAACCACCTATCACAATACTCCATGCATTCTAGTTGTCCCACCATGTTTAAGTTATTCCTATGATATCATAACTTTCTGACTGGGCATGGAGCTCCAGTTCCTTCTGTTGTTTCCCCGGGCTGCATGCACTGATATATATACACTTGAGGGGGTTGGTGTTCTAGTTCTTGTCTTGGGAGGCAGCTAAGGAACTTTTGCACATGTGCAATTTGCATCCATGACACAGCCCAGAGCACTGAAACTTTGATAAAAATCCCATCACAAGGTCAAAAATAATCCTGCTCATTTGAGAGCATTGCTGAGTCAATGCAAGTGCAATGAACGAGGGTGGGGGAGAACATCATGGTCAGCCTGCTGCCACTCTCCTTTATACTGGGGTAATGACTCCATTTAGGTCAAACAAACAGAAGTCATTCCTGAGTTTCTAAAGCAGGTAAAAGAAAAACCAAATCCATAGAGAATGCATATTTCTTGAATAAGCTGCTTTTCTTTTCTCCTTTTTTTTTTTTTTAAACACTCCTCAAGAGTGGAGCTGTCCTTTGAAGTGAGATGTTACATGAGTTCCTTTCATCTTTTCAATTCATTTATTTTCATCTAATTAAAAAGTACAACAATACAGAGAGGTTCTTGGTATGCATTTAAAAGTAGTTCATTCAGATACTATTTTTCAGCTCATAGAGATATTCCATATCACTGCTACATGAAAAAACTGTCTTGGCAAATTAAATTTTTACATTTTATATATTTGCTTGTTTATTCTAAAGTAAAATTTTATGGAATAACAATAGCACCAAGGGTATACAGAGTCAAGCTTATGGTTGTAGGAACAGACTGTTTTCGGTTATATTCATCTTCTTAAGTTAGTAATTGCCATCTCTGATATTAGCAGGGGAACAGATTTTAATTAGTCTCACTGCTTTCTAACATCAAAAACCAACATTTGCAAAAGGGGCTATATTTGTTCTGCTTTTCTTTAACTTAAAACATATAATTACTAGGCTACAAAACCTTTAGGGCCCTCTCCTGCTCTTTAGAACTTCTATCAGCTCTCCCTGAGACAAAGTCCTTAGGTACATTTCCAGGGTGTTTATGTCTCTCCAGAGGACATGATCCCCTTGTCTGATTTTGTCTCCCACAGATGATACTCTTCAATTTAGCAATTTGTTAGTTGTCCATGTTAGTCACTCTCTTAACTGGGTGAAACCCTGGTCCCATTAACACCAACAGCTGAACTTTAAGGGAGCATCTCTCAAGACTAAGCATTTTCCTGTGGGCTTTTTGATCCTCCACTAATAAATTCTTTGGAATGGTATATGATCTACAGACCACTAACCTCAGATACACACACCATTTTGACTAAATGTCTTAGTTTCACACAGTGGATGCCACTGAAGCATGTAAATAAAATTAGGAGATAGCCTGTTGTACAGGCATATATGCTAATATTAAACTATTCTTTCATAATAATCTAACTTTTGTGCAATTGCCTGCACAGGAGCATGCTACAGTTAGCCAAGAGTTTAAATGGTAGGAGGGCAGTAATAAGTTTCAGATCTCTGAATAAGACACCTACTCTCACCACTTCAGCAACTCCTTTTTACCTCTATTCGTGTTATATTACATGATTATGAGCAATGATTGTTTCTCCTACAACGAAAGGAGATCCAGTGCCCTGAAAACTGCTTGTGGAGGAGAAAATTGAATGAATAAGTCAATCCGTATTTATTTCTCCAATGTCCCTGTGCATCTCTCCGTTATATATAATTTGATGAACTTCTAGCTGGTAACTTTGATCCTATGTATATCTATAATAATCTTCCCCTTTTGCACCAAAAAGATTAGCAATCCTTGAGTCTGTTACTCAAATGGGTCTGAATGACACATTCTGATTTTGCAGATTATCAGCTCCTCAGGACTCTGCCTTTTGGTAAGAATCACACTTCTTACAATATGCATCACAATTACTTTCAGCTATATGCAATTTTTAAATACAATTGGATTTCTTCTCCTAATATAATTTTTACAATTAATAGTTTATGATATATCTAAAAAGTATTTATACAAGAGCGTTGCCCATAAACATTTCAATCACAAAACAATGAATGAGTTATATCTCAGGGATAACATACACACCCTACCCACTCCTACAAAGACCCTCCAAAGTAAAATAATAAGAAAACTACTTTTTTTTTTCCTCACCAGAAGCAATTGGTCACAAAACAATGAATGCATCGCATGTCACTGGCCAAAGGTTCCCTTACAAATTCAAAAAATAGGCCAATATGTTTTCATTGCATTGCTGTGACAGTGGGGGAGAAACATAATAATCTTTCTCTTTTAAATTCCATCCTGCAAAGGGATATTTCCTTGAGGTATATTAAGTTTAGGTCTTTAGGAACATGAGGCCTGCTGCTTAACTGGTCCCAAAGAATAATATGTTCAACTATCAGCTAGTTAGCTTGCAATTTATACTCATTCATCTTAACTTGTAACTTATTAATGTCAACAAGAACTCCATTAAGGTGCAATTCAGTGTGAGCAAGTGTATTGCAAATGATTTCTGTATCTGAGTATTTAACATTCGTAATGCATTACACTCCCATGATTATAGATCAATAATTCAAATGTTCACACCTCTGCTTCCCATGGGAAGGCAATATCCAGATATAACCCCAAGTAATAGTTAAAGTGAGAAATTTGCAAAGTATATTTGCATAAACTGTTCAATGATCAGTTGTGCGTAGTGAATCATTCACAAAAATTCAAAACCCTTTCTTTGATTTTCTCCTTAAGAGGCAGAAGAGGACGAAAGACATTCTGGAAGTAAATTTTTCACAGGCAAGAATTTGACCAGCTGTAATAATTTGTCCATGTTCAGCATAAACAGATTTATTTCCTCATGAAGATTGAGATGTAATCTTTCATCCTTAAACAGGTGCCTTTGGGGATAATGAATAACTTTGTAATGACCTGCTAAAGATTTAAATTTAAATACAATTTAAAAATTGGCAGACAAAAAAGGCTCCACTTGAACATGAATTCATTCTTAAAAATCTGCACCTAAAAATACCACTATCTAATGATGTGTGCCAGTGAGACAGACCTAGATCAGTGACCTCAGATAAAGTTAGCAGTAACTTATCCTCAGATGACAGAGAAAAATCCCTATGATTGCTTTCCTATGGGTCATCTTTATTCTATAGAAAGGTCTGTGCTTCAAAGTACGGGTTAGTGCAATGCATAAGCTTTATTTCTACTGCAGATAAAAGTGAATTCAGCAACCCTTCTGAGCACTTTATTTCCTCAGCTGGGGTGTGTGTGTGAAAAGACTTCTTTGATATCATCCAGAAAGCTTCTTTCTCTAGCAATAAAAATTCTTTCCAGATGTAATTTTCAGAGGAAATGTATACCCAAGATTAACAGAATGCATTAGGAGCTGTGAATTAAGCCCATCATGTTAAACAACTCTGTGTTGAGCCACCATGTGGGGAAGATGTGCTCTTCCTTCATGGCAACCTGAAAATTAACTTAAAGAACTTCAAATGTTGGTACTGTCAGCAACACAGAGGCTCAAAGTGTTCTCATGAACATGAGGTATCTGTACAGGCCAATTGTACGAGATTTAACAGGGCAAAGTGCCGGGTCCTGTGCTTGGGTCACAACAACGCCAGGCAGTGCTACAAAACGGGGAAGAGCGGCTGGAAAGCAGCCCAGCAGAAAAGGGACAGAGCTGGGGTTGTTTAGCCTGAAGAAAAGGAGGTTCAGGGGGAGCCTTGTTGGTCTCTACAACTACCTGAAAGGAGACTGTAACCAGGTGGGCGTCAGTCTCTTCTCCCAAGTAACAAGCGACAGGACAAGGGTAAACAGACACAAGTTGCACCAGAGGAGATTTAGATTGGCTATTAGGAAAAATTTCTTCACAGAATAGATTGTCAAGTGTTGGCTCAGGCTGCTCCTGTGGTGGAGTCACCATCCCTGGAGGTATTTAAAAGATATGTAGATGTGGCACTGAGCGACATGGTTTAGTGGTGTACTTGGAAGTGCTGCATTAATGGTTGTACTCAATGATGTTAAAAATTTTTTCCAACCTAAATGATTTTATGATTCTATGATAGTGAAACCACAAATAAAGAAAAAGAAGTTGGGGAAGTAAAGGTTCTTAATAGAAATTATTTTTTATTTTTCCTGGAAGGCAGGAAGTTAAAAAAGTAAAAAGAAATAGAGATTTTTTTTCATCTTACTCCATAGCTGCCTATCCTAATAGCTTTCCAACTATAAAGAAATACAGAGAAGGTTCCTATCTATATTCTTCTGATGCAGCTACAAAACAATCTAATTCAAAACTAAAAAGGAAAAACCTTACTGTTTCTGTCCTATTCTCATGCTTGAAAAAAAACACAAAAAACCAAACAAACATAAAAAGATCTGCTACACCAAACCAGGTGCATCCTGGTAATTAACTGGTTTACTGCAAAATCTATAAAGCTAATTTTCCACTTTGGGACTATAATATGCAAATTTCTTCCAATTTTTTTTTTTTCATTTTTCAGCATTGTTGTGAGGCTTGCTAAGACTTCACACTACCCTGTGAGGTCAACAAGTAGTATCTCAGTGATGAGGGAAGTTGAAGAAGTAAATAACTTTTCTTTCCAAGGACCAACTGTAACTGATTTTCCAACCATGGACTGGGTATTGGGAGTTATCAAATCTCCAGAAAATTGAACCCACAGCAGTAATACTGAATTAGCAAGTATTCCTAATTTCTCACTTTTATAAGTAGTTTGCAGCTTATATTGCAGAAAGCCAACAACCCTTTCTATGTAACTGCCTCTCCTCTTCAACAGTAGTGCAGTGATAGAGACCCTGGGAATATCTTGTGGTCATGTTATAATCAATGGTACCTGCTTTAGCTTTCACAGGTGTCCTGGACCTACATTGATAAGGTCAGTAACTGGAGGAAGTTTTGGAGGTCTTCCAGTTATCCGAATCCAGAAGAAAGGATCACCTTAACTAACCATTCCTTCAAGAACTCAGGAAAATTCTGGTATGTTACCCAGCGTTGCTGATGCTTGAAGTAGGGAGCACAGGGAGATGATTCCAATGCCCGGCTTTGACAGAAAAGAGCATGAGGCAGGTAGCTGAGGAGACAGCAGGGTAAAGAAACAGCAGAGGGTTAGAAGTGTGTGCATCAGTAGAGAAATAAAAGGCTTAATATCCATAGAAGCATTTGTTATGTAAGTAGTATCAGCTTTCATCCAAATAGAAAACAGGATAATGTGTGGGTGAAAAAAGCAGAGATGTTTATATGCTAAGACAAAGTATGTGGGCTACAAAATGGAGGGATTAGAGCCTCTGTAGGACACTACCACATTAGTATATGGTAGAAAAACAATCATAAATAGAAAATGTGCTAAAGAAAACATATAAATGTAAGAGAGACAGTGGTGAAGACAACAGCAATGTTTTGAATTGGAATGTCTTTGATGAGGTGCTCAAAACAAGAAGGACTAGTTGCTGAGATTCTGCTATAGGCTATGTAGGTATGTAGGGAAAAAAAGGTTTTTGTGTCCAACAGATATTTTTCTATTACTGTCACAGAAATGAATGTTACCTTAAATTTTCTTCAAGGAAAACCAAGATAATGGAAATGGTTGAGTTCAATTATTACTTAATATCAGAACCAAACCCAAAAAACTCTGCTACAAATAAAATAATTACTGCAAAATAGCTATTACAAACATTTATACAATGCACAATGGAAGAATGAAAGAAATCCTGGTTAGAGGGATTACAATTTTACATGGCACAGACAGATAAGCAACCTCAAATGTGGTTTTGAAAGTGACTGGGGCAAAATGAGACATTTATGAAGTTACTTGGTCAGGAAAAGTGAACTGAAATCATCAGATATTTACATATAGAGGAGACTTAAAATTACTTGAAGCTGAGGTTCAAAAATGTATGGAATTTACATCCCAAAAATGTGAATAAAGAAAATGAACTTTAAAAGAAAGCCTCCAGCAATAACATGCATTAAAAAACCCCTCTTACAAGAGATTTTAGCATTGTATATGAAAGCTGACATGAAATCAGAAAAAGTGCTGCTCAGGGAAGGAAGCTATTGTTGGAAAAATAGAAAGCGCAGGGTTAAAGTGAGAATTCCCAGGAGCCAAGCCCTGACAAAACAAATCAAACTGAACAGCAAGCTATTCTTTATACAAAATCAAAGGAAAATATTAATGATATATAATAACTCAGAAATCGTGGCCAGTCTTTGCGAACGAAGATCTGGGAAAGGTGTTTTTACCTTTCAAGCCTGCGCAATGGATTTTTTAGGT
>JAWWLV010000088.1:86684779-86706133 GCA_035041135.1 Platyrinchus mystaceus
AGCAGGACCGGGAATCGAACCTGCGACCACGGCGACGAGAGCGCCGCATCTTAACCACTAGACCACCAGGGGTCCCCTAACTCAGAAATATATACAAAATAAAGACTATAAATAAAAAGTATTATGGTCATTATTCAAGAAGCAAAGAGCTGAAAGAACAGTCTGAAAACTAACTGAGTACTCTGATTCAGATTTTAACAAGGACTGGTGAAAAACATAGGACAGGACAGGGTGAGTCATGGCTGAAAGTGTGTGGAAAGAGGGAAAACTGAAGTTATTGCAACTGCTGTGGAAACTCACTTCAAAGGTTTTAGGGTGCTTGAACACAGGAAGACAGATGAGCTATGGTCCAGAATTGCAAGAAATTGGCATGAAAAACTTCATAAGCCAAATAACACAGTGCAGTAAGCAAATTTGTCAAATCAGGAATGGAAAACAGAAATCATAATATTTCTACTGAAGAAAGGGAAACAGAGTGATCCAGAGAATGACACACCTGTTAGCTTGAACTCAGTGTTATGTACATCTTGAAAACAAATTCTGAATGAAAGTACAATGAAATGAGTAAATAAAAGCATGTTCAAAAGCCCCATGGATTGTGCCAATGGAAAATCAAACCCAGAGAGACTGCCATTTTAAGAGCACATTATTTTTCTAGGCAAAGGACATGCAGAGCTAATTTATCTGGATTTCAGTAAAACATTACTTCTAGTGTCATGTGAGAAACTATTACAGAACAAGAAATATTAGAACAGGTTACAGTAGGCTAAGCAATTGTGCTTAAAGGGAAACTATTAAGCTAAAAAAAGTTTCCCATTTAATTCCTCAAGCACTGCTTTTGGGACAAGTATCTCTTTTAGTACTTTCACGAATGATCCTGGCATAAAAGGCAGGAATGTGAAGAGAAAATAGGCTGCTGAAGTGAAATCTGGATATTGTCAGTGCCAAAGATGGGACTGTATATTGTGTGCAGTAAGAAACAGATAATGTTGAAAACCCTAAAAACAGAAACAAGATTAAATATATAATATGCTATAATGTATGATAAGTACATCATCATGCATAAACCCTATTATGCACTTGGGGATTATTGACATTAACTTCTGTCATGAACTGGAGGGCTGTCATCCATAGATTTACCAGTCAATAAGCACAACAAACAGGAAATCATGCTAGGACTTACAGATAGAAAAATAAGAACACCATTAATAAAGATCTGATAAGAATTTCTGTGGTATAATGTAGATGATGATCAGAGGAAAGAACAGCTTTTCAGAAAGTGTTCAGTTCACTTAGGTATGGAAATTCATAGTTAAGTAGAATTGCCTGGTAGGTCTAGAGATGGAAAAGGTAAGTAATAACCAGGAAGTAAAAACAGCTACAGGACAAAATGCAGATAAAATGACCAAACTGACCCCAAGGTAGTACAGACTGCAAATTAGAAGTCTCGTGTCCATGCAAGATATGAGATTATAGAAACATTTTCCAACAGGAGTATCAGGAGCAAACCAAACCAACATATCCTCCTTCCCCTGTGCCAAAGTTGTCCCACTCATTCTGCACACAAGCTCAGTATAAAGAGGGGTTTATACAGTCTGGGTGTCTTTGACAGCAAATAGGTTGATTTCGTGACCCAGAAGGTTTTTGCCCCTCCTAAGAATCCAGTAAATGAACATGTCAAAATAGCAACTGCTCTTACTTTCTGACACTGCATATGAAAATAACATAAATACATAAGTTTATAACTTTGTGAACCTCTGAAAACCCTGGAGTCATCCCTTTTGATTTTCCTCTGACCAAGTCAGTTCCATTAGACACGCAACTAAGGTGACACTGTCTTGCTCAACATCAGTTGCATTAAGAGCCTACTGAGACACAAGCAAAAGAAATGTACTTATTGACAGCTTTTTTTTTCCCTATAAATTTCCGTATTCTACCAGCCTGACAGTATGGCATATTGACTCGTTTCATGTGCTTCCAGTAAGGAGGGTCTCTGGTGATGGTGGTGAGGAATAAATAGATACTTTTATTTAGATTAATTGTTGCAGAAGTAAAAGCTGATCTTGAGAGCTGTATGATTTTACAAAATGATGTTTACACAGTAAATATAGAAATATCCACCTTCATTAACTCTTTTTTTAACGTAAGAGTACAGAAAATCTCTCTGCCTCAATCATACCAGACATAAAAGAATCATTAAGAAAGAAAAACTGTACTGTGACATTGTAATACAAAACACTCATTTGAAAAACTCAACATGCATCAATACTGTAAGTCATCCATTCCCTCTTATCAATAAATGCACTTTTAAAATTCAGCTCTCAATGAGTCTATAATCCTCCTGGATGAAAATATATTGAGTTTCTGTAAATGCTACAGAGAGCATACCAGTAAGTATAACACAAAATGATTGCATGCAAGTTTCATTGAATTGCATTCCCCCACCACAGAAAACTAAGTATGTTTTCTGTAAAAAGCCCACTGGGGAAGACTTTCTCATAGTTTATTTACCAACCAAAGACTAACCAGGACTGAAATGAAGCTACTTGCTCTCCCACTTGATGTTTCAGGTGCAGTCTAGAGATATTTCAGGTACATGCAGCCAGGTAACTGATGCTTGTAAAATAATAGGCAGTGAAGATATCTCGTATGAGTACAAATATCCAACTGGAAAACCTGGTGATATCACTTCACATAAAGTATTTTCAATTTAGAATTGCTAACCACTGGAGAGAACTAAATAAGGCAGAAAGCAAGTACCTTTGCATGCAGGGAACTCATAATATACAGAGGAAAAATAAAGGCATTTGAAAAAGTATGCTTCGTATACTGCACAAGTAATTAAATACTTTGCTAAAACAGCATCCTAGGAAGACAGCAAAGAAAGCAAAAAGGGAATTCACATTCACTGAGTTGACATAAGCTCTGGCTCAGCCAACAGGGTGCTGTGTATGCGCTGAGCAACACACAGCATTGCTGCCCACAGGAATAGAGTTTTCACTAACAGAATGGAAGCTCCACAACAACAGAAAGTTTCCCAGTGGAAAACGAATATGAATTTGGACAGAAAAGGTACGTGGAGTTGTCATTCACAAATACCGTAAACAATTTTTAGGGAAATAAAGGAAGCATAGTAGTATGAAGGCCAAAACACCACCCTTACAATATTTTGGTGGTCAGAGGGATCCATGATTTTAAATTTAGTTCAATACTAGTTTTCTACATGAGAGAACAGAAATCTGGAATGTCATACAGCATTGTCACATGCCACCTTAAAATGACACAACCAGTAGGTCACTGAAAAGTTTTGCCTTCAAAACAATTATTCACATAATGAATTCCAAATGTATTTCAGATATTTAATCTCTTAATATATGTAGAAAACTCCATATAAAAACCTAATAAGACTGTCAGGCCATTCAGTATTTTGATATATCAGCTGTGCTTTTGGAATACTTCTTTTCTCCACCCTCCTTTCCCACATATGTTAATGTTTGCTTTAGTGGTTATAATTACTGAAAAAAATCCAGTTGGGATTAGATTTCAGTTATAATTAATGATGAATGTGTCAAAGTATTATGATGTTGTTTATCACACTGCTTGCAATGTAATTTAGTGCAATAATACTAAGACTTGCTATGTGACAGTTATTTAGCATTTAAGTCTTCTTAAGATGCTCTGCAGAGTATCCTGAATGTTAACTATGGGAAGATTATTTTATACAAAAGCAGCTTCAGGCAAAATGTAGCGATGACTTGCTAGAGCCCAGCAGAAGCTCTTAAATCTTATGTCATTTACAAGCTGAAAGATAATAATTAAATAATCTAGACATGTTGTAGAGCTAACAAGAAATCCAAAGGATAAAATTAAAAATTGACATTAATAGGGAAGCTTAACCATATGAGGAAAAAAACAGTCTTTGTTCTTTCTGATATAATTTCTGAAGAGATATCTTTCTTTTCATGTGTACATACACACAAAAGATTGAAACCTAAGATCCTGGGGGAAAAAAAGAAGTAATAACTTTGGATGCCATAGACAGACAGTTCAGGGTATTTTAAGGTAAGTCTTTGCTGTCCTAGTTTGTTGTGGGGTTTTTTGGTGGTTTTTTTTTCCTTCTTTGTACCCACTAAAATAATTTTCTTTTCACCTCAGAGATAGTCCTAAGAATTTTCTACTGTCAGGAGTCCCCATTGTGCATTTACTTGTGTGCTTGTAAATCCTGCTGCTGGACTTGGGCCTTTTCCTGCAATGAATGTGCAAGTTGCCCTGAGGAGCTGTGTCCCAGCACAGCACAGAGCTGCTGTACCTGACCTCAGATCTGAAAGGAAAGCAGTAGTTTTTTATGTATTACCTGGGATGACTAAACAAAGATAACTGATTGCTACACGTCTTTGCCAGGAAAATATCAGGCATGGTGGGAAACAACAAAGAATAGGTTCATTATTTTTGTAGTTAGCACGGCTAAAATGAAAAAGTTTTAATGTTCAGTCTCAGTCTAGACGCAAGCTCCAGTTTAATGAATATTGTATACATATACAGAGAATCAGTTCACTTGGGGCTATAGTTTTCAAGTTGCGACTTGCTGAAAAGTCATATAGAGAGTTCAAAATTCACAATGGTATTTATTTTGTTGTGATTTCTCCCTGTGCTAAGAAGAGAGTTTGGGCATGTAGGTTGAGAAAGAGCAACGTGCTGCTTGCTTCTGCTTATAGCACCCATGTCCGCACAGGGAGAGGGTGCCTGAGGGGTTTTCTGGAGAGACTGGCAGGGACACACACTGCTGGCTCCCACCATGAGATGTCCTCAATATACTGGTGCCTATATCAAAGTTCACCATCCTTTAGATCTTGCACTTTCCCTTGGTCTAATAGGTACCACCTGCTATGTTGTCTCTACTTGCACTTTTTCCTCCAAAAGATTGAACCTACTATTTCTAATTAATAAAAAATAATATTAAAAGTTAAGGTTTTCATTAAAGGTATGGGAGTCAACTTGCTTTTGTGCAGACACACACAGCACTTTGTTCAGTTTATGACCAAGTTAAATCCCTGCAAATCATCTCTTGATGTGAAGAACTGTGACTTCAGTAATTTCAGATTTCTTTCCTATATATCTGTGAGATGTAAGTCATCAATTTTTATCCTGATTAGAGTAAATTGGACACTTTCCAAGCAATTGCTCACAAGGACCTGCTCAGGAACACATTCAACCATTCAACTCAGCCAGCTACCTTGCACCATACTGCACAGTTGGTCAGCTCAATGCTGCTAACCACAGCGAGCAGGTTATCACTTAATACCTTGTGTCCTTCCATGGACATTTTTCCCATAAAGAGATGATAATGAGATAGAAGCAGTGTACATTAACCTAAATGCAAATGTAAGTTTATCTTCGTTGACATGTTCTCCTCAGTCACTATTTAAAATCAAATCTTAGTGAAGCTCCAACTGACCTTTTTGCAGTGTCTATATACAAAAAATAAATACTGCTCTCCTGCTTTACAAAGGTGAACTGGAGCATAAGTAGAAAAGAGCTGCAGTTCCCATTTTGAGATACTATGGGTTCTGTTTTCAAGTGCTGGGAGTAGCTATTGTTCTGCCAGCTAACATCAATGTTGGATTTCAGAGTTTAACACAGGATGAGGAAATAAAATTTGTATCCTGTTTCAAAAACTGTGTTAATCAGCAAAGATACATATCCTATATTAAAACAAATAACAATTGTATGGAACTTGAAAAATAAAGGTGATCCATACCTCTAAAATTCTAAGACTTTCCTTTAGTCACAGAATTTTAGAATCATTGAGGTTGAAAAGGACCTCTGAGATTATCAACTCCAACTCAACCCAGCACTACCATGTTCACCACTAAAGCATATCCCCAAGTGTCACATCCACGTGCCTTTTGAACACTCCCAGGGTTGGTGATTCCATCACTTCCTCAGGCCACCTATTTCAATGCCTGACCATTCTTTCAGTGAAGAAATTTTTACTAATATCTAATCTAAACCTCCCCTGGCACAACTTGAGACCATTTCCTCCTGTCTTATCACTTGTTACCTGGGAGAAAGAGACTAAATCATAGGCTATTACTCCTTTGTGGAGTCAAAGTACACTGGCAGATTGCAGATTGAATACCAAAGAGCAAGTGATCAGCATTATGTACATCTAAGACACAAAGCTACGCAGAGAGACTGTCTAAAAACAGAATGTCATCTGGAATTGGACAAGAATTCCCTGAAGTGAGTAGAGAAATGAAAATATTTGGTCTCAGAGTCTCTGAAAAGCACAAATTAATACGACTGTTTAACATGCGTGAGGAGTGCTTAAATTACCAAGGGACTATTTGTAGGCAACATGAAGAAGCTACCAAATAAAATATATTATAAACAACAATGGCACCATACAGACTGTGCTGCAGGTAGCCTCTTTTGTCAGTAGAACTGTGTACTGTTTCAGAGACATGTGACCAGGTAACATGGTCTTGTTAACAGTTGAGTACTTCAAGTCAGAAGCAGCAGCAATGGAGAACCACAGAGCATTTCTTAACATGAAATGAAAAATAAACAATTCTTTCTTTTCTAGTCACTTGTTTGCTTTTAATAAAGGGCTAATGAATCCTTCCAAAGCAAGACATTATAGGTGCAGTTCTTGGGAACAGCAGGTACATACATACTTGCTCTAATAAAACAAAGCAAGTTGGCACATCTTAGTTGTTCTACCTCCTAAGGTGTTTTGGTACATACTGATTAGCCTCCTACTAATATTTATGCTAAATAAGGGCCAAGTCTTTGCACTGCTACCTCTCAGAGACACTGGGTCCTCACTCAGTGTTCTGGAAGACTGTGCTTTTCTGGAAAAGCATCTGCTATGTTTAGCCAATCCAGCGACCATACATCTCTCTTACTGCTAAAGTACAAATTAACTATGCTTGCCCAAGTATAAATAATTTATATTTCAGGAAGCATTGCTAGGAGCAAACAGTCTCTCTAACCTAAAGAAAGGTAAACTTCACACAAGAAAAAAAAAAATTCATCTAGGAGGCTGCTTTGTAGTTGAGCAACCTAAACTGCACTATTTTCCAGTGAGAAAACATGCTGATAAAACTGTTCATTTAAGCAAACTTTGTCATAAATGACAGAAAAATCCATGTTTACTTCCAACACGGTCAGCTAAAATCTCATTCTTCAACAATGGCAAAAGGAGGTTTGAGATAAACTAAATTGAATACGGCATAATTATATATAATTGTAATTGTACTGGTAATTATTTTTCTTAATTTGAGTCTTTATCAAATGGATGAGGAAATATTTATAATGTAATTGTTATGCACACTGGCACAATCATAATTCACACTGTAAATACAGGGTATTCTCTAAAGCTTTACTTAAGAGTCAAGTATAATCAGGGGATTGCAAAACAAAACCAGAAAAAACAATGGAGTGAAAACAGAATAATGAGTCAACAGTTCATTGGGATAATCTTACAAAGAAGACCGTAAAAATGTAATTTATAAAAAAAACCTGTAAAACTATCACACTTAGTCTCAATGTTTACATTTTCTACCAATGCAGGGTTTCTGCAAACAGGATTATTACTGATGCATCTCATATATGCCACGGAGGTCTTATTCTCTTAGGATGCTGCTATAAGGCAATGCTGAAAGGGAGAAGACAAACTTTGAACTTTTCAGTCATAATGAAATCCTCATTTTAAATGGTAATCAAATTGCCAGGATCAAAAGGATTCAGGGTTTTATCACTCTGTTGACTATATTTCTCCTGCAATCAGGGAAGTAATTGAAATAAAAATATTAAGACAGAATGCTGGAAATAGTACAAGGTAACACTGTCTTCTCGGAAATGCCCAGAGACTGAAAGAAGGCCCAGCAGGGACCTGAGCTTCCAAACCTAATTAGGTCTGTAGATATGTACATTATTAAACAAATAGAGAAAACACGATAGACACTATGCCTCACCGATTATGTTGTTGCCCGAGGTAGCAGATCAAGTTCATCTTTGAGTGGAAGATGCTGTCTAAAAATCTAAGTATATTGCAATTTAAAAAATCCCATAGATATAAAATACTACTGCTATTATTTTCCTTCCTTTTAGGATTAGGGTTTATTCAGAGTTATTTTATAAAGGAGATTATCTTTCTTTTACTGTGCAGTTTAGCTTAATGTCATGCAAAGACTGTTAAAAGTATTTTTTTTTCCTTTTCTGCAAACTGAAACAGATGCCAAAGATATTTTCCCCTATGGAAATCTGACAAATAGTACTGTCATTGCTTTATTTTTTTCCTACAGATCTGTAATGCATATAGTAATTATATCACCATGGGATGTCAAATCACTGTGGTATATGAAGCCATAAAGTCTCTGTTGCAATTGATAACTATATGTTCCAGTAAAAATGAAGTTATATTGTGCTTTCCTTCATGTTTAAGAACCAAATTTCACCCCCTACAATAAGGTTGTTCTCTAGAAATTAAACTTCAAAGAATTCTGGTTTTGGCTTAGGGAGAAATGGACAAGAAGCAGGAGACAGTGTCTGGATGTCTATTTATTTTCAGTGAAGCACCAGCAAACACTGTCTGATTTAATGTTGTCTAAATCTTGGAAGGCAAGTTTTATAAAAATGGTAAACAGATTTCCCAGCTGTAGCAGTTGGTCCCATAAATTATGTTACTGCAACTTACGAGGCTTGTCTCACTTGCATTTTAGACATTGTGACTTCAACTCCCACATCTTTGGATCCTCACAGGCAAGAATTTGGCTGAATTCTTCTGGTAACAGCACTATGCACTGCTTGGAACAGAGAAGCAGGCTCAAAACCTCTTACTCCTCTGCTTGTGAGAAGGAAACAGAGGTGTTCAGTGTTTGGGTTTTGGCCTCTTCCCTAAATGAAAACTTTGAATTAGAGAATTTTTATGTGTTTTGGTTTTCAATGGAAACTGGATGGGCACAAGAATAGTGTAAATAATCTCTTATTAACACTTCAAAAAAGCAGTGTATTTCTGGAAATTTAGTAGTTTGAAATTAGGTGATTAATCAGCTATTATTATAGATATAGTTAAGATTCACATTATTTATTCACAGGACAGCATCACTCAAAGACTTTTTGGATAGAGGTTAGAGGTTTACAGAGTCGATACATTGATGTTTCCTTTAACATCAAGTTCTTCCAATGTTTTCTAAACTTTATCTGTAGCTGTAATCCATAGGCACCTCAGCACAGCCCAGAGAAAAGGTGAATAGGAGACATGGCTTCTGTTTTTACCTTGTGTACAGTTAAATCTACAGACATGCTGACAGCAAGGCAGGACAAATCATCCAACAAAATTAGAAATAGTTAGGAATAGAGTATTGTAGCTATTGCTCACCCTCTGATGCAGCACAACGATCAGTCTTGTTTGCCAGGTCATTGGCTTAGATGCTGCTTGGACAGCCAGAATTCAAAGGCAAAGGTTTTAAGATAGGGCTTACACACAGAACCATGAGGAACTGAAAATTAACCTGTCATGAGACATGGAGTCCCACAAGTCTGTTACTTTGGATATTAGCTACAGGCTTAGATCTCCAATAGTCTTGGAATAAAGAGTTCTGAATGTAAGCTGGAGGAAAAATATTCGTCAACGCAATATGCTGTGTCCATCCCTATGGCTTAGGCATTGCTTGGTCAGTAATTCTATGAAAAAACTCACTAGTGGCATACTCTCCCTCTAGTTTGTGTGTATACAGTTTTCCTTTCCATACGTATCATTTGCACCTGTAAAATGTGTTGACAGTGCACTTTGCAGACATGAATATAGTGAGTGAATATTACTCTTCCTCCACCCTCTTCAGGACACCCACACAAGAGCAAATTTGACAGACTTGTCAAGTACTTTCACATCTTTTGATATGCCACTATAGATTAAAAAAGTATCTAAAAGAACCCCACGTGGTACTTAATGATGGTTGGGCTTTCCTCATTAAATTCATTATGTACCTGAGAAAAAAAATCAGAAATGTTAAATTAATGGATTATTAATCTTTAGCTTGGGAAAGCAGCAGAGATAAGAAAAATTTACTTAAATAAGATGTCCTGCTGAGAATTCTTATGATTGTATACATTTTTAACATTCCTGTGGCCATTCAAACAGCTGAAGGTTGATCTTGTTAGTTAAAACTGCTTCATTAACTATAAAATGACTTCAAGATTCATATTCCCATCTTTAGCTCATAATTTAAATAAACCAGGCTAGGATAAGAAATCTTTCTTTATCTTAGACTTACAATTCTGCATTTGAGTTCATCAGACAGGAAAGGAGATTAAATGAGAATTTATTCCACATAGCCTGCATGGGAGAAGTATGTGTAAATTTACATTTTATTGCACATGGAAACTGAAATGAAAACCATATTCCCTATACTTTAACTGTAGTTATACTCTAAGTTTGATTTGTCAAACAATTTGTATTTCTGAAAATTTCATGTAGTTGATCTTAAAAGGTGCACATCCACTACAGTGTGCATAGTATCACATTAAGGATTTGGTGACAATGTTAATAGCATGCAGGTATTGGAGAAATTTTCAGGGAACAAAAAATGAATTTATCTACATTCCTATACATAGCTCAGATTAATGAAGACTGCAGGTGTGTTTATATTGTGGGCATTAATCTTCATATACTTTATTCCATAATAGAAGGAATTACAGAAAATATTTAGGATGTCTGCTACAAACTGGCCCACTAAAAACTTAGGAGACTATGCTCCTTTACCAAGACAAGTATAGTACAGTTTGATTAACATTTTGTAAAATCTGAACACATATACATGTGTCTACACATGTCTTCTTGGATGGAGTTAAAATTTTACATCAGTTCCATTCATAATGTTTGCCTGTGCTCTGCTGTGAACTTACGTAAACAACACAATATAAACAATACAAACAAAAATTACAAAGGAACTCAACATTCTTGAAAATGCAACATGGTATTAAGACAAAACTGGCTTTGTTATGTTCTATTGTTTAAAACATTTTGCATACCAAGTTCTTTATCAGGTTTTGGTTAACCACACCACGGCATTTAGTCCTCACTAAAATTTAAAATTGCATCTTGCACCTCTATTTGTAAAACTCCTTGTAAACCCCACCAGCTGGTATCAGACGGCAGGAAGACTTACAGCTGCACGAAGTTGTAACATATAGAAAGTACACATGCAGTCAAAGCTTGCCAGGAGGATTTCTTCCATAGTCATATGTCTAATGGTTTCTTGCCTATGAGTGTCCTTATATATATTCATATATATATATAATGCCAAATTCTTTGGGAAAAATCAGCTAAAGTGCGTGGTTCTGCTTGGTTTTGTTTTAATTTAATCGTTAAATGCCAAAACTGTAATTCTTATGAACACGTAGAGAGTGGTTTTCCTGTTCATTACCAATTCTGTAGCAATCTGCCTAGGAAAATCAGCTGGGAATGTCTATATTGAGAATCAATCAGAATTCGTGTGTTTTTTAAAATCAGTGCAAATGATTAAAATGGATTATATTTGGCATACAGAACATAATCAGTCAGAACATAATGAGTCCAATAGGAGATGAATTGGGCCAAAAGGCCTCTACACAGCAGTTCTGTCACTCTACTCCCAAAGAGCTTGTGATATTCACATTTACTGCATCATGTTTTTGAAAGCCTGTGAAGGCTTTTCCCAGGCTTTTAGTGCAACAGAATACAACCTCTCTGAGACTACATGTGTTGTGCTAGCAAAGGGCCATACCAAAGTGTCTGATGTATAACACCTTATTTTGAAGGATTTCTGCTACACAGAGGTGTGATTCAAACTATACTAGAAAAGTGTTATGAATGTTTATCAGTGAAAGATGATTAGAGATAACTTGTTATTCATATATTGGTATTTGGCAGTGAAGGTTTATGTTTCTTATATGTACACACATCCTTTCTTTAATTTGATAAAAGCTCATGCAAGGTTTATCTTTTATCTTTCTCAAGACAAAGTCAGAAAATCAAGGGTAACAATGTCTCTGGCTCTTTATTTTGATACAGTCGTCCTAAACTAACCCACCATGATGAAACACGGGAAAAATGTATATACACAAAACCCAAGACCTAAAAAAAATGACATGACCAACACCCTTCTTTGAGGACTTCAAAGCAGTTGCCTTCATTCATATAATGACAGAAGAAAAAAAAAAGAAAAAAACCCCAAACAACTTTCTTTTGTAGGAAGGGTTAACTGGGTTCCTGTTACTTAGAATCAATTTATCGATTTGCCCAAGGGGACAGACCACGCTAAATCTATCACTGACAAAAGCAGCACACCATTTTTCTCAAACAGGTCACATATTAGCTATGTAGCTAACTTAAGATCAATCAAGACACCTCTAATTTAGAGCGAAACTGAGTGATAAGAAGAGTTGGATTCATAATAGTCACTTTTTAGCAGTGGATGTTATGGAGAAAATCTATGCAATCTCTATTGCTGAACTTACAGACTGTTGACATCAGCAATAATTAAAAAAAAAAAGGGGGCCACTTCAGAGTACTACCTGAAAACATAACTGCAAAATCTCTGTCATAAAGTATGAAATAGGAAATACAACCCTTTCAGCATATTTCTGCTGTAACTCTGAAACATTTTATCATAGAATTCACCAAAAATAAAGCTATTGCAATCATTTGACACAGTTATTAAGCGACAGCAGATGTCATTTGATAATAGAAATGCCTAGATATTAAAAAAGTAGATTATAATAATGCTAGAGAATCCCTCTGAATTTTTTAATTGAACATGAACAGACTGAAATGTGACAGCCAAGTCTTTAATCAAATCTGTGTATTTTCTGTTTTGGAAACCGTTGCTTACATGCAAAAGTCAAGAAAGACTGTAAAACCTTTTTTTCTCAAGAGCATCAATATTTTCCTTTTTCTTCTAAATTAAATCTGTTTGAGAAGCCTGTAGATGCTTCTTTTGTGGGTTCCCAAGAGCACAACTGCCAGATGCACTCTTGCATATATTTGACTAGTAAGAAGATTTAAAAAAAGAAAAAAACTCACAAAACCCCCCCAAAAACCCAAAACAAACCCGTGCTTGTACTTGTAATCTTCAAATACAAGCCTGAGTGGTGTCATCTAAACATTTAAACTACCCTGTTTCAATATATCTGGTTTTTTACCATTAGGAAACAAACATTCACTAAACTTTTTAAACAAGGAGCTCTCTGTAGCTTAGCTATAAATAAAATATAAAATAATAAGGTATCAAGTCACATAATATTAGTCATTAAATTTAAGATAGTTTTGTGAATCTTTTACTATTAACAGAGAAACCTTTATGGCATTTCAGCTTGCTTTCTTGCATTCTGATGTTATTTAGACTGCAAAAACATATCCTTTTCTTAAATAAGACATCTCTGATGATACGGACAAGAATAAGTCTAATCAAGAATACCTTTCAAAAATGGTTTTAGAAGCATAATTCTGAGTGGAAGGAAGTCAGTGGACTAGAAAAAAGTCCAGTGAAGGTGAAGATCTTTTCAAAAGATCAAATCTATGATTTCTATGTGATATACAGGGATGTCTTGATCTCCTTTGGTGAAGCCTTTATGGTGAGTTAATGGATCTCAAGGGATTCATGCACAACAGACTAAAAACCACTGAATTTTAGTCCCTTCTCTCTGGAATGGGCAAATAAAAGCAAGAATTATTAAAATCAACTCAAGATATTATAGTGTATTAGTACATTATATTAAAGGAGATGCTTTGTCATTTGTGATCAGGCATTTCCTGGCATAACCTCAGCATGACTTTCCATTAGAGGAGTATACTTTTTCACTGTAAAATGATTATTTGCATTAAGGACAAAATGTTAAAGGAAATTACCTAGTCCATTTTGGAATAACTAAATTTGGATGACAGTCAGTAATTTTCATTGCCAGGTACTTTACCATGAATCCCTCTGCCAACTGTCCACAAAAAAATAGAATAAACTAAATCCACACAAGTAGTAGGAGGACAGGATCTGCTGAGAGTAGGGAGAAAGTAAGCATTTCCTAAAAGTTTTGCTTCCAAAAGGATCGGCATAGAAACACAGCACTGCAATTAGCATAAATTTATTTACTTGAAGTACAAGCTGAAGTTTCTGCTAAAGCTTGAGAAGTTTCTGACACTGACTTAAATAGGTATGCTTCAGTCCTTTTCTGAATTGGAGATCAGATTCCCCTCCCCACCACTTTCACTGCTGTGCACAACTCTTTTGAAAACCTAACACAGTACTGTCTCCTAAGTCTAAGAGTTGAAATGACAAAACTGTTGAAACTGAGAAGGTTCAAAATGCAGTGTTTGAGCATCCAGACAACCTTGCTCCCAGGATGTGCCTGGAGAGGCACCCACAGCATGCCATAGAGCTGCACTTGCAAAGACACCAGCTCCCCATCAGCCCTAGCAAATCCTTCTAGCAAATGGATTGATGTGGGGCTCACATTCTTGGTTGTTTTGCTCTACTTGGCAACCAAAAGGGACATACGGGATTAAGCTCTCATCCATATATGAGAAATAACACTTCATCTTCACAGGTGTGAACATGCATGCCTGTGAGTCTTGAATCCACATGAGGACCCAAGTGTCTCATTCTGTGGCGCAAAGTCCACCCAGCTGTCAGAAGGACAGGGTGGTATGGCAGCCATGCACAGCAGTATCCTGCAGTTTGGACTCATTTACTCGAAAAAACAGAAAATCTGTGGAAACTACAGATTGCAATGGCTGCTTTGGAGCCCACTGTTGCAGCATCCATGCAGAAGAGATGCAAGAAGCTTTGATACATGCTCACAGGAACAGATACATGCTCTGTGCAGGACCAGGCCTGGAGGCAGCACATGTTGCTTTCTCCACATCTCAGGCTGCATTATGTAAAACCAGATCAAATTCACTTCAAATGAGCCAACTCAGAACAATTTCAGCATTGCTGTGGAGAGTGTTTAAAACACATATACACACATGCCAGAGGATTCAGAGCACACTAAAACTGGGTTAAAATAATGTTAAATATCTAAATTGACCCCCTGATACTAGTTACAGCTCTTCCATACGCCTGCCTTAGCTCATGCTTTTATCTCAAAGACTTCAGGAGTCAAACAAAGAGCATTATACTAATTATATATTATACCATAGAGTATTTACAGCAATTCCTGCAACTAAACTGCCTGAGGTAAAATGAGAGAGCAAAAGCTTTAAGTCCTGCGCTTTCAAGTAAATCAATCCCCTAACATTAACTGAACAGGACTTGTATATTGTAAATATACTCTGGGTCAAAAAACCAGTCTTACCCTTTTACATCCAATATCAAGATACTCTAAATACACAGTACAAATGGTAAAAAATAAAATGTGATTTTTATGCCAAACAAGTTACCATTATTTTTCCTCATATGTCAAACAGGTTAATCAATCACAGATTTAAAATCTACAAAGCACAATTAAAAATGTGCCATAAATTTTTCAGGAGAAGACCAATTCTGTAGAACCACAATAGCTGGTGCTAGAAATTCACAAGGCCTTTTAGAGAAGTCTTAGGGAAAAGGCTGGGAAAAGGTTTGATTCTAAACTTGAGCACAAGAACTCCCTCGGGTAAAAGTATGTCATGACAGCTTTTTAGCCACAATGACTGCAAAGATACATCCTGGTTCAAGCAAAACTTTTACTCTATTTGATCAAAGGTAAAATCAAATCTTGGTATAAATCAAATCTTTCTTTTGTACCAAGAAAGAATTCCTTTCTTTCTTGCTAGCATCTGAAACACTTCATATTTTAAGAAAAATGCATTTTATAATGAGATTCACATTTCTCTTTTTACAAAATGAATGCATTGTAGAAGTTTATAAGGTTTTTAAGGTTTATTTAATAAATCAATAATTTGGTTCCAGCCATATACAGGGATGGAGTTTCCTAACAATACAGACTGGTGCTTGATGTGATTTACATGAGCCTCTCTGCACTGGGCATGTGGCTAACATTACGTTCATGATTACTACTGGCTTTCAGTAAGACTTGGACAATGAAAGAAGAAACATGGTTAGTCTGGTTCCTACTTCCAAGAGAATCCACAGTACAGTTAAAATATTCTTTGCATTTCTATTTTTTATTAATTTCATTTTGCTGAACATTTCAAAAAAGCATGCAAGATCCACTACCTCTCCTATCTGAGGAAAACACCTCCCTCTGTATTTATTTCCATACTGCAGATTGCAGTTTAGCACAAAGACACTCCAGGAGTGTACAAATGAATAGAGGTAGAGCTGGCTGACTAGCAGAAACCACCTCTGTCAACTGCCTCTTAGAAGTTTGACGTGTATTTTTGCTTCTCTTCAGGTGACTGCCCACTAATCCAAGTTGGTAAATGTTTTTTTTTGTGTCTGGCTGCACTCAACAAGCATTTATCAGAGGCACTGCTTCCAGTTTATCCCAGAGTCAGCATTTAAGGTGAATCCCACGGTGAATCAAGATCAAAAGTGATACCCTCAGGACACTGTTTGGGTCTCTGATGTACAATTTTCAGTTTATTATGACTATGCTGAGTTTTTGGGGAATTGAACGACTTCAGTATTAAAAATGAAAAGCTTTCTTTTGCACCAAACACTGAAGAAGCTGGCTGGTTGGCAGAAAAACACAGCAAATGTCAACTGCCACCTTGGATATGTTGAAAGGTAACAAGACAGACCGCATGAAGCTTTCCAGCAGATACTTCCACTTCAGCAGAGAAGGAAAAGAATAACAGGTTACTTGAACCTTCTTATAGTTACTCAGAAAGGGAAAAAACCTCCCTTTAATTTCTTCACAACTCTTGTTTTGAAAAACAGTTGTAAAAGTTGTCAGAATTAAGTTTTATCAGTTAAATGAAAGCTATATAAGTTAAATGAAAGGGCTCTGTCTGCCTTTCAGACAGGAAGAGCAGCCGTGTGACAGTCCTACATAGTCCTCCTCAATGACTTTTGCCCTCTCATCTCTGAAGGACGCAGGGGGCTGAAGGGGAGGAGGAGATTTGTTCACCCTCTTGTTCCCTGTTCAAGCTTGCAAGTCCCAGTCAGTGGCTGCAACAGGTCTGTAAGGCACGGAAGGCAGTCTCATGGTCCAAACACCTACTAGAAATTAGATGAAGACCCCTGTCACTTCCCAAGTATCTAATCTGAAAGTCATCACTGCTGTTTGAAAGGGTGTTTGTTCAGGAATTTTACAGATTTGGAAATTCCCCCATAAGTGGTCCTGTTTGGAGATCTCTAAACATCACAAAAACATGTAAGCAGCATAAAAAAATGCCTGAAAAAATGTACTAGTAGGCAGGTTAATATTTCAGTCTACTTACGACATTAAAGTAATCACAGACAGACAGAGTCCTTGTGTGGGGAGCTAGTGGGCATATGCTAGACTACTGCGTGAGCTTTTACATAAAGACTATGCTCTTCTAAACACAGTTCACGCCCTAGGTGGTTTCTCAGCATTATGAAGAGCTTCTGTGGAATAAACCAGCTTCTGTCACTCTATTCTTTCTTTCTATGCTGACAGAAACAGTCAATCATGCAAAATAGACAACTTCAAGCAAAGATCAGCTTTTTTGCCAAAGGATTCTTGAGCTGCTCCATATCCACCACCCAGACTCAGGATTTTGTCTCAACCATCAATTTTCTCTTGGGATCCTAGTACTCATCCTTAACTTTCTGCCTCTGTTTCCCATTCCTTTCTCCCCTTCCCTTCCCAGCACCATGCACAAATTCAGCATGCAACTGAGAATTGCTTGCACAAGCATGTGCAAAGTTGTCCCAGTGATTTCTAGCTACAGCATCAAGAATAAAGAAACCTGCCTTGGTTAACTACAATGCACATAGACTACAAAAGTGTGGGTGTTGCTTCCGGACTGTCAAATCATTCAAGAAGCAGAGGCAAGAGCCACTAAAACTCCTTAGGGACAAAGTCATGCCATCTGGATTACCAAAGCTTTTGAAAATATATTTGGAAATGAAAAACACACAATAACTAATGCACTAGATATTTCACACTGGTACACTAAGATGCAGATATCCAATTTACAGATAATACAACAGCTCCTTTTCCCTTAGTCATAAATTCTGGGATGATCAGATTCTGAACAGCACTCCCAGATACAAAAGAAAAATAGGGCAGATGATGAATATTTTATCACTGAATTCTTGCTATACATAATCATATTATTTTATTATCTCATGGTGTGCAGAAAAAAAAAGGGAAATGAGGCTAGATTTGTGAATGATAGTAATAATTTGTCAAGCTGCTTGATATAAGGATGAAAATACAATAAATATGATTTTAGAAGTTGGGATAGGAAGATTGGCTACTGACATGAAATAGGAAAATGTTGAAGTGATTTAAGGGTAATAAGAAACGTAAAAGAGACCGTGATACAATAATTTATATAGCAGGAATAACAAAATAAAGTACAAGAAACACTAGCAAAAGCTGTATCCATTAAGAAAAAAGGTAACCATTTTGACATCCTGGAAAGTAAAGATGAATAAACAACCTCTCGTTACATATCTCCACTCAAGTTTCACCTTGACTTAGAAAAAGCTGTTTCCTTAGTACATTGCTCTTAGATTATGTGTGAATGGCAAATACCTTCTGCTAATGGTACTCAGATACACATATTCAAATCCACTTTTCCAATGACATTTGCTAGAATTCAAGTTTCTTATGAATTACCACATGAAATTACATATTTCACTGTATTCAATCTGAATGCTAATCCCACAGTGTATAAAAAAAAAAAAAGACAATTAAGAATAGAACCTTTTGGAATCAAAAAGAAATGCCTGAAGAGAAAATGCAAGATCATTTACAGAGACTGGAAAGGACCCCTGAGAATCTCAAATCCCACCCTGCCTAAACATGTCCAGCTGGAGCAGGTTGCTCAGGTTCTTCTCTGGTTGTGTTTGAATACCTCCAAGGATGGAAGCTCTTTACTCCAATTTGACAAGGATAAAACCTGACTAGAGTTGCTGTTTGTATGAGAAATAATGACCCAGGTGTTTCAGTCACTAGCAAAGAAATGGAAACATGGCTCTCAGGTAAGGTAATCGTATTAGCTTTGGCCACAGTGAGCTGGCATTTCATTTGAAGTGTAGAAGTCCTGTTCTGTTCTCTGTCTCTGTATTTTATTATCAGAAAAACACTGGAAAAAACATAATAAAGCAAACCCATAGCAGCTGAAAGAAAAAATTCTGGATGGTATAGCTTGGAGCACATTGACTGAGAATGTCAATACAACACGTATTTATTTTTTCAAGAAAGTGAAAAAAAAAGGTCATTTCTGACCTATCTTTGAAAACTTCAAGCCTCTCCAGTTCTCTAGGGATTATGGACAGCTTTGGTGATGCTCTAAACATGAGCTTTTAAATATTAGGTTTTCAAATAACAAGCAAAGGATTAGATGAGGCCAAATATAAATATTGACCTATGAACAATGACTCAGACTGCCTGTGCGACACGTCGGTGTCTAACAGGAACTTGTATCCAGCTGTCAGATATGATTATTTTAGTTAGTATCCCTCATACCAAGATTAGACACTCTGTACCCAGCCTGATTTAGAAATCAAATTCTTTTGTTTATAACTCTGTAGTAGAAGAAGGTTAAAGCAGGCCCCTCTTCTGATTCAGTAAAAAAAGCCCTTGAAGCAGTATGAGCCTCAAATACCTGAAAAGTTTATAATTGATCAACCTCTGAGAACTTTTAAAAAAGATACCAGAGTACTCCTCAAGGTTCCCACATACTTTTTCCCTGTTAATTAAAAAAAGTGTAAAAGCAGAATTCGGATCTAAACCACATTTCAGATATTTTTATCTGCTATGCAATCTTAGGAGTTGTATGTCACTTTTCTATAGAAAAGCTGCTCAGAAATTAGAGCTGCCCAGGTCAAATTAAAGCTGGTTTTCTCCTTGGTTTGCAGGTGATGCAGAAGTACCCTGGGATGCCATGATTTTTGTGCTATTTCATCCTGGCTTTCAGTGAGTGCTGCACTTCAAAGCCTTTTTGGTTTGAAAAATCAGAAACAGAGGTCAGAATGTCAGTGTTTCTCTGCTGTTTTTATTTCTAAATTAAAAAATTAACTGGAGATCCTCTGTGTCAACACGCAATTCTGAAACAGTGCATGGCCTTCATATGGCAAGAGCCACCTGAACACAGCCAGCCTCTGCAGTTACCAGTCCAGAACCAAAACACCACCGCAGCTTTAAGAGCACACACCTAGAGGAGGTCCAAACATGTGAAGTATCATTTGGCATTACTACTATGCAGTGAAAGGTCAGACATTTACATCATGGGAAATGCAGGACATTGTGCTTCTGAATACAGGCCCATAAACAACTAAAAGGATATTTTATATATATATATATGCAATACTTGTTTGAATACTATGGTATAAAGCCATGGAAGGAAGAGGGGCCCAAGAGATCTGATTAAGATTCAAGGATCACTTATTCCAAGCCTAGAAGCGATGCATCTCAACAAAGAGGAAGTCAGATAAAAATGCCAGGAGACCTGTATGGATGAACAAAGAGCCTCTGGACAAACTCAAACATACAAAGGAAGCCTACAGGGGCTGCAGGCAAGAACAGGTAGCGTGGAAGGAATACAGAGAGATTGTCTGAACTGCTAGGGATCAGGTTAGGAAAGCCAAAGCTCTGATAGAATTAAATCTGAATAGGGACATCAAAGGCAACAGGAAAAGCTGTTGTAGGTACATCAATAGTAAGAGGAAGACTAGGGAAAATGTGGGCCCTCTCCAGAAGGAAAAAGGACACCTGGTTACTCAGCATATGGAGAAGGCTGAAGTACTCGATGACTTTTTTGCCTCTGTCTTCACCGGCAAGTGGTCCAGCCATACCACCCAAGTCACAGAAGGGAGAGGCAGGGACCATGGTAGGAAAAATAAGGTTTGAGACCATCTAAGGAACCTGAAGGTGCACAAGTCCATGGGACCAGACAAGATGCATCTGTGGGTCCTGAGGGAACTGGCTAAGATGCTTTCCGTTGTATTTGAGAAGTCATAGCAGTTCGGTGAAGTTCCTGCTGAATGGAACCCCCATTTTTAAAAAGGGAAAAAAAGACCTGGGGAACTACACACTGGTCAGTCTCACCTTGGTGTCCAGCAAGATCATGGAGCAGATTCTCCTGGAAATTATGTGCAGTTGACACACTAAAGGGAAGGGATGCCATCCAGAGGGACCTTGACAGATTTGAGAGTTGGCCTCTTGCAGACCTCACAAAGTTCAACAATGACAAGTAAAAGGTCCTGCACATGGGTCAGAGCAATCCCAAAT
>JAWWLV010000088.1:86706233-86725325 GCA_035041135.1 Platyrinchus mystaceus
GGTTATGAAGATGCTCAGAGGGTTGGAGTACCACTCCTACAAAGACAGTCTGAAAGAGTTGTGGTTGTTTAGCCTGGAGAAGAGAAGGCTCAGGGGAGACCTTACAGCAGCCTAACAGTACCTGCAGGAGGCCCATAAGAGAACTGCAGAGGGACTTTTTACAAGGGCATGCAGTGACAGGACCAGAAGAAATGGCTTCAAATTGAAAGAGGACAGGTTTAGATGTAAGGAAGAATTTTTTTACTGTGATGGGGGTGAGGCACTGGAAAAGGCTGCCCAGAGAAGCTGTAGATGCCCCATCCCTGGAAGTGTTCAAGGCCAGGTTGGATGGGGCTTTGAGTAACCTGATCTAGTGAAAGATGTTCCTGCCCATGGCAGGGGTTTGGAACTAGGTGATCTTTAAAGTTCCTTCCAATCCAAACTGTTCTATGATTAAATGCCAATCTCTAGCATTTTTTTTTTTTTGGTGCAAATGTGAGACAGGAAGGAAGACCCTTTACTGCATTTATGTAATTTTTTGCTGGCATGAAGGAGAGAGGCGGAGAGAGGCAGAGAAACCAAACATCACTATGAGTGGCACTTCATGGTGTTAAGGGATGGGGAAGCTTATCCATTGCCCTGCATTTCCTTGTGTGTGTATATTTGACCTCCTGTAGGGTGTCCTTTATTTTCTGTAGGAGAGCTTCACAGTTTCTTCAGAACCTCATTCAGGGAATAAGAGCACCACAAATATTTGTTATAGGTAACAACACTGCACATGTTATTCTGATAATGTTTCTCTTGAGAGTAAAGCATGCCACCTTTCCAGTGAAATAAATAGTCCTTACCTTGCAGTTTCACTGAGGGTTGTTACACTGTGTGATCAACCTTGGCCTGGCTGCTTTGGGTGCAGAGTTTCAAAAACAAATCAAGGTTCCACTGAGGCGCCTTAAATACAAACTAAAAAATGCATGGACTGACCTTTAGATCACTGAATGAAGCCTTATATTTTTACAAGTTGTAACAAATTAGATCAGGAGAGGAAGGCAGATGTTTCAGATGATGTTCTTTAGAAAGAAAGAAGAATATAAGACAAACTGAATGAGATGTGAAATACCTATCCAACTGCATAAAAAGCACAGGTGTCACAGTCCAGTGCATACACCAAGCCTAAGATTTTTGTCTGATGCAAACAGTATCAGCAAAAAAACCTGTTTTGTTAAACAATGCCTTACCTTTCTGCTATCGATTTCCTTGGGAAATAAAAATCCTCTCCTGCGAGGTAGGCAGCTGCAGTTCCACCTCCAAAATAGGTTTTCCTCAAGAGGGGAGCAATCCGGTTGTTTACCAGTAATGCTCCTAAACCAGTTGGGAAACCAAAGATTTTATAGAATGAGATGGGGATAAAGTCAGCTTGATGAACTCCCAGGTCTAATGGAGAACTGCTCACATATGAAGCTGCATCTAGTAGAACAAACCACTTCCCCGGTGCTTTGATGGGGCAGAGTTTTCCAGATTTTATGTCCTGTATCCATGAAAGGGGATATTTGGTACCAGAAAAATTGCTCTGAGCTGGATAAGAGAAAAGATGAGGTGTCGTGCAGTTTTGTTCTTCAGCTGGTAACCTGCTTTCCGCTAACAAGACTTCTTGTGGTGTTACTGGAACAGACAAGACATTCATTGAGGCAGTTATCCCTCTCATACCCACCACAGATGTGTGGCTGTCAGTTAAGTAACAAAATCGACTGCTGGGTTGCTTTGTGCCTTCAGGTATCCAAGGGAATGATTCTGCTATCAGTTTAAGTGCAGCTGTGCATCCAGATGTGAAAATGATGGTGTAATCCTCAGCAGTAGTGTGAAAGTGTTGCAATATTCTGAAAAATGAAAAAAGAAAAAGATCCATTTATTTTCTAATTTTTCCTCTTTTATTGCTGTGTGATATATTTTGGTTTTCCTTAGCATAAATTCTTTTACTCTGACACCCGATATGAATAGAAGTAGACAGGTTTTTTCAAACAGCACAATAAACTTCAAAAGGAGAACCCAAATCATTTTGCCTACAAGAGACTCTTTCTAATGCTGTAGTAAACGTGGCTGTGTTCTTAAGGATAGAAGCCAATTCTGCCTGGCTCCAGACAGAGTGGCCAGTCTGGTCCCTCACTTGGATCAGAATCAAGCCTGCATATAATTAAAATTACACTGTCCTTGAGAGAGAACTGTTCTATTTGCGAACTATTAGGATTTTCAGTTTAACAAGTATTTAGAACTGACAGAATATGTTTCAGCTAAAATAACCTACTTAAATAGTGGGCATCCAAATTTAGGGTCACAGTATTCAATTGGGAAACCTTAGCATACAGCTTTGCTCTTTGCTTATATTATTAACAATAGAAAAAGAAGGCAGCAAGAAGCAACATAGGCTTTTCATGTGCCTTATGCACATAAGGCTGTAACCTCTGTAGTCCACAAAGATAGCTCAAACCAGAAGCAACTAATGTCTTCCAATGAGCCAGACTATGAAAAGAAAACTGGTCTCTTGAGCCAGGTCTACACTACACATTCTTTGATGTCTGGACAGCACCTTGTTGGCTTTAAACTACCTTTTGTGAACACCATCTAATGCACCTTTTGATACCCACTCAAGCTTGTGCATCTATTAGTGTTTTGCAGTGTGTAAGATGGGTCTTTTCAGAGGCTAAGGAACAGCTTCAATTCAATCACCTTTCTTACCTTTTTTCACCTGATGAACTTTCTCTGAATTAACATTTATAAAACAGGAAACGTAACAAACATCTGAGACATCACCTTCAGTGCATGGAGCAGAGCAAACAAAACTGAACCAGAGCATACATGTTGCAGCTCAGAAATGCTCTCCAAGCAGCTGGCATTCTGATCTGTGTAATTCCAAGGTATAGACCAGCATTTGGAGAGTCTATGAACGCTAGTTCCCAAAGCATAGCATTAAAAGTTTGCATGTTTTATATAACAGGTTATTCCCTTACTAGAACAGACAGAAAATGAAGACCCAGGTGCATTTAAATGTAAGTTGTACAAAAGGTTATGTGACAAATTCAAGCTAAAATTCTGAAACATAAGACAGCAGTGAAATTCCTTAAAATTTTAGAGATTTTAAGAAATTTTAAAATTTGCAGACTGTGTCCAGTCTGAAACACAAACGCTACAGGCAAAGGCTGTCGGAGCTGGGTGGTGGGTGCGGCAGTCAAATACTAAAGACTAGAAAAGAAACAATTGCAATGACTTTGACTATTTGCACTAAAAAAACACCCTGCAAAGGCCTGCTGAAATGATATTATTAGTACTTTTCTTGGTTGAAGAAGACTGTTACGGTTCTGGGAAGTACAGGATGCAATAGATGGATTCTAAGGCCCGAATGAGACTTGATTGTCTTCAGAACTTATGTTTTTGAAAACTGATGCAGATGGAATTTTTGTCTTCTGGAAATGAAGAAAGAATTGCAGCTTTTATGAAGGAGCAGGTCATGGATTTAGGCTTTAGACATTCTGAGAAACCATTTGAAATAATTCAGAAGGATCTTTCTGAAATAGACCTGGCCAGGGGATAGTTGCTGCAAGCATTCTCAGCTCCGGACTTAATTTTTAAAGACTGTGTTCATAGAAACCAAAGTTTTCCATTACACTTTAGAAAGCCTTTTAGGGATAAAGACAGGAATGATCACAGAAGTTTTGGCATCGGGTATTGAACTTGCCAGCCTGCCCTATTCATCCCTGTGACCTGCTCTCTCTGGTCACTGAACTTCTCCCCCTTTCCCTGCAGTGAGCTGTGCAGCTTTCCCTCAACCACCTGCATTACAGCTTGAAGCAAGAGCATGTGTTGTATGAGACACCTGACTGAAGGAATCCGAAACCTGAAACCCAGGCAGTGGCCTCTGCTGAAGACAAGCTATCTGTAGGGTTATCACTCTGAACTATGCCCTGAATTTCAGTCCTGATATCATTCTGCCTTTCTTCTTCGTTCTTTGCATTCACCTAGATACAGGAAAGGTGGAAAGTAGGGAGAGCAATTTCTTCTAATTTCTTCTTCAAGGAGAGGGAAGGAGAGCATCATACTTTTGTTTCTAGGGGAAAGGAATAATGGAAAGTAGATCAGTATGAAAGCTGGGTCTTTGTGGTTATGGACATAATTTTGTATGTATTATCTGATGTGACTTACTTTTGTATGCTCTGCAGTCATACACTAATATAAACAAAATTACAAAAACGTTGTGCAATTTCAAGAATGAACAACAACAACAAGGTATCCAACTTTCTATGTGTTTATCCCTGTGAGTGCTAGGCCAAGTTATGTATTCACATGTATGTGCACACACATAATACCTTTCCAGTTAAAAAACTTGGTGATAGGAGCAAATTGTTAATACTCAAAGTGTTTTCATAAGAGCGAGCTGACAGGAGCAGTAACAAAAAGTACACTGAAGACTATTATCACGTCTACTCCTCTTTTACTCTCTACGACTTCTCCGCTCTCCACCCCAGTCAGTCTTCCTCTGCCACACAGGCTCAGTGGGAAGTGAGACATACCTATGTAAAACGCCAAATTTTGCTCAAGAATAACAACTTGCAGTTCTCCATAGGAATTGTACACACTGCAGCACTTAATTTGACCAAAAGACACTGTAAACTGACTACAGATGAGATGCAGGAATGGTGGAATGGGATTTAATAATGGGGTGCTGTTGCCCAACAATGAATATCAGAGCCAGTGAGTACTTTCACCAAACATTTTCACAGTTTTGCAAGACAATAAATACTATTTTGGGTTGTTTAGGCTCACAAATAGTGACAAATCTGTTTAATTCATAATTGAGACAAAGTTTATTGGTAATCCAACTATATTTAGTTTTAATTATTTCAAATTCAGAAAGAGCTGAACAGTTCTGAAATAAAATCCATGACAGAGCACTCATGTATTTCTCTATTTAACTCAGTACCAGAAATTGGCTTTCACATGAAAAAAAATCAAGTTTTAAGGTCAAATTTTCAAAAGACTCCAAAAAATTGGAGTCTTTTTTTCCCCAAAGTCATTTAAGTTCCTAGATCTAGAGAAACATCCAGGTTATATTTCTAATTAACTTATATAGGAAACAGATTCTTTTGTGACACAAATTAGGTACCTATTATATTTTGGGTCTCCAAATTCCTTATAAAATCACTGTGGCTCCAATACTTGAAAAAAAGGTGGAATTTTTAAAGTCAGATTCACATTTTGACTGAACTATTTCTAACCTCAAAAAAAGAGAAAATAAATAGATACCAATAGCAACTGAGTTCAGAAAATTTCCTTCTCCAGAGTGGCATCTGATGTGCAGAGCAGAAAAGTTGCAAGCTCCTCAGAATAAGGTTTATAAAATGAATACCACAAACTCTTGAACTAGAGCTGCACTGCCATGATAAAATCAGAGTACTGAGGGACAGAAAACTGCAACACGTCTCAATGACTTCTGCAACCCACAGTGCGACATCCTCTGTTTTGACAGGAATATTGGGAAGCACTGGCTATTACACACAGAATTCCTAATGCTGTCTGTCTGTGTGTAAGTCATACCCCATTACGGTGAAATGCAGTTACACTCTGGTAAGATTTACAGCCACATATAAGGTCATTGTTGGCAACAGGACTAAAGACTTGCTGTAGAAAACTGATAACTTGATCTGCTATAGCTCACAGCTGCAAAGAGCAGCGGCATTTTATAGTATTACAAATTCCCACTTTTCACAAAGGACTCTTAGGAAGAAACGACTAAGAGGGTAATTGTTTCATTAAATATATGGATACAACTGTGCCTTCACTTGGAAGATGGCAGAAGGCTGAGAAACTTGACCCAGTACCTTTCTTTCAGGCTGGCAAGGTTGGGGAGAAAGCTGCACGCTCCGTCTTTGCAGTACATTGAAGACCCATCATGACTGGCCACCTCTTCTCCTTCTCTTCTCACCTCCCCAGGAGCTTACAGATCACACGTAGACCATGAAGCTTGTCCAGAGAGAAGCGACTGAAAATCCACCCACTTGGCCATGAATGCTTATATTCTGAGACCTCACTGTTAGTTGGTGTTTAATAACTTTAAAAAGTTGCCATAAGACTTTTGTATCTTTATGACAACAGTTGAGTCAAAATGCCTTTCCACTCTGAAGTAAACATGGGCAGGGAAAGTCATTTTGAACCTAACCAAGCCGGCTGCCTCATTTTATATATTTAATACACACATAAATAATAATGGGCTTTATATCTAAAGATTTCTATAATCAAGCCACATATTTTGAGGAAGTAGTCATATCTAACTCACCCAATCCAACAGCCTGAATTAATAGTTTAATTAGAACTATCACTCCACAGTGCCACTGGCAGCTCTGCAGAAGGTAAAAGCTACTATTTGTTCAGCTGTCTTAGGGACACTGTTAGACAAAAGGGACACCCTCCAAAGCTGCTACCTGGCTGCCATTACCTCGTGCAAGAAACCCCATGTTCCTCCTCATCCCCAGCTCCTCATAGCTTTCAGCAGCAGATCAGAAGCAGTGCTCCCAGAAACACAGGCATGTCCATACTATACCATTTCCACTACAGGCCTCCCGAAAGCCATTGACATGGCTTTTCTTTTATGCTGCTAAGCTTTAAATACTTACAAAATATGTTTTATATCAATTTCCCTCTATTCAAATCTACCATTTTGCAAATAGCTCTAAAAATCTGAAGAGCAACTTATATCGCTAGGTTTGTTGCTGTGGTGGGGGGAAAAAACAGTTTTCCTCCTGAAGTTGCCCTCCACACTTTAAATCCAATTGGTGCAAGCATTTCAATTTTTAGTTGGCAAAATCAAAATATGACCAAGGAGTTTGTGGTTTACATGTTTTATATTTGCATTCACATTTTTATTTAGACTCTATATGAGTTTTCATAAATATTGTCAGGATAATGATTTTCTAGTTAGTAGCTGATCTATCTGAAAGAACTCTTATGGAAGTGTAAGTATTGTTGTTGTAACAAGGGGTTCAGATTTGAAGACAGAAGCATAGTTATCTATAGCTATTCAACAGTACAAGTTTAGGTAGCACTTTATAAAGGAAACTTTTCAGCTGCACATTTACATCTAAAAAATATTTTTCGTTATAACATTTTTCCAGTGCCATGCTACCCAGAAGCACAATTACATTTTGGACTTGTATTGAGAGGTGTTTACCTTGGGCCTCAGAAATGTCATCACATTGTTTTATGCTCTATAGAAATACTGAAAAGATCTAAATATATTGTTTAATTAATAGGTTTTGTAAGAATGACAATTTAAAAAAATTACTTCTGAGACAGAAAATATTTTGTTTGGTTGGGGTTTTTTAACTTAAATTTCATAACTGGCATTTTAATCCTTTCCACACACAAGTGTAAGTGACAAGTATAGACAGTGGCTGCATCTACATTTCTGGATAAGAGCATTTTAAACTTCCCCATTTATTAATTAAGGGTCAGCACCAGCTATCAAAACAGTAATTTGAAAAACTCCAGCCAACTTTAGCAAGGGGTCCGAGGGTCTTGTAAACTGTTGTGGCTATTACAGGCAGCCACTGTGATTTTAGGCTTAACTTCATGTGCAGCAGCAGTTCTTCTGCACGTTTTTCTCTCTATGCATATGGAGAAAAAAGGAACAGAAGATGTGGCTATCCTCATTCAAGTCAATGCAGAAGGATACCATAAAAAAGGATACACTTCTTAGCATACAACCCAAATTACTTTAACTTCTGTTGCTGACAGAAGTGACAGCTTACAGCTATATCCATGAGGGAACGCTCTGCTTTAACAAACTAAAAAGGCAAGCCTTCTGGGTAGAAGATGTCTTACATCTTATTTTGTAAAGACAAGGTCTATTCAATCCAGTATGTCGCAACACCAAGTTATATTCTTATTGTCAATTTGCAATCCAAACAATAACAAACTGAAATCTATAAATATTTTAAAGAATCAAATATATTTAAGCATGAAAAAAATCTACCAAACCTGTCTTCCTCCAGCAAAACATTAATTTAATGGAAAAAGCCCTTGTACAGTTTTAGTTTTTGGGTTTTCTTTTGCTCTTCTTGAAGAAATGTTTTCAGTGGAAATCTATACCATATCATATCTGCAACCTGTGCAGCTAATCTAGTGGAGGTCCACCAAATTGAAGGATGTGCCCACGGATTAATACCTGCATGAGGAAGAGCACTGGGATAAATAAACCTTTTAGTTCTCTCTCAAAGTTTCCTCAGTCAGTCCACTTTTTTGCTTCAGTTTCCTTTCTCATAGTGACAATGCATAAATTTAAATGTTTCAGAGCACATGCTAACTGTGAAATAGCTGCACTCTGCCCTATTTATCGTTGCTAGTTACATACACATAAACTTCTTTTCTGACCATTTTACTTGAAAGGCACTCATTCTGAACCTGTTTTTTTCCCATTGCTGCTTGCATAAGAGTGATTAGGATCTCACACATTGACATGACTGTTGTTTACTTGCTCCGTGGATGCAAAATAAATGAGTAGCTGGAATGCACCTCATAAGCTCCACTTGGCATAGGTAGGTGATGGAAAAATCCCCCCTTTCTATTTGAGAGTATTACTTCCTTCAGGCATTCATGCTTAGCTATCTGAATTGAAGCATTTTAATCCCTTACATTTATTCTCCTGTCCAATTCTCTGGAGACACTGTGGAAATACCCGTTTGCTTACAAAGAGTCACAGACGGTACCAAAAAAAACTCCTCTCCAATTCTGCAAAGCTAGCAGCATAGCAGAATGCCTGAAGTTTCCCTCACATAGCAGCTTTAGAAGAGCAGAAGCTCTATAATGGCCACAAAATGTTTTTCTGTAGGAAAAGACGCCTTGATGAACAAAGCCTATGAGAAGCACACACCCTGACTGAGAGGCGTTGACCCTCATTACTCATTACAAAGAGCACATAGAGAAGGTGTTCAGTGTCGCACCCGGCACACTGAGAGAGCAAACTATAAATAACGGTGGTATTATGGCACCACATATAATCAGAAGAGCAAAGCAGTTGGAAGGACTCATAAAATCTATAGGCTACCTGTTGGTATAGTTTGTTCTAGCACACGACTCTAACTCCTCTCACCGACAGAAGCCTCTAACACCTATAACTTTCTAGATGTGGCAGAAACCCCATGGTAACTGTTTTCTTTGAAATTAAATGTTATTTTTCTGTGTAGAGAGGGAAGATCAATAGCTACATGGTTTTAAAACCACTTTGTGGATATTTTTTCTGAGCAAGATCAGCCAGATCTGTTTACTCCAGTTCTTGAACAACTGCCAAAGATTTGTAAAAACACCCATGAAACCTAGTATTTTCAATAATTAGGACACAAATGGCTCTGCAAATTTATACCACAGGTTCTTCAAATGAAAATTCACCACTTGCTATTCAAGTCAACCAGGAAGGAAATGGAAAAAATCACCCATATTTCAGGCAACCATTTAAGGTGGACTAGCCATAAACAAACAACTCCTGAACAAATCATTCCAACCGTATTTGCACAAACTAAATACCAAATAGAAAAACTACAAATTAATATGAATCAGTTTTTAAATCATTAATGTATTAGAATTCAAACTTTTTCTGTAGCAAATCTTAGGAATCAGTATGAAGAAACAAAGATATAATCAAACATAAGAAGATTTTGTACACGGCCTAGCATCGCCTCAGTTGCTGTCTAGGCAATTTCCAATACAGTATTTTCTTCATAAGTTACACCAAACAACTAAGGTCACTGTATTTTCCCTTTCCAAACTCTTCATACCTAGCACAGATCATAAATTTTATATTTAGGCATCCTCTGAGCAGAAACAAAATTCTCTTCAACAAAAAAGAATGCAACAAAATTCTCTTTGATGATGAACGCTTAAGACAGCACAGTGCCAGCCAGAGGTATAATTTCTACCATTAATAGGCTCAGTATCCTATACACAGGCTACCTCAACAAATTAAAGAATGTGTGTATGGAAATTCATATCACTATAAGACATCTACGCTGTGGACATCAGAGCATAAAACCTTTTTGAGTCACCCAAAAGCCACACACTCTACAGCAAGAAGCTCATCTGACCTAATCTAGAGATCTACTTCAGGCTGAGAGATGTGTCACCTTGGACATGTCCAATTTCTTCCACTGTGTGCCAAAGGTACCTAAATGCCTTGTGCACCATACACAGCTATACTTACACAGCTTAACTTCAGCATTTTTGGAGCACAACCATTCTTCTTACCAATCTTACTTAATAAGTCCTCATCTCTAACCTTTTCACATGTCCTGAGCTCCTGCTGGGGAGACTCAGTATTGCAGCACCTAATTAATGCTGCTAATGCCAGCAAGCATCACTGGCATGAGGCCTATCTACCTGGCCCAGAGATATTTGCTGGTAACTGGTCAAAAGTTACTACACTTTTTTTCAAATTCTTGGAAAGTAGAGCATAACAGCTGGCTATTTTCCAGCAGCATAACAAGTATAAACTTGTAAAGGCTGTTTCAGAAAAAAAAAAAATCTTTACAAAAAAAGCGCACACCTATGTGTTCTGATGGTTCCAAAATATAAAAAATTTTACGGTTGTTAACCTTTTAAGTAACATCAGATAAGAAATTAAATATTCTTTAGGGTGTTAAAAAAACTTCATAAACTAGCTTTTTTTTTTTTTTAATACCATATCATTACTTCCAATCTTTTTTAAACATTATTCTTTTTTTTTAATTTATTTTATTTATTGGAATTTGTTTCTAGATCAGATTTGGCCTTTAAAGTGTGTACTTCTGTGATCTCTTCAGCTATGGTGGTTTTTTTTTTTTTCTTTTGTAGTGGTTTTGCAACCATTTAAAAAACTAGAACAATTTTTTCCTGAAACAGTGTGTCACATACCCCAGACACTATGACTCTAGTCAATCTCTTTTCCCTGTAGGTTCCAGAGAATGGACCTGTGACAAGCACTAACTGTCCATGACCCATTTACAAAATGGATTTGCTACAAAGTAAGTTCGACTTACTTGCATGTTGCCTGGTATTTTAGACTGTAAAGTGTGAGTAACGAAGTATAGCTTCAAAAGCATAACCCAGCAGTTCTCATACTATCCAGCAGAGTTAGGCTTATTCACTGGTGTACCTGTCAAGCACAGACATTTGAGTCTTCCATTACTTATTTAGTCTTTTTGGGGTGGTACTGACTGGGACTAAGGTTTAAAAGGCAGTTAAAGGAGAGCAGCCTGTGCAACTCCTGTGTACTGGGGTTTCTATATGCCAGCTACAAGCAGGTCCATCCCTGAGCCATCCTGAGTGCCACGGATGTAACCACAGCAGTTGTGACCAGGAGTGCCAGTCCCAAACACTCCCACATGGCTAACAAACCTCTTCCATCATCTTCTTTTTGAAGTTTAAGGAGTCAATCACTCTTACTTGTTATCATAAAATGGATACATTGGAGTCTATAGCCTGTTAAGAGTATAGCTGCCGACCTCCTTGCACCACTTGGCAGACATCTTCCCGATCCTGAGATCCATCTGATGGTTTCTACTCCAATCCTGCTCTGAAACAAAGTCTTGATCCTAATTTTAAAACACATCAACCACAAATAAAGTGTGATCACATCAGTGATCACACATGTATTGCCAACTCTTTAATATCAACATGTTTCCGTGAAAAAATTGCAAAATACAAGGTGAAAGGAAATAAAGACAAAATGCTTTCATGTCAGAAGGAGTAAACTACAAAAAATGGACCCACAGTGGTGAAGGAATACTCTGATCCCAAATGTCCAAATGACCATTTCCAGTATAACCGTTTAGATCCACCTTTACAACGTATTGTCACAGTATGACTGATGCTCTAACTACAAAAAATCATTACAACCCCTGCCAGAGCTTTCTTGCTTAAGGGGAAGAAAAATGAAGAAAGGATAATTTCTTGCAATTCATAAAAGGCCTGTACAGTGAGTTCACATTTACCTGAGAAACAATTAGGCCCAGAACTTCAGAGGTACTCAGGTGCTTAAGTGGGAATTACATGATTTTGTGAATCTGGGTCTCAGTTACTATGGTGACAGGGACTACGGCAAATGCTCACACATAAATAGGCCTTATTTCATCAACAGTAGCTTTTCAAGTACTATGCTTTTGTCTGGAAATCACTTTAGATGAAGATGCTAATCTGAAATCACCTCAGTCTGCTTCCAAAATACTGAGGGATTACATAAATCTATTTATGCATTTCAGCAGCATTTTATTTTATATGGCACAGGTACCCCAGCATATTAGATAAATCCTCAACAGCAGTTTGTATTTCACCTTGCTCTGGGGAAAAGCCACAAGAGTGAAGGCTGGAAGATTGCTGGCCACCATTTATTTGCCATATGTTTTTCATGTGATGTGATGTCCCACTTGTAGCATAGCTCTGATTTTGTTTTCTAGGAAGAACATTGGAGTATTTTAGACAAAACCACAAAAACCTTCTGAAGGGTAGTGGCAATAATACGAAGAGAAGAGCACAGCCAGTAAGTCTTGGTGCATGAATTCCTGAAACCTGCAGGACCCTTATATAGTGGTAAAACAGTACACAATTTGATTGCTTGTGAGTTAGAAATAACATGATATCAGGAATTGTTAGTGAAACCATCCTGGTGACCATAATTACAGAAATACTCAAGAATGAAAAGCTTTTCTGGTTATTTGTTGAGCTGACTAAAGGATCCTTGTTGTCAGTGTGCATTTGCTGCAGTTTGTTCAGATCGAACCATGTTCTTGTGTTGACTCAAACAGCCCCAAGATTTCCCAGAAACTATGACTGGGTGTTTGTTTGTACAGGAAACATAATTTCTGCCTGTCAAGTTGCTCTTCGTTCACCTTAAATCCTGACAATTGTGCTTCCAGTGCTGCCAGCAGTTGAGGGAGAAACTATTTGACATATGATAGTTGCAACAAGGCATAAATGACTGTTAAGGGATACTTGGCTTGCCTTAAAACAGAACCTGGTTGCAATCTACAGCAAACACATCAGAAAAAAAGCAACAATAAAAGGATTTTAAGGAGCTCACAAGTGGCATTTTTAGAATCATAAAATGAAAGCAGCTTACAGGAAACTTAAAATCCAAAGGATCAAAAAACCACCGTATAAACACCATTGCTTTACTAATTGAACAGAAACTATGAACCGAACTCAGGAATCAGTGACTGCATATGTGAGAGTGAACTAAGAGAAATGCTTTGTGACTTGGCAGAATTCTTCCCATATTGTCAAAGAATCATTCTGTTCAAACCAAAACAGACATGAAAACTATAAACTGAAAGTAAGTAATGCTAAAGTGTCCCATTAGCTAATCTGGGTATAAATTAAAGCTGCTATTGATTAGAAAGTTCACCCCATAAGATGCATATTAAATAACCTTTCCTTTTTGCAAACCTCAAGAAATCAAAAAGTAACTAACAACCACATGTGCTAACAAATGTTATTTCCTATAATCCTTCTACACTGAATCCTCATCTTGTAGAGCTGCTAGGCAGAAAATCTGAGCCAGAAAATGAAGTGGCTGCCCGAATTTTTCTTTCTGTCCCTATCTAGCTCCTAGGAGATAGAAAACTGATCCCCTAGGCCAGGAAATCCATATGTAAGATGGTCAGTCCCACATATTCTGGGAAGTATTCTGTTTAGCAAATTTATCACTGCAACTTCACTAGAGCCAATTACAACAGGTAAGCAACAATACTTAGGAACCCATTTCAGGCACCTCAAGTATGCCACCCTGCATAGTAAAACAGCAAAAAAAATCAGATCAGGGAAAGATTCTCAAAATGAGCAGAGGACTACTCACACGCGTAGGATATATTGCCATGCACAGGATAACACCCTGTGCTCAGCTGAAACAAAACACTCAGCATCTTGTGGGAAGTGAACCACAGATCACACCTTAAAAACAGTGACAAAGTTGACTTTTTAAGTTCAAGTTTTTTTAAAGAGCAAAAACAGGAAAAAAACCCTAATCAGGAAGACAAAAAAAACTTATCATGTTTGAATTCTTTGAAGTGTTATTTCAGATGGGATGATCACCATTTGAAAAAAATTCTCTTTCCCACTCCAGGAATCAGCAACCTTAAAAAACTCCAAAGTAAATAACATATTTCAGCTGACAACTGCAATCTGACTGTAGCCTTTCAGCACTGCAATCTGACTGTAGCCTTTCAGCACTCAAGTTGACATCCACATGTGTTGAGTTAGAAAAGCAGGAAAACTCGTTCTTCTTGGTTACATGTAAATACACTGAAATTGCCTTTTTCAGACTCAGATAACTTCACAATATTTTCTAGGTTCATGCACCAACAAAAATTTGTTCTTCATCACAAGATTATTTAATTTTGTTGTTAAGGGAAGGGGTTAATTATTCTTTATTTAAATGTGTGGACATTGCAGCAGAACTAATAGTTGTGACAACGCTAATGCAATTCCTATCAGTGTATGAACATGTGTTGTTACATACAGTTGCATAAAAGGAAGCCCTCTATTCTTGATTAAATTTCAAGGTAAAATACAGTCTAGATTTTATTGCTACTGGGATCCAAAAGTCCTGAAAGTGTATTCAAGCTAAAACAAAAGACCTGGTACATTCATGCATTATCTTGTACAGTGATGAAACACTTTTTTAGGGAAAAATACAAATTGAATAAACCTTAAACTAGACACAGATATAACATATAACCCTCTTGCATTAGTGAATCTAGGCATTCTACAATTCGTCAAAATTGGAAAACTTTATTAACGGCTGGAAAAAATTCCATAACAACTAGAAATTGCAACAGCCTCTGTTTAACTCTGCCACGTTACATTACAATAAGCTAGTTCTTTTGGAGGTGATCAATTCTCAAGTACAAACTGGAGGGGATGTGAGCAGTAAGATCTGATCAGAGTTTTAATGGTCTACCAAAGCTGTTCTCCTCAGCCTTGGCCTCAAATTCCAGCAGGATCAAGTCACATTTCATATTAATGAAGTAGGAGAACAGAATACCAAGACGTTTACTTTACAAAGTTTTCTCAGTTAAAATCTACTTGCTTTCTGGTCTCTACTTTTAGACTCTACCCATCATAATTTCAACACCATTTCTGAAGATTCATCACACCTCTGATGCTTTGATATTAGCTTTGGTAACATCTAATATCATGAGGAGCAGGTTGAAAAGTGAATATATTTGATGAATATTTATTCAAAGTTTTAAAGACACTCAGGATACGTATGTCTGTGCCCTTTGTACATTGCTTTCTGCAAACATTCCAGCAAATGTAGAGCAAGTACAAATGATTACAGAATGTTCTAGGAAGGTAAATACTGAACTTGTAATTGTACACTAGAAATCTGATTCTAAAGGCTGAAGACAGAAGTTTAACACACAGTCTATATCTCATAAAAAGGTTAAAATTTTGAATTACAAGAGCTCAAAATTAATTGCTGGCAAGCATTCCCTCTGACAAGGACTTCAGAAAATTATTTGGTGAATAACAAACCACACTGAAGAACAGTCTAATTTTTATGGACAATTTCCAGAATAAGTAATACGAAATTCTCAACACAGAATAAATAATTATGTTCTTTGCCCAGCTCACTGTCATCAGCTCACTAGGAATTTGCCCAGAAATTAAGCCAAAAGGCAACTTTTTTTCAGAAACCATATTTAAAGACAATTAAATCACAGAAGGATGTGTGAACATCCATTGTATTGCTGTATATATTTTTAGCTATTACACTTCAGATTTCATTAAGTGTTTTTTCAATGTGACAAAGCAGCAGGAGATAAGTGCTCTGGTGTATCATTTCCTACTTTTTAATCATCTGTCTAGACCATCTGGCTGCAACTCAACACTGCATGTCCCTAAAAAAAAGGTAGATGCATGAATTGTCAAGAGATGCTATCAAAGTAAGTTACCTATGAGTATTAACAGAAGGAGTCAGAAACTGTAAGTGGTCTGTTATAAAAAGCAGAAGGACTCGTTCCAAAGGTACTTTGCTTGTGATTCAAAGACAATTAAATGTGATAGGTACAAGATACTTTATGTGTTGCTGCTCATTCACATTATAGATCTACTAGGCTCTTTTTCCTTATGCATAATTTTTAAACAAGTTTTTGAAAAGGGCAAGAATTGCATACATATTTTCAAACTTCCAGTTTAATTCTTTTGAAACTCTGCCATTCCTTTACATAATAACATTTTCATAGCAATATAAAAATAAAAGTATAGTTACAGCCTGTTGCACAAAACCTTCAAGAATGCAAATTAGTCCAAACTATTAGGCAAAACCTTGCTCTGTTGAGATTGGGCAGCCATCAATAAGGCTTTTATTCGAGATGTGTAGATGTTGTCTGTTAAGCCAGTGCTCATCGTACTGTGTTTGACATGTATTGCAACAAGTCTGGACACACTGGATTGATGGTCCAAGGCCAACGCTATGAGGTTCAACAAGACAAGGTGTCAGTCCTGGACTTGGATCACAACAGCCCCACACAGTGCCACAGGCTGGAGGCAGACTGGCTGGAAAGCTGCCCAGTGGAAAAATACCTCGAGCTGCTGGTCAACAGCCACTGAACATGAGCCAGCAGTGTGCCCAGGTGGCCAAGAAGGCCAATGGCATCCTGGCTTGTATCAGAAATAGTGTGGCCAGCAGGACCAGGGTAGTGATTCTGCCACTATACTTGGCACTAGTTAGGCCACACCTTGAGCGCTGTGTCCAATTCTGGGCCCATCAGTTTAGGAAGGACACTGAGGTGTTGGAGCATGTCCAGAGAAGGGCAATGTAGACGGTCAAGGGTCTAGAGAGTAATCACATGAGGAGTGGCTGAGGGAACTGGGGTTGTTCAGCCTGGATACTCAGGGGAAACATTATTGCTCTCTACAACTACCTGCAAGGACGTTGTATCCAGGTGGGGGTGGGCATCTTTTCCCAGGCAACTAGCGATAGGACAAGAGGAAACAGCCTCAAGCTGACCCAGGGGAGGTTCAGGTTGGATTTAGGAAGAATTTCTTCACAGGTAGGGTGGTTAAGCATTGGAATGGGCAGCCCAGGGAGGCAGCAGAGTCACTGTTCTTGGAAGTGTTCAAGAAATGGCTGGATATGGCACTTAATGCTACGGTTTAATTGGCATGGTGTTGTTCAGTCAAAGGGTGGACTCAATGATCTTGGAGATCTTTTCCACCCTTAATGATTCTGTGATTCTATAAGTCTGTATGGCTCAGAATAGCTTTGGCCACTTCTGGTGCTCAACTTTTGCAGCTCATTAGTGAGCTGCTATCAGGCTCACCAGCAAAATGTTAGAAATGGGAATTAGCACTCAGTGATTCATTCACCTATTGTACCATATTGTTTAGACCACTACCCCTACAGAAATATTGCTGAGATGTCAGTACATTCTGGTTAGGTTCCCACATGTAGAGGCAGGAAGCAAGACCACCTGCTTTGCACCTCCTGTTCTAAACGAACCTAGCTGTATTTTTGTTCACCTTTTCATTCCCACTAGTCAAAAGCAATAGTTACCTTTACAGCAAAACAGTAGAAACCAGAAGCAGTGGGATTCACTTAGCGGACAGCCCTGTTCCAGTGTTGCACTTCCCAGGGAGTTCCTGAGGTTAAAAGTGTGTTTCTGCACACTATTATGAGCTGGGCAATTTCTGTGCTCTACTTAGACCTCCCTCTAGACCATTTACTCCTGTTGAAACAACCACCATCATTTCTAGTGTACTCATTGTACATCTTGGTTAGAGGTCCACTTGTATCAAAGTGTCACATTGCTTGCAGTAATCCAGAAACAAGATCTTTACAAAAGAATATGAAAGATATAAAGCTCTGTTTATATTTATTTAGGAGTTACTGCTTCAAATATATGTAGGGATGCAGTGCTGCTGATACCTTTTTACCGTGTAAAGAACTTCATACAGCTCTCTGAATACATCTCTGAAGGCAGAACACCCACAACCGTTGGTAATAAAGCAGATTCTGCTGCAGTGTCAGTTTGCATCTGACAGATGTTGGGCAGGATCTCCAATTCCCTGCATGAGCTACTGATTGATTTGTATCTTTTCTTGAAGCAGGAAGGTTACTGCTTTCTCTGCTACTGTCTGCCCCTCCTCCCTCCCATTTGGCAGCTATTGCAGAAAACTCCTGCAGCAACAGCTATCACTTCAAATCCTGTCTATTTTTCACTGGAAGCAGCAGATGAACCCATAACACTTCACTAAAGTTAGAAAGGGAGTGTTGACATGACATATCTGTACTAGAAGAGCACTGCAGGTTTACTGTGTGCTTAAGCCTTGGTTCAAGAGAGTATTTAAGCATGTCTTTAACTCTCACTGTTTATCCATTGTTTTCGATTTGTCTGCAATTACACACATACCTAAAAACCTTCTTGAACAGAAATATTACACGGTAAGCTTCTCACATTCATCTTTCTTCGTCAAGCCCCACAAATTATTCCAATGTCATAAATGTCATAACAGTTTTATAAACTATTCAATAGTTCTTTATTCATCGTTGAGCTGAATATTTTGCTTAACCACAGGGTCAAGCAGCAAAATGAAAGTAGTCTTCCCTCCTATTGCCTGTAGGCTGGCAGTACAGGGGGAGATGTTGAGCAGACTTGTAATGGTTTTTAGCATAGCGTTTTCTGTTTCTCTCTTCACATAAATGTCCTGCTCTGGAGGTCTCTAAGAAACACAGTTAGAGAGACTCTAGATAAAAAAAGCTACTTTGTTTATAATATTCCTTCAAGTTGCAGTGCAGATGTCTTCCAATATCTCTGTGCCTACACATTTCTTTAAATGTAAGTTTCAAGGTTAGTTTTTAAAAAAATAACTCCTCATACTAACTTCTATTATTATTTTATATTATATTAATAATAAAATATTTCAATTAATATTTTTATGTTATTGGACTTTTAGTGTCAGTTTTTAAAAAACTGTAACTGTTTCCATTGCTTTCATACTTCACCTAAAATGTATACGTACATGGCCAGTCTTCGCGAACAAAGATTTGGGAAAGGTCTTTTTACCTTTCAAGCCTGCGCAATGGATTTTTTAGGTGAG
>JAWWLV010000088.1:86731193-86801397 GCA_035041135.1 Platyrinchus mystaceus
ATTTTACCTAAGTGCAGGACCACTATTGACAGAAATCAAGCAGGTCCAGTCCTCAGGTCCAGCAAGTCAAGCACAAGTTATTGGAAACAAACCTCACCAAACCCCACAGGCACTGACGTCAGTTGAAGATGTGGCTTTGGTTTGTACAGGTAAATGAGGCAGAGAGATTCTGCAAGTATCCTCGTTGTGAAGATTTATGAAACAACCCCATTAGCACAAGGTAAGCCGTGTCTTCTGAGTTTCAAGGAAGTCTGAGAGTTAGGAAAGTCAAGGAAGAAGACAGTTTAGCTGTACACATTTTTACATTTGGATTATATTATTTGCTTTTCATTAAGTAAAAAACCCAATAAATCTACACTTACAGAGACACCTTGACATTGCAATAAATTCCAAACCACTAAAAATCTCCCTCAGTTTCACCTTGAGAAGGAGTTGGGTAAACCACTAAGTGTTTTACCAAGGGCCATGGCAGCTGGACTTGCTGGGAGATACAGGAATACAGGATCTCACAGTGTTCCGTTGTAGCATACCTGTAATCAGCATCACTATTTACCCATGTTTAACTAATTGGTAGTCCTATTCAGAAATGTCAGCAAGAAATATGATTACTGGAAAGGTATCACATTGGTATAACATTAAATCAACGGTTAATTAATGTAGCAAATAACCATTTTTATTATAATCATGTAATCATTCTAAGTGTATTGGGTACAGCAACAGTAAATTTTGTTGCAGAGATATATCTCTGTTTTGATAATGTTGTTGAAACCTAACTATCTGGCTGGCTGTTTCATGTATTAGAATATGCAGAAGCCTAATATCATGTTCTTCCACCTGTTTGGGTTATGATATTCATTTAGTGGAGCTTTAAGATGCACCCCTGAAATTATCATGAGCATTAGCTGATAAAGGAAGAGAACATGACATATTGATGGAAGACAGAGTAATGCAGTACCACAGCATGCTCATGCATAATACAAGCAGCCATTTATTTCCCTCAAGTAATAATAAAAAGGCTCATAAAGATGCTAAGCTTTGAAATTGTTCCTGTAGAGCCCATTTTAGCACATGTATATGTAGCCAAGAGTCCTGCAAAACTTCCAGAGGAACCAAAAGGGCCAAACCACTAAGAGTCCTAGAGACAACTACTTTGTCATGTATAGGCCATCTGCTCCAAAAGAACAAGGTATGGACTTGCCTCCCTGTGGTACTGACAAGCATTGAGACCCACTTTACTCTCTTTTAATCTCACTTTACTCTCTTTTACTTGCCCAGAACATCAGGACTATCTAAACTCATGTCAAAACACCTCCATACTTCCACGTTGCTCAGAACTGCGGGCATCTATCCATTACCCCCTCCATTCTGGAGGAATATAGCATTCTTCTGCTGCTCAGCGGTGGTATTACTCACAACACACTTCCAAGCAAGAAAGAAAATGCAAATCACAATTTCAGTCTGCCCATGTGTAGAAGCCTAGAAGATAAGAGGGCTAATGTGTGTGTCTCAAACACCAACAGCTGGATAGCTGTGGAGCCATCCAAGGATTGTTGGTAATAACACAGTGTGGGAAAGAACAAGTTGTGGTTGGAGAGAGGGACCATATGGATGTAGGCAGCACTTCTTTGGGACAAACATCCTTGTTCCGGCTCCTGGAGATAAGCACAACACAGTACAATGCAAGCTCAGGAATGAAGAAGCTTGAGATTGAGAAGCAGGCACGGACTGTCAACCAAAGGCCAACCCAGTAGGGTGGAATCAAGATCAGCAAAGACCCCCAAAGCCCTCCAACCCAGAAAGGTCTAGAAGAATGGACTTTGCATGATAACTAACTTGCATGGAAAGTGAGATACTTATCTCCAGGGTGGGGAAAACTTATCTATAGAGAGGTACCCACATGAAGCCTGGGTGTGCATGCACCCCAGAACCCTGGAGACCACATCAGCTGGATCAACTGAGCCAGGACTGGTGACCTCTCTCTCTTTGTCTCTTCTCTTTCACCCTACCCCTATACTCAAAACCCACAACCACGTGCTAGTACTAGCAGATAAGGGACTAGCTTAGACCCATTTCCATGCCAAGTGTGTAATTTACTAATAAAACTTTGTCAACTTTTGAAGACCCTACAACTTTGACCAGGACACATGCATTTCTCAAAGTCTGTTTATCAATCATTCCTGACTTAGTTCAGAAGCTTTTTTCAAGTAATACTGCATATTTTATGTGAACAAATTTCTGTCAATGGCAAAAATACTCTACTGTTTTATAAATACTTTGACTGTTCTTTACTTACAGGATTGAGTTCAGTCACCTGAGCCACCACTGTTTCTGCAAAAGAAAATAGTTAGCTAGCTACACAAAAGACAATCAGGGTCTATGCCCTTGTCTGTGGACATATTGCTGTATTTACATGGGGTGACCAGCATTTGCACAAAAAGAAAAACCTAGATTGTGCTCCCTTTTGGCAAACATCTAGCCATTAAATACTTGATGGATCTACAAGTAGATATGCTTCATTTCTCATGGAGCTTTGGCAAGGGTTCTCAAGATTCCTTAACTTCTTTTCAGAAGAAGCCATGGGGAGGTGAGAGGCACAGAACTCGGTGTCCTGAGTTAAAATTCACTTCTAAGATGCTGAAACAAAAAGTACAAGTTTTCCCCCCTTTTTTTTTTTTTTTCCAAGTGCCTAATTAAATTTCTTGCACACACAATTCCAAAACATTCTGTGTTTGGAGAACTCAGCTAGTCACCCAGTGTCAGATTCATGACAGGCAGCATTTCTACTGCCTGTGGAGAAAGAACCAAGGGCAAGAAAAGGAGGAAAAATAAAGGTAGAAACACTATTAAATTGTCATTAACACCCTTTCTGTGGTGCTATCTTTTTCTGTGGCCAATATGAATTTCCAGCATATTAGGAAGTAATTCTTCCCAGTATTTTCCCATGGTTTTCATATTTCTGCCAGGAGGAAATTTTCTTCTGTGCAAACAGAAACAGTCAATTCAATTCATAACAATCACTAAAAAGACACACACACACACAAAGACTGTTTGGGAAAGAGAGAAACAATTACAAACAACAAAAATGTTCATTGCTTGCTGTGATTGTAATTAAATTACATATCACTAAACACTGCATTGAGTAGACCCAGGATATTCAGCACAGACAGAGAGGTCAATAACTGTCCAAATCTGTTTTCACTTGACAGGAGACATGATAGTTCTGTGGGATTGAATTGTCAGGTACTTAACATTATTACAGAGACCTTGTAGTCATACCTACCAAGTAAGCTGTTCCAATGAAAGAAGCTCACTTCAAAATCCACTGCCATCACAAATCATTCCCTTATTCTTCCCTATATGTCTGCTATGTATAATGAGTCAATGTCTTAAAGTTAAACCACTGGTCTGGGACGAAGATGATCAAATTTTGGTCAAATGGTGCAACTTTAATTTTCAATGCACCTTTCAACAAACCATGTGCTCTCTGTGCTTTCTCTCAAACATACCTAGAAACTATTCAATTATCAGCATCATGTTCTTTATTTGATGAGTAGAGAGTAGAACATGTCATTAATGTTTACAGTACCAAAGCTCCCAACTCTAAATCTAAACATTATGGATCTGTGGGTGCAACACAAATTGTTGCCAACTTCTCTATTTTTAAGTAGCCACATTGTAACCCACAACAAAATACAAAATTTTAGTGCAAAGTGGGACCAATCTGAAAAGTTTGTTCTCAGTTGTATGTCCCTTTTTTATCTGGTTTTGATGCAGACATTTCCAACGTATCTTAACATGATAGCTCAACATTTGTAAGACATTATACTTTATACTGGTGCAAGATTATAATTACTATAAATAAACTATTTTTCTCCTACCAAGGTGCGTTCAGCTCTAAGGAAACACTTTGAAACCTGAAAAGAAAGTATCAGGACCAATACTGCTTAACATCTTATCAACAGCTTGGAGAATGTAATGGAATGCATCCTCAACAAAGCTTATGAATGATACCACAGCAAAGAAATTGGCTGGTATGTCACAAGGCAGAGCTACTGTTCTAAGAAACCTCGACATGCTGAGGAAAGAGGCTGATAAACCTCACAAACCTCAGAGATAAATAAGTTCTGCTCCTGAGGGGGAACAACATGGTGCATCAGCACAGACTGAGGACCAACTGGCTAGGCAGTAGGTTACCTAGTCCTGGCAAAAAAGTTGAATGTGAGCAACCACACTTGTGTGGAATGCCACCCACATACTGGGCAGTACTATCAATTGCATGGATAGCAGGTCCAGTGATTATTCCTATTGCCCAGCACTGAAAAGGTGCCTCGATTATTGTGTGCAGTTTTGCATCTTTAGTCTTCACAAACTGCCCCAAATTCAGCAGTGGCCCACTAAAATGGCCAGGAGGTTGAAGCACATGTCCTGTAAGGAAAGACTGAAAGAAGTTGTTTGCTCAGTCTGAAGAAGAGGAGGCTTCAGGGTGTCATGGGTTTGTCCTGGGCCAATTTTCTCACCCCACACACAATTGCTATAAATTGAGAGAAGATTTATGCAGACAAAAGAGATCTGATGTGGGGGAAATAATATTATGATTTATTACTAGCAAGGTAAAAACTAAAGAACTATATATATACAACAATTCTAACTAGGCAAAAGTATTATGTATTTACAGAAGTACCCCTCCCCCTTCGGATCAGTTTAGGAGGAGAAACAGTCTCTTTTCCACTTCCAGAGCTACAGTCCTCCAAACAATTCTGCAACATTTGAAAGTTCCTCTTCTATTATCTCTAGGACGACAGCTCCAATTCGTGGCAGCTGGAACTGTCTCTCTCTTTTCTATGTTGACCTCAGGGCTTGGTCTACCCCCTCCTGGGCTAAGACCCAGGCCTTGTGGGGTCCTCCATGGATTGCAAAGGGGACACTTGTTTTACCATGGTCTTCCAACAGTGTCACAGGGGATAATGGCTTTTAAGTCCACCCCTGTGTCCTGTGGAGTCCCAAATTTAGCTGCACCAGCATGGATCCCTCACTGGGATCACAAGTCCTACCCGAGCTGACTTGCTCCAACATAGGTTCTCTCTCTCCATAGGCCGCAGGTCTCCAGCAAGACTCTGTTTCATCTTAGGCCTCCCACAAGGGTCGCAGCTTCCTCAAGCATCCACCTGTTTCAGTGTAGGCTCCTCCATGAGCTGCAGGGGAGTCTCTTCATTCTGTAATCTTCCACAGACGTCAGGGATTTTAGTTTTCAGTCTTTTCCCTGCTGAAAGGAGGGGGGGGAAGGAGTCGTCCTTCCTCCCTTCTCCAGGCTTCTCTCTCCTCCAGCTGCTAGCTCTGACCTTGGAGGCTCCGTAATCTCTCTGACTGGAATTCCTTCTGCAGCAGTCTTGTCCAGGCAGTCTTTCTTTAAAGCTTTTCTCCCACTCTGTTACATGTCTCAGCCAGAGGGGCTTCAATGCCACAACCTGCCCCCAGCCCGCAGCCGGGGGAGGAGGGAGGCCTGGCCCACTTGGGGCCTGCTGCTTTCCCCTACATGGCTCTTAATTCTTCTGCACCTCGTGGCTCTTATCTCTCCTGCCTCACAACCTTCTCTTCCATTTTCTTAAATATGTAATTTGCAGAGGCGTTACCAAAAGTTTTGATTGGTTTTGTTCCGGAAATTTACCTGGCAAAACTATTTTCAGCCCGGGGTGGGGGGGGACTGGTTGGCAAACCCATGACACAGGCAAACTCATTACTGTCTTCATTTATTAAAGAGAGGGGAGCTGCAGATAAGACAGAGCCAGACTCTTCTCAGACATACAAAGTCAAAGGATAGGAGAAAACAACCACAGATGCAACAAGGAAAATTATGATCAAACATAAAGAAAAAAGTCTCCCCCATGAGCACAGCCAATCACCACAACAGGTTTCTCAGAGAGACTGTGTTGTCTCCATCCTTGATATACTTGACTGGACACAGTCCTGAACAACCTAACCTAGCTTGGAAGCTAGCCCTGTTTGGAGATCCAACCTGCTCCAGAGGTCCCTTCCAACCTGAATTATTGTATGATACTCTGTATTTCAAAAAGGAAACTATGCAAAATCATTATAAAATGCTGTAAGGAGGTGGGACATTGCTCCTGCTTTGTAGAAGAGCAACTAAAACCGAACTGATGCACAGGAGAAGGAGAAAGATGTATCAAAATTAAAAAAAATTAAAAAAAATGGTAGGAGAAAAAAACCAAAAAGATATTTGAGAAGAAACAAGTTACAAAACCACTGTGGCCATAGCAGCAGAATTCCTGCCAACCCATAAACTCTGACTAGAAAGCAACTAAGAGGACTCAAGAGCCAAAGGAATGGGGGAGGCTTACAGAAAGCCAGTTCCTTCTACAGTAAGGGCTTTAAAAGTCAACAGGGTCAGTTTAAAATTGATCCATTGTCATTTTATAGGCAGTGAGTGAAAAGACCGCTGGCTGGATGTAATGTGATCACAGCTGTTCAGTCCCATGAGCAGCGTGAGGCTGCACTCTGCGATGGCTGGAAGCAGCAGGCAGCCTCTTGCTGCAAGCCCTACTAAGAGAAAATTGCCACTGTTGATCCTCATGCTGCTGCTCAATTTGATGGGAATTTTTACTGTATAAATGACTGCAGGATCATAGCCTACATTAAAACAGCATAAACATAAAAAAACCATGCTTTAACTTCAGAAGCATATGGCTCCCAGTGGTTTCTAACCAACAGGAGTTCTGTGTCAGAGGGCAAATTTGGCTCCCAGCTTACTGTTGCATTACCTAGTTGCTGTTATAAAAAGCAGGAAACAAAGAAAAAAAAAAGGAAGAAGACATATGCATTCATGAATAAGCCTGACTTGGATATGACCTTTTATTGTGATAAATTGCTGTTTTTTCAAACATTGGACACAACGAATTCATTACATGGAAACTGACTGATCTGTTGGCAACCTCTTTTTATAAAAACCTCTGTGCCAGCCAAAGTCTGTTATTTCGTATTAAATGGATTTATTCAATTATCTTTCAAGTCAGTGGACAGCCTGACCTTAGGTAGGAACCACAATAAGGAGGCCTGAGAACAAGCACAAGTGAGGTACCAAAAGTTCATAAGTTCATTATGTACATTAAGTTCATAACTAACCTGCACAAGACAAACATGTTGATAACTCTCTAATAAATATTCTACTAATATCCAACTTTTGTGAGCATTCTAGGGAGTTAAGCACTTTGCTGATGCTTTTCTTTTATGCAGCAACTATAAATGTTGGAATACACAACACTCCTTTTGAAGGCAGTTCAACTAAATGCACAGTACTAGGCTGTGCTGAGCTTCCCTTGATATATCTAGTCATCTGATTATTGGGAGCATTTAATTTCATCCTACATAGAAATTTTAAAATTAACTATCTGTTTTCTTGGGTGCTGTTTCAATATCAAAGAAGGTGACAGTTCTTGTCAAACTTCTTTAGACACTGTTCTGACATTGGGAGTAGAGGGAAAAAGAAGAAATGAGAAATTTTGCTGTTCATTAGATTTTTTTTTTTGACCCCTCTGGTGTCTGTTCTATCACTATCCTTGAGGGAAAACATCTGTTACCTGACCAAGAGTTTGCCTACCTTCTTAGATCTGTTTCCCTCTGAAATATCCTTCATTTTGCTGCATTGGCATTTTGGATGCCCTTTATTCTTTCTTTCCTTTCAATATGCTTCGGTTTTAACCTACAGAGCTTTATTTTTCACTTTCATTCTAAAAAAAAAAAAAAATGAAATAAAGAGCAGTGAAATGTCTTCTTAGAGACAAAATCTACATTTTTTTGCTAGTCAGCTGAAGGATTTCTATCAGCGTCTAGAGACATTTCATGCAAGGTATCCATGCATATACACTGCATGCAAGTTATAAATTTCTTGTTTGCAAGAAGAGCTCATGAAACCTTTCACCTGAGCACATATTTACAGATACTTTGCTCTCTTTTTTCCCCAAGCTTAAAACTTCCTCTACCAATAATCACAAAAGTTGAAATAAGGGACCAAATTGTGTTTTTCTTTAAATCCAAAATACAGGGAAGATATATATGTGAACACTTTCGCTAGCCAAGAAGAAAATCAGGACAGAAGATCAAAAATCAAACCCCAGCAACAATTTTCACTCTTATGATGGATTTTAGTTCCCAGCTACAGTTGTATCAAGTCCTTCAAAGTTATTAAAAGTTGTTCCTCCAAATCAAAAATAGTAATTTATTAATTATATTTTGCCACCAGCATTGATAGCTATCCTAGCCAAATCTAAAGGCTTAGTCATTTTGCTTCAAAGCTGTAAGGTTCCTATATTTCATAATCAATTTGACTTGCTTGCAGATAATTAAATACTAGCAAGTGACGTAAACTAGACAAGATGTATTGATTTCAATTGGATAAAAAAATCAGCCATGTTCTCTGAGATTGTTCAATATATAAAAACCTCTCACACCAGCATTGTCTTGCAGCTTGAAAATTATTGTAAATGTTTAGATGAAGTCAAGGAGGATACGTGCGTCAATCCTTCTGTCTTTGGAAAAAGACTGTGGTCCTATTAGTCCCAAGGCAACATGTAACTATTAAATAAGTGTGGATAGTGGCTGACTTTGGTCCAAGTGTCAGATTCAAAAATCACTAAAGTTCATGGCACTGACAAAAGGCAGCTTTATTTACCCTTAAATTAATAGAAGTTCCAAATCTCGATTTGGATTATTGTGAAAAGTGAGCAAAGTGTCTTGACATTCACTGCAAATCTATGAGGCAAAACAATTGCTTCTAACTGGAAATACCACCTGCAACTCTGAACTCTTATTTCCAGCTCAGTAAAAATAATAGAGAACTTTTCAACACCTAATACTCCTGTCACCAGTAAGCAGATTTCAGTGTTCCATGAAGATGTATCTGATTCTTGCAGAAAGAAAACACTGGATTGATATAAATAAGAAACAACTATACATACAAATATAATGTAATCTCATTACTTGGGCAAGTCTTAAAGGTAGCTTTTCAAATTTCAGAGGTATTTTATCTTTGTTACTTAGACAATGAATAACATGCATATTGGTTATGACTGACCATGGACTTCAAAATCACCACTCCCAAATACAGCAGAATTAAAAATTATTTTGAGGAAATGGATGGTCTATGAAATTCTGAGTGTGAGATAGTGATTAAAAGATGTTTTTAATTCCAGTTAAGCTAACAAGAATCCTCCTCAGGTGTCAAAAGACACCGACTACTTGCTCCTAATGCAAAAGGAAAAAAAATGTGACTTTCATAACATGTAATTTGGACATGACATAAGGTGCAAATTATAAAACCCATCTCATTTAATAGAACTTCTTATTAGAAAACAAAAATATTTTAATGAATATGGGTGAACTTCATTTGCAAAAATGACAACTTTTGACTTCTTCCATTCTTATCCAAAGCCAGTAAAATTCAAATTATACTGAAATTCAAACAACTCCCCCTTCCCAGCCAATGTCTTCTTTCTGTATTGAATCATTCCATTCCACTACCCAGAGAAGCACTTCCAGCAGTCTGTTAGAAATAAAACAAGAGAAAATCTTACTGATCATAGCTGGCTAGGAGGGAAAATATTTCCTAAGAATGCACTGAGACCTGTCTTCTCCCACACAAAGGGAAGAGGTATGGTATGCTTGGGATGTCCAATAATGGTTTCAGGGTGTCATCTGAAGCTGATATTTTCCATTTATTTACTTCTCTATTAAAAAGCATGTGAAGTCAATCCTAAAGTCTCACAGAGGTACACTGTGTTAGAGAAGAAAAAGTTGCGATGACCTCCAAGGCATTAAGAAAAACAACTTGTCAGTTGCCACAGAATGTCACAGGACTTTCAGTAGTCACCAACTTTTTTTTTTTTCCTGTCAACAGCCATCTGCAGATGGTCTTATTAAATCCAGAAGCTTTCCCCAACTTTCAGAATATATCAATAATTTAGCAACAAATACAGAGCACCCTCCCTGCTGGACTCGATGATCCTTATGGGTCCCTTCCAACTCAGAATATGCTGTGATTCTGTAACTCATTTCAGGGGACTGACTTTCAGGACTGTGGTATATTTCTATATACATTATTTACTGTAATTGAAAGAAAAAAAATGAGAAAAAAAAGAATTATTATAAGATAAAGCTTCTTTTGACAAGAGGCTTAAGTAGGTGATTTGAGATTTTGACCTTTTCAGTAAACTTACAAACAAGCTTTGCACATTCCACTGTTTCATCTGACACATTTTTGTATGGTGTGGATTAAGACATCCCAGCTTAAATTGGGTGTTATCTTGCTTCATACACATTTTTCTTGATTTCAGTGGGACATAAATCCACTGAATTCCACTATTAGTGGAAGCAAACAGTACAATACATGTATCAGGGTCTCTAAGGTTCCTCTATATCTTAGAAAAAATGTTTTTATAAAGGTGTGTGTTCCACAGGAGTATCTTCACTACTGTTTATAAAAGTCTTAACATACTTTAGTTCACACCTTTGCATCTCAGATAGTCTCATATCCTGTAAACTCAGCTGCTGCTATTTAACTGTCTACATTGAAGACAAATAAAAATGTAAACTATAATTGTTTTACATGCATCCTTTCTTTCTGGCATATGCACATGTCCATTTTCCTCAATCGGCTGAACAATCTCTTTTGATTAAAATCCCCCTTGTTTATGCCAGCAGCAGAAATGCAGCAAATGTCAGTTATATTCATGCATCTTGAGCCTTTTTGAATCACTCATTCTAAATTAAAGATCTTTATTCTGCAGAAGGAAAATCTGTTCTTCATATCTTGGTGCAGAACCTTTAATACAAAAAAGACACAACAATTCCGTGCAATGTTAAGTCAAATGCCTATCAAAAATCTACTTTGTCAAGAACCCTTTCTCCCAATTAAACTCAGAAAATGGTCACTAGCTAATGAGATTTATTTTCCATGAGTTTGATTTGCACATAGATTTGCATTAATAAAGTTGCTATCTTTTAATATTTTACTGATTGAATCTTTCATATAGATCTCAGTACAACTGTCAAGATAATGGATATAAGTTACTCGAGCTTCACAGGAGAACGAATACTTTTGAACAAAGACTGGACACTGCAAATGACACATCTGGAGTCCTCCAACAAGCTACATGAATGTCAGAATGGTACTGTAAATACTTTCCCCTTCTTTAAGTTATTAGCTTCACTTTTTGATTATCCAAGCCATCTATGAGTTGCAGAATTTAGTTCCAAATGTGTGTAATTTCAAATCCTTAATTATCACAATGTGTGCAATCAGACTTGAATTATTTAAAAATTATCAATGCAAGATGCCTCACTTTACCCTTTGCAGTGTAAGAACACGGAAGGAGAAAAAAGTATATCCAATCAGTGGACTAAGTAATTGAAATCAATGTACAAGAGGTCGTGGTGACAAAATGCTGACCTCATCTCATTGCCAAGACCAAAATGCCCAGGTTACAGAGACAGTGCAAATTAGCTCACAAAGAAGCCATTGTTACTTTCAGTGTGGCTGTCAATTATTAACCTGTATCACTAGTCATAACCCTAAGTTTTCACAGATAGTGCCCAACTAACTGTGCACCCTTCTCCCTGCATAAAAGGGGAGAAAATCCCCCCAAAATAATAATAATAATAATAAAAAAGGCCTATTCTATATCAGCTTTTTTTCCCCTCTTAACAGTTATAAAAAAGATGCAATGCATTTCAGCAACACCAATTACAAGACTGATCCTTCCAGTCAACCTCACTGTAAACTAGCAAACTCCTTAAAGCGAAATAATTTACACATATACAGAGCAGTGGGTAAAACTCCCTATCCTTTTTTTTTTTTTTTTTTAAAATGTGGAAAGGGTAGAAAACTTCACAGATGAGGAAAGAGAAAACCCAACACCAATATACTTTGCATATCTTGTCCATACTCAAAGGCACAGAGCTTTAAATACAGTTAATTTAAAGGTTTACTTAAAATAAAGTAAAACCAGTACTCACTTTGCTAGCTTCAAGGACAAAATGAGGGGAGCAAGGTCCAAGAGTTAGACCAGTCACTGGGAATTCAGAAAATAGTGGTTGATTTCCATTAGCCTCCTGGAAGCTTTGTGCATCACACTCTGTTTTAGTCTTCAAGCAATTATTTCAGAAGGGCTATCATGAAGGCAAAAGCATTACCGGTTATGAAGACCCCTTTGCCCCAGACTTCACAAGAACAAACAATAGAAACAAACTGAGCTTAAACCTCACCTGTACATTTGATGATTTGCAAGGACATTGCACACTCTTAAATGACTTAGCAAATTTGAGTACTGTCAAGGCCATAGGTCTTGTTGACTTGTTGTGTATAAACTTTGCAGAATTTTAGGAGCATTTATTTCACAGCAAAGCATCAAAAGGAGTATGCACTGCTTGTATAAGCATGAGATACTTATTCTAAGAAAATGTCAATCTGTCACCTTGGTCTTTAACGGTCCAAAGACGAAAGACACACTCCTTTCATATTGCTGATCATGATAAAGTTTGGTTACACATATTTCCAAAATTAAATCCAATATTCTTTTTTCCACTCAAATGTCTTAAAAATATAAAAAGTATCCTCTTATTAAGCCTCAGAACACCTCTGCTTACTCAATAGGATATTATCTACACATTTTACACAGAGAGAAACAGGTTCCTAGGATATTATCTACACATTTTACACAGAGAGAAACAGGTTCCAAGAAGCTCAAACAGAGACCTAGCATCACATAATTTGGTGTAGTAGGAAGAACTCCAATTCCTGCAAACTCAAAACCTATGATTAGCTCTCTAACTTTTATTGTAAGTGATTTTTTATTGTTGCTAATCAACAATTTCACAGAAGATTTGTAATACCTGGAATATTATAAGATCTAGAAAATGCAAACTTTTAAGAAATATAATAAATAACAATAAGAACCAACTGAATATCTTGTGCTACATATAAGGGACAATGTAAAATAAAAATCTCAAAAAGTCTGAAGAAACACATTACCTAAAAGTTTGATTTAGCAAGCTACAGAAAGCAAAGCTGGTTCAATATAGAAACCTCACTTAAGACTACAACAAGGTAGTGTTTTAATTATGTAACACAATAATTATATTTTGAAGATTTAACCTAAAAGAATCAAATTTCAGTAACACAGTGAAGTGTACACTTGCTGAATTAAAACAGGTTGTCCAGAGAAGTTGTGGATGCCCCATCCCTGCCAGTATTTGATGGCACCTGCTCTAGTGGAAACTGTCCCTGCCCATGCAGATGATCTTTAAGGTCCCTTCCAACCCAAACCATTCTAGGATTCTGTGACTTTGTATTGAATTCCATTTGCACTGCTGTGTTGATTATATTACCTACAGTATCACATTTCTGGTTTCTGTCTTAACTTCACACATACCCTAAACCTGCATTTTGAATAGTCTAGCTTGTGGACCACCATCAATACAACTGGACTACACTCTGCTATCGCAGACAGATGTATGCTAATAAGATAACAACCAGTGTATTCTCCTCCCTCTCCAGTAGTTATTATTCACTGAAGTACATTCCCGCTTTACAATGTTTTAGAATATATTAAATACATTAAAATACAGATGGCACATTAGCAGCTGTCCCATGGATGAATTTAACTCTGGTATGAAAAGCAAAGCACACATGAGGAAAGTCCGTATTTACATGCACAAACACACCTAATGCTAATGAGGCACAATACTGGACAAGAGGGTAATTTCTTGCAACATTTTCTATTCTACATTTCACCACTGTAGGTGTGGCTCCTTCATACTCACTTGTCTAAATACTTTCCTTTAGTAAGTTTTTTTTTAGGTGAGAAATATATTCCCTCTCTAAATTTCCTTCCCATACTTACCAGAATATCAAATCTACTCTCTTTTTAAATAGACCCAAACACAGGTAGAAAAATTATTCATTACATATATCAATGTCTTTGCCTCTGATAAGAGAACTGTCCTATGCAAAGCAAAGATTCAGCTGAAGCTTTCCCTGTTTTATTAATATTGGCTGAGGAATAGCTCTAAGAACCAAGTTAGGACCACTAGTATAGGTGAGGTTGTCTTTCCTCTCTCCCATACGTGCTTGCTCCAGTTGCACTGAGGAAGTTGTTCATGAAAATAAGTGAGAAGACAGACCTCTTGGTTTAATTTTTAACACTAAAGTCCAGCTTACACTGTTGAGAGCCGGGGCAAAAGTTTTACCATTTCATGGCTTGTACAGCTAAGGGTAACTGCAAAAAAATTGCCCTTTGCCTCATCTTACACCATTAAAAAGTGTCTAGCACAAGGGAAGAATATTGTAATGTATCCTGAACTCTTTCCACAATTCAAACCTGGGAGAGCTTCCCAGCTATACTGAACTGTGTATAAGAATAACAGTGTCTGATTGTTTTATAAGTTTTTTTTTATAATATGTACTCAATAAATAGTTTTATTTCTCCAATTAATTTGACTTGTTCCAAAAATTTATAAATTAAAAAAAAGCTAAAGAACAGGCTGTGGAACACAGTTATGCTGCTACCACCCCTTGTTCTCCCCTGAAGGGGCTACAGCACAGAAAAAAGCAATTGACAGGCTTCCGCAACTAAGAGCTCTTCTCATTTTCACCTATTCAGCAGAGATGCATGGTAACACCATATATTTCCACCTAGCTACTTAAACCATCAGCTCTGCACTGAGAAATATGTTGTCTCTTACTAATCTGTTATTTCACAGCCTCTGCAAAAGTAGGCTCTAAGTAGCTTTGTGAAGAGGAACAAAACTCTAGTTTTACACGTTCCTTGTTACACCTGCTTTTATGTGAACAAAAGGCTAGACTCCAAATTTTCTGAGTAAAAGGGTATTTAAGGTCAGACTCCAAATTGAACAATGTTTAGTCTTGAGAAGAGGAGGTTCAGGAGTGACCTTATCACTCTCTATAACTACCTGAAAGGAGGTTTTAGCAAGGTGGGAGTCGACCACTTCTCCCATGTAACTAGCTATAGGACAAGAGGAAATAGCCTCAAGCTGCACCAAGGGAGGTTTAGGTTGGACATTAGGAGGAATTTCTTCATGGAAAGGGTGGTTAAGCATTGGAATGAACTGCCCAGGGATGTGGTGGAGTCACCATCCCTGGAGGTGTTCAAGAAATAACTGGACACAGCACTCAGTGCCATGGTCTATTTGACATGGTGGTGATCAGTCAAAGGTTGGACTCCATCTTGGAGGTCTTTTCCAGTCTATATGATTCTGTGATTTTGTAATTGCATGCCAAAAATTTAAAAAAGGCGGCGAGGGGGAAATAATGCAGGTATTATTGTATATCAAATGTGGGTTTGGTTAAAGAGAATTACTTTTGTGTATATAGACAAAAAGCTGTCTGGAGATTAAGCTGAGTGAGACTTCTAGATCTGCGGATCTACTTCCTACATCAGTTTCTTGGGTGATCTTGAGCAAGTGTTTCTGCTTTCCTGTACCACAGTTACCTGTTTGCAAACTAAGGGGAAAAAAACAGGATCTCTCCTCTCCTGCCACTGTTTACCTTGAGTGTTGAGGGAATGCTAAGCTATTTGCATCAAGAATTGATCATCAATCTACCATATAAATAACCGATATGGCAGAGGATGGCCTATACCATATTTGAATTTAATCAAGGCAGAGATTTTGACAATAGTGATTTTAAAATAGTTTCTCTCACTGAAACACAAACCCTAACAATGCCAAAACTGCATAAGATTCAGTAATGACTTAGTAATAGATTTTGGAAAATCTACAGGATTCCTCCAATTCTCTATCTTTAAATCCTTTAAGCTGAAAAAAAGCATAACCTTGATTTTTATGGATCTTCTTCCTGTTACTGTGCAAAATACCCCTGGAAAACTGGGGATTCCTCAACCCCTATCTCTGCAACACTCTGGGGCTCACAGACACTCCCGCACTGCTCCATGAGGCTAAATACTCCCTGTATTCTTCCTTTCTCAAATCAACTCAAATATTGTACAGGAACAAGGAAATGAAAGTATATTCAGATAACGCATATAGTTGCACATTCATTTGTCATGTGCTATTGCTTTCTTTCTGGGTTATGGTAATAATAAGGAGCTTTCATTTAAATTGATTATTATAATTTATAACATCTCTTGCTTCAGCTATCCTGCAGAAAGAAGCCCTTTCTTGATTCAATAAGCTTATGAAAGATAAGGAGAGCAGATGAAAAGGATATTAGTATACATTTGGTACTGGCAACACATCTCCATGCATTTTGAGAGACAATCCTTTGCATAACATCTGCAGAGATTTCAGTGCAAAAGTTATAGCATGTCCAAACTACAGTGGTACATAAACAGAGAAGTACTGTCTGACAACTGAACACAAGTTATCAAAACAAATAAGAGACTACTTACAGCAGTACAGACTCTTTGGCTTTGTGCATATAGAATAGAGTATAAAACTGAAGTGACCTTTTCTCATTAAGGATGTGGATCCTTCCTAATTTACACACACAGACTTGCAGCTATTCTCAAATAATCACAGAATCACAGAATATGCTGAGTTGGAAGGGACCCACAAGGATCATTGAGTCCAACCCCTGGCCCTGCACAGGACTATGCCCAAGAGTCACACCATGTGCCCGAGAGCATCGTCCGAACACCTCTTGAACTCCGTCAGGCTTGGGGCTGTGACCACTTCCCTGGGGAGCCTGTTTCAGTGCCCAACCACCCTCTGCACGAAGAACCTTTTTCTAATATCCAACCTAAACCTGTCCTGACAGAGCTTCAGGCCATTCCTGTGAGTTCTGTCACTGGTCACCACAGGGAAGAGATCAGTGCGGGCCCCTCCTCTTCCCCTCACGAGGAAATTGTAACTGCAGCGAGGTCTCCCCTCAGTCTCCCCTTCTCCAGGCTGAACAAGCCAAGTGAACTCAGCCGCTCCTCATGGGCTTCCCCTTCACCATCTTCATTGCTCTCCTTTGGATGCTCTCTAATAGCTTAATATCTTTCTTATATTGTGGTGACCAAAACTGCACACACTATTCAAGGTGAGTGTAAGCAGTTTAATTGTTACCATCCAATCCTTTGTGCTCAAAGCTCCATGGCATTTATACTGTGCAATCAATCAGAGATGCCTACATGTAGATAATTAAATTCAAAAACAGTGACTGAAGGAAGACAAGTTTGGATTGATTCTCTCTGGATAAAAACCCAGATACCATATCAATTTATGTATCTACTGTGAAAAACACTTTCATATATTATGGACATTCGTGGGCTAAATATTTTACCAGAATAACAGTGCACATCTTCCTGTGCTTGGTAGCAAACCAATTCCAGTGACTTAGGCAGAAATATATTTTCTGATATTGCAATTGCTGCAAAGGGACACGTCTTCCTGGCAGCATCATGAGTCTGTGCAATTATTAAAATAAGAGAACTTCACAGGTAACTGCTCCAAATGCTGAACAGGAAAGGGTTTGGAGAGAACAGGTTTTCTTGAACCCACAAGTATTTGTGATTTTGTTTTCCATTTTTCACAAAGGATACACCCCAAAAACACTAGCAGATATAAAAGGAAATCCCAGAAGAGCTAAAACCCCATTACAAAATGAACCACAGTGTTCATTGTGCAAGTTTGAGACTGGAATTTTGAGACCAGTATCACACAATCTAGGTGAGAGAGACAGAGAAAATGTGCATCTATCTTCTTTCTCCGTTTTGTACTTCTTTCCATACAACTAATATCACTTGGATAAAAGAGGTATTTTAGGGACCAAGTCTCTTGACCAATGGTGGCATCCTCAGGGAAAAAATGAAGTTTCAAACCCTTGGCTCAAATCAGGTACGAAAGACTGCTTAGGGAAATATATTTGGGGACATCCACTAGACGTGCACACATAGGATCTACCTGATATTTTTCTATGCCATACATTCTCTTCCCTCTGATTATCCAACCCAGACTCTCTGTTGTTGCTGTTACTTCTCTGTCCTACTGTTACAAGAAAATCACCACAGTAAAACTCACAGATGACCAGAAAGCCAAACCACAGTGAAAATTTTAGCCTTTTGGGGAGATAGAGAGACACAACCTCTGGTAGCACCTCTACCTCAAGCTCCTCCTGAGGATGCTGTCAAACTTCAAAATAGCATGACTAATGGGAAGATGTCTCAGAGACTTTTGGTACAGGGAAAAACAGATACTGCGTTTATCAGTTGTAGTTGAAATAGAGCCAAGTAACTACATCCAGAGGGGAAAAAAGTGAGCAGGCTGCTGCTATGAAGCATGCCACCTGCCAGAAGGCAAGGCAGCCCACCAAGCAAAATGCCCATTTGAGTCTAATAACAAGCTACAGTGCAAACAAGAAGCTTTCAAAAACAAAAAGCAAGACACCCCAAGTCTCCTAATATTTACAGAGCCCGTGTCAGGTTTTCTCTTGGGAGCAGAAGTCATAGCTGTAGACTTTGACACCCACGATCTCACAATTTTAATTTCATGGTCAATGCAAGCAGCATTTTTTCTTTACACAAGAGAGAGACAAGTCTTTGCACGGACATAAGATACAGGCCCAGATGCAGAACCCTGGAGTCCCATGGAGGCACAAAAAGCAGGAATCTTAAATTCTGTTCTGAGGTTTGAATTTGTTTTGTTATTACTTGGTTAGCAGTTTATTCAATGCATAGTATTTTTTTAAATTTTACTGCCATTACACAATTCTCATGTCCACAGTAGGCTTTTCAATTTTTTTCAACTCAGGCACCGTGCGAGAAGCTAGAGGCTGCTGCTTTCTAGCAGCTATTCCGAAGATGATTTCATATAGATGTTTTAAACTTGAAAATATGTCATGAAGTAAAGCGTCTGACAGTGAAATTGGTGAACAGGGGCCGAGGAGTTAATCAGTCAGGTAAAACTAATTCAGCCTATAAAATGAGAAAATAACACTTTGAATAGAAAACAAGCAGAAAAAAAATAAGATCACAGAAACCAGTGATGAATGGGAGTATGTCTTTTCTCCTTAAAGTGTAACTTTTCCCTGGGCAATAATAGTATGTGATCAGCCTTATCCTGTGTCATGAAGTTAGAGGATAGAAAAGAATGCCCAAAGTCCTAAAATGTGGAGCTCAGCAGCAAGAGGATGTGAAAATGGCTGAGAAACTTCTTAACCAGAATTTCTTACAAAACTTAAAAGTTGTGCTAGTGGAATGGAGAAAAATATAACCAATAAAAATAAAATTGTGGCAGCCACATAGCAGTATAAGAACCCTCTGGGGTTTCAAAATTATTTTAGGGCCTCTCATCTCAGTCTGCTCCTCAGAAATAGAATTGTATATGTAAAGACCAAAGAGTTTTCTTTCTCAGTAGCCTACCACCCACAGATTTGAATTTGTTATTGGGGTTTTTTTCCCCTCACATTACCAGCCTCCTAGGCACATCACACGCACTACACAGATATAAAAGAGCACAAAAATAGGGTTCTGCATGCAATGCTGCTCTGCCTTACAAGGTTCTTTCCTGTAGCCATATCAACTGCCCACAGTATCAGAACAAAAAACATTATAATCCCTTTGCATTGTTATGAAATCAGCAGATAAATCTGTAAGAACATATCTAGAGAAGAGAGCCTGAGGAAAAGGGAAATAACACCTATTCAAGAAATGTAGAAAATATATGATTAAATTTGCTAGAACCCTATTTCCAGTTCATTAATCATTTTGGAAGGGTACAAACTGCTGCTCGGACCTAGAAGAAAGTACACAGACCCACTGTTTAATTTTGCATCTGACTAGCAGTTCTCCTTTCCTGACTTGCATCCATTTCTCCATTCTTAGGGAGAACTCAGCTATGTGATTTGGTGGTCATTTTTACCAGCAGCCCTAGCTTACTGTATCCACTGCAGGTAGCTTATGTAATTTATGTTTTTAATTTTTCTGCAAAGCACCTAGTACAACGGTGAGAGGCTCCATTTAAAATTACCTACATAAATAAGCAAATACAACACCATTAGCATATAACAGAACGTGCTCAACAAACTTAAACACTGTAAGTTCAGAAAGTTTAGTGGCAATATGACTACCAATGCACTGGAGGAACATGAATTAATTTTCTAATAGCTCTAATAGACCTTAATACATTGCATAACACAATAATGATCTTCTCATGATTTTCTAGGAAGAATTTAAGATTCTCATTTTCTTTTTATATTGTATCAGTAGCTTTTCCTGGGCATCACACTTGCTTGTGTTAGACCCAAAAACTGGAATTACATACAGCCAAAAACCATCTACCACAACTTCTCCAACACCATTAAGAGTGGGAATAATATATAAGAGTGGTTGAGTACAATATATTCATATGTAAAGCCTTCTGAAAGCTGTTCTCTACCAAGTTATAACCAGGATCTGGACTCTCCAGTCCCATATCCACAAGTCAGTGCAAGTCTCAAGCAATTTGAGCATCCAGTCAGAGTACTGGCAGAAGGCCATGTTCCAGGGGAGTGCTTGCCATCTTACAGACCCACTTTCAGAGACAGGACCCCAGCCTAGCAGGAACCTTAGGCATGCCACATGCTATAGGCATTATTATGAGGTGCTCTGAGTCTGGAAGCAGTGGTTTTGACCACCTCCCTTTGCCTGCCCTGCTGCCTGCACAAAACTACCTGTCTCTGCCACAGCTGACACTGAGTGTATGTGTGTGTCTCCACTGCTTCAGGACCACATCAAGCATAGGGACTTAAAATTACTGTCAGCAGCTCCAGTCTGCTGGCTACAGTACCATGAGTTTACCTCTGGAAAAAGCACGGAAGGAGGCCATGGGAAATAGTAATAGCACATGACCAAAGCTGGTAGAGCCATTATTTATGTCACAACTCATCCCATGGCTCCCTTAAAAGCTGTCTTCAAACACGGAATGCCCCACCAGGTAAGTCTGCTGACCTCTGTTCACCAAATAGTGTTTTGCTGTTTTTCCTTTTCCCTTCTAGAAAATGGTTCTGATCTGTAGGCTACACAGAATAAATCACCAGGGTGATTCTTTCACTGCAGTAGTAAAAACAAGTTTAGCAACATTTATACTTTGCTGTGATTAAACCTTCCCACAGAACTGCCATTGACAAATTTTAAATGACTTACAATATGCTTTGCACCTCAGTAATTATATTCCAAGTCATCAAGTTCACACACACTCTCCTTTTGTAGCAACCCACATGTGCTAGAGAGAAACTACTTCTGAACATGCTTAATTTTAAAGTCTTCATTTTACACACTGTATGTAATCAAACTTTTTATTAAACATTGCCAAGCAATCTGTCTCATTTAAAATGAGCTGCTAGAAGAGGTAAAGGTCCATTAAGCTGTTAATTGCACACTATAACTCTGAATTCTTGAAAAGTTATGTTGAATATTGTTTTCCCAAATGCTTAATTACATATTTACCTAATTCTACTGCCATAGTTACTATATTGGACAGGTATATGATAAGAAATCAATATAGCCATGTCAGCAAAATTCTCCTAGGTAGAAAGAGGGAACAAAAAGAGAGGATTTAATTTCCATTTCTCTTGTTTGAGTTTGATACAGGAAATTTCACTATACAGGTACAAACCACAAATCTGCTAATGTAGAAATACAAGTACACCCTAAAGGCAAAGTGCTTCTGCTACAGTAATGGCTTAAGTGATTTGATAGCTCAAATTCATTGCAAGTAAACCTCAATTAGACTTGAAAATGAAAGTCAAGCAAGTGTCATAGAAAATATTATATGCCTCTGTTTTTAAATTACTTATAATAAAAGTGAAAAAATACTTTAGGCTGTGAAAATAAAACTGAGATGGCTCCAGAACACATAAACCACATATAAACATACTCAAAAAGATTGCTACCTCTTCTATATGGTTCTGAAATAGTTTGACTGCAGGTATTTGTATGCAAAAAACCCCTGCATTAAAACATTTAAATGTGACTATTCCAAGCTCAGGAAACAGCAACTCTTTTTTACATAGAAGCTAATTAACTAGACCTTACTTCATATCATGTACCCTTGTCAAATAAAATTGTATTTCTCATGCCTTGAAGACTTTATATCTATCTTTGTTTCAGTTTGTAGCAACTTGAATCATATGAAAATTAGAGACAGAGGAAATGAATGAAGCACATATTAATTTCTCTAAAAGACTTGTAACTCAAAGCATGGTATTACATGAATGTTTATATTTATTTTTCCTTTTTTTTACCCCCCCATTCAATTAGCTGCGCAGACCTTCTCACTACGCTGAGAATCCAGTAATTAGCACTGGTATGTACAAATTCAATACATCTTGTAGAAGACTCTGTCGGGGGAACCTTTCTCCTCCAAGCCTTATGACTCATCTATAGAAAGGAACATCAGCCAACATCTTATCAAAGCCATGCACTTTAAAAATGGTAGGAAACTTTTCCAGAAAGAATTTGTGGTCACAGCCTTTCCACTTTGGAAGGCCTGTGACAGCTCTGAATTGCCAGGCATGACTTCATGTACAGCAACATAATTCACTGCAGTGTCCACAAGGGAAAACCACAACCACCAGCTCCTCAGTAGAAACACCAGAATCCAGGGGCTTTAGCCCTTTCACTGGTACTTGTGTGCTTACAGCTCTGACGTTCACGGGCCACAACAAGGAAGAAGGTTACCTTAGCTCTTTTTCATACAATTTTAAAAAAATAACAACAGAAATCAAAAAGGCCCCAAATTTACAAAAAAAACCCAGCATGAGTATTTCGATAAGTACAAACAGCCTTGAAACATATCAGCACGATCTTTCAAATTACAATAGCTGTTCAGGGCCTGAGACTTCAGATTAAGAGAATTAAATTTCCAAAATTCAGTGGAGTGTGTGCTTATTTAATTAAAAGCAGGCAGAATTTCATTTGCACTTCACTGTTAAAAATGCCACCTATAATATCACATTTTGGCAGTGCAGCTTAAGTCCAATTTATACTAAGAGCATACTTCATCAAACTAATTTTGAAGTTCATTACAAACGCTAAACACCAGTACTATTTGCTATAGTGATCCCATCCCATTTGGATGTTTAAATAGGCAAACACGGTCAGATAAACTCGCAGTAGCTTGTGAATGTTCTATGGCTTTTTAGTTGAAGCCTTTTGTATCTGTACTGCAACCGTGAGCTACATGGTGTATCCTTGATTTTAGATTTTAACAGGTATGGCTCAAGGCTTTGAAAAACTATCTTGCTTGTACTTGTGCCTATAAAGTAAATTTATTTTATTGTTTTCTCACAAATGAAGCAGCATATTATACTCATCACTGGGCTAGATCCCACAGAGCAAGGGTTTCTCACTGACTGACAGAAAGTTACCCTTGTACATCTCCTTCAGACAATGCATATGGCCCAGACCGTGCCCTGTAAGGCTGGCACATGGTAAAACTTTCTCCTGCACAAAGGAGAGAGAATGAGACTTGAAGACAAGCAACAGCATCCCATTTACTGTGACAGCCACTCAAGACAGCTGACAAGTGTTACTGGAAAGTGAGAGGCCTTTCTCTTTCCTCTAAGCAACCATGTCAGCAAAGTAGGAGGGAGGAGAGGCACTGCTACTACCTATTTTGGCTCAGGCAAGTTTGATTAACTGAACTATACCATGATTGTTTAGGTTTCTTCGCTGCCTGAGGTAACTTGTTGCTGACAGATTTGCAAACTCCTTTCAAACTACTACAGCAGCACATTTAATTCATCACAATCAAACACAGGCATTTTTGTGCTGGAGTCATGGACAATAATGCAGAAATTATCTGCTTGTAGCACACTATCTACATAGGAGGAATATGACCAAGAAAGGTTAGAAGGTCTGTTTTAATCCAGGCTCAGTTAATGCCTTCATATGCTGTCTCAGACACAACACTTCTGAGGTCTGTACAGTTTCTCACTCCAGTTTCAAAGCATGGCAACATTCAAATTGATAAAAATGAATGCAGATAAAAATCAAGTGGTTAAAACCATCCATAAATATCTTTTGCAGGGAAGGAAACATTTCCCACGTATGTTACTTAAAACCTCCATTATATGCATAGGATATTTATGGAATTCACATTAAGCATTTTGGCACAACTAAAGTTCTACATATGTGGCAGGCTGTTCAGTCTTTGGAAGACTAGACAGGTACTTTCCAAATAAGCTTGTACAAGGAGACTTCAGGGCTTGGAGTGTCTTGATGTGGGACTAAAGGCTTTCCAGCCCTGAAAGGTGAGCAGGGCAGCTATTTTCTAACAGAACCTTTTGGATTCTCATTTTCACCTTCTACAGGAAGACAGATCTGTGTGAAATAAAACAACCTTCAGCTTTCATGAATTTACAGCAAGAGTGTAAGCATCTTGAGACAAGCTCTTACTGGCACTTTCTCCTATTGCAAGTTAGCATGGACAGTAACTGAACTGAAAGTTTTACAGTCAGCTCACCAGTGAGCCGGGCTCCTAAAAGAAGACTGAATTGGACACCACACAGGATTTACCACCAAGATTTTCGAACAAATAGGTCAGTGAAATTTTTCTTAGGGCAAAAGTAACTAAGATTGTGCCTCATACCTCTGCTGCAGCGGTTCTCTTGTTAGCACAAAAGCTCAGCATTATATTTCAGAGGTCAGTTTTAGTATTGTTCATCATCTTTCATTTTATGGTTTTGGTTTTTTTGTTGTTGTTTTGGGTTTTTTTTCAGTTCCTACAAGACAATGTTGTTTTCATACACAGTTTACCACAAGTCAGAAATATCTATGAGCATTGACAGATTTTCCAAAGAAGTCATTCATGTCTCTAAAACCTCCTTTATCACATGAAAGGTATTTGCAAAAAAAATTTATTGAAATGCTAAACATCCTTAAAAGAGTTAAGACTGGTAAACTAGAAGTGGTAAGAGGATGGCTGAGAAATGCCTGAGTGTTGAAAAGCTCTTAGGAGTACCACAGATGTGATCACTGGATTCATTACAAGCCTAGGGATTCTCCATAAAATCCATAGCAAGTACATCATACTCCTCTAAACAGTGTCACCTTCCAGAAGCTTACAATAAATTTAAAAAATGTTGCTAAATCATTAGTAATATGTTATTGAGCTGGTACTTTTGCAATATCAATGATGCAATTTTCTTCTGCCTTGAAACATACCAAATATACTAATAAAATCTAGCAAATTAAACCTGGATTCATTAGTTTTTATTAATCTTAATATAAAGGAGACAGTTCTATTCAAAGTCTTGCCTCATTTATCTTTCATATTCCTATATCTTACCATGATTTGTGTTGCTTCTTAAAGGCACCCTTTAATTTCAAGGACATCATCTTTGCTTATAACGTTCAAATTAGAAATAAAGTTTAAAACAGGTAAGAAACTTAAATCAGTGAAATAAGCAGAGAAACAAAAGAATAATGAAAGATAGAAGGAAATCACTTATACTGCCAGCATATATTACAAATGTCTAGGTATTTACTTGCTATCATTTCAAGCTACCAATGAAAGTTAGTGCATTGATCTTCAAAGAAGTAGATGTTTAACGTTATCAAGTTAATAAAATAATCTTCTCTCCTTTAAGTCAATGTGATCTCCCTAAACAATAACCCTCTGTATAAAATCTCACAATCTCCTTTAATTTTTCCTCCATTCATATATAAGTATCAACCAATTTATGGACCACATTATCACTTTCAGCATAGCATGAAATTTCATAACAAAAACAAACAAGAAAGAGCATGTTCCAATAAATGTATTCCATTCTAGAAGAATCCCCAGAAAGATGTGCTTTCTTTCTTCGTAGAAATCCAGTGTGCCTACGGATTTCCTCTAATCATTTGAAACGCTTGTGCCATTCCCTCAGCTTTACAGTATTTTTGTTTTCTCAAAGCACCTAGAACGTTTGATGAGGTCACACCACAATTTCAAGAATCTTTTATTCTGTCTCAATTACCATACTGCAGGACTTATTTCAACAACCCCATTCTACTTGGGCAACACATTTCAGAAAGATTAGGGTAATCCAGATCAAGCCCACAGAGTGGGGCAGCAGATGAAGACTGCACCTTGGAAGTAGAATCTAGAGAAGCTTATCTTATTCAGCCTAAGAAAACAGGAGAATGAAAGAGGACTCCTCTACATAAATGCATCAGAAGAGCTTAATGGTAGAAAAGATCAAAAAAGCCTATAAGCAACATAACATTTTGGTGTAGGAACAAAAGGATACTAGCTACTCAAGAGTCAGAGGAAGAGGGAGTTTTCTAGTCCTCCCAATGGGGAAAGATTATTAACAGTAAATGAAAAGTACTCTGTAATAGCAGGAGATGAGACACAAAAACACTGAAAGTCACGTGCATTCCCATACTCTTGAACCATACCAGCTGGTATATGTTTCTGACCTGGCAGTCCTGAAACCAGGCCTCCTAAAACCCTTACTGGGCTCACACACACTTGTTTCATCCCTGCAGGGGTTAAGGTGGCTGGTTTACACCACATCATCGCCTGTCATCTGCCACCTGTCATCAGTCACCTGCCATTCTTCTGCACTTCCCCTTCTCAGTTTCATCTGCTTAACACTGCTGCTGCAATGCTCCCACTGGCTCTGCTCCCTCTGGTGTTTAACACGATCTCTGGGCAGCCTGAAAGTCGTGCAGCTGACTGCTTTTTGCATAGAAAAGTTTTCATCAGGGCAGCACTGATCTCATCAACAGGCCATTATATATTTAATGGACACAGTTGCCTGCAGCTAAGTGCTGTCTTAGTGCCGGGGCGGGGGAGAAAAAAAGAAAACAGGTGCTAACAGACATGGGATATTAACTGAGAATCTGAGCAAGACAGCAGTTTGGAGAGGGCAGAAAAAAAAAAAAGTTTTAGGACTACAGCATCTAGCATTGCCGCTGTAAATAACCTGCTCATTAGAGAAAGAGAGCTGACAACATGCATTATTGTTTGACAAAGCAAATATATTTGCTCTTTCTGTAAGAAGACTGGGTGAGCTACAGATACCCTGGAACAACGCACAGAGGAAATGGCATTATCAGAGATAAGAACGCAACCACAGTTACATTTGATGTAACAGGGACAGAAGACAATTCTAAGGCTACATCACAACTGAGAGAAAAAAAAAAAGTGATGAAATCACTCAAACACAGAGTCATCTGTCCCAAAGTTATCATTACTTGCAGATCATATCTGCTTCTGGAGAAAAAAAACCCAGAAGATCCTGAATACATCACTATATTCAGGAAGATAGAAGTTTAACAGCATTTAAAAATATATATATTCAAAATTCAAATAATACATCATGAACTAGCTATCCCCTTTATATAGTGTTATATAAGTAACACTAATAGCTATTCACTTGGGTCAAGTTTATAATAAAGGTACTTCAGTGAATATCAGTGTTTAAAGTATTAAAAATCATGATCATTCAGGATCATCAAGTGTGGGCAACAAAACCAGTACCAAAGTGCTGAGGGAACAGTACAGTAATTAGAGTGAGAACTGACAGTCAGAATTTTGGATGAGGGAAAAAAAAAGTCATAATGCAAATGATGACTGTTTAAGGACTCAAGTCTGCTGGTAAAAAGTGCAGCAAGGTGGGGCTCAGACAGCAAATAAAGAATGAGTGCAAAAAGCTGTGCCTTGCAGCAGAAGTGACACCAAGAATTTCAGATTCATTGAGACACAGATGCCACCAGGGAAGCCTTTTGGAATGCTTTAATGTGTCCTCAACAGCTTAATTATAACAACAGATGAAGTACTCATATTGCTTTACAAGTGAAATGAGCAAGATTCAAAATGGAGCTCAATACCGGGTTTGCTAACTTCACAGGCTGTTTTCCAAGGCTATGATTTAAAATATAACATAAGATACAAACAGCACAGGTAAGGCTTTCATCAGTTGGGCATTTCTTGGTAGAGGATCACGGAGTCAGTTTCAGATGGAGCAAAACAGAAAGTGTCCACAGTCTTAAAAAAAATTAGGCATGAGGAAAAATATCAGCCGAACTTTGGACAACATACATAATTGAAGGTGGCATTCAAAATTTCTTGACTTCTATCAGATGGAGCACCTTTCCAATTCTACATAACTTGCGCTGAGAAACAGAAGTGTGCTGAAGTCAGAACAGAGTTGTCAAGCACAGCAGGTGCACACAGGGGATGGCAGAAATTATATTTGTACTAAGTATCTGGTCTTCCAAAAGCCTGAAAATACAAATAATCATCTAGGCCAGTAATGAAGTTGTCATGCTCCCCTGGAGTTGGCAATGGAACTGCTGGTGTGCCCAAGAGCCAGTCAGGACCATGTTACTGCTCACTGAACAGCCAGGGCAACAGGTGTTACCAGAAACGTCACAGACTGGTGTCTCACTGAACTGCTTCTCAGGAAGCAACTGCAAATCCAGAATAGGGAAGAACACTACATTCCATACAAACCCTGAAAAAGACAAAGAGATGAAGAGAAGGGGAAAAAAAGGGATTTGCATTGGGAAAATCTCACTATTTTTATCAATCAGTATTTTTATCAATGAGTATTTTGGTCCAATTGGACTATCTCATTCATCAGCTCATGTGCCCTTTCACAGACTTCCCCATGGACATAGAGGCCACTGGGTCCTTGCTAAAAAAGCAGCTGAGGAGGTAGGGAGGCTGTGTGCACTTTAAAAATGTGAATTAAAATGGTGGCCTGAATCCAAGTAAGCCTGTACCACTCTCCCTACTCTGAATGTTATCTAGAGAGCAATGGCACAGAAAGATCACTTTTAAACTTAGTCTCCATAGCTCCTTTGGCAAAGCCACATTAAAAAAACAGATTCCTGAGGGTTTTTTCTGAATCAGAAAGAAAAAAAAAAAAGGTTGCATCCAGCCTTTTTCAGATCTCTTTAAAAAACATTCTAACCACCCATACAAATTAAACTCAGAATTGCCTAGAAGCATTTCATCCTTTGTGTTCATAAACTAGCAATCTTGACCTCCAGATTTTAATTTACTTTACTGAAATATTTATTTCCTTCAATAAATTAAGCATCCCAGATTTGACTCTCTCTGCAACAAAGATTAGCCAGAGAGCATGACCATCAATGTACCAGTTTTATTTACTGCAATCTCTTTATATAAACCATGAAGGTACAAAGCCGACTACCGGAAGAGTCACAGAAGGTATTAGCAAATTCATTTCTAAAGCTTCAGCTTATCAAGTTAATGATTAATTAATTTATTAAAACTGAGATGAAAGTCCAGGAGCAAAGTTCCAAAGTAAGACAGACTGATTTTATTTGTTCTTAATCCAGTCTCTTAACTCATTCAGATATAACAGTACCTATTACTGTGACCAGAAGCTTTTTAATACTTTGCATAGGATTGCTAAGAGTAAAGACAGCAAAAGTAATGGATTGACTCCTAGAAACAGCTGTTTATAAAATGGAGTCCTTTGCATAAAAGGCCAGGTGTGGCCAAGGAGAGAACAAGAAGCATCTGCACCAAAGCTATTGCTCTGTTGTCATTCAGTACTTAATAGAGCACAGAGTGGGGATATCAGCCACCTCACTGTGGCACACTGGGATTGTTTTACTGCATGCCTAAATAATTTCATGAACTATGAAAAAAAGATCACCCTCTTGACTAAACTCTTCAAAAAAACCTATTCATATTCATAATTGTCTTCTAATGCTTTTCCCATTTGCCATGTACATAGTCACCTCAATCTTTTTGCTGGACTTCACCGACTGTGGTATTTCAGACTTGCCTCCCTGAGCAGTGGGATCAGCAGAAGCAGGAAAAGCAGGATTTGCAAATTGCATTATAAAACAAGCATGCAAAAGGGCTGAATCATCCTAGTTTTTAAACAAGGTTTTTAAGTTGATAGGTGCCATTAAGGAGGACAAGATGCAGTGCTCAGATGTCACTCATCCTTACGGTCTCCTGTCAATGACCTTTGCAAAGGGCAAATCAATACTAAGCAGATACTGTATCTACTACTTCTTACTGTGTAGGAAAGGTCAACTCATTTTCATGTATGTATCAGTTCCAACATTACTGTTTTCAGACACAGAACTGCTTAAACCTGGGAATCAATAAAAAAAATTCTTATCTTACACATAGCAGCATTTCAAAATATGTGATAACTTAAAAAACAAGACTTGGAATGAAAACATTTCATAAGGAAGGTATGATGCTTATAGAAGAAATGTAAAGCTTTACCTTGCTATCATGATGTTCTCTACAAATAAATGCAAATGAAATTATAAACAGCATTTATGGGACTACTTCCTTAGCAAAATCTAGTACCACCTTTACGTTTTACCACAGAAAAAAATATTTTTAAAATACTAAGACATTTATTGTCATTTTATGTATGCCTGCTGCACCTTTTTTTGTTTGTATGCACAGGCCACAGAGATTATTCTCCTCTTATAGTTCACTTAGATGGCATATTTTGAGAGGGGCCTTTATAAAAATGCATTTTTTGGTTCTATATTTAAACTTGATCCCATTTAGCTGAATGCCCAATCCTTTTAGCTTCAGCAACAAAATTCTGTAATACACATATTGCTGCAATCTAGGAGATGCTTGGTACTGAAATCACAGATGAAATTTCTGGCCTTTTTTGAAATATATATTTGAATTCCTGAAGTATGATTCAGTTTAACATTTCACAGTACCTGAAAGTTCAAGGAAGAACATCAGAAGTCTATTACAACAACACTGTGTTTAAATGAAAGTGTATCCTGTTGTATATTTTAAACACACCAGAAACTTCAAACAACACTAAAACTTCAGTCTGGCTCTGGTTAGAAGACACTGCTGCACTATTTGATATTGCAAGGGTAAGATCCACAAGGACAGTGTTTTAAAACATTCAGAAAGATAGTATTTTAAAATGCTTGCATATGGGTATAGGGTTATTTAATACTCAACGTAAAGAATTTCCTAGTTGCATTAACTGCAACATCATAAGGAGATATTGTACTCCTGTTCCTTAGCTGTGTTTAGGTGGAGCAATGGCACTTTCATACATCCATAAGAGAAGGCATAAAAAGGATCTATAATGTTTTGATGCATACATTTGATACATTTCGGTAACATTTATTACAGTTCTTTCTTCCTCTTCTCAGCATCACTCATGGTTAATGTAGAGATATACACAATGTTAGAAATCACTCAGCGGTTCCACTTCAAGAAAAGAGAAGCAACATTTTTAAGAATAAAACAGTTATTTCTACTCTTATTGCACTTGAGTTGGTCAAGAGGTAAGCCATCTTACAATAATTTTGTAAGTCTTAGAAAACATCCACTGACACAATTATTTAAGTATTTACTTTATTTTCTTGCAAATCCAAATTCTAAGAGTGGTTTCTCTCTGTCAAGCAGATATGAAGGTAAAACCAAATCATTCAGCTTTGTACCATGAAACAGTGTACACTGCCAGATTGGGAAAGTCTATTCTGATGCTGCTATCAGCAACATTGACAAATATAAACTTGAAATTAAGCTTTGGGTTTATTTTTAATTAGTTGGTTATGCCATCCCACTGAAAAATCAAAAAAACAAAAACCAAACTAAAAGAAAACCCCCACAAAATAATTCACATTTTCTTGTGGTCAAACCCTTAAAAAAGAGCTATACTTCTGGCTGTAGCCATGTGCCAAAAGCAGAATTACAAGCAAGCAACTAATTTTAAGATTTCTGAAATTACCTGCTGAATTATTTTTTCACAGAGGAAATCCAGTCTATGCACTGTGATGCAGGACAGAGCTGCCTGTCTCCCTGTCTCGTACCACTGCATATTTTGATTAGCTGCAATGGCATAGAAGTATAGATTTTTAATATACTTTTATTGCCTTTTAGATAGCTGACTTACTGACAGTGGGTTTAGGGCATTTTCTTCTTCAATTTTTATGACTATGCCTTTTTGATGACTATGCTTTTTAAATTTTTATTGGGGAATAATGGCTGAATTTCTGTAGGGAGAGATGACAAATTCTATTAGGTACGATACTGAAAATGTTCATTTAGGTGCAGAGGGAATTTAAAAAAGAAAAACAAACAAACTAAAAAACAACAAAATCTAAAAAAGCAAAAAATGCCCAATAAAACCACTGATATTTTCTTGTCAACTCCCATCCTGCTCTTAAAAAAGTCTTAAAGCAGGATCCAAAATAATACAAGCTGAGTATATAAGCTCTTTTAAAGGAATCTAGGTTCCTTACAAGGGGAAAGTCTATTTCCTTACTCACTAACAACAAAGAACAGAGAGTACAATACTAATTATTCCAGAAACAGTTACACTTCCTATTGTGCCTTCATAAGCAGAACGATGAAAGAGCAACGTTGCAATAACACTGAGAGTAAATGGAAATCAGAATGCTAACGCTGCATGTGAGCACACAGGTCTGCTCAAAAGACTCCGAAGGGCTGTAGGTATTGCTCTAACTGGTTATAAGTGGCTGCTTTTGAAAACAGCTATTCCTCATAGGTAGTCTCTTCCATTTCATTTGGCTATAGGTTGTCATCCTGCACAGCATTAAGAGAGGATTGTAGAAAAGGAAAAAAATAAATGCTTTCTCCAGAAAGCTGGTGGTGGGGAGGCGTGAACCGGTTATAGCCAGCAGCAGCACGCAGCTAGAAATCTTGGGTTTTTTACACCCTCATAAAAATGCAGCCAGAGAAAAAGGAGCAAAAAGATGTAAAAGAGATTTTCTTCATTACAACTATGAACACTACAATGCTATTGATCTGAATTCTCTGATGTGTTTTGGAGAAACATTTGCTTTCAAGGAAGATGATAGAAAAAGAGGAATTGGTGACGCTTATTTCCTTACACTAAGAATGCCATTAAAAGCAGCCAAATAAACTCAAAGCATACATATTCTTCAATTAAGACATATTTTATAAAATAGCAAGAATTACTTGAAAAAAAACCCCAAACCTAAAACAAATAAACAAGTACCTAAGTTGTATATTTTGTCATGGTGTAAACTAATGGCAGGAAGTGTACTTCAGCACACTCCATCCTGTACTTTAAGGAAAATACCTTATTTAGAGAATCAGTTCATTTTCTTACCTGTAGCCAGAAGCCCCAACACTCAATTTTACCTTTTCTTTTTGTTTTTGCTCTGAACAGTTTTACTAAAACTACTGTCAAAGGTATTCTCTTACTCCAACAGAAGTAAGTACCTGGAGTAAAACAATGTACACATTCCCATAAGCTTTTTATAAATTCTCACAAGACATTATGCTGCATTTAATTTTATCTGACTTTTAACCATTTCCTTGTACCTAGTCTCACCTTACTATCTTACCATGACGTCTTATTAATAATCACTTTTGAGATTCCAACTTCTATATCTTAATTAAAACTGTGGATTGTATTTCAGCACTGAGCTGTAATACAGGACTTTGAGAATTGGGGCATCTGGGAGAAAAAAAACTGATATGGTCTAACACTTGATTGTCCAAACACCTTGTGTTTTAAAAGTGAGGTGCTTTCTTTAGGCATTACAGATGACCCTCAGAAAATGGCATCACATCACATCACACAGGCCTAATGGAAAAAAATCTATGAAGGCATCATACAAGATCTGGCAGAAAGATTATGCTACCTGTATCGGACATGCTCGATTGTGTCATATGTCAGCTTGCTGCTGATATTCTGACTATGAGGGTTGCCTAGGAGACAAAAGAGATACAGAGGTTAATCATTAATCACAATTTTGCTATTAAATTTCTCTTTTATGAAAGTATTACACCAAGCCAGCCCAAAAGGTGACAAAGAAGGATTCAATCATAGCAATCATCATAGCAATCCCCTGAAGCTCCTGAGTTAAGTCAAGAGAAAGGACATAGGCTAAAGCAATTAGGACATATCTGGGAACTTCAGCTGGAAATCTTATTTAGGCAGTTATTTTAAAAAGGAAATGCAACTGTATATGCACAAACATAATAGGAAAAACTACAGACAGAATGTACATTCATAAATGCATTTGCACAGTAGTTAAGAAGTAAGAGACAGCATCTGGAAATAATAGACATTAATGACAGAACACCAGGATTAACCTTGGGGGGTTTAGAGTTTGAAATTCAAATAATTCATTAAAATATAAATTTTATTGCAAAATTAGTAACCACCTTAGACCAGCTCAGGACAAGCATGTATTAACAATTAAAACAGCACATAAGAAGGGCATGAATTGAGAAAAAAATTGAGAAAAAAATTCTTGAGCAAAAAAGATTACAGCAATACCCACACAGGCACAGAACACTTTTCTATGAGTAAGTACCCAAAGAATATGCCAAAAGAGTTTGGAAAGGGCATAAGAAAAAAATTGCTATACAAACACAGTTTTTGCAGTAGGCTGAAACATAAGCTACTCTATTTTTAAAATTTCAAAATCACCCTGCTGAAAGTAATTGAGTGAAGGTGTTGAAAATAATAAATTTCGAGCTCAAACTAAAAAACTAATACTTACACTTTTCATGTCTGATGTTGCATTTCTGTAATTTCCAATTCAAATATTCTCAATTTAGAAGTGAGAATATCTCTCACTTATATTACTTTCCCTCACTGACACATGCAAAAGCTAAAGTACAGCTCTTTTGGCCTGTGGATTATCACCAAGAAAATAAAAAAGCTGCAAGTCAAACTCCCCTTTCAGTCACATCCCTGTCTGTTAAATTAACTCTTTTTGTACAACAGTTGCTGTCCTCAGAGTATGAGATGTAATTAAAAAAAAAAAAGAGAAGTGACCATACTGAAGCTCTCATTATCATTTTAGATGAAAGCACTAATGGAAAAGATACAATTTGTTCTCCTATAGCATTATAGGTACTGTGCAAATCTGCTCCAAACAGCACTACTGTTTCTTCTCACAAGCACTCAATTGATTCACAAATTACATTTTTTTTCTGCCACAGATGGTACTTATTATAAGGGTTGAGCCCAATGTTGTTTGAAATAACTAAGATCAGAGTATACATTTCACTTTACAATGTCTGTTTTGAGAAAACAATTTTAATATCACTGACATGCACTTCAATAGGAGATCTTAAATGTAATCAAATCAACATATTTTGTTATAAGAGAAAAAAAAAACTCTATCCATATCAAGAATAACATTATTTCAGAGCAGAACTTAATCCCATGATTTGGATCCTGCCTTTGCCAGCACTCAGGAAAAAAAATAGGGGAAAATGGCACATACAATGGCACATTGAAAAGGAAACTACCCAAAACTCTCACGTGGCTTACCCAGTTGGTAAGCACACAAGTGTGCCAGTGCTGGAGCAAACAGTTTTCTTATAAAGCAGTGGTATCTAGTTCCCAAGTGAGGAATCTCTTTGTTCTATGTATCAGGGAGCATAAGAAAGACACAAAACTAGCAAAAAGGAGACATGACCCACAGATAGTAAAACACAATAAGAAATTTTGATTACTTCAGTGGGACTGCTCACAGCATAATACTGCACAGTATATTTTTTTCTGTTTGAGCATGACTCACTCCAGTGTAAATTGTCTCACACAGTAACAACATTTCCTAAACAATGGATGATGCTGCCTTTGTATAAAATCACACTCACTTATCTTGGGTAGATAATAATGTTAGAAAGAAATAAAAGGTTTAGTTAGAGGATTTGGGGATGAAGTACTTACAGGTGGTGCTGAAGTGGCCTCATCCACAGCTGTAATAGCTAAATCTCCACCCAGATATAGCATAATTTTGTATATATTTTTACTCACATTCTTATGTGCAAGACTGCTTTGGCAGGACACATCCTTTTTGTGAGTATGCATCAAAGTCCGAGAGTCTGAGAGAGTCATAGCACCTACTCCCTGCCTAAATTTACTTGGGATCTTTGAGCTAGGTGTTCTTCTAAATAAAATACTTATAATGAGTCCTTAGACTTATAAGCTCCCTGTGATGACTCTCACTGAGAAGAACGGTGGTTCTGGATTTTGGTTCTTGCATAAGAAACTGGGCTTGTGTTTTGTGTGGAAAAAACACAAAGATGGAACATACAATGCTTATAACTACACTGTATTTCTTTATCTTAAGCATGGTGCCCTAACTCTGAGGCAACACAGTCATGTTCCCTTTGATTTTTCTTCTTCACCAACACCAACACATCCTTGGCCACCAAAGAATGAAATAACACAGAGGGCCTATGCCTCCTTTGGAAAATCACTCATCTTCCAACTACTCTATTGCAGTGTTAAAAAACCTGCAGAAGGTCTCTTCCAAGAGACAGAGTTTTAAACTATTTAGATGGAAATTTAAGAAGACTAACGGGAACACTGTTTTGCACTTACCATAAACATTGTTTCTGAGGTCATCAGTAAAAGCTTTTAGTAGACTCTCTGGGAAAAGTGCTGAACCAGCATGGTCAAGGTAAGTAATCCCTAAAATACAAACAAAATTACTAGAGTCAATTTTTAAAATATTAAAGTCCATTTTCTCCCACAGACTATATTCTTAAGTGTACCAAACACCCCTTTTCATTCACTGGCAGAAAAAAAAAATAAAATAAGGACGAAACAATAGAAACCAAAAATTTTGATTACCTGTGCATATTTTTTAATTAAAAGCAAAAAGGTCCTTCCTTTCATGTTCAGATTGCACATCCTTTGGAAGGGAAATATCTTTTTGTTTGGCCTGTTCAAGACTGAGCAAGCTGGTGTCTTCAGCCACAGTACCTTGCTACTCCTAGGCACTACTTACTATGAAAACTACTATTACCAAAAAGATAATAATTATTATTAATAGCAACAGCAATAATAGTATTGTCCCCATGCTGGCAGGTGAAGCAATTCTCTCAAGAACTGACAAAGCCTAAATCATGCCTGAAGCCCAAAGACAGGACTAGTACAATTTTTAATGTATTTAAATATGTCTCACCACTCTGTTGCACTTAACATTCAATTCATTTTTGAAATATTCTTTTATATTATTAAGATATTTCAAAACTTTTAAATAAATGCTTATTGGAAATGAAGTTTTTTTTTCATGTTTGGCCATTTTAGATTTCTTAATCTTTAGCAATTATTCTTCCATTTCTCCAGTGTGTTTCATGCTCTTTATTAGTTTTTTCATTTCACTTACCTTAAGTATTTCAACCTATTTCAAATTTTAATAATGATGAATATGATTAAGATTAGAATTTATTAAGTATTTTAAAGGTCTTCACTTTCCACAGGGATTTAAAACTGAGTTAAGCTTTAAAGGAGAAACCTTGACACTTGGAAATACATATTATTATATATTATGTTACTGTAGCAGTGATTCAGTGGGTAAAGCTGTGAGGCAGTGCTAATGATAAAACCAATCCAGACACCCATCCTTTATTTTTAAAAGAGTCCTCTCCTGCATTAAGATTCCCCCACTTAGAGTGCCTAGCAAAAGCAGAATTTCTAATGCTGGCATGAAGTCAACTGAGTGTTTTTGAGGTGCTTCCAAGGATGGAGTGTGGGTCAATTTTTTAGATATACAGGCTTTTTAGGTTTTTTGGGTTTTTTTATCTTGGAAAGTCTCTCTCAAGACAGAAGCAGCACAAACACGAACACAGTGGGTCAAAATGCATACAGAGGTCCATCCTGCTCAGTTTCTGGCAGCTGCTCGCCCCACCACTGAAATGCAGGGGCTTTGGAGAGAGAGAGGCACACTGCATCACAGTAGGACACAGCCAGGCCCTTCCCAGCACTGTGGCATGGCTTTGGCCAGCAAAATGACAGCAGCTTTCCCTCCAGCAGGCCACACGCTGCTGACCATGGCCATCCCATGACCTGCAGCTTAGCATCAAAAGCCTCTGCCTTAAGCTCGGGCTGAAGTGTTGGAGCAACAGCCACAACCACCAACACCAGGTGTTGTGGTCAAGGCAATAAGCAGTCCGTGGTCACTGGCTACAGCTGGGAGAGCTGGGAAAGGCCGGACTAGAGGTAAGAACAGGAAGAGGCAGCCCTGAGCCAGACACCAGGAGAAGGATTGCTGTCCTGGAGGTGACATCCTGGCCAACACTCTCCCAACAAAGCCCACACAGAGGTGCCATTTGGCTCATTAGTTTTCATGGGCACCAGGAGCACAGACAAAAGATGCTCCTCTGGGTGCAGAGAGCTTCTGTCTTTGGACCCTTCCAGACCTAAGCAGGGTGACAGCCCTGAAGTGATTACACAACCGTACCGCACAAGGGAAAACCAGGCAACCACCTGAGGCTCCTCAAACCACCTACCGACAAGGGGATAGCCTCCTCCCATCCTGACCAACACCCCTGTGAGGCAATGTGGACTAAAAGATCTCTAGGTAAAGGCCCCCTAAGTGGTTTTTCAAATCTAATTCCTTACACAGCTCATGATGAAGGACAATACTGTGGTTCTGTGAAATGGAAATTAAAAAAAAAAAAAAAGCCAGTGATTTTTAAATTCCTCCTCTGGGTATAATACTTTGGAAATCTGTGAGAAAATTTGGCTGAGGAAGGAAAAATTATTAATTCTTAAACTTTTATTTTATGTTTAATGCTGCTGTTTAATTGAAAACAGAGAACAGCATTTAATACTTTCTCCACTGCCCAAAAATGAAATGGGCTCTTTCATCATTTGAGACTGCACTGAAATAAATATCTTCATTGCTATTGCACTTTTATGGTGTAGTTTTTCCTTGCTGTCCTATTTCAACAAAATTGTATTTTTAAAGGAAAGAAAAAAAAAGTGGCACATGTATAACACCACCAAAAAGCATATTAATAACTTTCATTGTGTTTTTTCCCTGGTTTAATAACATTTGCTATTTTATCTGTATTGAATGCACATTAACCAAAGAAATTTGTCAGTATATAGAGAATAATACAGTTCCCCCTTTCACTGTGGTATTTAGTATAAAGGCTGTCAGCACTATGAAATTATACTGTTTACAGGAAGTAACATGAGAAAGAAAATATAATATGATCAACCAAAAGAAAATTAAAATGCAATATCCATCAGGACATGATTTCATTGCTCAGGGAAAAAGTAAAATTAACTTTTAGTTTAATTTACATACTATTATGTTTGGAGTGTGTAACTGACTTCACTGATCTAATAATATATCAACTATTTGATAAAATCATATTTCAGAAGTAAGGATTTTTTTTAAAGGAGTACTGAAAACCATTCAATGTGTCGGCATTAGTTATGGAAAGTTATTCAGCCAGAGTATTGGTTCAAAAGCTGCAATATTGATATGCTAATATCCTTGCAGATTAATTTTACATGGGGAACTATTTGGGTACCAACACAGGCCAGTCTGTCCTGCTGAAGAAAGTCCCAGCCAGCTCTTTGATCTCCTTATGTGCTACAAATCACTCTTAACAAAGCATTCACCATGTCTAAATGCCTACCTTGGCCCTTTGTAAAACTTCATGAGTGCACATGTACATACAGCATCAGAAATGCCACGGAACCATTCAGTTTAACTGAACATTTCTATCTCTTAAATGAAAAAGGTAATTTAATTTGGAGCTTTTCAACATTATAGTTTAAGACCAAGTGACAACACTCAACTGCACAAAGTCTGATAATCTGCAAAACACACAAGGCAAAAAGAGTGTAGGACAAGGCAGTTACATCTTCACTAAATCTTTTAGTAGCTATTAAGCTATGTATATGTCTACCACCCAGAGGATGTTCTAGAGGGGAAGGAGCATGAGAGACCATGGAGGCACTCCCTAAAATGGCCCGGTGGCACATGGAGACTAAGCTTTCTTGTCCTTCACAACCCTTGTTGAGTGACCCAGTTCCTATATGGCTTAATTATTACTACGTTAGTATTACGTAATTTTTTCTTTTAATCCTTGGAATTGTTCTTGGTGTTATGCATTTCTGAACTTTGACTGAGAATCACTTCCAAAAATAACCAATTTACCTACATACCATGTGGCTGTTCCGTGTTCACCTCCTTTACCCTTTGTTATCCTGTGATTCTACCACAGTCACCAAAACAAGCAAACCTGCTCTGTGGCTTCACAGATTATTTCTTACGGCCCTGGAACTTCAAAATTCCTTCACTCCAGCTGATTACAGGCTGCCAGTTATATTGCCAAAAGTCTCATAATGAAGAATGAAATGTGTAGTTACAAGGCAGCAACTCTACAGAGTCATGAATTTTGATTGGTGGATATAATTGCAATTCAGTAGGATTATCTACACAATATTAGTTGGGAGGTAATGCCCTGGGGAGACAGTATATATCTTAAGTACAGCAATATTAACAAAACCAATATGAAACAGATTATATGAAAACAAGCTGAAGGCAGAATAAAGCATTAACTGTCAAAAGATAAAGATGAGATTTTCATACATGAAAACAAAAGAAGGAGAAAAAACAAAAGACAAAATAGGGAGGAGAGGGCTCTACAGAGGTCGTAGACAAGTATGATATAAGTTGGATACAGTGAGGTTTTAATAGGTAATTTCACATCAGCTACCTCAGATTCATGGAATCATAGGATGGCCTGGGTTGGAAAGGACCCAAAAGATCATCTAGTTCCCAGCCCCTTACCACGGGCAGGAACACCTGCCACTAGACCAGGTTTCTCCCAGTCCCATCCAACCTGTCCTTGAACACTTCCAGGGATGGGTTATCCACATCTTCTTTGGGTTCCAGTGCCTCACCACCCTCACAATAAAGAATTTCTTCCTAATATCTAGAGTAAACTTATTCTCTTCCAGTGTGAAGCCATTCCCCTTTGTCCTGTCGCTGCACGCCCTTGTAAAAAGTCCCTCTTCCATCTTTCTTGTAAGCTCCCTTCAGGTACTGGAAGGCCATAATTCGGTCACCCCAAAGCCTTCTCTTTTCCAGGTGGAACAAATCCAATTCTCTCAGCCTTTCCTCACAGGAGAGGTGCTCAATCCCTCTTACAGTCTTGGTGGCCCTCCTCTGGACTCACTCCAACGGATCAGTGTCTTTGCTGAGGACTCCAGAGCTGGATGCAGCATTCCAGGTGGGGTCTCAGAGAGTGGAATAGAAGGGCAGACTTCCCTCCCTCAACCTGCTGGCCACACTGCTTTTGATGAAGCCCAGGATATGGTTGGCTTTCCAGATTGCAAATGCACATTGCTGGCTCATATTGAGCCTCCAGGTTATTAATCCAAGTCAGATACTCTTTAGAGCCAACTCTCTCTTTCCAGCGACTGCATAAGAACTTAGCTCCCCCAAGGGATGCTCCTAAATTAAATGGCAAAAGTAGCTTTAACTATGTAACGTAATACATATAACCTTTATAAAAGTGACTGAAATCTCATGATCTCCACACACTGTAAGGAAAGACAGATAGAAAAAGATCTCATTATGCAAAACCATTAGTGAAGTACATTAAAAGAAAAAAAGAAGAAAAAATACCTCCTACTAATATAGCTTGAGATTTGCCTTTGCCTTTTCTGGATTAAACATCTAGTGAATATTGGTACCTGTACCTTCAGTTTCTTTTTGGCATCAATTTAAGCAAAAACTATAAAAACCAGAGCCTGTTTTCTCAATAAAAACATGCCTCTCACCTAAACAGTAATTTTCTGCTAGACAAGGTAATGTTTTGTTTCCCTTGCTTAAGGCCAAGGAGCATTTCAAAAGACTGCAAAAGCATAGTGCCTGATGGACAAGGCCATAGATGCTCAAAACCTGAATAGTTACCATGCAGTTAAAGGAGACACTGTTCCTCAGCATGATATGACTTAATTGCTACAGGCCTGGTGAAGTAACGCAGCAGTCAGCCTGTAGCCATGGGCACATTCTGCTTTCTGCTACCAGTCCACCCAGTTCATCAATTTCAGTAATCACAGCTTGACCTGTGAAATGCTGATCCACACTGGGCTGAGACCAACCTGGATAATGGTACCAATATGCTAAGGGCTGCTAACCAGTTACTGAGTTCTGTGGGAAAATGGTGTTTAATTAATGTATGTTAGTGTTAGACTTGATGGACTCATTACAAAAAGCAAAGCACGAAATGTGCAATTACATTTATCTGTAATAAGTTCCCATTACTTTTCTCCACGTGCTATTGGCTTGCATTATTTGCTCTCATTGCATTATTACCTAAAGCAAAGCTGGCAGAACATTAAAACCCTTCACAGTCAATACCATACACCCTCTTCACTTGCTGTACTCCTCAGCAGGGGCTATAGCAACTCCACAAAAGCTGTTTAGGTGGCTAAGATTATTCAGTGTCAGTATCCATACTATTCTATGTACATGAGCCCCTACTTGCAGCTTTCCATTTACAGCTTGCTGGTATTGAGGTAGATGTGAGTGCAAAAGAAAGCGAAGATTTCACATTTATTAAGAACTCACATCCAAGCCTCTGAAATGTATCTTTCACAGCTACAGGAAAAAAATAAAATTACATGCCATCAAGTTTCTTCATTTGCCAACTCCTGTGCTAAGTGAGACTGCAGTAAAGGGATCAGTCAGCACCCACCTTCATCCATTTGGCCTACCTGTAAGGCACTGCTTTATTTAGTGCATCACTGGGGCATGATTAAATATCGACTGCAGTCAGTGATGTTATTTCCAGAGAAACCTTTAACAGGTTGTGTGAGACCACTTGAAGTCTTACTTGTGGACATGAATCAGAGGTACCTCAGCTTTATGTGAATAACATACAGTAGCCTACCATCTTGCCATCTTTGGATGAAATATAAATCACAAGTGATTCATATTTATGCAAGTCTTCAAACAACTGTAACTTGCTCAGACTGAAACCAGCTTTCACACCTCCCTAGCAAAGATATGACCATCTTTTAGTCTCTTTCTTTTTTCCCTTTCTCTCTGATGCAACGATCAAATGAAAGAAGAGTTGAAAGAGAACATATTCCCCATTCTTCTATTACTGGAAAATGCTTTCATTGATTTTGCTGAAAATTTCACTGAAACATTAACTTTTGTGTAGGAAAAAGGCAATTAGAATTCCCTCTAGAGATGAAAACATGATGGCAAAAAGCAATGTTTAAGGAATCGTAATAATTATTTATAACAGCAGTCACTAGCTAAACATTCTAGTAGCGTACTCCTGCTCTTTTTTTCCTTCTCATTCTTCCCATAAAACAGCCCCAGACTTTCAACAACATGCCAAGATGTTTGAAACTGTCTTTTCTAGTCAGTTCTATTTCTTGCTCTGTGAACTGAAATAACAAGCTTCATATAAAATCTAGGACAAAATAGTGACTCTAAATATTCCCTCCAAAATATATCAAATGAAATTGTGTTGGGATATACAGAAAGCCTTTTAAATTATTTTTTGGGTTTCCAGAAACATTAGAGGACAAACTAAGTTCAAAACAGCAGAAACCCAAAAAGTAACCCTTTTCTTCACCCTTTTTCCTTAAATATAATTTCATTACATAGAAATAATTCACTATGAGCCTCTGGAAAATAGAGACTTGAGGTGAACTTGCAACCATTGCAATAATTAAACACCCACATGAGAACTGCTACACACAACACTGAATGATGCAAAAATCTGTTATCCTCACTGTTGAGGTCCTACAGATGTACTTCCCTGCCATCATTCCTTCCCAATGACAAGATCACGTTACTACCTTGTTTAGTGAATGCAACAGCACTTCTCTCTGCTGCTTTTTCTGGCGAAGAGGTGAGGCTGTTATTGCAAACCAGTAGTAAATTTATTCTCAAATGCAAGTTCTTCACACAAGGTTCCCCACAGACACTTTCAGTCCTTGATTTACTTTTACCATCCAGCAAAAAGTCCATTGACAGAAACAGATAATGAAGATCAATTTCAGGGATATCAGAATAAGGAAAACATAAGTTTGCCTTCAGCATAAATTTTATCTTTCAGGGACAAACATGTAAAACCAAATGACCACATTACCAAGAGGAACTGTGCATAAATTTGAAGAATGTGAAATGAAGAGTGGGAGGACTGTCAGTCAAAACCACACTTTTGTAAGATGAGAGATCTGAGAAGATTCTCTTGGACCTCAGTCAGTGGCAGTCCTTTGCCATAACACAGAACTACACTCATCAACCAAGCTAATTTCATATGAAAAACAATTAGGTTGTTAGTCTACCTTGCTCAAACCAGAACAGTGACTCAGAATTGCATCTTCCTAGTAAGAAACTACATTTTAACTCCAGACTGTGCTTTTCCATGATCAATGTATTCTCATATCTCCCACGTCAGCGTTGTTTTGCTTTAATATCTATCTTCATCCACTTGGCTTCAACAGGCTTCAACACTTGACAACCCCGTAATACCTCTCCACCTGCACTGGCTAAAAATGTCATCTTCCTTTATTCCTAATGAATGATAATTCCAACAACCCATTTCAGTCCCAGCTGCAACTCCTTTCTATGGGAGCAACAGGGGATTGGAGAGAATACGGTGGGGGAGAAGAACACACATTGCAGAAGATGGTCTCAGAATTTTGGAAAGCTAGAATAAGTTTCACTAACTTTACTGGAATAATATCTCCTTAGACAAACACATCCATATCTCTTAGCTTATATTCCTAACTGTTATTCATGACATGATTTACACTCCTAATTGATTGCAGTACAGTCAGAAAAAACATCATTGTCAAACCAGGGAGGGGTTTAATGCTTGAAATGTCCACATACAGTTCTTGACCAAGACCTCCTGTGTCACCCTCTCACCAGCAATCACCAACATAAACTAAAATCACAAACAGGAGACAGCAACAATAGCACATAAAAATGTTAGGCATAGGAGTTTCAGTATTGCTACTAAGTAACTACTTAATATTTAATACAAAGAATTTGATTTTAATAAGACAGAGAAATAGTGAGATATTATTACGGAGATAGTAAGTATGCACGAAAAAACTATGTATAAGCTTTTCTTCTGCATATCTAGACATTTTTCCATCATAATATCTTTTGGCACCAATTCCCCACAAAGCAAGACAGTTTAACTTTTATTTTACAGTATTCTGATCCAAGTTTCACCTCAGGTGAGACTATTCAACCATAAGCAGAGCGATTTAATTGGTAAGATTATACTCAATTGCTTTACCCTTACCTAAGTTCATTAGGTATACAAATGTCAATAACATAACTCATTAAATAAATTATTTCTTATTTAGGGACTTTTAAAAATAAGAATTATTTTTCTAATTTTTCCAAGATGACTGTAATTTCCTGATACCTCCACAAAATAATAATTCTTCAGTATAAAAAGCATACCCTAATTTAAAAACAAAATTTGTCCCACTCAAGAAAAAAAAAAGGATCTAACAAACATGTTTCTATCAATAATTTAATAGGTATGCAATTATACATTGATATAAATGTTTTGTAATTACCCTAATACACTTGGCCTAAATTAGTTTCTACGAGTTATTTTCCATTTATTAGGGGTCTTCCTGAGCATGGATTAAAATTCTTCAACAACCATTTTCAGAAATGCACTAGGAATGAAAAAGTACATTTATCAAAAAATACTGTTATAGGAAACCACAGTTTTTAAGTCTGAAACAGTATGACAACAGCAGAGACTTGTTAACTATTTCTGACAAAAATGCAAGCTTCCTAATAAGTAGGTCTGAATGCAGCAGTATGTGAGAGAAATCCTATCCAACACAGGCCTGCTTTAAATAGGAACAACAGCATGCAGCTTCCAGATACTCTATTTTTTTTAACTTGTTAAAGCTTTCTAAAATAAAACCAAAAATCTCTTGAGCTGTTGACACAAACACATTATTTAGAACCCTCTTCCTAAAGGATGGTTAACATGTGACACAGCTTTTGGAAGCTTAGTCGTTACTTTGAATTTGACTTTGGACAGTAACAATCCACTGCTGGACAGTGCTGTAAAACTGTTTGGAAGGAGGAGTTTGTGGCTCTCTGCAGAGACATTATCTTGCATTGGGTACAGATATTATAATTTCAAAGGACAGGCCCTCTGAACTCAAAGGGTTGCCACTTGACAGAAAAAGTCTTTTCCAAAGTCCAGAGAATCTAAAGGAACCCATGAGGAGTCTGATTGCATTTCTGCTGTGCTACAATGAGTAACCAAAGCCGAACTTTGCCTTCAGGTCACAGAGGCCTCAATTCTGCAAAGAGAAGCAAGCTCTATTCAAACATGAGAATACAAGAGAACACACATCAAGGTATCCATAGCCTTTGAAGTAATTATAAGGCTCTGCTGAACTCTGAGTTAAATGATTAACAAACACACTACAATCAGCACTTTCTAAACACGTCGCTGATCACCTTTCTGGTTCCATGCCAAGTTAAAGAGCTGGGTTATGATCTGTACAGAAGCTTAAATGACCTTTGAAACAAGTGAAGCTTTCCTTTCTTTAATAAAATATGTTGGACTGCTCATATTGCCATATTCTTATCTGGCATCTACAGGACATCTTCAGTCTCTGGGGTATGCATGTGCTCTCTAGAAGTCCAGGTATCATTTTTAAAAGTGCAACATTTGTAATAATTAATTAACAAAAGGAGGGCTATAATAACAGGCAACAGCAACAGAATCCCAAAATCAGCTTACTAGTTACATCAAATGAGGAACTGCTCCAGAGGTGTATTCAAGGCATCTAGGTGATTAAGTGTTTCCTCCAAGCACATATTATACACCTGTATTTACAAATATGCACAAATATGCCTGTGTCTGCAGCACTGAGATGGGTATATGAATATAGGTACATAAGTATTCCCTTAAGAGGTTAATTAGTGTTTTCATGTTGCTTCTCGTAGCAGAACATAAGGCAAAGCAGATGTGAATCTGAAGACTCTCTTCCCTTACAGCTCTTTTCCACTTTCTCTTCTCTAACGCTTCCCTTATTGTACATTTTGATATTTTTGGCAGTGATAACCTAGAAGTCATCATATCTGCGTTCAATTTCAGTCAAAATTAACACCTACAGAACAGCATCAACACTCAAGAAAAACAATACCAACATTTGGTAACAACACGTTAACAATGGTTATTGGTGGATGTCTTTGAAGAGAGTCAGGCACAATTCTAACTTGAATAAATTTGCATTCCCCAGAGAATTCCAGTACTGGGGACTGAGTTCTAATTCTGTTCATCTCAATTCAAGTCCAGTCAGTCGACTACTTCTCCTTTGCAGCTTTACTTTGTTTATAAGGATGCTTTATGTTTAAATAAAAGTAGTGTTTGGGGCCACCTGTGAAGTCAGTCTGATTTATGTTAATAATAAGAGATATAAATATCTGAGCATCATAAACCCAACAACAGTCTAACACTACTGATACAAACATACAGAATTTCATATTTGGTAACAACCTTCCAGCGGATACGTTTGGCTACAAAAATGAGTTTTACAGTTGTTCTGGTTTTTGGTTTTTTGGTTTTTTTTTTGTTTTTTTTTTTTTTTTTTTTTATGGACGCAGTAATAAAGCAATTACAACATTATCCCAATTTTTAAGCACACACCTGAAGAATATTTTGCCATGCTTCACTAAATTGTAGCATAATTCCTCTCAATTAAAGGGCTTCTTACCATACTAATGACTTGAGAAATTAAAGAGAATTATAATTTCACCATAAATTATTCAAAGTACTAAAAACAAATGGCCTCAATAACACTAGACTGGCTTTGAGAATGAGTAAAATATTATGCATAGGAAAACAAATATTCCAGTTTCCCTAATCTCTGAACTCTGAGCTTAAAATAACAACTCTGTCACAACACCACCTATTGCACTTTGCTTCAAGGCAGCTGAGAAAACAGTATGTATTTAAAAATCAAAGTCTACCCCCACAAACTGTATAATATTTGAATAAATGACAAGAGCAGACAGAACATTCATACAACATATCTTACTCAACTTCTGACACGAGGGACTTGAAAATAGTATCTAGATAAAACCACGCATAGCATACTCTGCCTCCACAACTGACCACAGGACTGGATCCCGAGTACGGGTAGCAAGGTCCTATGTGGAGTGTCCATAACCAGCACAGCCATACCGAAGTGCTGGAGCTGCTGGAGTTTCCCAGCCCGGCTAAAGCCTTCTCCTTCTTTACCGATCGCTTCTACCAACGCTGAACAAACCAGATGGCTGAACACACCTGTTCCTCACATGGGCAAAGGATGTCAGGTGGCACACAGAGAGTGATACAAGCTAAGAAATTCAGGAATTGATTCTGTAAGATGAAGTGAGGGTGAAGAGGAATTTTAAGTGAGGGGAGCATTATTTATGACAATGAATGATCAAATTAATAATGAACAATATTATCGTAATTGGAAAAATAATAGTAATTTGCTAATATTTCAAAGGTAATTTATGCACTGTTAATTTTCAAATACTTCCTTAGACTTGCTATAACTAGAAGTAACATCTCAGAGTAGCATTGATATATATATATTTCTGTAATGAGCTCTTGTTATATCCCAAAAATTCTACTTTTTGTTGAATTTGTGCTTGTGGACATAATATTACCCTATTCCCTCAAAGCAAGTATGTTTAAAGCAACAATAGCACATTTGTATATTAAAGCTACTTATTTGTCAGTAAGACGAAATTAATTTCTAATTACTGTTTATTTTTTAACAAAACTGCATGAACATTTTGCACCAAAAGAATACTCTGGAGATATAAAAATGAAAAACCTAAACACATCAATTCTAAAATAGTTAGAAAACATTCCCAGTGGAGGCATTCCCAGAAAGGCCAAGGTATGGGCCAGGGCTTTGGAAAATAAAAGAGAAATGATTATAATTCTAAGCAAAGCAACAAGAAAATTAAACTGGTTAACTAAAAATTTAAATTTTAAAATTAGTATCTTACAATGCCCTCATTTGTGTCCTTAGTTACAGTTACCTCAAGAAGGACAGGATTTTCAAAGAATTGTAAGATCACAACTGCTGTAAATCTGGTTCAGCTAGCTGCCTCAATCTGCCCACCACATTTCAAATTAGAGTACCCAAATTTCAAACTACTAAAGGGAAAAAAATCTGGATCAAAATATTCTGACACAACGATAACTCAGGGAATGCATCTAACTCAGTGCATACAACAATTGGTTCTAAATGTTTCAATCCAGATCCCTTTATTTCTAAAAACTCATTTCCAAATTTGTGCCATAAATACCAGAATGGAAATGATCCCTAATATGTCATGTAATCACCACCATAATGCAATTAAAGGCTCCCCAATAGTAAAGCTAGAATGAACCCAGGCAATTAACTGCACAGAACACAATGCAGGTTTCATGTGAGATAACTGCTTTGAGGAAGTTTGTTTCCAGATGGAAAGCACATATTCCTCAATATTTCGTACAGGCACCAGGTATCTGGTATTTTGCCTCCACAGAGAGTCAGGGTACAGAGATACAGTGATCCGTGTAAGATCAGTTATTGCACGCTGTACACAGACTATTTTCTTTCCTACAGAGCAAATTATGAGCTTCTCTTCTTCCACTTTTGCTCATAGACAGACAACAAGAAAGGCATTAAGGGCAAATTTTTCCCTATGCGTACCACATTCTCTGTTTGCCCCTATCCTCCTTCCAACTTGAAACACTTTTCTTCCTTCTGCTATGAAAGATGACGGTTGAGCACTTTGTGTTTGCACCACAGGGAGAGTAAAACTCCTGTATTTATATAGAGAGAGCCATTTCTTTATACTTATTTATGTTTAGATTTGTGTATATATACCCATTGTAATGACTGCTCCGTGGAAAAACAATAAGAAACAATCAGTTCTGACAGGAATAGATTCTTCCTTGTATAATCTTTTTTCTCTAGTGTTTCATTTTTCTCATATATTCCTGTCTACAAGCCAGGAACCCCAACCAACATATATCCAGAGACTATATATATTAGACTCGACTGCAGTTTTCTTCTGCATCATTCCACATGGAATACACAGTTCACTGAAGTAGATTCAATGCATGTGACACTGGCTACAACTCATTTAAATTATGAGCCTGAACAGTAAAATTTCAACTCTGGATTCAGCTATTTCTGTTCTACAGTTAAGCGGAAATTCAATCTACAGCAAAAAAAAAAAAAAAAAAAAGACGCTAGTGACTAGAAAGACTACAAGTCATGTAGCTAGATTATAAAACAAACAAATAAAGAAACCCAAACAAATCAATTCCACAATGCCACTCCCGCAGTCCACAGTCTCTTGTCCTAAAGGAAAAAACCAGGAGGCTCCCTTCCATGCCCTACCCCATCATAATTGGAAGATTTTTATAACTGTATTATAAATATCAATTTTACTCATTTGAGAGAGTCTCATGCTGTTTAAACAGAATCCATGTAAAACAATCCAGAACTTATGTAAAACCCATTGTAAAACAATGTATTTTTTAAAGACAAAATACATTTTCTAAACATAAAGTTTAAGAGGCGTTTGAAGAAGTGGGAATTAGGTGAAGGCAGGTTTTCCCCCAGACTTCCAAATAGCCATTCATTATAAATCATTTTACATGTAAGATTGAGGAGAGTTCATGGTAAATTAACTGCTGTTGGATTAGTTTAGTACCTAATCACATTTCTACCACTAGAATGGAAGAAAACAGATGCTGAAGTGACTGGTATTAGAGGCTGGATGTACCCACAAGGTATCTAGTATTAAGACTTGAAGATCTGATCGAACACTTTTAGAAACATAACAGCTGTCATGAGATTATTTGGTACTGTTTCCCCCTCTTCAGTGGCACTGAAGTTTATCCAGGAAGCGCTGCAGTGTAATACTCGTGACACTTTACAAGTACACCTATCCTTCCCTGTACTTGCAGAAATGGAACAAAAACTGATTAAAGTTCTGATGGTAACAGCTATTTAATCTCTCAGGAGCTGTCACGCTCAGTGATGCAAAGCTTTGAGAATTGACTGAGTGCCTCCTAACAAGCATTACACACTGTGAACTCGGCAACAGTCCACACATCCAAAGGAAAAGAGGTTTTCATAATTTTTTTTTAATGGGTAGCTTCAGCTAAAAAGCTGAATTTGCCTTCATTATTTCTAATCAGAATATAAATATTCCAATGAAAGCAGGTGTTTTTAAATTTGGCATATGTGGGGAAAAGAGGGGAAGATTTCTTCCAACTCTTGAAAAATATCAGATGCAAAAGAAACTCACTAAAATAAAGTATTGATGTAACTCATATACTTTTTCATCATTCACAAAATATTCAACCTCATACTATAGGTTTCTAAGAACAACCAAGAGGGTGAGTTATAAGAGGGAGAAAATAAATGGTGTCAATACCCCAGAGAGCATTTCACTCAAGTGGCCCCCACCCTTTGGGCAAGTTGATATTGAAAAACAGGGGATGGAGGGAACATTTGTTTTTATACAGCCTACATCTCAGGGAGGGTTCCCATAGTGCCACAGGAATGCTTTGCCTTCTGTGCCCCCATCTCTCCCAGTGGGTCAGCAGAAGCTGAGGCCATGGCAGTGCTCACTAGAAGGCAGTCCTGGTTCCACAGCCTTGTGATGCAATGATGCTTTCTGCACTCTTTACCAAGTCTGAACATAACACAGCTCCTGACATCGTGACTGCTTCCCTCACTCCCAAAAGTCTGGTTTCTTTCCAAGTAGTAGTTTATATCTAAAGATCACTTTAAATTCTATTTTCCAAGAAAAAACACTTAGGCCTCTACAGAAATAGAAAATGGAAGATTTAAAACTAAACTTGACAACGATCTATGAAAGTCACTATAGAAAGTGCTTATTGTGACAGAAAAAAATTAATATTAAAGAAGCTTGGGTTTTGGCCCAGACATCTGCCTCCTTTCCCCTTCCTCATACATCACCTCTTCATTCAGCCCAGTGTTTCACAGACAACAGAAGCTTTAAAGAATGCAACTAAACTGGGAATCACCCCTCATGATCAACTCTTCTTAAGGAAAATATTTAACAGTAACAAATCCTAAACTGTTACCATCCAAAAGATAAAAAGGGTGCTTCCCAAGGAATAGATTTCCTTTATGCTGGAGTTATAATTGCATTGTTTTATTCATAGGAGAACCACTTCAATGCATGGTAATCCCTTTAATGCTGTAGAGCCATTATCTAGTTTGTCAGTACATCAATAGCTGCTATACTAATTAATGAAAAGCTAAATTTCCACCTAAACCCAAAATCAGAGCCTTTATTCTGGGTGTAGTCTGCAGAAGCAAAACATATTATTAATTTTTTGATCATTAGAAAAGTTAATCTGTTACTTTGGAAATGACCCTGAAGGACAAAGAGCAGATAAAACTCCTAGTGCCATAAATTTTTAGTTAAATCCCATTTTAGAGAGTTTCACCTGAGCATGAATTTGGAATAGTTGCACTGAAATCCACAATTAATTTACAAAAAATTAACAGATTTATAACTGTAGTTTCAACAAGACCTACATCAAAGAGAACTTGCAGGCAAGGGAGACAGGAAAGCAGGGAGGGAGGGAAGGAGACAGGGAGGAAGGGAGGGAGATAGGAAGAAAGGAAGGGAGGGAGGGAGACAGGGAGGGAGGAAGGAAAGAAGGGAGGGAGACAGGAAGGGAGACAGGAAGGGAAGGAGACAGGGAGACAAGGAAGGAAAGAAGGAAGGAAGGAAGACAAGGAAGGAAGGAAGACAGACAAGGAAGGAAGGAAGACAGACAAGGAAGGAAGGGAGGGAGACAAGGAAGGAAGGAAGGAAGGAAGGAAGACTGATCCTCACAAAGACTCCAGCTTTGCAATTTAAGATGGCTTTGGGGGATATTTAATGTACACAGAAAGTGATTTTCCCATTACAACTGTCAAAGTGTTCTCCCTTCCTACTCTATTTCTGCTCTTGGTGAGTTTGGAGAGATACTAAGACTGATATAACATTAACTAGACAGGTAGGGAGTTCTTGCTAATTAACCACTTTCACTTATTTGTTTTCATTCAGTCTCACAAGAAGGCAAGGTGGTGGATTCTCCGTCCCTGGAGGTTTTTAAGATGAGACTGGATGTGGCACTCAGTGCCACAGTCTAGTAACCACAGTGGCAGTGGATCAAGGGTTGGATGATGATCTCAGAGGTCCTTTCCAACCCAGCTGATTCTATGATTCTATAATTATCAAGGCAAATTATCCATCACAACTGATATCGGACAGGGTATTAAGAAAAGTCGCCACTCTGCTTACTGGGCTTACACACTCCTAAATTGATTAAATCTGTAATGAATATTTTCCTAGTGTGTAATGAATCAAAGATGATGACAGATTTATAAAAAGTTGCATACTGCCAGAGTAAACAAGTAAAATTTTGGTTTTAGTCAATTGTACCTGTATACCATTAAAAGAAATTATAGGTAGGTATACAAATAAATAAAAATGCAACTCCAAGTCACATATTTAATAAGTTACACTCCTTAATAAGTTACTTGGGAAATGAATGGCAGAGCAGAGAAACAATGTATTTTACTCAACAGCGATACAAAGTCCTTTATTTTAAAGAAAGGCAACCCACGTTGGAACCCATTACTGATACCATCAGTTCCAAATTACTGAATTATGACAACTTAATGTGCTGTGTGGCATGAACATAAAAATGTGGAAAATCCTGGGCTTCAATTTCTTCCTCAGAAAGATATTACAGGACAAACTTTCTGATGACTGTGTAATTTCACCTGACTTGTTCATAAGTTTGCAAAGGGGTATAAACAGTGATATTTGGTGTTTAACTGTGCATTAATGAAATTGATTCACACATTAATTTAATTAATGAATATTTCTTCAAATAAGCTTCCTGTCATCTTTCCAAATTTTAATTTAGAATATTATCCTGCATATTTCTAGAAGAAGTAAGCTTAGGTGTGTAATCATTTTTTCCTCAGCTAATGATGTCACCAAAATATCACATCCTTGTGATCACATCTCTCTCTTCTAGGAAGGCCATAAGTGACAAAAACTCTGTCCAGTCATGTTCTTATCTTTCTTTTAAAAGCATTTTAGATCCTGGTGCTCCAGGGACTAATCTGAAAGAGCATAGAAACCACATCTGTTTTTTACTTCTCTTGTTAAAGCCATATTCTCCTGGCTGTTACAAGAAACAAGGAGTGAGTCAGGACAATGATGAAAGTAAAAAGGGGGAAATAAAAGAGTGGGGAGAGAAAGACCTCTCCCCAAGTTCTGCCTTCCAGTTTAATATGTGTATCTCATGTGATGGAAAAAAAGGGACTTAACCTGTTGTTTCCTGCATGACACTCTCACAACAGCTGCCTACATGGGGTCCCATCCCCATCACAGGCATCTTGCAGACGATTGCTTCTCTACAGCAGGACAGCAGGTGAAGGGGCAAAGAGCACCATGGCACAGGATCTATCTGGGCTGCAATGAATACTGTCAGGAGTGTAACTACTTGCCTCATTAGCAATGAAACTAATTAAGTCTGACTTAATGAGTTGGGTTTTGTGGCCTGCCTTTAGGCCTTCCTGCCCTACTATACCTCTACTTCTCCAAAACTGACATCCCTGTCCCATACCTTCAGTCTTGACAGTACCCTTTTCCTAATGCCTCCACAAAACACATCTCCTCCTACCAAGAGTGATAGGAACCAATCAGTGTTTCTCAATAAACAGACATGGTAACACAAACAGCATTATTAAATTAGGAAGAGAAAAAAATTATACCAACCCTAAGCTGGCATATTCCTAACAAGAATTTTTTTTTAGTCCCCTTTTTAAATTCAGGGAAGCAAAAAAAAATTAAAACCCACCTTACTAGTACTTTAGTGTCATATCAAGGAAAACATCTGCATTGATGGCTTGGGCCAAGACAACCTACTATAAAAAGCCTGAGACATTTGGGAGCTCATCCTACTTCCTAAATTTCATCTCGGAGTAAAGCATCCTACTAGCCTCTTGCTGTGCAAACATATTGTGCTGTCTACCCATTTATCACCCTCTCACATCAGTGCTTTTTACTATGCAGCACTCTGCAGTATGGTCTTCCTGAATTCAATGACAGTCTTTTCACATCCAAGAGATGCCTCTGCAGCATCTCTCTGATACCAGGTATGCAAAGAATCAAGCAGATCAACAAAAACTCACCTCTCACCTCTCCGTTTCTTTAGCCTTACACTGACTTCTGACAAGTAGCTCAGATACAGGAATTGCTACCATAACATATGATGGAAATTTCAAGAGCGTCTCATGCCAGGTTCTGATTTTGCAGAGAAAATTCCAGTACAGGTGCAGGAGCACCAGAAGCAGATCACTCCTGTCAGGAAACTTATATACAGTCTTTAATTAATAATCTTACATTTCAAATTTAAAAAATTAAATGAGACATATATCATACAGAAAATAGGCTGGGAAGAAATCAATACACATCTCACATGTAGCAATGTCATAACAACAGAGGAGGACAAACAGGAGAACTTAAGAGGACGCAAAGGCAACAGAAGGAAGGAAGCACCACTGATGAGGGATTTTGTAGGAACAAGATTTTGGTGCATTTCCAATTTTTGAGCAAGAGATAAGAAGCATCTTGTGCTTTTCTAAGTAGAACATCTGCATGTTTCAATACTTTCAAATAGTAATACACATCTTGTACAGACATTAATTTTAGAGATAATGTATCTTTTAATTAAAAGTGCAAATTTTTTTTAAAATGGGTGGCTGATACCCTGCAGCATCTGTGGAGTTCCATAATTTATCTTTCCAAATCTAATTTTTCTTTTTATGTCTACATATTGATTTAAAAAATCTAATGTCCACATATGATTATTTCCTATCGTGAAGAATCTAGTTCCAATTAATTGAATACTTATTTCTAAAATACCCCTGAATATTCTGAGTTCATGTCAACTATATCTGGTTTATAGCGTTTGGGACTTTGCTTTTCTGCTCCCCATTTCTGTATTCCAGGCAGAGTTTTAAATGCCTTGTACTATGTGACACAGGCGATTACTGAGACAGTGTAATGGTGCAGTGAACATCTTTATACGGGTATTACAACACCAAATCTCAAGCTAAAAATGAATTATATCTATTATTCTGAATAATACAATCCAAGAAAGAGGAGAGATAACCTGTAACTTTCAGATAATTTTTTTCCTCTAACAAAACATTAAAGTAACTAAAACTGTATTCAGTGCTGAAATATTATGACTATTCTTCATTTAGAGCTAAGTGCATCATTAACAGTAATTGAAAAATCAGTCCTGCACAGAGCAGACCATCTTCTGAACCTTGAAATGCTAAAGAATTCCCTAACAGTACCTGTTACTTCTATGTAGGCAGACGAAAACATCCGAAACTAGCACACAACTACCATTAATAAATCCACTATATGCTCCACACATGCTTCCTCTTTGATATCAGTTCTTTAGACAAAAGCTACTTTAGATAAATGCAGATTTTAAATCAACAGGAAGCATTAAGGCTTTATGTGAGCACTTTTTTTTTTTAATTGTCATGTAGTTGTGTAGTTGTGCAGTTGCACTTCCCATACTACAGTTTCTTTTTACGATACCTTCTCCACCCATTAAACACATCTTCCCAGTTGTCTTCTAGCATTTCAAACTGTCTGCCAGCATCCTTCTTCAGTAAAAATAATTTCTTTGGCTTTCTTTTCCCCTTTAAGTGAAAAAAAAAAAAGGTGTACCACAAAATCAAATCATGCTGTGACAGAGAGGCTACTGAGAAAGGGAACAGGTCACCAGAGATCTCACAGCCACTGAGGAGAGAGCGAACAAGCTTGTACAGTAGTAGGAAGAGGAGCTTTAGACACCAAAATCAAAAGGTTTAGAAGATTTTACCTCTATTCAGGATGATCTAGAGATAAGGCAGCTCTGTGAGAATTATTCTCCAGCACAATTAGCAGCGCTTCTAGCTATATGGAATCTTCCAATGAGACAACAAAAGCAATCTCATCCTTCCCCTACACATTGCTTTTGCTCCCATCTTGGTAGGAGAGGTAAGCACTGGATTAACATTAACATACACTAATCTCTGCACGTGGGTGAAATAATTAGTCCTTTCCAGGAGATGCTGTCTCTCCCAGGACTATAGCTGCCTGGCTTAACTCTGGCCAGCAATGGGTGGGTGGGCGTCACAGAATCACAATAAGCATTGCATCTGACCATAAAATGGCACGTGCCTGGTTCAGCATAGACTTTAGTCAAAAATGAATCAAAATAAACTTATCCCTAATTATCAAACTGGTTTCTAAACAGCATGATCAGACTTGTATATTGTTAACTTGGTCAGAGAAAACTATCGCTCAAAGAACCCAACGATAAAAGGTTTTGCTGAAAATACAGTCACTTAGTCTTTAAGAAAAAGAAAAAATGAGATTAAAAAGATTCTTCCACAGATAAAAATTACTAATTTTTAGTAGTCAGCAGAAAGTAACATATACACATGCAGAAGACAGCTACCAGATCAAACAGAATAGTCTCAAAAACCCACAAAAACAATAAAAGATAAACAAACCCCAAACCTCCACAGATGTAAAAAAAAAAAAAATAAAATCTCTAATTATTTTAGGATAAAAATTATTCCATTTTTTTTAAAAATTTTCAAAATAAAGAAAAAACCTTCAGACATGAGGCTGGTAGAATATCTGGTTTGACAAGGCAAGCAAACTGGCAAAGTAGTACAGAATCTGAGGCCCTGCCTACATTTGCAATCATGAGGTGAGCACAACTCTTCAGGCTTACAGTACACTCATCTTCACAGGTTTCGTAAAATGTGAGCATCAGCTACCTATCAACAAAATTACTCTGAGCTGACACACCAGAATGTATTTCCTACTTCTGAAATTCAGCCAAAACACCAGACTATCCCAAACATGACAAAAACCAGCTTTTCTGTTCACAGAGGACAGAGCTGATTTTTGCTAGCCAAGCCCCTGAGGACTAAGTGCAGCGCACAGGGAAGATCTGCTTTCACCATTCTTTTACTAATAGGAGAACTAAAGTCTCAGTGCAAATAATTACTAGCAATATGAGTAAAAGGACTTACTTTTGTGTAAGGGCAGATCCAGTACCCGGCTATTTCTTAACAACACAATAAGCTCTCCTACAGTTGACTGCTTCACAGGACATCATTTGAATTCCAAAGAAATAAAGGCCAATGCTGTTGCTCAAAGCCTAGTTTGCCTTTTCTTTTTGTTTAACATGTAAGTTGCGTTATTATTGTTAGTTGTATGGAATCACACATATCACAAATATTCATGCTATTAAGGTAAGACGTGATTTGTCATGATTGTTGTTGAAGCACAGAACAGCAATTGCTTTAAGTGTGATAGTCCATCTCACCTCAGCTAAAGACTGTCTTCAAATAGTCAGCAGTCCTTAAAGAATACAAGCTCTCAAATACATGCTGATTTTTATTTGGGGGATGGATATCCACTGTTTATTGCTCTTGGAAAACTCCCACTGATCCACCACAGCTATATTAGAGAACACTGGCACACAACTGAAAGTGGAAAGGTATCTTGGGATTAAATGCTGCATCAAAATCACATGTCAGCTTTTTCTTTTTTAAAACGACAATACAAACTGAAGCTGATATTTTCTTTGCTATGATAAACATCACAGAAGTATATTCATCCCCATTACTTAACAACAGAACCTATAAACTCCTGCTGATTTCCTTATCCATTTTGAAAGCACAATTTAAAATCCTACACTGCAGATAAGGGTATGCTCCTCACAAGATTAAAGTCAAGGTCACATATTGCACATACGCTGCTGCCTGTGAAACAGGGATCCATTTCACAGACTCCACATATATTTTTAGAAGGGGCTGCTCTAGCCATCAGTTAACAGCCCTTGAATTACAAAAGTGAAGATAAACTTTGGCTTAAAAGGGAAAATTTAAGGCTTCTGTGCCAAAGAGACGGGTCCCTGCTGATTTAAGGAAGTAAAGTAATTCCTTTTATCTCTTCACAAAACCTGAAGGGGAAATCCCCAACACACTGAGTATGAGCCTTACTTTCCTTCTGATACAGTCATAAGTGAAACTCCCCAAGACTTTGTTAGGACCAAAGGTAGACCACCTTTGAAAAATCCCGGTGCCAATGGCCAGTGTTCCCTATACACATCTGTTGTGCTGCCTTCTCAACAGGCATTTGTGCAACTCTTCATACTACAGCTAAAACAGAAGTACAAGCACCATGCAAGTGAAGGTTTATAACACTGAAAAAATTATGCCTTCCCCAGAGAACATAATTTGCACAAGATGTCCTGAGAGGATGCCACAAAACATCAGCAATCAGGAAGAAGTGAATACATTGATATGCAATAATTATTGTCACATGGTGCTCATAAGATTACACTTCCAAAAGTGAACATTAGGCTTAATTCATGGATATCTAGACAGGGACTCAAAAAATTCTGTTCACATGAAAAGCAAGCAGCAAAATCTGGACTTTTATCCTGCCTTAATGATGGAACGATCTTTAAGATGTGCCCTAATTAAAAAGAGCGCAGGCTGAGAGAGTTGGGGCTGTTCAGCCTGAAGAAGAGAATGCTCCAAGGAGACCTTAGAGCTCCTTTCAGTACCTAAAGGGGACCTATAAGAAGGCTGGAAAGAGACTTTTCACAAAGACATGGACTGATAAGACAAGGGGGAACGGCTTCAAACTGAAAGAGGACAGGTTTAGATTAGATATTAGGAAGAAATTCTTTACTATAAGGGTATTGAGGCACTGGAAAAGGTTGCCAAGAGAGGTTGTGGACTCCCTATACCTGGAGGTAAGGGGAGGCTGGATGGGTCTCTCAGAAACCTGGTCTAGTGAAAGGTGTCCCTGCTCATACAGGAGGGTTGGAACTAGGGGATCTTTAAGGTCCCCTCCAACTTAAACCATTTTCTGATTCTATGATTACTGTTACTTCCCTAAAATAGAACTCATTCTCTTTTGCCTAATGGAACAAGTTAAGATTGCTCTTTACTAGAAGGGATAAAATTGCAGCAACTTTGTGCAGTAGGGAGACACCCAGCAGAGATCAACCCCATGAACAGCTACAAGTTCCTTAGTGAATCACTGTTTGTACAGTCAGGACTTATCCACAGAGCTGATCCAAGGCCACCAGAGATGTAAAACTTCTGCCTCATTCCACAGCCTGCACATTCTGGCAGGCCACTGAAAATGCTTGAACAGCTAAATTCTCATTTTTGGTAAGTCATTTGAAGAAGTCATTGGAGTCTTTCCTTTACTTACTATTGGTACTGGCAACCTGTACAACAGCCACCTCTTCTTTGTCTGAATTCCACAAGACAACAAAATCTAGAGCTTTAAAAAACTTTATAACATCAACATTAATGTTCCAAGACCTTCAGCAAGTGGGGAAATATCTACATGGATAAATAAAAGGAGTCCAAGGTATAAATACAAGCAACGTGCTTGTCACACACGCTGCTCCACTGTCATCCAGTTCCTGGAGTCCATCCTGGACTTATCCAATTAGTCAGCTCTGAGACAAAAAGACATGTAAGGCAGGGGACATGTGGCCTAGGAATCTGTCCCTGGACACCTTTCATTTGGCACTGCTGGTATTTTTTGAAGGCACAAGTTCTTGACTAGAGGAGATGTGCCACTCTTTTTAAGACAAAGAATACCACATGCAGGTACAGCAATCAGTTAAGGGATGTTGAGTTTCCTCACAGAGGTGACAAGCTTTCAAAATGAATGGATGACAGTTTCTGAATTGAATAATGCTAAAACTCGAAAGGGGAAAACAAAGGACTGAAGGAATTTGCAACACAGGTCATCTTACCATAGATAATTATGTGATTGCAATTAGGTAATATTGTTGCAAATTCTATTTTATACCTATTTGTCTTTTTCTGCAAATACTCTGAATTATCTATCATCTACATCTTATTTTAGTAGGTTGCACAACTAAAGTGTAACTCAGTAGCCTACATTAGCCAAAACGTTTTCAAATGGAGGAAAACTCCTAATGCTCTGCCTTTGCAGTAACCTGTCTTTGGGAACCAGACTGATTCACCAGACATCATATGTTAGCAGATACACCTCATTTCAAAACTGGGGAACTTCTGAGAAAGCAGTCTGATTCTTGGGAATTTTGAAAAGTCCTCTGCTTAAATGCCTAAGCAGTGTTTGAGTTATAAAACACCCACTCTTCAGAATTTAAGTCTGAATTTAGGACAAGCAATTTCTTGTACTCAAACTTTCAGTAATGCAACTAATATGTCTAAAACCAGACTGTGAAATTGACTTACTGAATCTTAAGGCTCTTCAAACTGTTGCTTATTTTTATCCACATCCCTCTAGAGGCAAAGTGTAGCTCCATTCTTTACTAAACACCCCCGTGCGAGAAAGCCCACTCCTTTGTTTGATCACCAAAATTCAAAGATACTACAAAAAGAGAACTTATATGAAACTCTTAACAGTGTTAAGAAAGCTTAACTTAAGAAATCTTGAGTGGCCTAAACAGCAGTTTCAGGACATCCAAACTGATGTTATTTACTGCACTCCCAACTTTGTTTTTTCCCCGAAGTATTCTGAAGTGCTAATATCACCGGCATTGATACCTCTTTAAGAAAAATAAATTGTTTCATAACCATCACGATTAGATTTGAAGTAGCATGTGCAAGGACGTTGAATGTTAGGGGATGGGAAAATCCATACAAATCTGAAAAAGTACTTCACAAAGGCCTGCCTAACCACAAACTTTCGCTAGAAAAAGGCTGGTTTACCATTTTTACTTCTCCCTCCTCTCCGTCCCCCGCCCTGAATCTCTCTCTTTGCATTTTGCCGCTGTATCAAAATGCTGTATCAAAATACTGGACCCACGGCACCTCTGGGGCATTAGGGGAGAGGGAGCAGGGGAGAGTGAGGAGAGCGCCCTCCTATCGCCTCCCTAAAACAGAGAGAACTGCGGCAAGCTGAGCGCGTCCCTTTCTCCCAACATTCCTCCCCCACCCCGCGCTGCTTCCTCGCACCAGCGATTTCCCGGTCAGACACGAGTCCAGACGGGAATGGCCCGGGCGTCCCCCGCCTCCGTCCCGCCCCCCGCAGTCCTGCCCGCCCCCTCCCGCCCCTCGGGGCCGCCCTCGGTACCTCGGAGCCGGGGGAACTCTCGCTCGCGGAGCTCGCTCAGCCCGTCTCCGTGCCCGTACCCGTACTCGCACTCGGCGGGCCGGGCGGCCCGGAAGGCGCGGAAGGAGAGGCGCTCTCCTTGTGACACCCCGGCCATGCCGCGGGCACAGAAAGTCTGGAAAAGGAAAGCAGCCCGAAAGCCTGGCAAGATTACAGCAGGCGGGCAGCGGAGCCTCCTCGCCGGCGGGCACTGCGCGCTGTGCCGGCCCGGCCCGGCCGCGCCTCGCCCCTCCCGCCGCCCGCCCCGCCTGCCCGACCTGCGCTGCTGCGAGGACGGCGCTGGGGCTGCGGCTGGGGCCGGTCCGGCCGCTGCTGAGCCGGTGACTGGGCCAGCGCAGGGAGGCGTTCCCTGTGAGGAGAAGTTCCCTGAAGTACAAGGACATGGGTTTGGAGATCACAGTAACAAGCGTGCCTCTGCTCACATCCCCTCCTGTGGAGGTACGCTGTTTAAAAATACCTCGTGGAAGTCTCCCCTTAAAAGTTTTCAAATTCGATGCTCGAATTTTTCTCATTACCTCTTCCACTGGTGCTAATAGTGGAGGTCACTTTTCTCCCACTTGGCACTTGGTGTACGATACTGCTACATCACGCTGAACCAGCTCTACTGGCCACAGATGCTATGTGGTCAATGCATAGTACCACAGACAAAAGCCAAAGGAGTGCTATGGGCTGGTCATCAGGTGTAGAGAGAACATTCATGTTCTCTGATGTAAAAGCCATTCATGTAAAAGCCTTTGCTTTGTGGGATAAACTATAACCGTACACATGTGTAAAAAAAAATCATAGTCAAAGGAATGTGTTTGTTGGGGTGGGGTTTTGCTTGGTTGGTTGGGTTGGGGTTTTTTTTTGTTGTTTTTGTTTTCCCTTCTTGTTGTGGGGTTTGTTTGGTTGTTCTGTTTTGGGGTTTTTTTTGGGGGGAGGGGTTGTTTGTTTGTTGTTTTCATATTAATTTTTCCCTGACATACTATTTGCAATGAATTTTTCTACTTACAGCTCTGCAATCTGCAGAGTGTTAGGTGACCTCTAGTTTTAGTTCAATACTGAAATAAAACTGCACATGTTAGGGTGGACCTACATCCAAGTCCTAGTAAGGCAGACTCTTTTGTTAGATTGTTTGAAATACTATTAATTGGTCATCAGTGAAATGAGAAATTACAAAGAGCAAACTTTAGCCGTAGTTTGGTTTAGCCAAACTGAACCATAAAGATTTTCACTTATAAAGTGGTACTGAAATGAAACCATATATAAAATTATAATATAAGCCTGACGTGAAATAGCATGCTAGTGTGCTCCCTGCTTTATATATTAGGAATTTTTGCCTCATTTAAACACATAGCCCTGGCTTCAAGGCATATATTTCTATAGCACTACAAAAGTATGTTTGTCCCTGACTGTATTCATAATTGGGGCAGGTATAGTGATACATGTCATTCCCAGAAGTAGTAGTACATTTTTTTTAGGCCAGCTGATTTCACCAAGACTAATTACCAAATGAGTTATGCCTTATGCATTTCCTTCCAGATGAGCAGAACACAAAAATAAACAGTTGCCATCAAGTGGAAGAATGTTTTTAGCTGATCTCCTGAAGTCACTTTTTTTTTAAAACAAGCAAACAAACCAAGAACCCTGCACCAAATACCCTTTTTATTTTAACAGTTTGTGCATTGCAATTTAGAAGGACCTATGCCCTCACTATGACTTCTTTTTTTTACTGCAAGCATATGTGGAAAATATCTGCTATGGATTTTCCTTCATGTTTCTAGCTTCCTGTTATCAATTTACAGAGCAATTATTTTATATTGCTCACTATGCATAGTTCCCTCACCGTTTTCATATCTTCTTTATGTCAAATATTTGTTTTCACTTCCTTATTGAACCAAGACTAGTTTTCCCAACAAAGACTGTCTTGATGACAGAATGCATCTTTCTGCTTTTACAATAAATGCATCTTGAGGACCTAATTTCCATTCACATTTTTTGTATAAAAATGTTTCCTCATAATTGATTTCCATCTCTTTTTTCTCCTCATGATTTTTGAATATTAGCCCTGTGGAAGCAGCACATGCATGGAGAAAGTACTAATTGGGAATGTGCTCTGCACATTCCATGTAGTGTGGAGATGATCAGTGATCATTTGGCATCTATTCATTTCCAATAAAAAGCTTAGTTAATCCATCATAAAGGCTGAACAGAATCTTTAAATAACAAGAGTCATGAAGGTCACTCTGTGTCAGTATGGAATTTTTTGTGTTTGAAAATTAGTATGACTTGTAAAAACTAACTAGGCTTTACTACTAACTCTATTTCTGAGGTAAAAGCTGGAGATTTCATGGAATTTCCGTGTGAAATCATAGTTTTCCCCTCTGTACCTCACAGATTTGTAGTTAGAGAGTAACTTTTCCTTTTCTCTGGTTACTAAGTGAAGCCATGGAATCAGTCCATGCAAGCACATTAATTAAATTATGTGCACTGGTAGACAGCAATGCCTGGAGAGTTATGTTCACAAAACTGTGAAGTGATAAAATGCTGTCATGGAAGGCATTGGTGTGCACGTGTACTGGGCACACAAGTTGCATGCATTAACATGCATGCATACACCCATACAGTTTTGCAGGTTCTTTCCTTAATGGAGGCTCAGTAGCACAAACAGAATGATTTAACTTACTCTTTCCAAGTTTTAGCAAGGTGAAATAATGCCTCCAGGTAATCTAGTCAGTAGATTTCTTGACTCATAAATGTTAATGTGTAACGCTGCTGTTCCTTGGAAGATGTTAGAAAATAGGAAAAAGTTTGTTTGTTGGGGGTTTTTTTAAGTCTTTCACTGCCCTGTGACAATGCTGCTTTTTTCTGTCTAGCAACTATTCAAAAGCAAGTTGGAAACAAGAAGACACAGCCTCTGCACAAATGCTGTCCAAACAACTAAAAAACCACATGCTTCTCTATAAAGAGGTTTCATTGTTCTCTTGCAGCTCTATGGAAGAGCTAGGACTGCAATTTTGCTTCTTTAGGGTATATTTCAGTGCAAATAAGAAATAATGATCACAATACAACTACATGATTGTAGGATATAGAGAAGATGGTGCTTGATGGAAACACAGAAGGCAATGGTCACAAGCTGGAACAAGGGAAATTCTGGCTAGATATAGGTTTAAATAAAAATAATTCCCATGAAAGTGGCCAAACACCAGAGCACATTCCTCAGAGAGGCGTGGAATCTCCACCCTTACTGAGATTCAGAATCCACCATGACATGGCCCTGAGCAACCTCTTCCAGCTCAATGTGCTTTGAGAAGGACATTGGACAGACCTCCAGGTGTCCCTTCCAAGCTCTGTGGTTCTATCATAGAATCACAGAATGGTTTGGGTTGGAATGAACATTAAAGACCATCTAGTTCCAACCCCCCTGCCTTGGGCAGGGACACCTTCCACTAGATCAAGTTGCTCAGGGCCCCATCCAACCTGGCCTTCAACAGTTTCAGGGCTGGGGCATCCACAGCTTCTCTAGGCAACCTGTTCCAATCTCTCAGCACCCTCACAATAAAGAATTTCTTCCTAATCTCTAAACCTCCTTCCTATAATAATTAGTTCTGATGGTCACCGAAATCATCAAGTAATCAATATTTGACTGTTAGCACCAGCTCTCAGATCGCTTGGTAAACAAGAAAACGTTGTTCCAGGGCAGGAGCATGGATTTTACAGCCTTTCTGTGTTGCCTCTCAAGCACATTTTGTGACTGTATTTCTCATACATCCTCCCTGTATGCAAACCAGCTTAACAGCACTGAATGTGGGCCACCAGTTTCAAATACCAGTAAAGGCAATTCTGCTCAAAGAGAAAAAATAATACCCTGCCTGTTTGGCTTATTTGACAAAGTGGGTTATTCATATCAACAAAATTATTTAAGAATAGAGTTTCTTAAGGTTGAAAGGAACCCCTGGAACTCACCAGTTCCAACCCCTTCAGTCTGTTTATTTGTGGTTACTCATCATTAAGCCACTGATCTCCAGTAACAATCATGTATTTTATAATTATGACAGCATTTGACAGCTACTATACAAAAACATTTCACATCACATTAAGTCCAGTCATCAACTTTCATCTCTGAACCCTCTCACACTCAGCTTGCTTTACATTGCGTGACTATCCCAAGGCACATGTTACAATCTCCTGCTTTGACAAAACTTTTCTGACACTGCCATATAAAATACAGAGACTAACAACATAGAAAGCCATGAACTTGGCTTTTGTCTCTGCCATTGGTCTACTGTACGAGCAGGAGAGGTTATCCCTTCCTTAAGTATAAATTAATGAAAACTATGAAATAGAGCATATCAACATGATTGGATATTGCTTTAAAGGGTTAAGTAGTTTGGAATACGATAACAGGAACCATGCAGAATATTAAGAACCAACATAATGCAATATATGTGAAAACTGCAAAAAAGGTCTTGGAATGGAGAAGTATTGCTCTCAGGCAGAATTTTTGCCAAGAGAAAGCCATCTTCTGCTTTGATCCTCCACTGACACTGAAAACACTTATGAAAATGAATGTTACAACATAGAGGTTAGTACAGGCATAGCCTCCCCGTTGTGGTTATATATTAGGAAAGGCATTACTGACTCATCGCTGCCCAGATTACACTTACTACATGTTTATGTGTCACACAGCCCTTCTTGTTTGTTCATTATACACAAAATGTAATTCACCTTGCTATATACTTTTACATGTTGTATCATGGAATGATAAAATAAAGACTGTTTTGCTCATTGTAGAGCACATGTCCCAGTGTATGCACACAGTGCTCTAGTCTCTGATTGACTGGTTGATCTGAAAAGATGTGCAGGATCAGAAACTCTAATGCAGTTGCTTACTAATTGTAAACAGTTGTTCATTAACTATAAGGAAAACTTCATCTGATTCTCCACATGCTTACAATTAGTTATAAATATTCCACTTATATGGCTCTAGAAAAAGCTACCAGGTCAGGCATGGCAAACGTCAAGATTACAACTTCTAGTTTATCCCTGTGAAAACGAAAACAAAGACAAAACCCAAACTACAGGATAAAAGGAAAAAAAGGTTAGTTTTTCACTGACAGCTGGTATTCTGTTTTGTACGTGGATGGTTGTCTTTAGTAAGAAAAATGGCCATATTTCTCCTCAGAATTAGGGATGATCATTGTGAACTGTTTAGACTCTCAGTCTGTGTCAATCTTCCACTCAGGAAAAAAAACAAACAAAAAACCAAATGTAAAAATGAGTGTTTTACATGCACAAACCCCCAGCAATTATGCTCCAATTGTAGCAGAAGCAAGCATAAAAATATAGTTTTGGTGGCTTAAGTGGAAGGAGGCTATTGATTCAAATCACAAGAATATGCTTCAGCACTCGAAGGACAAACTCCAGCTCTGAAGCAGGTTCATAAAAGTGTTGCCATGACATTTGGGATTTGTTCCTAAATATCTTATTAGAAGAAGAATCACTGAGAAAGAAAGCTGTCCCTGCTTGATGGCTTGCTGTGCGTCCCCCGACACTGTCAGGGCTGTGACTAATAGCACCCATAAGTGCTTAGTGACACCTTGATAGCTGAGGAAAAGCATTTTAGGAAGGGAACGTGAAAGCAGATAAGGAAGCAACCCCTCAACCATGGCCGAGTAGAGTGGGAAAGACACAGCCCTTCCAGAGTCATAACCCTGTAAGCCTCTGCATCCTCCAGTCCTTTGTGGTCAACCACTTCCAAGACAGTACAGTCATACAGCTTGATACTTTCCCTTCAAGCGCCAACATTTCTAAACAAATCCAGATCAGCAGGTTGAGAAGACTCCTGAATCAGCAGGACAGGTCACACAAGAAGGTTGAGGAGAAACACAGGTGCTGTGGTGGTTTGGTGGGACTAACCATGCATCTGGCAGGACCAGTTGCCTCTCAATTCCACACCACTTTTGCCCTCTCATTCCACTAATGCTCACTATTTCTTTCCAATTTCAGTCTGTGTGTGCTATCCACTTCTTCCTCCAGTCTATTTGCAGCACACCTTCTCTTGTAGTTGACTTTTAATTTGGCTAATTCTCGCTCACCGGTGGTGATTCCTGAAACAGATCCCCATTCCTTACAAAAATAGCAACTTATCAAAGGATGGGAAAGAAACCCTTCATGGCACAGCTGGCACATTCTGCCCCATTTCCACACTCCTCTTCAGGCCTATGTTTTGAAACTGTAAACTCTAGGACAGAACCCCTTTTTTTCTGCTGTTACGGACTATATTTGTTCAGTGTTCGTGCAATCAGCCCCTGTTTTGAGGCAAATACCAGTCCCCGCCTTAAGTGACAAGTGGTGAACATCTAATGGGTTTAGGCCATAAGCACTGATGCTCAATGGAAGTATTTAAGTCCTGCAAGTGTTATTATTAAACTTTATGTTCAAAGGTTTTAACAGTTATTAAAATATGATTTATTGCAATAGCATGACAAAGCTTTGTGCTTCTACCGAGAATCCAGAAGTTCGAAGGAAGACTTGATCACATAAGCCTCTGCTTTTGAAAAGCTGATTGTGTTGCAAATATGACATGCATGAGCTTGACAAACAGTAGGTAGGCTATCTTTCATTAAGTCATTCTGACTAAAACAAATTTCAGTGGAAAGATATTTGCATGCACCCTTGTCACCCGGAGTCAGGCATGTGGCACTGGATGGAAATGTGAGAAAAACTGAAGGACTGAACAAAATGCCAACAAGTTATTTTAATAAGAGGGACAAAACCCAATGTTTTTGAAGAACCTCGTACTCCATATGGAGACCATAATATGGCTTGGAATTCAGGTTTTACTATTTGACCTTACCCATATCAGGACCCCAGCAGGACAGTTTTACCATGAGTCACCTATTACAAATCAGTACTGTGCACAGAAATTAACATGAGTGGTAATGCAGGGCTAGGTTCAAAATTACAGTCTTCGTTTCATAGCACATCCACCATGACTAGATTTGCAAGTGCATGTGGCATACTAATACTTTTTGCTTTTAATGTAATGTATCCAGAAAAGATAAACACCTTCTATTTCCGACACGGCTACAAGCGTCAGGAAGATATTTTACTGAATTATTAATGTGGATTGGAGAGTCATAATCTTGCTGGTTGAGACTTAGTGATACTGACTTTAAATGGCAAAACAGCTTTTTATAGTCACAAAATCCAAAGCATTTCATATATACACATGCAGAAGTGCAGAGAAGATTTCTGTACCGCTCAGTAGATGCAATGCAGCCATGTATGTGTTGTTTATAACCATGAAGCTTACAATTTAGATCTGTTATCACAAGCCACTCAAAAACATTCTCAGCAGTTTAGCTTTAACACACTGGCAACTTTGTCAAAAATTTAATTCTCTTTCTTTGAAATAACTTTGCAGACTTAAAAATGTATCTAAATATGCAATAAAGTTTCTCATCCAACTTCCCATTCTTAAAGGTTTTCCATTATCATTTGATTGTTTAGCTTGAAACATTCAGCATCTTTTGTGTAGACTAAAAACCAATATGAAACAAATATATGATGAGCTACTCTTACCAGTTGAACTTCCTTAATTTCAATATATTGCTTTACTTTTAGGGTACTCACTGTATTTGTAGGTAATATATTTGAGGTCTCTCTTCAGATACAAACTTACAGTATATTTGGTACCATTGACCAACTGTCAGAGTTTAACCCAGCTGTCAACTGAACTCTAAACAGCCACTTGCCCATTGTTTCCAGTGAGATGAGCGTGAGAATCAGAAGAGTAAACCCAAGAAAACTGGTGGTTTGAGATGAAGGCAGTTTATAGCAAAAGCCACACATGCAAGCATATAAAAACAAGGAATGCATTCACTACTTCCCATGAGCGGGGAAGTGTTCAGCCATCTCCAGGAAAGCAGGGCTCCATTATGCATCATGGTAACTCAAGAAAACTAACTCTGTCACTCTGACCATTCCCCACTTCCTCTTTCTTCCCCCTGCCTTGTATGTTGAGCAACATCATCCCAAGTCCACGGGGCTGGATGGGATGCATCCAAGGATACTGAGAGAGCTGGCAGAAGAGTTCATCAAGCTACTTTCCATCATTTACCAGCAGTCTTGGCTAACTGGGGAGGTCACAGGTCATAGGAAGTTAGCAAATGCAA
>JAWWLV010000088.1:86803464-86829281 GCA_035041135.1 Platyrinchus mystaceus
TAAAAAATCCATTGCGCAGGCTTGAAAGGTAAAAACACCTTTCCCAGATCTTCGTTCGCGAAGACTGGCCACGTTTACAGGACAAATCCAAAACATAGCTCCATACTAGCTACTGTGAAGAAAATGAATTTTATCCCAGCCCAAACCAATTTTGACACTTCTGGTGAGGTCCTTGATTCTCTGTAAGCACTGCTCAGATAAAACTAGAACATCAGTGTATCGTCAAAATTATTCTCATCCTAAATCCAAAATCCAACACACTATACCAGCTACTAGGAAGAAAATTAATTCTATCAAAACTGAAACCAGGACAATTCCAAATAGTTGAACACCCATATTTTCCATGAATTTCATATTTAACCCTTGAGCATGTCTGAAAACACAGACCTCCATGATTCATGCTTTGTAAATGTGTTTAGGAAAGCACATGGGAGTTTCAAATTTCTAAATACATGGTAAGTCTTTAGCATATTTTCACTTAATTAAAGAAGTAGTTCAGAGTAGACTTTTTTAGAAAATCCCTGTAGTTACCCTGCTGTATTGTGCAGAGGAGGTGTTTGAAACCTGGTGAAGAGCAGTTGTGTAAATACTGATCTCCAGTCAGATTTACCATTGACCATGACATTTAACCTCAGTTGAGTAGATCAGCACAACAGTTTATAAAATTGCTAAAAAGAAGTGGTGGTCTGACTCACTGGTGAAGGTTCAGACAACTCATTTACTGGTGGCACAAAGGTTTGGCTCCCACAAGCATTTCAACACAAAGCATTGCAGCATCTCAGGCTTCTGCCACTTAGATGCAGTCATCTCCAAATATCCCCACAGGCTTTTTTCTGTAACCTGTGGGCAGAATTAAGGAAGGAGCCACAGAAATCAGCTTGTCAGGAAGCAATATAAACTAATAGAAACAAACCACAGACAAATAAGCTTTTAAGGAACTAAATTCTGTCCAGATCATCTGTTTTCCTCATGTCTGGCTGGAAATAAACAGCTTCCTCCAGCAGGTGTTGCGAGAAAGTGCACTGACAAGTGATAAATCCTGAAAGTTAGTGCTTATAGGGTTACATAACTGTGTCCAAATCCCTAATTCAAAAGAGGGACTTGAAATCACACTGCACAGGGCTACTATTAACACTGAGTTCATTAAAACTGAGTTCACTGGGTCTTGTGCCATAGAGGTTCCCTTAGTGCTTATAGTCTGTTGCCAGATTAGATGCCACAGAAAAATATTTAATCTCAGTTGACTGCATTAAACCTGATCATTCTGACTCCAGACTATTGTGTGTCCTAAACCTTCTTCCCACTCTGTATTTACTATCACACACATTTTAACTTTGCAGATTGTCTTTTTCTGGATAGAAAAGGACTGCACAGTTTCGCTGAATCATGGAATTGTTTGGCTTAGAAAGAACCTTTAAAGCCCATCCAGTCTTCATCTTCAACTAGACATCTATCAACTAGATCAGGTGGCTCAGAGCTCCATCCAACCTGGCCTTGAATTTTTCCAGGGATGGAAAAATGCCCACCTCTCTGGGCAACCTATTCCAGTGTTTTACCACCTTCATTTATAACAAAAGAGTTGAGTCTCAATACCGCTGGTATCAGTGAAGGACATTAGAAGCACTTTCTCAGACTCTAATGACTTCAGAGGTTGATTCAGGTCTGTGGTTTACAATAGTAAAGAGCTACATTGCCCAGCCAAAGAGAGGAATAATCACCTTATGTTGAGTCTAAGAAAGAAATAATGGAATTTAAATTAAATGACTGCACAGTGAAACTTGTGCCAATTTCCAGGTTAGAATTTGGAGAAGATGTGCTGTAGCAACACCACAAACTTTAAATTTCAAGGTACACCCTTTAAAATTTTTCACTTAAATTTTTTATGCTTTGCTTTATAAAAAATTAATAGAGAGTTTTCCTGCAATTAAGAGTACTCCATGTGCTTTTAGAACAGACATTTTTTAAAATGTTGGCAGGTACCATTTTGTAATTGGAGTTGACACTTGGCAAAGTGAACATGCACACTTGACCCTGCCACAATGTGCCTCATCTTGCATGTGAAGACATCCTTCTACATAATCTGACTGGCAGGCAGCAGCCCTCAGTCAGCTCTTCAGCTTGCTGAAACATCTGGGTAGAGCACTAGAAACAGTCAGAATTTATACTGCACAGCAAAGAATCAGTGAAAAAGAAGTGAAAAAGGAATAATTTCTGGCTTCCTTCAAATTCATAGAAATTCATATTAATAGCATAAAGAAATAAAAGAATGGTTTATAAAAGTGAAAGGGCAGGGAGAAGCACTAAGCAAGTACCCTTTCAAACAACAGACATCTACCTGCCTGCTATCATATAAGGAAAAGGGAGTTAATGTCAGACCTTGACAGGTAAGTCTGAGAATTTTTTTACATTGAGAGTGCTCAGGTTTTTGGGGGCTTTTTGTCTTTACAAGGCCTCTGAGACCGTAGCAAATGAAGAAATAGGAGGAAAGGGAAGCTTTGTAAATAAGTCAGAGGGAAATCAATTCAATCTCATAAAAGTTATGACATGAATATAGTGAATATAAATCTAAACATCTTACCCACAGCAACAAGAAGCTACTTCTGGGATTTCTCTATGAATGACATACCAAAGACTATCTCAGCTTTTCCATATCTAGCCAAAACTGTGGATAGATAAATCTCTGTGCTGGCAATCTTCATATGATTGCTGCGTGGGTCTGGCAGCAGTGCTCACAGCCTTGTGCTGACAACACTAAAAGCTCACCGTTTCTAAGAATCAGAGATTCTTGAATTTATAATGAGAAGCTACTGTCACTTCAGAAGAATGCTGCCATATAGCTTCAAATTTTTCAGCAGCCAAGTCATCCAAAATCACCCTATGCACATCATGTGAGTTCTTGAGTCAGAAGTCTGTGGCTAGGTACTGACTAAAAGATAATCTACTTTGCCTAATGAGATGCAACCAAGGCTTTTTGTGTTAATTTGTACTCTAAGAATTTCTTGATAGCAGCAATTGTACAGTAGTTAGTGTTAATAAAAGCATTGATACACACCTCTACACCTAGTCAGAACTAACACCATGCAAATACTATAAATTATAACAAGTTACATTTTTGTTCATTAAAAATCTGTGTAAATAAAGCAAATGTCACTTGTCCACATTCCAATTTTTAGTATGATTAATAAAAAGAAATATTAGCTTACAGCAAAAGAGACAGCACCATGCCAACATTTGCAAAACTGTTATTGGCAAAGCAAATCATTTATTTGCAATAACACATGCTCAACATTTTTGTCTCCAGATACATATCCAAAAGCTGAAGAAAGGAGTGTGTAGAGTAATTTAATTTATTTATGAAATATGTATGATTAGAAGCTTGATTCTAATTAGGTCATACAATTACCATAAGTCTCTTTGAATCAAGACTTTGCCTTTGATAGTAACAAATAAACATTCAAGCATAAAGCACAACAACAACAAAAAATAATTCAAAAACAACTACTGACTTATTTTTAACTATTTCTTGCTAAGAAAAGCAATGACTTAAAAACTGTCATGAACTACATTGATGTACACCATTTATTTATGTATAGATCATAAAGACAAAACTAACAACATCACTGGCCTTGTATGCAGGAATTAAAGGAAGGATTCAGCCTTAGAAGATCCAGACCTCCAACCCTCTGCCCTGGCACCTCATTTCTCTGCTATGCACCTACCATACATGAGATCATTTTTCCTAAAACCAAGTCAACAGAGACTAGGAATACTACAAAAACATATGAGGGTTTTCAGGAATTTAAAATAGGGATTGTGAAAGGCAAAAATCATTTACAGGCACTCTTAGCAAACTGCAAGCAAGCCAAATGGAAGAGTTAAAAGGACTGTTGCCTCTCCTAAGACTGTACAAATTTATAGGATTCAGGGGTGGTGAAGAATCAAGATCAGGATGACAGCATTTTCACTGCATCAATCGTAAAGTTGATGTTCAAGAGCAGAATAGGCTGTTTATCACAGGAAGGGTATGCATATTTTCGTGACTTAGTAAAATACCAAAGGTTTAGCAGATACTTGTAGCTTTGTTCCACTATTGTAAACTTCCATTTATCTTATGAGCAGTTTAAAACAATATTACACAAAGAGACAAGTAAAATTCTATGAAATGCAGACTGAGACTTATACAAAATTTTGAAATTCCTACATCAGTTTACACTTTGGTAAGTTCAGGTGGGGAAAAACAGCAAAATACAAGATTGGGATTCTTATTGTTACACAAGACAGCAGGAAAATGTTATAAAAAGTGTTTCAAGGGTCAGAGACAAGTTTATGGTAGTAATAGTTGAAGCCAGTCTCTCTCCTCACTTCACATACTTTCTCCCTTTCAAGTCAGGAGACAGAGATAGTTGCTCTTGTCTCAGGAATACAGAAGGAAATCTCTTTCTTGCTGTAAGAACTTGAAAAGTGAAAATCTTGAAATGTGTGTTTCTGCAAACAGCACTTGAAAAAATTATAAAAACCTCCAAGCCTGTCATTCAAGGTTACATAAACCCTTCTAGACCTATGGCTGACAAATACTGCCCCCGCCACCCTCCCCCCCTCCATCCTCCCCCCTCCACCTCCAGTATTTATATTTCTTGACATGTATGAGCACTGTACAATAAAACAATTAATAATAATTATACTTTGGCTTACATAGTGCTTCTCAACTGAAGTTATCAAAACACTTCACAATGCTTAACATTCACAAGGGAGTTAAAGCCTCAGTACTCCACAGTCTAAGCCAGCCTTACTATGAGGCAAAAAGAACAGTGGGGGGAAATTCTAAATTATTTCAGAAACTCTTTGATTTAGTGTTCGTGAGCCTTTCTCTGGAGCATATATATTACTGATCTTTCTCAAGGGCCAAACAGTGTTGTGGTCAATAAGATAATGATTTTTGTTCCTGCTCCGTTTTTTAGACAGGAAAGCCATGAGGTATGGCTGAGATACCATTGTATATAACCAAGCTGCCTTTGAGTTGATCAGGTAGAATGATTTAGACACTGCCACAAACACAGACGGGCAATATAAATTTTCCCGTTCTCAGTCCCGTACTTTGACCAGTAGTTCACACTTGTGCTCCCTGAAGCCCAATGCCATTCAGCAGTTTTGCAGCTGTGGTGTCAAATATTGTAACCAGGGGTATTTGTAGCATAGAAAGAACTGAAGCATTGCTACATATATATATATACCTCAAAGATGTGTATATTATTCTCTTATGATAATCTTTCATAACATAACATGTTGCTTGTTTGTATTGTGTACTGAAAGAGGTTCCACTTTTAAAATAGAAAACCAATATAAAGAAAAGAAGTTAGGGTATATTTCAAATGACACTCTGAAATTAGAAAAATATTCAATTTTTTTTTAAATTACTGATGTTCACTGCTGCATTGTGAAAGATTAAGGACATTTTTCACCTTCTATTAAGAACGAAATCTGTTGAAATAACAAGAGACTTAGTTGTCACAGTATTTGTTATAAGTAGTTGTCACAGTATTTGTTATAAGTATCACACTACATCCTAACAAAATAATGAAAAACAATCATCTTCTGCTTGCACACATGCAATAGTCATCCCTGAAAGCTTTCCAAATCTCAGTGCAGGTGATGTCAATAGAAAGGATCAGAAAGTGATGAGCGATGTGAGAGGATATAGAGAAGGTATATTGGCGGACACAGTCAGAGGATTTTGAACAGAGTTCTATCCCCCTAACGCACAGTTCTGTTCTAGGTTTCCAAACTACATATGGCAGCCAGAATAAAGCCACTGATTTAGGAAATGATGCAGAAAATTTGGACACTGTGAACAAATGCCTTTCATAGATCCACCAGCCCTAGAACCACAACCAGACCTTCAAATCTTGTAAGAATCTTGGCATTCATGAGCCAACAACATTAGTACACTTGTGCTATTACCTACGACTACTGTAAAAAAATCATAATTTTATTTTGGAATATGTGACTCCACTCCTCATTCTTAGTTTAACTGCAAAGCTATGTCTGAAAAGCACATGTGACAAAACTTTACACACTAATGTCATAATATCTATTGTTGAGCAAGGTACTTAATTTAAGTTTTTATACAAGTTGGGGGAGCAACTCTCTGATATAATCTGGTTTTCTCCTTTTAATGCTATTCCTTCATTTTTTATTTTAAATCACAACTCCAACCACTCTTACCTGATCTTATTCCTGACGCACAGCTCCCCTTACCTGTAAGCTGTTGCCCTTTCTTCAGCATGTGCTCACTACACACACAGAATCTTGTAACTGGAGTTCCTTTCCTTTAGCAGAATGAAGAATGGACTGAGGACCAGGACACTAACATCACTTGCAATGAGATGTAGTGTAAAGCAGAAGGCTTACTCCTTAGTAATGGCCTGAAGCAGAAAGGGAAAATCAGGCCTGGAAGTACAAGATTCAAAACTGAAAAACCTCAATAACATATGTTTAATTAGAGACTAAACATCTGTAACATTGACAAAATCAGCATCTTGCAGCATACTGCCATGAACTGAGAAAATCAGTCAATAATACTAGAAGAGAGAGAAATTAGCCATGTGACAAAGGCTGTACCTGTAGTACATCCTCCATGTCAGGCTGCTGGAAAAGCTGCCAAAGCTGTCATCCCAGAGAATGTTGGTAGTGCATGCTCTAACCCACATCCCCTCCCATCCGAAGAGCTGGGTGACCTGTTGTCAGAAATCACCAATTGCTTGGTGTCTTCAAGTGATGTGTGTATAAAACTTAAAAGAAAGCTTTTACTTTTTTGGTAGCCTGAGTTTCTCATGCACAGCCTGAAGATGTCATTATCAGTTCCTCTGAACTCATCTATACTGAATTGTAGAAAATGGTGTGACATTTTTGCATTTCTGTCTGACATTAATTGGGGTTAATTGATGATAATGGTAAGGGTAATTAGTTTTAACAGGCACTAAGTCCCATAACCCAAGCTTCTTATGACTGAAATAGAACAGCAGTCAAAATGTGGCATGAGAAATAACATGGCAATATCTAGTTATCTGCAAATGTAGGAGGGGTGGAGATTACATATGCATTTGTATGAACTTGCATATGTTTACATGCATCAAACTACTTTAGAAAAGGTGAAGTCTTGTCCAGTGTGCAATTCATTGCATTTTTGTTATTGACATTGGCTGAAATGTCAAAAAGCTGAGGTTTGCCAACAAACACTCCAGCATCAGGTTGGGAAGTTACACCACTTTGTCCAGGAAGAAACAATTCCTTGAACTTTTATTTAAAAGTCAGTGCTAAGTTTATTAAAAGTCAGCTAAATCTTGTACATTTTTGGAGGATTCTCACCCCCCGCAAGTTTGGTGAAGCATCCCATATGAAAGCAAAGTCAAAAGCAAAAGTTACAGTTCTTCAGACTAGTGCAATGGCTTGAAATCTCAGTCAGGAGCTGTCACACTGAAAACTGAGATGACCATATGCAAAAATTAAAAGACTGTCTCACTTGGTCTTCCCACACATCGCTTCCATTGCCTCTCCTATCAAAAGTTTTCTTATTGTAAGCCAGGCACCCCTTGGGTTGGCATCAGGTTGTTTGGGGTTTTCCATCCTAACAGTACATTCAGATGACCCATGACAACTGTACCAACCAGCCATCACCCATGTTCCTGCTGATCAGCTGAGACTGGCCTACCCATTGTGTACTGGGACACAAGTTATTCAACTGTTTCAAATTACACATTATTCAAAATTTTTATTACATTTTTTTGGGGGGATCACAAAAAATCACTGTTAGTTCAGTTTTTACCACAAGTACAGTAAAACATAAAAGATGGGTAAAACTATTAGTCTGTGAAATTCAGCAGAATGTGGAGAAATCCGCATATCCTGTTTGGACCTTGTTGTGGGTTTCTGTGGCTGGGTTTTGATAGCAGGGGGGCTACAGGGGTGACTTCTGTCTAGAAGCTTTCCCTGTCTGGTGGAGCCAATGCCAGCTGGCTCCAGGACGAACTTCCTGCCGCTAGCCAAGGCCAAGCAAATCAGGAGTAGTAGTAATGCCTCTGTGATAACATATTTAAGAACAGAAGATTGTTGCACAGATGAAAATTCCGGCCAGGGAAGAGTGGAGTGAGAACATGGGAACAACAACGTAGACACCAAGGTCAGTGCAGAAGGAGGGGAAAGAGGTGCTCCAGGTGCCAGAGCTGAGGTCCCTGCAGCCCACAGAGAAGCCCATGCTGAAGCAGGTGGATATCTGAAGGAGGCTGTGACGCCATGACAAATGCAGCAGAGTCCTGCCAGGGACCTGCAGCCCATGGAGAGAGCAGCTTACACTGGAGCAGGCTTTTCCCAAGCAAGATTTGTGGCCCCTGTGGGGGACCCACGTTGGTACAACTCATTCATGAAGGACTGCACCCCATGGAGAAGTGACCCACAGGACAGCAGATTCATGAAGAACTGTTGTCTGAGGGGTTGACTCACGCTGGAGAGGTCCATGAAGGATTGTCTCCCATGGGAGGCACCCCATGGGAGCAGGGGTAGGACTGCTCTCCCCAAGCAGCGGCAGAAACAACAACTGACCGTAACCCCCATTCCCCATTCCCCTGCACTGCTGAGGGGGAGAAGGGAAGAACATGGAAGGAATGAGAGGTAGGGGAAAGGTGTTTTTAAGATTATTTTACTTCTCACTCTTTTGCTCTGACCCTGTTAGTAATAAATTCAGTTAATATCCCCACTTTGAGTCTGTTTTGCCTGTGATGGTGATAAGTAAGTGACATCTCCCAGCTCTTGTCTCAACTCATGAATCCTCTGCTGTTTTTTTTTCTCTCCTCTGTCCCATTGAAGAGCAGAGTGAGAGAGCAGCTGTAGTGAGTACCTGGCATCCAGCCAGGGACAACCCACTACAGGGCTTAAAAGCAGCTTTAATTGTAGAGGCAGCACAGAGTAATGGTGTTCTTGCCTAAAGACTGGGAGCAAAAAAACTCCAGGTGAATTTAGTACAGATAAGAGAGAGAGCAGGTCTTTAATGAAGGCCTTCTGGTGTAAGGAGTATAAAGGTGCATGCACTTGTCCAGTGGTTCTACAATTTTATAGTACTATCCATCCAATATGAGAACTATCTGCTCCCCAGATGCTCCCCAAATCTGTCCCCCTGGAATGCTTTCCTGGGATTGAGTCAGGGGTCCCAAGACCCCTTTCTTCTTCATCTTCTTCTTCTTCATGGCACGCACTGTCTTTGGAGCTTCTCCAAGGTTCTGGGCTTGAAGGTTGTTTTGACTATGATGGTAGCTTGTTGTTCAGGCCTGGGATGCATATGTTCTTAAACAAAATGTGTTTACTATAGTCCTGCCTTGAAAGGAGCCTTAACAATCCTAAAGAATTTCGAAAATTCGATATGAAATGGGGGAATAGGTTTTGGTAAGTGTTGTCTACTGATCTAAAGTGTGAGAGAGTATACAATTATACTAAAAATCTATATTTACTACACAGCTACTTTAAAATATACAAAAAGCTAAAAATCCTAAAAATCATCTCGTCTCATACTGAAGTTAATAAAATCCACATTTATAAAAATCAACTTGTTCCAGAAAGCTTGACAAATATTTGAGACTAAGACACAAATATTTGAGAAGACACAGGACTACATCATAAGAGTAACTTCTAAGACTTCTTGGCTAGTCTGATGGAAGATGACTGGGGGTATAATCACAGTGTGACAAGGAAAGCTTACAGTCAGATGGCATAAAAGCCTGATCTTAAATTTTCCTAAAGTCTCTAAAACAGATATTAAAATAATAATGCAGGTAGCAAGCACTTGTAATCCCACTGAGCTCAATTACTTCTGAATGTGCTCAGCACTTTTGAACACTAAGCTATTTGTTTACTTGTCTATGTGTACATACAGGCACACATTTAGGTACCTTGCTTTAGACAAGCAAACTTGACAACACAGGGTTTAGTCATTCCACTCTCTTACCCTGAAATGCTATCGTAAGTCCTTTAAAATGAATAGTCTTCCTTCAGTTTTGTTTTCTTAGGAATAATCTGTGTTTCAAACACCAATAGAAAGACAAACTGGAGATGACATTTTACAATTTCAGTATCTCCTGCTTAAGCCTGCAGCATGAAAGCTGGATAGCCACTTCACTACCACTTGGGTAACAGAGTCAACATGAAGTAAAGGTGATTGTAAGTCCAGTTTAGCCTTGAGACTGGGAAATGAGGTGACTGTTAGCAAGATGTCCTATCCCTCGCCCATTTTCTGTGCATGTTTTTCCAAACAGCTTTCAGTCTACCGATAACTGCACATAACTAAGTTGCATTACTCACAGCTATGTTATACCCCTGCCCTACTTATAGGAACAGAATCCAATCCAAGGATTTTTAAGTGTTTTGTGAATGCTGGCACTATGAGCATAATCCCAATTGCCCAGTAAGATGAATTGGACTTTATTACCATTGACAACCATACAACATATTTCAGAGTTACCAGGGGGCTTTTTGGGAGGCTTGTGTGTACTGCCAATTGTATAGGTTCATGAAATATACTGTAAAGTAACAGGTTATAAGACCAAAAGTAAGTGTCTACAATCCTGGTACCATACTGTGCAATGCAGGTCAGAGGAATCCCCTGAATGAATTTATTTTCTGTCTAAATAAGATTTTTCTGGGGGAAACACCACACAATCTTGATATGCCAACTTCCAGCTATGGGCAATCTACAAAAATCTTTGGCAAGTTGATTCAATTCTCAATGACCTCATGGCTAAAAATTAAAGAACAGATCAGCTCTATCATAGTAAAATATAATCAAGTATTATCGCTATTTTTGAAAATACAGTAATGTTAATATCCTAATTTAATAGACAAAATTTCTATATTTGAAGAAGCATCTGTATCTCTAAATCATTATTTTCTAATGAAAACATAATAAACACAAAGCTCTGTTAAATACTGTGAGATACTACTCAGGTAAGCTCCCTGCATCGCTTAGTGTCACTTATTCTGTAGGAAAGACCTTTTGCATGATTGCTTGTGGAAAAACAGACATGAGCAATAAGAATCCTTAGGAAATGTCATCTTATCTTGATGCCACCTCTATCATTCCATCTAGCACAGCATTCATCTTCCAACTCACTTTAAAGGCTGCTTCATAAGAAATATTTTACAGAAATTTTATGGATAGAAAATAATATACAACAGTGACTCTGTTAATAGTTATGATTCCAGGAAATTCATGGCTGAAGAGGTTTCTAAATTAAACTGTCTCCTTGAACCAGGCATCAGAAACATCAGCAGAAATGTTAATATGAACCCATGCCAGTGGCACAGTCATGAACCTCCAAGCTTGGTTTGAAGAGAATGAGCCCTTTTAACATATCTAGGAACAAAAAGCCTTGTGGCGAGTTAAAAACCAAAAGTTTTTTCTACTTGCTATAAGGTTAAAGTCTTTCCTTTTGCTAGTTATTTCTGGTTTTCAATCTGGGGAAGAACATCCCTGCAGGCTCCTATTTCAGTGTTTTTCTGAGCCTTCAGAAACTCCAGGAACTCCAAACAGTGCCCGGCAGGATCAGAGAATCACAAAATATGCTGAGTTGGAAGGGACCACAAGGATCATCGAGTCTTGTGTCATCTGCAAATTTGCTTAGTATCCCTTCCAGTCCTGCATCCAAGTCATTTATGAAGATGTTACAGAGCACTGGGCTCAAGATGAAGCCCTGTGGAAGCCCACTAGTGACAGCTCACCTGATGTCACCCCAGTCATATTACCCTCTGTGCTCAACCCATGAGCCAATTGCAAGATGTGTTTATCCAGCTGTGTGCTGGACACTTTTTCCAGAAGGATCCTGGGAGAGTCAGTATTGAAAGCTTTACTGAAATCCAAGAAGGTTACATCAACTGGCTTCCCTTGATCAACTAGGTGGGTTACCTTGTCATAAAAGGAAATCAGATTTGATAAGCAGGACTTTCCTCTCATGAAGTCATAGTGGCTGTGACCAACAACACTATTGTCTTTCAGATGTTTTCCAATACCTTGCAGAATAATCTCTATAACTTTACCTGACACTGAAATGAGACTGACAGGCCTGTAGTTTCCAGGGTACTCCTTCTTGACCTTCTTGAAAATTGGGACAATGTTGGCCAGCTTCCAGTCAGCTGGAACCTCTCCAGATTCCCAAGACCACTCAAAAATCAAGAGACATTTTGTGATGACATCAGCAGCTCCTTGAGGATTCTTGGATGAACCCCATCTGGCCCCATGGATTTGTACGAATCCAGCTGGAGCAGCAGATCCCACATATCTTCAGGGTTGACTGGGAGTTGATTATTCTCACAGCCATGGTCCTCCAGCTCAGGGCACTGAGATCCCCTTGGTCTGTCATCCATGTTGAAGACAGATGCAAAGAAAGCATTAAACACCTCTCTGCCTTATCTCTGTCCCTGTTTGTGAGGTGACCATCCTCATCCTGTAAAGGGATGACAATATTTCTATACTGCCAATTGCCATTAATACACTTGAAGAAAACTTTTTATTGTCCCCCACATTGCTGTTCAGCTTCAACTCCAGCTGAGCTTTGACTGCATGAATTTTCTCCCTACAGCAGCAAGTAGAATCTCTGTATTCTCCCCATGTCACTTGACCTTGCTTACACTGGGCATACACCTTCCTTTTTTGCCTTATTTCCAAGAGAAGATTGCCGCTCAGCCAAGCTGGCCTTCTGCCTCACCTGCTTGACTTCCAACATTCAGGAATTGCCTGCTCCTGGTGCCCTTACAAGGTGATGTTTAAAAAGTGCCCAGCACTTATGGACCGCAGAACTGCAAAAACATCCGCAGTGACAAGCTCTTGAGCAAAACAAACCTACTGCACCCAAGTTGTTCTTTGTATCCTCATTTTTGAGGATCAGCTTTATGTTAAAATAAAGTGTCACTTAAAGGCTAAATTGAGGAAGCTTACTTCCTCTGGGAATAGTTCAGGTCTACGAGTGTCCTTAAAGGAGCTCTTGATACATTTTCACTAAATGCCTTCTCTTAAAAAGCTTTGCTCCATGAACCTAATGTTTTTTCATCTTCTCTGACTCATTTGGGAGGGTAAGGCAGGCTGTTAGGGTGGGCTGGGTTGGGAAAAGTACAGAGAGCACTAGTACTGATAAGAATTCAAGTTCCCGGATTTTGATGAGAAAAGCGCTCATTATGCAGAGAGGGATGTAAAGAAACCAAAAACATTTATAGTGCACTATTTCATCTGTGAGTTGATTAAACAATTTCCAGGGAATTAGTTTTCTACTGAAAGATGCCAAGTCAATGAAATTTAAATATATGTCATGTATTATTATTATAAAATGACGAAAAAAAGTTATCAGAGCATCTTGATACAGTTGAAACAGTTTGTTTTTAAACACACACAAAACTCAGATGTGCATTTACTCACAAGGTGATGTTTTCACTATGGATTGCATTTTTTAAATTTCTCATCCTATGCTAGGAAGAAATTAAGTTTTGATTAGCTCGGTTTAGTGTATCTCCGTAAATTCATTGCAGACTTTTTTTGGTTTGAAAGTAATCTCTCCTTTCTCCTTTCCTTATTAAATTCTTCATAAACCTGATAGGTTCTTTTTCAAGAATACACATTTTTCAAATGTCTTTTGCTAAATATCATCCTGAGGTATTCTCTCTGGCCTAAAGGTTTCTGATTGTGCTCTCTATGACAGTTACCCTCTCACTTGCCTCTGATATGTTCCATGAATGGTTCTTTAACAATTCAGTTGATAAAGTAAAAGAAAAAGAAATCAAAGCATCTCTCAGCAGTGATACCTCTGCAGGGCAAACAGGAATAAAGCACAGTGAAAGTGTATTTGTGTCACTCAAATTAGCAGATGGGAATCTGCTCTACAAGAAATATGGTGAGAAAAGCCCCCCCTTTAATGTAGGTTCATTTCAGAAAAGCACTATAGTTTAGGAAAAATAACTCTATCCCACTACAAGTGGTTTTTGAGATCTAAGTGACTATCTTCTGGCTCATGAAAGTTACTCTTACACTAATAGATTGCAATTTTTTAAGAACAGGTAGAAGTACAGAAGCAAGTGGAAACAAGAAAGTAGTTGCCTATTTGAAAAGCATAGTCAATAAGAGGCAAAATTTAGGGCTGTTAGCTTTGAGACCTCTGTGGCAAAAAATAGTGTTAAATATGGTATCAGCATCCTATTTGGTGTGAAAGGTTGAATTCTGTCCCAACAACATTAAAGAGGAAGAAAAAGCCCAGTTCATCATCCTGGAAGAAGAAAATCAGAGGGCAATTGAGTTTTTGAGCAAGCAACTCACCTTGTCATGTTATTTAAAATCAGTAAGGAATGCTTCCTTTCATATTCAGCCTCATCACAGCAGTCCTGAGACATCTTGACAGGTGTCTGGTAATAAACACACTAAAGAAGCTTAACTAGAGCAATTTTAATAAATATTGTTTCAGATACAATCTATCTTCATATAGCATTAAAAAAACAGGAAAATAGCGAAAATTAATTACACTCATCTGCACTCTGAACCACTCTGGTTAGTCTTCAGATTTTAATATTGTGTGATTTACCACATCTGATATCATTGAAATATCACTGTTGTGCTACAAAGAAAGACAATACACACGCAGTGTTTTAACTGACTGATACCAACCCTAGATTGTAAATTGTCTGCACCACAATAAGCTCAATGGAGGAATGAAAATCCAAACAAAATCAATAATTTTTTGCTGAGCTGATGGTTAAGAAGCAGAGTATACCACAGGTAAGTAATAGGGCCCCTTTTGTTCAATATCTTCATCAGCAGATTTGATAGTAAGAGAGCGCACCCTCAGCACATCTCTAAGGAGGTTCCATCCAAAAAGACCTTTAGAAACTTTGAGACTGAGCCAACATATGCCTCAAGAAGCTCAGCAAAAAGCCCAAAGTATTACACTGGGAATGAGGTGACCCCACCTGTCAGCACAGCTGGAAGATTACTGGTTTAGGAGCAGCCCTGCTAAAATGGACCTATTTCAGTCAGACCTAGGTCAAACAAGCCAACTCTCTGCTGTCACTATCAATGAAGGAAACTGGTGCTCAGCTACATGAGGTGGAACTTTCCTCTCATTGCTTTTGAGACTGCAGTTGGAATACTGTGTCCTGTTTTCAGCCTCCCCATTTAAAAAGGATGCTGAGGAACTGGAGAGGGTCCAGTAGGTTGCTGTCAGGACAGCTGGGGCCAAGAGCTGCTCCTCAGAAGATGCCTGCTAAGAGAGCTGGACTTAGTCTGATGAAGAGAAGACTAAGGGATAATTTGCTACTAGCCTACAACCACATGAAACAGTTAAAAGACAACGTAATCAACCTCTTCTCAGCAATGACAGACAGTATAAAATAAAGGAAGATGGCCAAGACCTTCAGCTTGAGAGGTCTGAATGGCACAACAGGAATAATTTCTTCAGCAGGAGAATAGCACAGCACTGGAATAAATTACTTTTGGAAATGATGATGACTTGTGGAGGATTTTCATACTTGGCTACAGAAAATCATTGCTAAAATATGAGGAAATACATGCTTTTAACTGGTTAAAGTAGATCGTGCTTTGGCAGTTGCTGAAGTAGACAACCTTCAGAGGTTCCTAATAATCAACACTTCTATGGCTGTGTCATCAGTTGCTGATGATCTGTCTGCAGCTCTTAGCAAGGACATAGAGCTGGCTTAACCCAGTTCTCCTACCTCTTTTCCGGTTGAAAGAACTGTCATAACAGACAACTTTTCTTTCACCTCTCAAGACTGATCTAATTTTTCCAACACTAACACCAACCTACTTTGGAAGCATGTGAGGCAACACTTACGGAGTGCCTCAAAGCAAACCTTGAAAAGCTCACAGTCAGCAAAAAACCTGCATATCTATTTCTACCACCTTTGTTAATATGCTCTAAATTTAGTGAATTCTTGCTGATTTTAATAGGAGTGTTCATTATAGATCTAGAGCAATAAGTAGGCCTTAATACAGAAGACCTCTATTTCCACCTCCAGCAGAAGTGCATGAAGGTTTTCATGTATAGTATTTAAATGTCATAATAAAGACTGCTTTAAAAACACTCATGTTAGAATAGAATTTGAATGCATCTTCAGTTCTGTGTAGCTATAATTTTCCATTTCCCTGGGGGATTCTTAACAGTCATAAAAATACATTGTTTGAGAAAAACATTGGTTCTTTTAAAGGTTCAAACTTTTCAAGTGTGCTTTTTTGGACATTTGTCTAGGAAACAAGTTTCCATAATAGAAAAGCAAATGGGCATTAAGACACACTAAGAGAAATTTTCTATTCAAACTATAAAATAATTTTTATTTTGGACGTTTTCCTTTATTTCTCTTAGGACTGACATCAAAATAAAGGATTGAACTTAACACAGATTTTTCAGTTGATCCATCCTGGAGTCTTCTTTATGGGTGGAAATTTTAGGCATTGCCTCTTCTTACCGGCATGGACATCATTCAATTTGAAAGTTATCCTCACAAAAGGAAATCCAGCTTCATTCCACTTCAAAATTTCAAGCTCATGTTACATATGCCTTCATGAGGAAGGCAATATTTATGCACAGCAATACATAATTGCTAATTATTAAGAAATACAAAGGTTATACTATAAGCTTTATTTTTTTCCTGTAGTAATTTCTATTTTCAATTCCATAGATTTTCTTCATGTATGTCTGATCAGGAGTGGAAATACACAGTGTAAGCAATGCCAATACTCCTTTTTCTTCCTATTTTGAGAGCTGACCTTGGTCTTCTGAGGTTAGAGAAACCAACAGCCTCATGTCCTATCAGCCATGTGTGTGGTACAAAGCAGCCTGACACCTGCCTCCTGCAAGTTTTTACCATACAATGCTCCAAACCAAAATGGGGCAGGGGGTGCGTTGGGAGGTGTTGTGGGATCCAGTTAGTCAGGGTGCTTAAGGTGAGAAATACATTTCTGGTGTGGCTTAACCCCAGTCAGACACCAAGCCCCACACAGCTGTTCACTCACTCCCCCACCGTCAGGATCGGGCAGAGAATCGGAAGGGTAAGAGATAGAAAACTCATGGGTTGAGATAAAGATGGTTTAATAGGGAAAGCAAAAGCCACATACAAGCGAAGAAAAACAAGGAATTAATTCACTATTTTCCATGGGGAATTAGGTGACTTGGGAAGACAAATGCCATCACTCCAAACATTCCCCTCTTTCTTCTTACCCCCACTGAGCATGTCATATGGTCTGGAACATCCCTTTGGTCATTTTGAGTCAGCTGTCCTGGCTGTGTCTGCTCCCAACCTCCCATGCATCCCAAACTTTCTCATCACCATGGCAGTAGAAGAAGCAGAAAAGGCCTTGGCTCTGTGTGAGCCCTGCTCAGCAATAACGAAAAGATCTCTGTATTATTAATCCTGTGTTCAGCACAAATCCACAAATCCAAACCATTAGATAACTTAAATTTAAAATTTAAATCAGTTAACCTTAGTTTCATGATAAATTTAAGAGATTAATCCACAAAAATAAGGATAATTTTTATGAACCAGACATCAGCTCAGCTGGTACAGGTCCTCAATTATTTAAAGTTTGAACACTTACTGTGTTCTATTTTTCCTACTACTCTTGAAAAAATTATATGATTGGAAAACCCTATGTTTTTTCACTAAATATATCCTGAAAATGGAAAGCAGGACTTCAAATTGTGGCAATACAGTAATTTGCCTTTTTTTCTTTCCAATTCCACTTGCTCACATACAAGTAGAATTATATTTTCTTATTAAAAAAAAAAGTCTAAATAGCTTGCCCTGTTTTCAGAGGATAAAACAAAGTCAAATGATTACAATCACAAAGCATTCCTTTAACCTCCATAACATATCTCATTCTGCTACAGCACATATCAATTAGACCCACAGTGTCTGCTGATGTTCAGTGTCTGCTCTGGGCAGGGGAATTCAGAGCCTGGCAGGGCTTGTTGCCATGCAGAAGCAGAGGGGAACATTTAATCCAGCATTATTTCAGTTCTACATCTACCTTCTGCTAAACCTGGTATGTGTATGATAAAGGTATTTTAATCTGTTGTTTCTTTCTTTGTTTCTTGTTTTATTTTTAGCTATATAAAAAAACCTTTGAAGTAATAAAGGCCATCTACTGTAATACTACTTTACTTGTGAAGATAGTATTTCAAATGCCTGTTGTATTCCTTCATCTGTGATTACAATACTTTGTGGAGTCTCAGTTGCTACAGCACCAGCCTATAATTATGACTGTGCAATCAATATTATAGAATCAAAAAAGAAGTAGCTTTTCTTATATTCCCTACCTTTTAGTCAGACTAATGTTCAGTTTTATAAACAGACACACACTTGGCTTCTGTGAGGCTTTTTTTCCTCCTTTTAGTACTGCATGCCAGCTCATCACAGGATCATTCCTGTTTCTTTCAAGGTGGAAAAATGCCTACCTCATTAGGAAAAAACATCCCACCTCCCACCAAAAAATCCCCAAACCAATGAACTGAGTCAACAAAAAAGCAGTATATATCAAAACCATCTGGGAACAGCACAAAACAATTTTCAGTCCCCATGATATTGTGGGGTCAGATGTCTTGAGGAGGGCAGACTTCATGTAGCAGAGGGTAAAATGCACACCTGCTCTTCGCTGTATTCATCTCACTGCTCTAAGAAATATCTTGTTGAGAAGGAGATTTGTATCCCTCTGTGAGCAAAGCACAGTCCCATTGCACCTCAGAAGGTACGGTCCTCCTCTCCTGTCACCCGTTGGTCCCTCAGGTCACACTGCTCCTATTGTAAGAGTCTTATACCAGGCAGTCAAGATATTGTCCAGTTCCTGTGATTGCTTCCCCCAGTTTCTTTAACTAGAAGTTGTATTTGCTATATATATATCTAGCTAAACATGAGAGCAGGCTGTTCCTAATCAGAAGGGAAGGTAAACTGGAAGGGAAGGTAAAAGCTTCTACCTTCACTTGAATTGGAAACAAAGTAATTCAGTATGCAATGAAGAGGGACTGAGTCTCCTTCCCTTCTGCCCAGCTAGGTGATGGATTCTTTTTGTCTACACAGTAAATTTATACCATAAACTATCCACTGTGAGATGTTGAGATTCTAATATAATATCTATTATTCTGTCACTGATTAATAGTCAGCACATCATAATTAGGAAAAACATGAAAGACAGGTGGTTCAAGAAGGAAGCAGCACAGGACAAGGATCAGGTGCTGTGCACCAAAGACTAGATTCTAAATTCTTTATCCTCATTATGATCTGTATGCTCATAAACCCAGAATGGTACCACATAAAGGAAGGATTTTAATACTGATTCAAACAACTGTATATGAAGATTATGTAGTAAAGTTCCCATGGATTACATTGTCTCATTGAACAGAATGTAGCTACTTTTGAAACTCTGAAATAAATGGGCACAGCCTACTGTAGCTTGAAGTTTTGAAGTAATGGGGAAAATCTGCAATACTGCCCCTAACTAAAGGGTAACACAAGACTCTTCACATAAATGGGACTTTTGTGTAGGCAACCAAATGGATAAAATATTTAGGGGTTGGAATAAAAAGAAATCTGAATAAGCCAAATTTATTTTAAAAACAGAGGTAAGTATGGTAAAAATGGATATAGGCAGATGGAACAGAACTGAAAATCTCCCTAGAAAAAGGGCAGTATTGCTAAGATAAATATTCTAAACTATTCTGTATTTTTAGCTCTTCTGCAATATATTCATCATATGGTTTTCAGTAACATGGTGCTGTTGCTTTACTCTCAAAGTTAAGTTATTTTAAAAGAGTTTTCAAGATCCGACAATACCAAAAGTGTGTTCCATATCAGAAAATGACTGGCGATTGCTTCATGATATAGAATGTTTGCAATTCAGGAAGTAAAACACCATGACAGAATGAAAATTATAGGTAAAATAACTAGAAAGCTAAGTAAAGAAAAATAAGTGGATTTTTTTTCTATTCTCTTCACTGTGAGAGGCATCTAGCCATTAGTAAATAGTTAGCAAGTAGAAAAGGTAATCAGTAACAATGGTGCAAGACAGTATTAAAATTTGCTGCTGTTGTTTTGACTAAGTTTTAGTATTGCCAGTAAGAATTTCTCCATTTTATACTTAGCCACTCTAGGTATTGCCTGTAACACAGCATAAAAGCCTTCTAAAATGACAGAGTGGGAAAGATTCCTGTATGGGAGGTGATGGGAAGTGCAGCTCTTAACTGCAAGCTGGAAGACAACAGATCTGCAGAAATGCCTAAGAGTTGATTCTTGACAAGAGTCGAGTCTTTGTTTCTCAAAGGCACCAAATTCTTCCCTCACCACATCCCACTTGGTGTTTCTTCATTGGCACTTTTAGCAAGTTCTCAGAATATTTCATCTGGCCCTGCTGGGAGTAACTCATGCAGGCAGAGCCTCTGGCATGACCTTCTGAGCATAGTCTGTCAGTATTCTGCATAAACAGTTTTTCCTTCTTTTCCTGATTCTTTGTGGTGAAATAGGCAAAGGATTTGTTCCTTTAGCTCAAGCAGCCTAAAAAGTGTTTGATGGAAACCTGAAAACTAATATCCCTAACATTCCCAACATGGCCTTAATCAAACCAAAGCTTCTGTATTCTCTGGAATTACACAGATCTTTGGCTTCTCCTAATGTGATTCCATTGATCAGGGCTTCTGTTCAAAGCCATTCCAAATGTAGAGATAAAGGTAAATTTAAACTTAAATGCTTTCTTGACTAGGGAAGACAAGTAGAAGCAGCATGGAAATGCAAAGGCTTCTCTGATGAAGTGGAAACACACAGAAAACAGTGAATCCATAGAATAGAAATACATAGAATCTATGTATTCATAAAGCTGTGTTTCTGAGGCATTACTCCTGATTTACACATGTGCATAATCTTAAAACACATTCCAAACCAGGTATAGAAACTATGGACCCAGTTCACCCCTGTATTACACTATTTTGACATCTATATCTACCTACACCAAGAGACCAAGGTAGGCACAATGAGGAAACACAGTCATTAAGTTCTTGGATGCTAACTTTGCTTCCCCTCCCTTCATCTGTGGTTTTCTTATAGAAAAAAGACTGATGAACTTTGAGACTGTCTAGCTTCTTAAAGTCTAAAGGGGTTCAGAAGAGAAGATTCTGGTTTGATCTGCATCTATGTTGAGTTTCAGTTTTGTTTTGCTCATAATATGTGAAAGTAAGTTTTTGAACAGGCAAATAAAGATTCTTCCACTACTTCCAATGTTGTCCATATCCTCCCCACCCTACTCACCTTTCCTAGTCAAAGAAATAACCTGCTATCACTGATCTTTCATTTTACAATTGTGTTATAGTTTATAGTCTGGATTTATATAACACTACTTTTTACATCTTTGATAATACTATTCTTTCTACCTTTTCAATAACTCCAGAGCTGAGTGATATGGGCAGCAATGTAATTGAGCACCCAAATATGTTACTGCCTGCCTGGAGAAATAGTTATCATAAGCACCTTCTGAAAAAAATCACACTTCATTAAGTGTGTGTATAATGTACTAAAGAAGTGAATCTGAGAAATCCAGTAAAATAACTGCCCAGAAGCTTTTGGTCTTTTGAGCAGCAAAGGTATTTATTTGTCGACATCAAGAGCAAGCGTGGTTCGCACCACAAAGCTCTTGCTCCAAGGTATTGGTGCAAACCAGGGTAATTTATACAATCTAACTTCTATGATTACAACACCTTAACATACATATTCATATGATTGCAACATCTAATCATACATATTGCTAATAGGTGGAGTCTGGGCGGAGCCCTTTCTTGGCCCCCATTCTTAGTGGTACATTTGGTCCTTCATCCTTTTGGGGCTGGAGTCTTCTGTAGTCTTCCTCGATATGACCTCTCTACTTTTCTATTGTTTTTGCCCCAGTCACTGAAGCTTGGAGAAAGCCTTGGCTTTAGGCCAATTTCTCCTATTCAAATGTCTACCTTGGCCTACTTTGCCTTAATTTATAGCCTACAGACCCACTGTATGATGTTTCTAGCCTTCTTCTTAAGGTTAGGTCCAAGGAACGGAACAGAACAAATTTTTCTTTAGTAGTTTAGGCAGAGCAGAAATGGAGGAGCTTCTCTCAGCCGAGCAAGATATTTCAGTTAATTCTTTAGGCCTTGCTCTTGTTTCAGAAGATTATATAAACATGCACATTTAATAAGGGACTTACAAATACTCAGAGGAAATACCTACAGAGACAGCCAAAATCATCATCTGCTTGCAAAAAAATTGTGCAAAAACTGGCAGCAGTATGTCAGTCAAAAATCACCTGCTGCACAGAGCAAAAAGTGCATGAAGTCTGAATTACCCGAATCCCCACAGGATAAAATGCAGTTAATTGCCTCTTCTGTCCTTTTGTTAAACATATTTCTCTCACCCTCCATGATGAAACTTGTCTCATTAGTCAGAGCTTTACCAGAGCATCATTCTGGCACCTTAGATTTTGGCAAGAAAAGCTCAAAGGGAATCTTCTGACCACACATTTATGCCCAAGGTAGAGAAAGGCAGACAGAATTCATGTTCACAATGTCACTGTCCAAGGGTGTTCAGATCTTTCTCTAGCTCTTAATTTCCTGCTGAAAAAAAGCAGTCATTTCATTGAAGGCTAAGGAAAACGCAGTGTATTTTATCTCAGATATCACTGGGATAAATATGATTAAGTTTTTTACTCTGCCACCTGAATTCAAGGCATAAATCGTAAGATAGCTTGGTTGACTTGTGAATAGTAATGTATTATAAATATATTTATTTATACATATTTGTGTCACTAAGAAATGTGCATGCCTTTGGGAGAGAAATCATCCTTCAGTTTAGTTACTCTTATTTATACCAATATATGCAGATTCAAAGAGTTTATGTGGAATTTATAGATAAATTGCATCAGGTTCTCCAGATGTTGGAAATAACTTACTTTGCCTGTCCTGCAGCATTACTATTTGTTTATAATTTCAAAGTTCACAAGGTAATGGCCTCATTAGCTGTTCATCTAATTTCATAGAGAAATGACAATTCCTAGCTGCTGAGGTCATGGCCCATCAAAAATTATACCATCTCTAATTTTATATCCGATCTCTGGTAGATCTTAATTTGCTTATCTCAGTTCTCATATATCGACTAAATTGCTGAATTCTATTAAAATCTCTACCAGCTCTCCAAGATTTAAGACTGAACTACTGAATTGAGACTTATTGAATTATTAAGACATTATTGCCAACGTGAGTCAGTAAAACAATAATTAAAACATACAAGATTAATATGCCTTTTCGTTTCCTGTATACCATTTGAATTCAGTCTGAATATATCTCTGTACACCATACGTATGATATTCTATCATCCCAGGGACAAACCATGTCTCTAGACTTTTTTTGCTTTATACAATTACTGACCTTAACTGCAAGAACTCCGAGAAATAAAGGTAATATTAAAACTATTTTGCAAATTTTCTTGGGTAGATTGTGCAGTATTTTTCAAGTTGGATTTTCCTGTAGAGTGTTTCAAATTGAACCCTTTTAAAATGTTATTCTACAGTATATACTGAAGATCACTTCCTCTAAAGAGTTAAACTTGTCACTGTATTTAGCTTCCTACTCTGATCTCCAAGTGTGTTCATGTTCCCAATACAAAGAGAATGGCAGATACTCTTGTGATCAGTCAATCTTGGATTCACATTTTCCATTTTTGGCACTGTTGCCACATTTCTGTTGCTGGAGGAGGGAAGGAGCTTGAATAAGTAGCAAATGTAGTATTTAATAAAACCCTATTGATTAGTCACTGCTTGGGTTTGGCAAGTTGTGGGGAAACCTAATATCTTCACATCCCCCTTCACCCTCCTGCATCCTTGCTGAGTGACACTGTGGACCCTTAGGAGATCCCACTTGAATAAGTAACTCCTCAGAAGTATTATCTCAATCTTCTATCTTATCACACTAAGAACTACACTTATCTACTCCTATTTCTACAAAACTCTTGTTTCTGACAGCAGCTGCATTTTCACCACCACTGGGATACCATAAGTTAAAAGCACTACAGCATAAGTGAGAGGCAGTGAGAGTTGCTGCATCTTCTTCCGTTACTCACAAATCTCTAAATTTGCAAATAAATATGTTACAGCCGGATTTGTGGTTTCAGTGCCTGTTGACCAAAACCTCTGTTTTACCACTTCATCACAGCAAAGCTAAGCTAAAGAATGTGTCTGAAAGATAATTTCCTTTCTGAAGAACAGGTTCCCAAGGTGACAACACCTTATTTTCTACTAGGGCACAAAAGTAACCTGTAAATGGAAGTTGTAATAGAGAAAACAAAGTCTCAAAATATGCCCAGAAAGACTGATTCTTCACTGGAAGAAAGATTAGCTTTTCGTTATCATTTTTCTTGTATGGCAAAAATACACTCAAAGTCAAAGAATTTTGTAGCATTCATCACCAAAAGGAAAAACAAACAAAAAAAGACAAAAGATGCTTACCAGCACCTCCCACAGTGCTGCTACTTGTGTATGCATGGAACTCGGGAGATGATTAATCACAAGGCTGAAAGATCAGGTTATCATAAGCTGTTTCAGATGTCCTTGGCACTTCATCATCAGCTTGGTACAGTACAGCAGAGAGGAAGGTCAGCATCAGAAACAGTGAACCCTGAGGTCACTTGCCTCTCTTGCCTCTCATTGCCAGAGGTAGAACTTTGATTGCTTTTGTTCTTGTAAGTCATTTGGCAGTTTGTTCAAAGTGTAGTACTGCATCACTTTTTCTCTGTGACTTCACTTGTGTGTGTCTGGTTGACAGCCTAAGAAGTACCCTGTTATGATACTTCTCATTGGCCTATTTTAGCAAAGTGAGGAGGTCTTGCTACATGCTGGTTTGAGTAACCAGGAGGGGAGGGAGGGAAAAATCATGGAATGGTAAAATATGCTACATATGTTACCCAGCATCCTGTATTTCTTATGCCCTGGTATGTTGTCCCTTCAACACATATCAGGGTGTTTGAAGTCCCCCATAAAGACTTGGGCTTGCGAACATGAAGCCACTCCTCTTTATCTATGAGGGCTTCATCTGCTCTGTCCTCCTGGGCAGGCAGACTGTAGCAGACCCCCCACTATGATGTCACCTGTCCCTGTCCTCCTTTAATCCTGAGCCTTAAGCTTTCAGTCAGCTCCTCATCCATCCCCACCTGGAGCTCCATGCACTTCAGCTGGTCATTGACATAGAAGGTGAAAGCCCCTCCTCATCTCTGTTGACTGTCCTTAAAGAATCCATCCATTCCACTCATAGCCCTGGAGGCATGTGCATATTCCTAACAAGTCTTGTTTATCTCCCATGCTGCATGTTTGCTTTCACGAACATCTTCCAGGGCAGCTAACGATAAACTCATACCATACGAATATTTAATTAAAATTAGGTGAGTGTATATTGACTGGAAATGAATTTATTTTTTTTCTTCAAACTGACTATGAGCAAGTAATCAATTCTACTAATGTATTCCTTAATGGAAAGTACTTTGCCAGATAGTTTGGACATACCATTTCTTATGTCAAATTGTTCTATTTTGTCTGCTTGCTGTTCACAGTTCATAGAGTCATAGAATCAACCGGGTTAGAAAAGAACTCCAAGATCATCAAGTCCAACCCTTGATCCAACACTGCCATGGTTACTAGACCATGGTACCAAGTGTCACATCCAGTCTCATCTTAAAAACCTCCAGGGACAGTGAATCCACCACCTCCCTGGGCAGCCCATTCCAATGCCTGA
>JAWWLV010000088.1:86829381-86851935 GCA_035041135.1 Platyrinchus mystaceus
ATAACCTTGCCAGGCACTGAGGTCAGGCTGACAGGCCTGTAGTTTCCCGGGTCCTCCTTGCAGCCCTTTTTGTGGATCAGTGTGACATTTGCCAACTTCCAATTGTCTGGGACCTCCCCAGTGAGCCAGGACTGTTGGGAAATGATGGAGAGCAGCTCTTCCGCCAGCTCCCTCATCACCCTAGGGTGGATCCCATCTGGTCCCATAGACTTGTGAGAATCCAAGTGGCTCAGCAAGTCGCTAACTATTCCCTCCTGAATTACTATTCGGGGGGCTATTCAGCTTCCTGTCTCTGTCTACCAGCTCTGGAGGGCAGTTGTCCTGAGGACAACCTGTCTTACTGTTGAAAACGGAGGCAAAGAAGGTGTTAAGTACCTCAGCCTTTTCCTCATCTTTGGTGACTATGTTCCCACCCATATCCAACAAAGAATGGAGGTTTTCCTTGCCCCTCCTTTTGCTATTGATGTATTTGTAGAAGCACTTCTTGTTATCCCTAACAGAAGTGGAAAGATTGAATTCAAATTGTGCCTTTGTCTCTCTAATTTTCTTTCTACATGACCTAACTATATTCCTAAACTCTTCATGAGTAGCCAGCCCTTTATTCCATAGTTGGTAAGCTCTTCTTTTTCCCCTTATTTCCTTTAAAATCTCCCTGTTCAGCCAGGCTGGCTGTCTTTCCTGCTGGCTCGCCTTTCAGCACACTGGGACAGCCTTCTCTTGTGCATTGAAGACTTCCTTCTTGAAGAAAGTCCATCCCTCCTGGACCCCTTTGTTTTCAAGGGCTGTTTCCCAAGGTACCCCCTGAACCAGACTTCTGAGTAGGCCAAAATCTGCCCTGTGGAAGTCTAGGGTAAAAATTTTATTGATGGCCCTCCTTGCATCCCTGAGTATTGAAAACTCTATTATTTCATGGTCACTGTGCTGCAGATGGCCTCCAATCACCTCATCTCCCATCAGCCCCTCTCTGTTTGTGAACAGCAGGTCTAGTGGGGCCCCACCCCTGGTAGGCTCATTTACCAGCTGGAGCAGGAAATTATCCTCTATACACTCTAGGAATCTCCTAGACTGCCTCTTCTCTGCTGTGTTGCGTTTCCATCAGACATCCAGCAGATTAAAGTCAACCACAAGAGCAAGGGCTGGCGATTTTGAGATGGAGCTAGTCCTGAATTACCAGACAGTATTTTTGCTTCCTGATTAAATGTATGAAACTTTTTGAACAAAAGATGACAATAAATAGCAAATACTGAATTAATAACACACATCACATTTCTGGTAAGAACCCTTTGATGAAAAATCACTTACACTAAGGAATCATGAATCATGCAGAACTCATGAGCACTTTCAAAAGTATCTGTCAATTGTTTTACAAACCACAAATAATACAGCTAAAACCAGCTCCAGAATGAAGCAAGCCTATTTATTCAGATTCTATTGATGAACCTTCACTAATCCACATTTATTATCCCACAAGGATCTTCCTCCTCACTGCTACAAAAAGTTTTGAAATATCTTCTTTACTCTTACTCAGGCCCTGGACAATTACAAAAAAACCCATGATGTTATGCCTAGCACAACACAATTATTCAAAATCTGCTTTTATACATGAATAATGTGTTACAGTGCTCCCCAACAACATGTACTGTCTTTACTGAAGTGTTGACTCTGTCCAGCTGTTACCTCAGCCACCTGCTAGTTATGATGTCTCCTATTTACATCAATTTCCTGGCTAGCAGGCTGATGAAAATACTTCTGACTGTATTGGGAACTTAAAAAAAAGAAAGGATGCACCTCCAGCACATGTTAACTCCTCCTTAATTCACCTTTGCTTCCATTTCATAACATCTGATTGTCCTTTTGCTCATGAAGTTTAATAGATTGTAAGAAGAGGCTGCATGTTCTTACAGGATTTTTTTTGCTTTCTCCAAAATTTTCATCTACTTGACAACATAACAGATTTTTCTGCCCTGAAATTTTGCTTTGGAAATCAGTGGTCATAAGAATACATAAAAGCATAAGAAAACCCATACTGAGATAGATAAACGGTCTAGGTAGCCTAGCACCAGCCTTCAGTCATATGATAATAACTCATGCCAAAGGAAGAATTAAGGAAGGAACACAGCAACAATGGCCCAGCATCCTCTCCTAACCTCAGGTGCTAGCTGTTTTAAGGGCTTCCTGAAGCGGAGATGGTGCCTTAAATATTTAATAACCTTAATTAGTGTTTCATCCAGTAACATGCCCAATTCCTTTTCAAACTTTGAAAACTTTACTGTCTGTTGCACTCTATGGCTGGGCATTCCACAGCTCAACCACAGGCTTTGCCATGGGGAAAACCTTTATTTGGTATTAACCTGGCCCATGCTAGTTTTAATTGATGCCCTGTAGTCTTTGCATACACAAACCTTTCATTCCTGTAAAAAACCCCCAGATTTTATATATCTATATATATAAAAATATTAGATCAAAATGCATATTAACAATGAGATAATTGTCATCTCTCTATTATCCAAAGGCAAAGAGACAGTACAAGAATAGACTGGGAAAAAGTAGTAGCGGAGATTCTGCCTGGTGCTCCAATATGAGGACTGTAACCATTGCTTTTCAGCATTAGTCATGCTTATGGCCAAAGACAACCTTCATAACATCACCACTCCTTGCAAAGCATGCAAAATTCCAAAATAACCCTATTCATTTATCTGCCCAGGAGGAAGCCAGGCTATCTCAGGTCCTCTCAGGATGACTCTGGATGCCTGGCAAACTGAAGAGCTCTGCAGAAGCACAGTGTGTTCCTTGCAAAGGAGGCAAAGCAGAGCCACCTGAACCCACTCATAAACGGGCACAGATCCATCTGTCAAACCCTCTGGGCAGCAAAGCTGATGAAGACCAGATCCTGCACTATTATTACTACTATGAAGTAGTTCAGATCCTGAAGACCTGAATACATGCGAAATCTTCAGGTCTGGGTCAGTGTACCCCTCTCCCATGTTTGAGGACTCCCAGACACATCCTTTGACAATATAAAGTATTAACTAAGGTTATTCAGCTTCAGATTTGACTGAAAAATTTCCAAGGATAAATTTCTCAGAATCTGCAAGGAAACATTTTTTGAAATGGAATATCTCACAGAAACAGAGCTGGCTGCAGCACATTCAGGATGCTACCGATGGCCAAAGCAAAAGAAGTGGAGTCAAAAACCCCACCACATAAGAGCCAGTGATTATGATTAGGCTGCAGGAAAAGCCTAGGTATTTGCCACAATTCTGAACTGGGGAGAAGATTTTAACCAGTATTTCCTTAGCAGCCAGCATATTGCCTACTCTGTGAACAGAAGCTCTGTTGCAGACAATTGCTTTTCATGAGATGCTGAGATTTCACTCAAAAGACAGCAAGTGGGCCAAGACTGAATAAAAGAACCAGATGATAACTTGCACATGCATAAAGTCACTCAGGCTTAAATAGTTTTCTTCTTCTTGGGGAAAAGAAATCCTACTGCTTTTCTGTCTATGTTTTAACTAGCTAGTTGCAAGTCATCAAAAGAAGATACTCCTAAATAAACATGAGTCATGCCAGTCTTAATGTTGTATGTTAAACAAAGCAGTTCCCACTTTGTGTACCTTGTGTAACATTGCTGAAAAAGTGTCAAGGGATGGAGATCCTACCAAGCATCATTATCTCCCCCTGATGAGTAGTCTCCTATTTAATTCCTCTAGGATCCTGCTGCTGGAAACATTATTGCTCTGACTAGAGCAATGTTAGCCATTTTCTGCAGATCCAAAGAGGAAAATGTTTTGAAAGTTATGATTAAAACTATTTGCTTTAACTTAGATGTTTATTCTACTAGTGATGTATGGCCTGCCATAGTTCTAAGGTATTTCCTGCAGAGACAAATCTGGAGGAAATGAGTATTTTATCCAGAGTTTGCCATGGAAAGTTACAAATGCATAAAAAGCAATCTTTGTAGCTTAAACTATATGAACTCTGTGCCATCCTAATTCTATGCAGTTACATGGAATTTGTTTTATGCAGATTACACTTCATCTTGTTAATTACCATCATATAAACAACATCATTAATATTCTGAGTTTCTTAATAAAAAAGTATATCATATTGTGCTGCTTTATCTGTGCTCAGAAATCACAATAATTTAATTTGGTATGGAAGTCCAGCTGTTATTGCCATATTACTATACTTGAACATAATTCTGCTGCTGCCTTACCCTAACCTGTCTGGAAATGGCAAAGAAAGGATTTTGCACTAGGACAAATATTCCTTTGGTCAGAAGGAAAGAAAAACTAAATTTTTTACTACTATCTCTGAAGCTAAAAGGCACTTTAGTGCCCAGGCATGTGATTTTGCTCTTTGGGGAAGGTGGAATCAGATAAATCAATTGCATAAATTCAGAAGCTCTTCTCAGGCAACTTAGATGAGCTAATCCCATCCTACTAACTGGAAGCCAGAAAACCCTGCTCTAGGTCTGCACATAAGTAATTGGTTTGATGCAAGTTTCATGTATTTTCCATTTTGAACAAATCTCTGAAGTCTCATAAATCTAGGTGTACCATGTTTATGAAGCTACAGAAGTCCTAATTTGTACTCTAATTATGTTTTGTTATTGTTATTATCAGCTTATTCTTGCTATGAATGTTTTTGTATCACTTGAAATTGATGCTAATACTCCCTGACATACAGCCTGACATATATTAAGAATGCAGAAAATGAGATGACAGAACTAATTAAAAAACCATCTGTTCAGTTAATTTAGAGGTGTGCCAAGCAGTTAAAATGAGACTTGGTCAGCAGCAAATCACATCCACCTGTACCATTTGCTTAGCAGCTACTGTCCCAAGTAGTTTTATTTCCTTAGAAACATTTCTACTATTCAGTCCAGAGACTGCACACTGAGCAGTGAGAGCATGAAATCACAGCTATTATTCTTGAACAGAAATAGTACACGTAAAAATGTAGTATGAGCCTACTAAATGAAAAGAAGACATACAACAAAATGCTGTATATCATGTTGACTCACTCCATTAATTGTAATGACTGTGCCTCCAAGACACAGAACAATCACATCAGTATTACCTATAGAGATATTTCAGCTCCCTATCCAGGAAAAATTTCCCCCTTAATGTCAATGGTCTGTGCTTTTCTCTCCTGTAAGCCCATCAAAGTTAATAGAGTTGTACCAAGAATACATTTGGTCCCATCTGATTATGGCACACTGAACATGTTATCTTATAGTCTGGCTGCTGTGTTACTGCTTTACATGTAAAAAACATAATAATTCAAAAAGCATTCAACTTGCAAGCTACATTTTTTTCTTTTAAAAAGAAAGGAAAATAAGCAATCTGGTGAGCAGCAGTCAATCATGTGGCAGAACTATATTATCAAAGATGAGGTATATTTCCTGTATACCAAAGAAATTTTGCTAGATTAAGAAAAGCATCTATATGTAAAATCATCTACTTGGCATTTTCTTCCCTCTAGTTTTGCAGTCAGCTTCCCTCCAGGATGTACCACTTGGATTTACACTCCAGACTCCAGAGAAGGCAGTATGTGCGCACTCCCAACGCACACAGGGATTTCCTTAGCTGGTCACTTCAATTTTTGAAAACTGCAAGCAGTGGCCCACTTAAAATTGTTTAAAGCAGACAGCTTCAATTGGGGGCAAAGCAGACAGCAGCCACCTGCCTTTAAGATGAAGCTAATAAAACAGCCATTAAGGAACAACAAAACAGCAGTTTCAATTACATGAACGAACTATTTCTCACCAGAAAAGCTTTGCTATTTCCTGTGCTCAGCATGGTCTCAGGTCAGTATTCTCATTACCGTTCTCCAGCCTCTAATTTTTGTCATTCTGGTATGCTCAGGAATATGAGCAAACGGATGGGCAAGTGCAAAAACACTGCAAGCTGCAGTAGGGCCAGGAAGCTCACCAGAAGTAGGTTGTCAGTGTACCAGCTTCCGTGGACAGACAACTTGAACATTACCTCCCCAAACACAGGCCTAAGGATGGATGCACACCCTCTGACGTGCTTCTCTGGATTGCTAAAATCATGAGAATGAGGGCAGAGCTGGCTGAGGGCCACAGCATGGGTGGGCAGTCAGAATCCAGAAAACATGAAGAGAGGAAGTGGTGAGAGAATTTTTACTGAGAGCAATTTGGGGACTTTAAAACCTGTAACTTAGCAATGGCAGTGAATACATTGAGGAAAAAGGGAACAAGAGATAAGCAAAAAAGGGAACAAGAGGTAAGCAAAAAAGGGAACAAGAGGTAAGCAAAAAAGGTTGGACAAACTAAGACAGAGGGATGGGAAGCAGGATGCTGTCAAGGTCCCTGAGTGAGTGAAAACTCCATTGCTGTCAATCATTCAGCTGCACTGAAAGTATTTCTCTCCTGTTTATTCCAAAATCACTAAGGGGATCATATGTCTCTAGTTATATTAAGCCTTCAAAAGTGCAATGACCATATCCATAAAGGTTTTTATTAGGGAGAGGGGTGTTCATTTCAGAAGCATTCACTGGGCAAGGAAGCAACGTACCAGAAACCATATTTCACTAATTTACTGGGATACTGGTTATCGTATCAAATGATGTCTGGGATAGCAGGAACCTGACTATGCACAGAGGTGTAAAAGACAGTCTAGTAAGAAATTCAATATTGGTCCCAGAATGTGGGATCTGATTAGCACTTTAGTTATCCTCTGTTGTCAACAGAAATAATAATTTATCATCCTTTTCAGTGACAGCAACTCACTGAGAGACAAAAAAAAATAAATCTCACAACTGATTTATATCTTACTAGGACAAAATTGAACTCCAGCAACTAACTGGGGGGGCATCACTATTATCGACTAACAAAGGACAGCTTGCTATAACTCTGTGTTTCAAAAACTGTAATGATCTGTCAGTCATCTGAAAAACAGCATCTCAGCTTGCTCTCTGTGTGTAATGTGACTTTTTGGATTGAAAGGGAGAGATTTGCTAGATGCTGCTGCCCTTTGGGACCGTTATCTTAGACAGGCCTATGGGAGCATCTAAAGTTACAGCTGCACCTTTGATGTTTCTGGTCCAAGCCAAAATAATCTTTTCTGGGCTTGCTCTGCACAGTTTTGGGACAGAGCTCACCCCAGCCTGTTCTTAAACACCCACACCAAGACCCAGCTGTGAGAGCATATGGCCAGGCTGTGGGAGACTTCATTTTGGAGCAGAGTCTTCACCCTAAGCAGTGAAATTTAGAGAGGAGTTCTTTAATTATGGAAAAACAGGGAGAGCAGAGAGTTTGCACTCTCAGTCCCCAGTGTGGAAAATTTCCATGTTCATAGAACCATGTTAATGACCTTGAGTGGAAAAAAGCAGACTGGTTTTGTTTTGTCCAGTTGGGTAGGTCCAGGCTCCTAGCAAGTAAAATGGGAGAGCTTCAACAGGAGAGACCGAGTCACTGTGGTCTTGTTGAAGCACTGTAGCCAGATCATCGGTGTGTAAATAGATGGTTGTCTTAGATTGGCATCCCAAATGGAAGGCAGCACAGGAGTTTGCTGTCTTATGGATGAACACATCACCTGGGAATCCTTGCGTGGCTTTGTGCAAGGCTCATGGGCTCCTAGTCAGATTTCACAGGTGACACCAGCATAGCATTATCTGGTTTGGCCATCTCTATATAAATTTAATTGCTGAGGTGTTTGGCGCCAGTTTGGTGTTTGATTATGTCCAGCAGCAAATGTGGAGAAATGTAGCTACTTCAGAGATTAGGCTGACTCCGAGCTTTGGAACTGAAACTAATGTTAGCTACTACCCTATCTGATTCTAAAACCTTGTACAGGAACAGTAGGATGGGAGAAAATTTTATATTTTAGAAGGTAAACTAATTAGTAGAGTTGTAAGAACAAAGTAAAAACTCCATTTACAGAAGGGAGGATCGGACAGCTCAGTCAAGATCTAAGTGAAAATCACTAAGCTTTGCTAAGAAGTGTTCAGTTTTGTTTCTGTGGTGCAACCTTCCAAGGAAAATTCTCACTCCCTTAAAAAATAATACAATCATTAAGCAATATATGTGCTACTCTCCCACAACTATAGCACTTTTGTCATTTCTTATCAACTCCAGGAATAAGATTTTCACTATGACAAATCTATAGTGTCTATGTCCCCAGGAGGAAATTAGCATGCCATTACAATTTGTGTTAATATTTGTTTTATTTGCTAAACATTTGCTGTTTCTTCTTTTTTTTCTTTGAAAATCTGGGATAAATTAAATCAATAGCATGGGTGCTGTATTGTTTTGTAGCTTTCAGTTAACTTCCATGATAACTCTTGCAATCTAGAAATCCTCTGAAATACCTACTACAAAATTACGAAGCTGAAGGGCTACACTCATAACAGCCCCAGTTTCTAGACTCTTTATGCACACAGCGTTGTGCAGGGAATCTATGTCTGATGAAACTTGAATGTTTCCCTCATACAAAAACAACATATTCACTGTCAGAAAAAGACTCCATTCGGTAAGCCAGCACTCCAGGATAAGATTATGAAATATTTAGATCTGTCTTAGTGCATCTTCTGAACTTATTTCCTGCACTGTTAGTTTATCACAGTTAGGTCAAGGCTATCCACACCCATTGCCTCAACTGATCTCAAATGCCATTTGCAAGGCTTTCCAGACTTTATGACAAGATCATTGAATTCTGATGTTATTTGAAACCCACTTAGGGAAGCCTCAAGACTGAGGAAGCCAAAACCATCACTATTTAACCCAAACAATATTGATAGATTTATAGTGGTTGTAAACCCATGAAGCATTCTGAAAAGACAGATTAAAGCCAGTTGAGTGAAGAATTGAGCTTGGGGTTCATTTAGCATATTATTCCCTCAAAATTCTTTCAAAATATTTTAAGTATCCAAGAAAAGTTATGTCTCCTAAATTGCTGTAAAGTACATTGCACTTCTAAAGCACAGGTTACAGTAGGCATATCTTTACCCTTTGTACATTGCTGACATTGCTTTACATTTCTACATCTCACAATAGACTGAAATTCAAGTTGCTCATCTTGTCTCTCAATATGTTTATACCACACAGTCTAAAAAAATTTATGTTACTGTTATTAAATGTTAGATGCAATTTAACATTTACTCCCCAGAACATATTTATAGCGGCAAATAGGTTATTTTCTCTTCATTTATGCAACATTTTGCCTAATGAGCTAAAACTTAGTGATTCATTTTATTTTACTGAATGGAGATATTCATATGCAATGAGACTCATTTTGTTAAAAGAGGAAGCCTGGTAACCAAGATTCACTGAGCCAAGAACTAAAGTCCATGTGCATAGCAATGTAATTTAGCATTCAGTCAGTGGATATATGATCAAAGCAAGTTACCTATCATGAAGACAGCAAAGACCAGTGAAGGAAGAAAAACAGTGTTGCATATTTTATCCTATACCTTCCTGTATTTCTTGCTTAGCAGCTACATTCCTGACCGTAACATCTAGAGTATGCTGAATTAAAACAAAAAAGCTTAATTTCCTGTTTTAAAACTCTCTCTCCAATTTTAGTGTCCACTTGCTAAAAAGCATAATGAAAAAAATTAGGACAAAGAAGCAAAAAAAATACCAAAAGATCAGAGAAAATGTCCTTCAGTGAAGACCTCCATCTGTTTATACTATCAAAAAGAAACACTTCCATACAGGCTGTAAAACATCTGAGTAGTTTACCCAAAATCATAGATGTCCAAACAAAGGAAATACAAGAAGGCATGCTAATCCCAATGCGGAGAATTCAACCCTAAAAACGCAATGTCCTGATTATTTTACAGAAACGCTAAACAGGCAGAGAGGATGAGCAAGCCAATTCCTCGGGACTCTTCTGCCAAGGCTTTCCCTCTGGGTAAATTTCTGCCCAATTCTTTCTGCTCTATAGAGTATTTAAGTGGAAAATGGCATATTTCCAGGAGAACCTGACTGCAAATGTAATTTTTTTTAATTTTTTTATTTTTTTTAAGATGATAGAAGATTAAGAGCTTGAGAACACTGTACCAGATACATAGGGGATGGAAGTTTGCTATAATTGCTGACTTGGAGAGCTAAAATGTAGACAAATAGATGTCTAAATTGGGGGCTTTTTCAATTCACAACGTGAAAAAGACAGCTCATCAGCTGCGCTCAGGATACATTCAACTGTCTCTGCTGCAGTTTGTTTCTTTTCAAAAATCCCAGAACAAACCACACCAACCACAGACAGGTACTATATTGCATTACCCCATAACATTTGGTTTCCAGGATTTGGCATGATGGAAGGGGAAGACTAACAAATCCTAAGTCTTGCTTCTGTCTGAGACAGCTTTGTGTTTAAGTTTGGGCAAGACACTTAAAACAAGAACATTGGCCCTTAGTAGCTAAACTAGGCCCCTAGGCAGTTTCCTTTGCTTTCAAGGTTAGACCTAAATCCAAATTTTTCTAAGTAACACATTATAAGCTTTAAGAGTTTATGAGCTGAAGCCTCAGATGAAGTTTACTTAAAGTGTTCTAGGATCCTCAGTAAATTGACACTAGGGAAGAATACCACATCAGTCTTTACTCCCATTTTGGTGATTTTTAACTTTGCATTCATTTTAAACTATTTAAAAATATATATCCCTGATGCTCTTATTGTTAAATATTCAGCCCAGCTGAATATTCCTCAGATGGATAATTGATCATTTTACAGTACTGTAAGAGAAATTAACAACATTGAATTGTAGCCGAAAGTGATTTATATATTTGAATTCCTGACCGTATTCAAGCTTATTACAGGGACAGATTTGTTCATCCTCCCGTTTCATTGCTTTAAAAATATGCATTTCATTTTTGCCTTACTGGCTGTTTTCACAAAGAGACAACTCTTTTACCAGGGATTCCAAAACATAATACCAATGGACTTCTGCATACTCTCAAGATATCCCACGGACCACAGTACAGCCTCACTATCTAAATTATAATTTAGAAAAATATTTTTTTCTGTTCTGTACAGTTTCTTAAGCTATGTCACCACTGCCTGCTGGATTTGTTAGAGAGCCAGCCTTATGAGTAAATCAATAACATTACTACTTTTGACAGCTTTCAGGTTTTTTGTTCCAAAAAGAGAGGAGAGACAGTTTTCCCAATACAGCGTGGTTTTCTTTGTTTTGATGCTTCATCCTCATGTTGGTCCTTGTGTTCCTTTCCTTGTCCCTTTCTCCCTTATTTTCTGTAGCCAATAATAATACGGCGGGAAAAAAAGCTATACAGCAATGATTCCCTGCTAAGAAGGTTGGACATGCAAGATCCTTGAGGTACATTTCAGATACCTCCCCCACTCCTTCTCTCTCTTGCCAATTATGATGTACTTAAGATTAAAGTGTGATTCTTTTTTCTTTGAAGAAGAGATGAATGTGTTTTCCCACTTTACTAATTACAACAAGATATATGTGGCAGAAAGCCTTGGAAGAGGTAGCACAGCATGCAAGCACAGATGAATAATAATTAGGCTCACATGTTTCAGAAATTAAGATTTTATTAGAAGGCTGTTATTTGAAATTTTTAGTGCTGTAAGTGCAGTTAATATAAGTGGGCTTTTTTAAAAAAATCCAATCAACCAAGTCTTGCTTATAATATAGGGGCCTCTACTAACTCTCAGTAAATTCAAAGACTTCCACTGACTTCAAAGGGAATTGACTCAAGCCCTAGAAAAAGGATTTGTAAAAGTGATTACTGTCAGGGCTTTGTTTTAGAGCTAAACTGTAACTAACCAGAGAAAATGTTTTTATTATAAAGATTTAATATGCATCTGGGAATAAGAATTTCTCTTCCAGTTACTGTAAGACACCCAACACCAAGGGAGAGAGTCCTATTGCTTTGTTACAACCCATGATTTCTTCATTGTTGATAAGTTTGTGCTGATACAACAGCATATCAGAGCAGTATTTGTGTTACCAAAGTGTACATCTCCAGGAACATACTGGGAGAGAAGCTCTACAAAGGCGACTAACGGAATTATGCAAACACATCTTTTCCAGCAAGGCATAGGACAACATGTATCCCTAGCATCACTTCATCTAACACTAAAAAAAAAACACCCCAAAAAAACAAAACAAAACAAAAAAACCCCACACACAACAACAAAAAAAAAAACAACCACAAAACAAAACCAAAATCATTGCCGTTCTTAGGTAAAGTCTCTATAATAAATCACCTTTATTTTTACAACTAAGTATTTTATTTAATATGCCAATATGGACATATTCAGTTTGCAACCTATGGAGGGAACTCCTGCAAGCCTTTTATACCAAACCAACCTTAAACTAAGGAGATCAGGCACCAACACTGGTATAATAGTGGTAACACAGAGTTCAGAGTGTTCTTTGCTGACCACAGGGAAGCCTGTGTTGCAATATGCAGTGTTACCACCTTAGTTTAAAACAGCAGCTTTCACAGCTGCCCAGGTACAGCAACTGTCAATATACGAAAATGTGAAACTCTATCAGTGCTTTATTTATGCTGTGAGCATTTCCAAATATTTTGGGTTTTAGGAATAAAAAGGGTCTGGAAATAAATTTTAAAACTCAGCACAAATGATAGATATGTGCTTAAGTTACTATGTTCAAATCCAAGTTCAAACCTCAGATTCTGGTGATGTGTCAGTTTGGGATATGGGTTCAGCTTAAAGATCCAGAAGTGAGAGCATGGGGAGCTGACCAGAGACCTGCAGCCACAGTGTGAGAGGCATCGTACACGGAACACGAAGTAGCGAGCAAGGTGAAACACCTGTGGTTGAACCTGAAAATGCTGCAGGAGCCCACATCTTTGTATACATTTTAGTTGTAAAACCAGATCAGCACAGGAGTTCACAAATGCATTGCTTCCTAATAAGATCTCCGGGAAAAGTATGACATTGACAAGTATACTGACATAAAAGAGCTTTCTATCCACTGACCCTTCAAAAGGAGGTGTTTAACTCTGTTGGGAACCAGGGGCTTCTCTGTATATGTTTACAGTAGGTTATCTATTGATTTTACCTGCTTAAAGTCTAAAAGAACTTTAGTAAATTTCATATTGATCCATGAAACTTAATCATTATTGGTTTTATGGGTTCTGTTAAAAAATATAGTGTCCAGGTGTCCCAGTCAATACCTATATACTGTTTTCAATTAACTCTCTTCAAGGGTAAAAAAAAAAACCCAACCACAAACTATGGAACATATCACTGGATATTTATTTTGCTAGTCCATGTCTTGACTGCTTATGCAACTGACCAAATCAATTTTTAAAACAATGTAACACAGATGCAAAGTATCATTGAAATTCAGGAGTCTTCTAGTATTAACTGCTTCAGGCTGCACTAAACATACAAAGCAATGCAAACAACAATAACCCGTTTTAGTTTCATTCCCAGTTTCATTTTCTCAAAATATTATGGGGTACACATTTGTTTGCACTGCATTGTGGATCCTTCATAAAAAGGGTTCTGAGCATGCCAAGAGGAATTAAAAGATGGAGTTACACTCTGCAGCAGCTCTGCCGGTAACAGGAAAGAGATTTGCTCAGCGTATAAAAAGTCTGCATGGCATGAGGGAAAGGAGTCTTAATTTTACAAGATACAGTGCCAAAGTTTTTTTTTTTTTTTTAGATACCAGTATTCTTTGCTAGTTTTCATAAAGAATATTCTCCTTTGTTACAAAAATGGGAAAAAACATCCTTTTCTCTCATTCAAGACCACATTAGTATTGTTCAAGATCTTTTTTGTGGTTTATTTCAACCAATCAAAGTGTGTCCTGCCAGTTTTACATCAAGCTTATCACAGCTGGTACAAATCATTCCTGTCCATCACAGCTGCAGTATACCTCAGTCATCCCCTGAAATCTAGAGAGAATGCTTTAATCATTTTACTGGCTTCTGCTGGTGTTCTGACACTGCAGAACTATTAAGAAAAGGAAAAGTTCTAAAACTAGGTCAGATGCATTGTTGGCATAATAAATGAGTTTGTTTAAAATCTGTTTTTATTCTACTTTGCAGTTTTGGAAAGTGCTAATGGTACATACTTCAAACTTCACTATTTAAAAAGCAACTCCTTTCTATTTTTCTCATTTCCTTCCTCCAGATTATACATGTTTTGAGTTCCATGATGCAAATTGCCATAGGCTGCTTCATAATTGGATTCAGAAGAGTTTCTTGGACAATCTTGGACAATTGTAGTGAAGAAAATCTAACAAAATCTGAACCTAGATTTTAAAATAGCTATTTTCCAGATGAGTATTGTATTCATGGGTAAAGTGGGCAGTGTGTTTAATTTGGGTTATGTCTGCTGTATTTGCAATTTATCTATTCAAGTTTTGGGAATAACATTTTTAACCACACAAGTAAAACAAATCCAATTTTGAACCTACAATGCATTTTGAAAGGGAAAGAAGTGTCAATTTGGCCTGCCAGCCTGGAGGCAAACCTTACCCCCATTAAAACACAGTTAGAAAGTCTACTCGTCTAAGTTATATGGAAACGTTTGTGTTGCCACCACAGAGATGCACAGAGCTCACAGTTAATCCTCTAAAACAGTGATTTAGCAAAGATTTCCCCCCCCCTCTTTTTTTTTAAGGGATGACTTACTAGGTTTTGATTGCAAGTACATCAGACATATTTTCCAGTAAATCCATTTTGACTAATCTCTACGTAAGATCTATAATAATAATAATAATAATCCCTACATAAGAAAATGGACAAAAGAAGACCTAGTTAAAATTCTTCTTAATTCTCTAAAAGTCTTCTTTTAGAAGAATTTCTGATTTTTATTGTGTTTTGCACACATATTGTGATATCTGTTCTGCAGTTGGCTTTCTTAGCTACTGTGTGATATTTTTATGTTCATTTGATCAGGAGCTAAAGTGAACAAAATTATAAAGTTACATCCACATGTGTTTTCTGTAGAAAGAAGCTGACCATACTGCACAGATCAGAAAGTCAAAAAGTCAAACAGAACAGCCATCATCATTCAAAGCTCTGTCTATCAGGGCTTTTATTTACTTTCTTATAGAATTACAGCTCAGTTTTCTTACTACTTTCTAAGGAGTTTAAAATAGGTGTAGATTTGTTTATAACTTGAGCACCACCTTCACAATGACCTCAATATGTGAAAATTGCTTGTCTGAAAAGAATTGCAGCTTTCCATGGCAGATCCAGGGGGCAATAAGATAACACTGCATTAACTCCTCTTAATGTAGGACACCAGTTATTAATGCAGCACAACCTGCTGATTTCATGTTAATGGTTCTTTCAGTTTGATTTTCACAATTCTAAAAGATTCATTTGGCTAAGTGTACGAGATTTTCAATTATTATTCCTAAGTAAATAGACAATCAGGAGGGAAATAAGAGGGATGAGTAAATTCTTCAAGTTACCAGATGAAAACAAAGCATGATAGAGTTGACTAGTATGGGAAAAATTACTTCTTTATTTGGTAGGGTTCCATCTGAGAGAAGCAGAGGATATCTGAATTCAGAAAACCCACACTGGAGCTGAATATGAAAGATGCTAACAGACTGTTGTGGAAAGAGCCTTGAATGTTACAACCACAGCAGACTACTTATGTCTTTCACAAAGACAAAGTATCCAAAGCTCATGATATTTGTGACTGGTTGGGTTTTTTTCTGGTTTGGTTTTTGGTTTTTTTGGGGGGGTGTTTGTTTTGGGGTTTTTGTTTGTTTGTTTGTTTGTTTTTTTAGCAGCCCCTCATAATATACTTATCAAGATCACAGAAGTTACTGCAGAAAATGTGAGACAGGGCAAAGAAGTTTCTGAGCAAAGGTTCCTGAGAAATTTTTATGATTGGTTCCTTTTACAAAAATACAGTTCTAAACAAACCTTTTTAGGTAAAGGCAATCACAGGGCCACAAAAAACATATCAGACAGATAATGCCATGTAAGGGCAATCAGTCTCAGCCTGGCTTAAAATTTTTTACAAGAGGAAACTATACTGCAGACACAAGAAAAATGACAGTAGTGGAAAAGGGCATTTGATGATTGTTGACAAGCTGTTGCAAATAAACTATTCAATTAACAGCTTTTCTCTTTTCACCTACTCCTGTGGCTGGATACCTTCTGAATACAAACCAATAGATGTGCCTTTCTTGACTTTAAAAAAAAAAAAAGTGACAATAAGCTTATGCCACCCTTTCACCTGTTCTGATCCCATCATGAAAAAATATTGCTTGCTCTTTTTAATGGCACAGCTGATTCCAGGAACCAAAACTCTTTGCTAAGAACTGAGACAAGATCAGGCATATTTTCTCTTGCAGTCTAAATTTTAAAGTGTTTTAAAGGCAGCCAGATGGAAGATCATGCATATAAATTAGATGATCTTTGGCCTATTTCAGAAAACAGTGACTCAGTCTATCATAGAGCAACTCTCCAGATTATTTATTGAGATGCTTGTCTCCTAACAAAAACATCAGCAAGCCTCTAATTGTGTTAGGTTCAGCTAAACAGAATTTCCACGTTGGCCTGAGTGAGAAGGCAGCTGACATCTGCTCTGCATTTAGCAACCGTGAGCCACAAAAAAAAATAATAAAATCTTGTGTCTGTCTCACAAAGGGGAATAAGATGCTTTAGCCAGTATTAATGCAGATTACCTCCCTCTTTAAGGAGGCATTACTTACAGCAAATGCAGTCGACGTGCTTATTATCTAAGGTGGCTCCCCACTGTGTCCCTGCTGCAGGGCATTGCCACCTCTCCCGAGGAAGGTGCGCCACCCTGTTTGGGCACTAACACAGCCCTTCATTTCAAGCTCTCTGGAAGCTGGGCCAGCCTCCACCAGCACAGCAGGTCACATCAGTCTGGTAAGTCTGGTGCATGAGTCGAGGGTGTGAGACAGGTACTCTGCTTCTGTGCCCTCAGCAGGGCTGCATTACCTACCTGGAAAGGCTGAACCCAAGGGAGCCTCACTACAAGATATAATCCACTCCTGCAGCCTGGCATCACCCCCAATACCCATTCCATGGTGTCCATCACACAGTCACTACTCAAAAGACAGATGCTATGAGACTGTTGAAATATTGAGTTAGTGCATTAAATAATCAACAATAAATAAAAGAAATACTTATCTCCAAAACCCAGAAACCTCACTCCATCATTATTGACAGCTGCTTAAATCCCACACCCTCTCCTCAAATAAACCCGGTGAAGATTTAAATTTTTTTATTCCAATATGAAAATCTACAAGAGGAAACAGACAAGCATAAATATTGCCTGCAAATCCCTGGCATGCTGAGAGAAACTCTTGGGACTATGAGCAGCTCATACTGTGCCGACCAAATAAACTGAGTCATCCTCTCTCTAGACACTTATCTAATTCAGCCTGCATGATTTGACCTTGGAGTTCATAAAAGTACATTGGAAAAAAAAAGATCTCAGCCTATAAACCCAACAGAAAAATTCTGAGTTTTGAAGAGAAATTGCCTTTCTCTCTCTGGAGAAGAAATAGAACAGTTTGTGGGACTCTTGTGTTTGCATACAATTGCTATCACACTAATTATCACTTATAGATGTACATCTACAGGTGTACAGCATGTTTTACCAGCAAACAACAGTATGTCCTGAATACACTGACCCTGCCTGCAGTGCAGAATTCTGCCACAGCAGTAGGTACAGTATGGTTTAACCTTAAATGGGTGGGCAGAGTGCTGGAGGAGCAACAAGGCTGAGCAGATGATGTACACCACCACTACTAAGATTCAAACCATTCATCTGGAATCTAAAAATGTTTCCTTCAGCACAAAATATTTACCCCTTAATTAAATTTGCAAAATGGTTAATTCTTTGCATAACCTTTAGCAGCTTGTTCTTAAAAATCTCTGCAGACGAAATACATAGCCATCTGATTAGGCAAATCTACATTCATTCCTATTCACCACGAACTTCAACACCACCTGTCTCACTTCTGCTCCTCCTATTTTCATTCAAAAGGTCAACAGGATTCAGTTGGAAGGGGGCCTATAACACCTTTGGGGCATTAACATTTTGTGACTTTCTTCTACCCTTGCAGAATTTATGTTCCATCTTGCTGTAGCTGGTTGTTAGTACATAGACCTGAAACACCACGTGTTATGTGACTCAGTTTCAAGCCTAAATAAAGCAAAAAAAAGCTAGACAGAAAGCTTGTTTTCTATAAGGGCAAGAAAGGATACCATGACAGTGCTATATATCGTTCAGTAGACATATATAGCCTTTTGCTTTAACTTGACACAGGTTGTTGGTTTTTTTTTTAAGAAAGGCATATGCAGAGATAAACCTCAGGGCTAGGAAGGCTTTGTACTAAGTAGCTAACAGTTCATAGTCAGTTTAAACAAAAACATATTCCACCTGGTTTGGATTGGCTTTTTTTTTTTTTTTTTTTTGTAAACAAGCTTTCAATGCACAGAAATAACATAATAAGGGATGTCTAGAGTTTGTGAATAATTTATGCAAAAGCTATTAAACAATTCCTCTGTTGGTGTGCTTCCTAAGTTATTACATATATTTAAATGTCAGCATCACATTTGTACCTATATATTTTTGTTCAATGAGAGCACATTTCTCTCTATTCCTCTTTCAGAAGTCATATCTGAGCCTCAAAAGTGTGACAGTAGTATACATAGCTTAAGCAGAATCATAAAGCTTGAAGTCATGTATAAAGACATTATTACCCTTTTCCTTTAAGTCCTTTGAAGTCAGGTGATAATGAACAAGGGACAAAAATGTTTGGGAGGAGAATTACACCTTCTGAAGGAAGACAGAATCCCAGCAGTAAAGCAAACATTATCCAGACGGGCAGCTGGTGTACTAAGGAATACCAGAGCAACAACTTCATCCAAATAATACAACTATCAAAACCTAATGCCAGACCTAGAAAGCTGGAAAGGTAAAGGAGAACGCCACCATCATTTATAATGTTCTCTCAGGCATCTGCATTTTATTAGAGCTCAGAGGATGGTCAGGTGTGATCTATCAACACGGCTGTCCGTAGTTAAACCCCATTAAGCAACTTGAGGAATTTCCATAGGGCACGTCTATCAACTGCTGAGTACTCTTTCTGGGTGTTTAAGAGTTTCCTATTTATCTGAATTTCACTGGTCCTTTCATACTGGTAGAGAGAATAATCTAACTTCTTTAAGCCTTAAAGATCCTAATATTTAATCCCGTGCTAAACAGAGCTAGTGACTTACATTAAGACAAAAACTCAAGACAGGTTACCTGTAAGGATTATTGATGAGAACCTTTTGGAAGAAGATTGGGGTTTGGGTTGTCTCCTCAAGGGCAGGTTTGATTCAGTTGTCATTAACTGACATGAAATAGATGAGGGTCTCTCCTCTGACCTTGAGTTTCTGCAATGATAACAATTATGCAGTCTTTCCTGACAATTTATTCTTTGTCAGTTTTGTTTTATACTGGAAAGTTTTCCATAATATCAAAGTACATTTTCCCTCTCTGCTTGAAGCCTTTGGCTTCTTATCTTCCTCTCTAGATTAATCAACCGTAACTGTAACATGTTTAATATAGAGATTATATCTCCCCAGGATCAACTTATTTCTTGACCAGACATGCACAACTCTGTTTTATCCTTGTATATTCTTATTTTACACACCATTTACTGATGCTTTGCAATCTCTAAATTTTCTTCAATTTGTCTGTCTTTCAAAAAATGTGGCACCCATAATTAAGTGAGGAACTCTGTGAGAGCAGTGAATTCTTACTTGTAAAATTGACAGTGTGGCAAAATATCACTCTTGCTTTTCATATTATGCTGATAAAGAATTTGTGTATTGTTTTGATCCATTATCATCCTCACTGCTCAAACATCTTGTCACTGTATATCTTATGGCTGATTGAAACTCAAAAGGTATCAACAGTGCATTGCAGGTAGAGCTGTCAGTGCAACTGGTTGTCAGGATTTGATTCTAGAGAGAGCACACTGTCTTATAAGTGAGCTGAAAGGATGATAGCAAAAAAATACAGCAGTTCATCAAGAACCACAAAGATGTGGGAGACCTGCTACCTATAAGATTGTTTAGAAAGGAAGTAGGAAATAAAGTTGAAGATAGAAGGGGAAAACTAAATGGAAAGACAAAGTTTAAATATATGTAAACCAGGTAAAAATGCAAATTTAATTTTGGAAAATAAAGCCCAAACAAGTTATGTGGGCTAATTATGTCGATTAATTACCTTTTCCCTAGAATTTCATCCAAATATGCCAGCATGCCTCCTCACTCATGTTGTGTTTATATGTATGTAAATAATTAAGATTGTTCCTCTGTAGTTTAGAGGAACCTAACATGGCATGGGAGACATTTGTGTTTATTTTACCTCAATTTCTAAATTTTAGGTTCTCATTGGTATTAAATCCCAGTCTTGTAAACTCAACCAGCTTCTGTGGGTTCTAACCAAGGAAATTAAACTTGGGTTGAATAATTTGGGATGTATGTTATATCCACAGAGCTTTCATTGTCTTAAAGTTACGTTCTCAGTGACAATGAGTAAAATTGTGCAACTAAGTGAACAAGTCTTGTTGACATGCAATGTACCCCAGCTCTAGAAGAATATTAGGAGAATAAAGCAATTTTTATTTTTGCCAGTGAACTTAGCTGATAGGGACTACAATGCACAGATCTGCACTCAGATCAAGGGAAAATGGAGTATTTTAGGTTCCCATTTTTCCAAACTAAAATACACTTGAAGATTTCATTTCACTTTCATTTTACTCTATCTTACAGTTTGTATTTCAGTCCTTCTCCCAAAGCATGTTAAACTCCACCTTGATGTGTATTCTTGCTGCTTTCAGTCCTCATTCTGTTCTCCAACTTTGTATTTCAGCAAGATGCTTCTGAAATTGAGATGTTGTGGGGTTTTTCCTAACTGTTTTCTTTTCCAGTTTGATGGTATTTAAACAGACAGTTATATATGCTTAGTGCTGTTTCAAGACATTTAGAGCTTATTTTCTATGATGCTAAACAAAAAGAGAGCTCATTTTCTGTCATCTTTGCACTCTCTAGGCTGTAAAGTGGATGTCAGAGCATCTGGGCACTCCACTTGCTGCTTATGTGTCCCAACGTGGAGAATCACACCTCAGATCTTTTGGCTAACAACTGTATGTTTAGATGATAGTTGTTTCCTGCAAGTAAAGTCACAGGAACAGACTGTTGGTACATGAAGATCCACCACCTCGTACAGCATGAAGTTATGTGGGTCAGTAAGAAGAGAAGTAGTAAAAGCAGTTATCCTTTGAATTAAAATTTGTCGAAAATATTCTCTACATAAAATTCCTGCAAGCCTCAACATATGAGGGAGAGGTTGAGACCTGTGCTTTTATATCCATTTCTTGTTATGAATCATTCATAATGACCAGCTAATTCACTAAAGGGAACTGTTGCATCATATGGATCTTTACTGTGGCTAAAGACTTTACTCAAACTAACATATCCCTGTGGAGCTTTTCTGCCAGCTTTTGGACATAATGTCAGTGTTTTACTGGTATTTACTAGACTTGCTCAGAAAAAGTGACAGATTTTAAGGGACCACACTCAGCATCCTATTTTACCTTATCAGTAATCATTCAAACATCACAGCTTGTGCCATTATAATTGAGACAACTGTTTGTGTTTGCTTGCATTTTGTTTTAAGGTCTCCCTTTCCCCAGGTAGCTCTGTCTGAGTAGTACTGTGCTCGGGCAATGATGCATGGTTTGGGCTGCACTCTTGCTCTGTGGTCAGCACAGTGGTGAGGCACTGAAAGCAGTTTTCAGAAGTGACTGAGGCCATGATAGACCTGGAAATCACAAGGTCTTGTGAGAAAATTTCCACTGCTAGTGAACATTTAGGCCTGTAATTATTATCAATGCAGGTTGCAGCAGTTCTTAAATTTTCAGTGGCTTTTTGGAAAAGACATAGATTCCCATGACTTTTTTAGAAATCTTGGAAACAGGCTCATGGCATGTTATTGCATGTTCCTGTGGTTTTTATGGTCTTGAGAGGAGAATTTAGGAGTTATAAAAGAGAAAAGTTATTCCACCCACCCACTCCCACCTCATCCTCCCACGTTGGAATTTTTCTGGGAAAAAACTCAGCCTCTGATTTGCAAAATTAAGAGTTGTTCTCAGTGAAAATCTTTTCACTGCCTCCAGTGGGCTAAAGACTGTGCCATTGTGAGGAACTGGACACCTTTAATTGCCTTAAAATATTGTTACTATAGAGAACTGTTCGAGCCTCCTGACAGGAGAACGACGATAAAGGCAAAGGGGAGGAGGCCATAGCCCACAGACTCTTAACTTTGTAGGCCCAGGGGTGACTCTTTGGGTGTGTGATGCTTCTGTAGGTGTGTGATACTTGTCTAAAGAAAACCAGCAGTGACTCTCTGGGTGTGTGATGCTTATCTTCTATGAGCCAAGCTGTGTCAAAGTGGGCCCTTTCTACACACACCCCTGGACTTTACCAGGGATGTCTCCAAGCCCCACCCCTCTCCAAGCCTAAATGACTTTGTAAAAAACCAGGAGCCTCCAGCCCCTGTAAAAACTGCCCGACTGCCA
>JAWWLV010000088.1:86852035-86876254 GCA_035041135.1 Platyrinchus mystaceus
CCCACCCCTCTCCAAGCCTAAATGACTTTGTAAAAAACCAGGAGCCTCCAGCCCCTGTAAAAACTGCCCGACTGCCACGGCCACGGTGGAGGCATCAGAAGGGTTTCTGAGTGTATGTAAACCCATCAAACTTTATGTTTCATGGACTTCTCTGCCCGACCACTCCCTGACAGACCAAGACACCAGAGACAGACAACAACCAGCTTCGCAGGCAACTTTTCAGTGAAGACTGTGAACTTTTTATTCTTCTCTCTGTTAATTGCTATTCTCTCTCTCTTTTCCCTTATACATTTTCTTGGGGGATATCTTTATGCTATTACATTGCTATATTACAACCTAAATGGCTAAATACCTGCTTTTCTTTGCAATATCTTTGTGGTTTTATATTGTCATGTTACTATAGATAATAACGACCAAAATGGCTACATACCTGTTTTCCTTTGAAAGCAAATTGTTCTAAAATAAACCAAATATATATATCTGTAACCACTGACTATCTAGTGTTGACTTACTTTAATTCGCTCCAAGGGATACATTAATAAAGCAAAAGTTACTCCTGCCTGGCAGGGTGGGTCATAACAGCCATAAATAAAAAATAGTGTTGAAACATGAGTGATATGGACACTATGGATAAACAGGTAAATGTACTACAAATCTTTAACTCTATCCTTTTCATTCTCTTATTTTAGTTGTGTCATCACCCACAAAGAACTTGTTCTTTAGAGACTACTGGAACAATCACAGTAATTTAGATGAAAACACCGTGTGAAGATGGCAAGCAATTGGTAGTGAGAGTGAATAATTTACTATGTGTTCCCCTCCCGGCATGGATATAGAAATAAACATTCTGCATTGGAGTACTTGGCATGTACAACTGTGATATTAACTGCAGGTCATTCTGTCTTGCAGTTGCAACTGTTAAACCATTGTTTTCTTGATGGTTTGTTCAGTACATTTGTCTTTCTCTAAAAACTGTGTGTCTTCATGCTTGCAGTTGTAGACACTCTTTCGCTCTCACAAATATTCTGGTCAGGATTTTTAAGATACCTTTTTGGATCAGGCCCTCAATATGAGAAATGGGGAGAACTGCATACCTCACTTTCTTAAGCACACTCGAAAATCCCACTCTCCCCTCATGCAAGGTAAGGACTAAAGGGTAAAAAACATATACTTTGAGGCCATAATCTTGCAAGCATTTCCGTACACAAGGTGAATTAGGCATGTGCAGAAATATTTGCCGTATGTGGATTTAAATGCGGATTTGATTAGAAATGGATCTTTATACATGCAAGGAAATAACATTTTGAAGGAACATTTTAATACACTGGTGTGTCTGTGTTTCCTAAATATTTAGCAATGGAAAAAAAAAACTTTTTAGCTCTGGTATAGCTTTGGATTAGCAAGCAGGTCCTGTACACACATTGTATTTTATATACCGTGAACAGTTTCCTCTGTATTAATCCAGCATGCAAGGCTTTCATTTCTTACTGAAGCCCGTTTTTTTATTTCTTGCAGATTTGAAAATCTGTTGTGCTGGCACTTCACTTCTTGGAGACCACTGGTGTCATTTTCTCCAAATTGTTAGCGTAAACAGTCTGTAACTCGAGTAAGCCAAATGTGGGTGTATTAATCTTCCTAGTGCCAGCTAAGCAAGCCTGGCAAGGCACAGTTTAATTCTGATATCAGAAAAGTAGTAAATAATAATCATTTTTTCCCCCTTTTTAGTGTTGAGAGACCCTGATCCTTTTAAGTATATTTGGCTCTTGTAAGTTAGAAGATGAATAGAAGATGAAGGAAATTCTTTTTATAATCGTATACAGGAGCAATGGTGACCAAGTTAGGAGAGGAAAAAAACAGCATGAAATATTTTAAATAGTGGACAAAAAGGAAACTGGCATATACAGACAGTTGGTATCATCAGTGTGAGCTAAGAGCTGACTCCACTACATCAAATAAAGCAACACATGACTTAGTGAATGTTCTGCAAGAATATTAAGCTAAAAACTGGCTACTGTTAGGCATCATTCAAGATATCTGCCACTCTACTTAGGGAGAAACCTGTCTGACAAGCCAATATGTCAACTTCAGCATATGGCTACATTGTGAGATATCCTCCTGTATTCTGACCATGGAGTAGTCCAGGTCAGCTTCCTGCAGGACGTTCGAGCCTGACTTTCAGAACTGAGGGTGTAATTCAAGCCTCAAAGCTTGTTCTATGTTAGCAGAAGGTGTGGTGACAGATTTCCCACTCCTTGAGTTGAATGTCAGGAGCTGTTACTTCCACAGCAATGTTCCCCTTGCCCTGCAGCCCACAGACAGAGCTCACTGGGTTTCTGGATCAGGATAGATGGCACAAAGATATAGGAGAGCAGGAGGCAGAGTGAAGCCAAGGGAAGGATCCAAACTGTCCTGGCAACAGCATGCTTCAAACAAGAAAATATGGAGAGCCTCAGACAGTATTTGCAAGGACATTGCTGGTGCTTCAGGAATGTACATGAGCAACTCACTACCCTCAAAACATTTGAAACGTCCAGGGAGATTATCAGCATTCTGGAGCCAATTTGATGCTTTCTCCTAGGGGGGTAAATATCTCTCCTTGCATTTGTAATCAGGAAGCAGAGAGATCCCATCACATGTTCATTTCAGCAAAGCTCACATGTAACCTGAATCCCCATGGAGTTAATAAGGCAAGAACTATCTTTATGTATTTTGTGTTCATATTCCACACTGTGTTTAACTGCCTTGCTGCGAGAGGGCCAGAGCTCCCTGCCATCTGAGCATGGGTTAGCAGGGAAAGAACAAACTAACATAACACCAGCTTTAGCCTCATAAAAACTATCATGGATCAATTCACCTACAGGCTTCAGTATGACCTCAGATAAATCACTCAAAGCTTTTGAGATCCAAGCATTCTTAATTACTTTTGATGTGAACAGGGTGAAATGGGTTGCTTAGTATCCTACCATCCCCAAAGTTTCAATATTTACATCTAATGAAGAGGTTTGCAAACACACAGAGTCCTGGGTTTCTGTAATATGTTTTCCATTACAAGAGATAATAAAATTCCTCGGGAAAATAGGCTTGAGTAATCTGTCCCAGTAGCTTTACATGCAGTACTTTACCACTGTGCTTTCAGGTTTCTCAGACATGCACAGTATTCCACCCCAAGGAAGAGTACTTCTACACTCTGTCAGAACTCAGGTGTTGCCATATGAGGTCAATAACACATTTCAGAAAGGCTCTGAAATTGTTTTGCTGCTTCGTTTGTTTTGGTGAGGAGAATCCTCCCTGATCTGCAGTGGCTGTTCTGTTCCTAACAGAACAAAATCCAGCTCCTTCCTTCCAGACATAGACAGCCAGCTAAAACCTTCTGCTCTCTGCTTCCCACTAATAGCAGAGAATGCCACAGGTGCTGCTTTTCTATGGGCAACAGAACAGCAGAGAGGAGAATGGTGGGGCTGCTGCTGAATCCTAACAAATCATTTCTGGGTTTGTGCAAATAGGTAAACACACACTTTAAAATTTAACTGTAGCTGCAGAGATGCTTGTTGTTAGAAGAAAACATTGCCTTTTCCTGCTTTAAATCAATAATTAACATGGCATTTTCTCTGACATTCCTGAAATGAATGCAAATAATCATAAATGCACAAGCAAGAATGATCTGTCAATCGCAGTCCATCACTATTTGTTCTAGAAGTGAACAAGTCCAAAATACTGGACAAAAGCCAGTTAGTAAAATAATATTCCAGGAAGCTTTAATGCTTACTGTAACCACAGCCTGAAGCATCAGCATTTCATATATCAATAATTTACAGGAATAGATAATGACAATGGTTTGATTCAACTTTTCATATGCCCCAGAGGGAAAAAAAACAGCTCAGGTAACTGGAGATACAAAGCAGCAAATTCTGAAATGCCAGATTCTGTATATTTGGGTTTAGTACTGTTTCTGAAGCTACTAACAGATGTGAGGGATGGGCTCAAGTTTGTTGATGTAAGGGAGAGTCTTGCCATTTGTTTCAAGAGGCTTTTAGATGAGGCCCTTCATGGCATTTCTCAAGAGGCTTAAAGTACTAAACCAAATCACCAGCTTATTCTTCAAAGAGAGAATGCTTAATTTCATCCATTCACAAAATTTAGACACCTCTGGGATGTCAGGCAGCAAACATTAAACCCAGGCATTATTGTCCCACTGAAATAAATGGGCATTTAATCATTAGTTCTGAGACTAATTTTCTATGGTGGCAACTTGCAAGCACAGAAACAAAAGGAGGAGGATCTACAGGCGATTTAAAGAAAGTCTATACCCACTTTTCTTAAGTGAAAAGTAAAACCTACATTACAACTGAGAAATTTTGACATTGAGAGAGAAGTACATCAGCAGAAGGCTAATGTAATTGCATTTTTCTACAATGGCAATGTATTTTTAAATATCTTCAATTCATTCTCTTTTAAATAAAATACAGTGAAATAATAGAACAAGAACAAAATGCTATCAAATTATAACGAAACCAGCTACTTTAATCTGCAGGTGACAGAACTAATACCACCTTCATGCTTTATTGAAATGTGTTATAGATGGGCTCAATTTCCTTATTCCCTCTGCTTCAGGACAGTTCACTATTTAAGACTAAAAAGTAACAGCATGGTACATATTGGATTGGTACTGGGCAAAGGAAAGTCATTACAACAAGACAGAAACTGAATAATAAACAATCTATATTATGTTGTTGTTTTCCATGTCTGACATATGCAACACTTTTTACTAATCTAATATCTATGTTCTCATCACTCTGAATCAAAGTTTTTTCTAAGTCCCAGGTCTCTTTTCTATTGACTTGTGTGGAACTTTGTTCAGGCCCCAGGTAAGTGCCAACCCTATATATTTGAATGCCAAGGGGTTCAAAGTAGTCATGGGATTGTTTTTGAAATTTTAAAAATCTAAATCAAATCAGGCTGGGGGGTTTTTAAAAATATTTTTTGTGACTTTCAATATTGATTTTCAAAAAATATCTGCAGCTGGGACAACTAGAAAGCATTTCAGTATTGAAATGGGTATTACTTACTTGTGTGACTACTGATGCTTTATGAAACACAAGCCATATCATGAACACAAACAACATCATGGAGCACATAATACATCTTAAGTTAATAAGACAAGGCGTGTTGTAAGAAAATCCCTATCTAAATAACCCACTTTACCTGTCTGGGGGCTTTGAATAGATCTTAAGATTTTTCTGTCCAAAACTAATAGGTCTTCTCTTCATATTGAAGATACGTTCACATGTTTATCAACAAACAGGTATTTACCAGCACAAAATCAGAGAAAACCTCAAGAGGGCAGGACTGACATTTTGACATTTCAAAATTTCACTAACTTTTACTTCGGGACTGAAACCATTGCCACTGTGGCACTGCTGCCAGGACACAGCTGATGGAAGTGAAGGAGGGGGCAAGACATTCCTGGCAGCCTGAGTAAGGTCTTTCCTAACCACTGCCCCAGCGGTATGAAGGGGACCAGTGTCATCCTGTAGTTGTGATAACATCCCTAAGTTGGTGTGAACCTAAGCTGGGGTGGAAGAGGAAAAAGAAGCAGTGGGCCCATCCACACACAATTCTTTCTAGTGGACTACCCATGCACACCAGTCTTCCCAAAGGTGGATGTTATCCCACCAGGTTCCTGGCACATGAGGGTCACACTGGGAAGGGATGAGTCTCACAGACCCTTTTCAGGCTCTTTGCTTCCCGCCTCTCTGCCCTGTGGCTAAAGCAGATGCCCAAAGGTGCCTGTGTGCTCTTCTTTCTTAGATTTGACTGTTTACCAAAATGAAAGTAGCTCAAGAACAGTCAGCAACATACCTGAACCATTTGGTATGACTTGAATCATAACCTGTACATGCTCCCATTACACACAGGGAACAGAGTATCTGAAAATCTGGGAAAAAGCAGCGGACTACAGAGCTCAACACAGAACAGATGTGTATCCTTGGGGCTGTTCAACACCCTCCTAACTCGATGCTTGTTCCCATCTCCACGTGTTGTCTGTCACCACAACTGAAAGCACTATGAAGGAGCAACTCTCTCTTAGGTGCTCAGGTAAGCTCTGAAATACTTTGAAAATCTGTCTCTAACAAAGAGTACAAGTCCTGCAAAAAATCTGATGTAAAGGAAATAAGGATCTCTGTCCCACAGTCTCTCCATGGAAAACATCAAGAAAAAACGGAATAGGAAACAGGTTTCACCCAGCCATTTATTATCAATCACAAAGGCATCTTCTAATAAACCAAGTTAATTCAAACACACTGCATTTACATTTCACTTAGTTTCCTTTCAAAGTTGTTACAGGTAATATAACAACATGGTCATTGTTTTAACTCCACAGGGATGTTGTCAACGCAGTATATCACTATACATGAAGCTAAAAACCCCATGTCACCAAATTTATATTATCATGCAATTCAGTTCCCAGTGCCATAAATTTCAGATAGCAAGTTCAGCATTTTGAGCAATTAATCTGGAAAAGTGATAGTATATTTATTCCTACCTTATTTCTCCTCTGAGTTCACACAGTAGAAGTAACTGGAAAGCTATAGCGAACTTGTAGTGTAGTAAATATAGCACTGCATATTTGGAAGCCTTTGACAAGGCAAACCCATAAATGTAGCCCTCAATAAATTTCAGGTTTGGTATAGCACCTGTTGACCAATGTCATTTCCTCTGCTTAAGTATTGTGCAAATGAGTTCTGGGGCAGATTTACTGGGAAAGGGAGAGAACTGAGAAAGGGTTTTTAGTCTAAGCTGTTAATCTCAGTGGTGCAATGCCCTCTCTCTTTTTCAGATGACTTGGGGTAAGTCCAAAGCTACTTTACCAGTTATACGGAGGCTCTGCCTGCCTCTTGCATGTGATGTGCACCACAGACATGTATATCATAAGCACATTGTTCAGTGGCAGCTCTTATTTGTGATAAATGCAAGTGGTACACATATATATTCAGTTCTTTTTGCTGGATGGTACAAACTGACCCTCAAGAATTTGTTATTAGGAAGCTCCAGCTTCACACAACTGACATTATGACACTCATTATATTTTCATAAACTGTGAAGGCTAATAAGTGTTATTATGGAGTAAGCACTTCTGTCTTTTCATGAAGTGCTTGATAGGATTGGACCTTCTCTAGAGGTAGGATATGATTAATATAACCTCACCTCCAGATCTAAGAATACTTTGATTATTTGCCCTGATAATTAAAGCTGTTTACTTGTGCAATGAAAGGCCAATTTAAACAGATTGTGAACCTTAGTCTAGGGAGCATTGAAGAGTTCTGCAGCTTGTTACTGGCAAAGGGCGAATTTTAATACTAACATAATTATTTCATCATTATGAGCATACTGAAATTGGTACAGATGCTTCCTAAAAATGGGATTATGATCTAAGAGTGCTGCACATATACAGAAAGCTGTCAGCTATTTCACAAGCCTGCCTCATGGCCAGGAATAAATTATTCTATAAAGAAAGGTGGAGCACTAACTATAACCTTTAAACAGCTAAGGGAATTATATTAACAAATATAAACATGCACATGTATGCAGCGTAGCAGAGTAACCAAGTTACTATCATTTGGAGCATCCAAACACATATTAAGCTATATTATTTCTTTCCCTGCAGGTGCTGGTATCACGTTTTTTTTTTTTCTTAGTACTGAATTCATCTGTATTCCCTTAGACCTCATGGGAGAATGGATTATTAGAGGCAGGGATGATAGCCAAAAGGCATGGGCTGTAAATTCTTTGCAAAGGGCTGACAGGAAAAGAAAAGGATGTGTTATAGGGCCATGTCTATGTCAGGAGGTCATGCCCTTATCAGGTAGAATGGAAATTTAGCATGCATTATTTCTGTTCCTTTAACTCTCTCTGCAGGCATTCATATTCAGAACTCAGAGAGAAATTTTTGGCTTGGGGTTAACCAGAAAAGCTGCTGGAGGAGTGATATCAGCAGCCACTGTTTCTGAGAAGGGTGCGATGAGTTGCAAGGATGACTTGCATTGACAGACTGAGTGGATGCTCTTAATCCTCTTCAGTGCAATTGCCAAGGTTAGAGGAAGTGACCACTAAGCAATATCTCATGTCTTCATGTGCGTCACAAATTCAGTTTTCTGTATGTGTGTAGAACTAGTGATTGCCTTAAAATAAGTAAATAAGTAAGTAAATAAATAAATATATATTGATGTGGGACTGTGGAGAGGTTCAAAATGTCTGCCTGCATTCAAAACTCTGCATACTTCTTGTGTCCTCTGAGGACTTTTATTTTTCACTGGTGGTGAAAGTCAGCAGATTTTGTATGGAAGGGTTTTTTTTCCAGTTTCCAGTGTGTTGTGGATACAGACAAACATCAAACTGATTTTGTTTTAAAGGAGAGAAAAGAGTGGAGGGAATCCTGACTGCAATCCATTTGCAGTTCCAATAAGAACTCTCATTTTACTCCTCTAATTGTAGGCATAACCTCCAAAATGGGATGTCACTACTACCCAGTGGCAGGGACATGTTTTCTGTGGAACAATATACTCCCACAGAGGGAAATCACATAGATAAAGCAAAAGGAAAATGGAAAGAGTACTCAGTTAATCAGATATCAAATAGTGGAATGGTGGCAAAAATACATTTGAAAGGGAATATGTGAGTTCATGTGGGGCCTATTTGGTAGAGTTTACACACCCACTGATATTTTAAAATTATGTACTTCTGAACAATTATTATAATGCCAAATTCCACCCAAGTCACATGTAGATATATTTTTTTTGCATAAAAATACATTGCAGGAAACAGTTTTAAAATGTTCCTCAATACAAGAAACTAAATTTCTTCTTTGAAAATGTTACAAAAAAACTTGCCAAGGTAGTATTTTGACTCTCCTACTACACTTACTTTCTTCAGCTGGGTATAGGTTAGATGAAGCACAGTGGGCTAAATTTTTTCTATTCTTGACAACAGGAAACAAAACAGCAGGGAGAAAAACAAACAAACAAACAAAAACAGAACAATAAAACCAAAACCTGAGCTCTTAAGAAAATCAAGAACTCTCTGCTAAATGAGTAAGCAAGATCTAGATCCTTGCTCTTCTCACAGTCATGTGCAGAAGTGACTCTGTGACAAGAAATCCTTTTAAATAATTACATTTTTAGGTGGAAGCATGAAAATCAAATATAGGGTTTAAAAACCATTTGATCTCTTCTCCAAAATACTCTAATGCTTTTCTAGAAAGCACTGACATGCCGGGATGCCATCCCCTTTGATTTTAAAGTAAATAGGAAATGAGAAAAATAACAGAAAGCATCCCTAACTTCTAATTGTAAAATTCATTTTCCTCTTGTTCAGTTATTTAATGAAAAATTAAAAATCAGAGTGAACTTCTGATACATTAAATGTTCTAATTAAAGTAGGCTAAGGAGGTATCTGTCCTCAGAAGACCATATGGCTTAGAAGTAAGTAATTCCACATCACTGGTTTGCTGGCAATAATGGAGTGAGGCGGAAGAATGAATTAATTTTAAATCATATCCATAAGGGAATGGATTGTTCAGAATGTTCTTTGTGCCACACAATGACTGTAATTTTAAACTGCTAATACCTTACAGTAAGACCCATAAATGGGTTATTTCTTGCCTTTTGTGGGGCCAAATTCTTCTCCTTTGATGTTCTTGTTCAGCTCTTATTCAGATCAATGGAAGTCGAGCCAACTTTTACAAGTGTGGGATTTGTTTGGAGTCTATTTGGACATAGATAAAGCTGGGCTGTCCAGCTCAGCTCTTCCTCCCCACATGCCACAAAGCAGCTGCAGCATGTGCAAATATGAGGCTCTTGCCCAACTACCCTCCCTCCCCACCTATAAGCAGTCTTTTGAGTCAGGGGTTTGCCTTCAATTTCTTCTTTGCAGACCTGGTTAGCTCAGTGGGTCTCTCTTTCTCTATCACAGGTTGCAAGTGCTGGGGCAAATGTGCCCGATGAGCAACTTTCCTGGAAAACATAAAATGTGAGCATGTGTCTCTGAAGCAAAGGATGCATCAGACAAAGATGAAAATACAGTTATTGATATAAATAGTTCAAAGTATTGCACATTCATTAACTGTAGAAGAAATCTATTGTTGTTGTGGTTATTGCGTGTTATGCATGGTAAAGTCAAGCTGGAGGCCTTGATCTGCAGGATCAATAGGAGGTTAAAATCCCCACTGTGTCTGGAGTTATGTTATTCACCAGCAGCATCTAACACATTGGCTGATATTGGCTGATTTATATATGGGAGTGTGGATACAGGTACTTAATTAAATATAACTGAATTCCAATGATCATATCTTTGAAGGACTGAAACTTCAATAATAGCACTGCATGGCTTTGGAATCTTCTTCCTAGTTTCAAGCCTACCTGAAGAGAGAAGCACCATGTTGCAGCCCCAAGGGCAGCTGGGCAGAGGCTATGAGCCATGATGCATCCACACAGGGACAAACTGTCTTGACATGATAACTGCCCACAATCTCAGCAAGGCACAGCCTAGGGTTATAGCCTAAATGTGCCTAAATCTCACTGGTATCACCAAAGGGCAAGTCTCTCAGAGTTTAGATGCTGTTTAATCTACAAAAGGGTCTGTCAAGCACCTACAGCCATAACTGAAGCTCCACATATCTTACATAAGTTGCCACCTCACCCTGAAGACACCTGAAGCCCAGAGGTGTTCAGCTTCTCATTGGCAAAGGTCCCACAAACCCATGATGATGCCCTGAGCAGCTGTATTCTGCAAACCAGGAGCTACCTCTTATTATGTATGGAGCCCAGCCAATCAGTCAGCATCAACAAGGCAATGTGAGGCAGCTCTCTGTTTTTGGAAAACAGATCTGCAGCTCGAAAATTTGGATGTAGGAGATCTCGGTTAAATTCAGCCCTCTCTCTGAAGGCATCTGTGTCCATCTCTAGGAACCTGCAAGGCATTATGCCATGTAGTAGCCAACCACAGAGCATTAGTCTTCTTCCCTGGCAGGATTGCTCCCAGTCATGTGACATATCTAAAATACTTAGACCACAATGAATGCTCTTTTATCTCTGAAATCTTTATTGTTTCACTCAGTATTAAACTAAATAAAGCCTTTACTGGTGTGAGTAATGGCACTCAGGTTTCCTTGATTCACATTACTAAACAGGACCGGGCCTGGACCCCTTTCTTTATAAGCTGAATATTTAATTTTTCTGTACCAGGCATTAGATCTCAAATCAGAAAAAATCTAAGGAAATCATCTACTGCCAGAGGACAGAGCCATTCCTTTTGTACCACTTCAGGAAACATTTTTAGGGGGAGGTACTCTATCAAAGCCTTGATAATGAATCAGCTGTGCCTCTGTGCAGGTATGGCCTTGAGATCTCTACTCTCTGCTACAAAAGATGAATGTGAGATCAGGATTATTAACTGTATTAATGTAGAGAAGCGGACAGAGAAAGATGATATGACCTAAAGGGGGGGTCCACAGGAATCTGAAAGGAATTATACTGATGCTTTCCTACATCATTAATATTCATGTTCAGGTGTATTCTCCTCTCAAAGCATTCACCAGCAATCATATACCATGCAAATATACTTCTTTTTCCTCATATGGAATCAGAAAACATGCACCTGCACATTTCTTTTTCCTGTATTGTTTTCCATTAAGTACATTTGTAAAAGAGTAGAATTGACTAGAAGAGCTCTGCTGTTAGTTCAGAGATAAGCATCCTACTCAATTCCTTTCTGTAGCTAGACATGTCAAAATGATGGAAAGAGGCATAAGAACAGTGGCAGAAATAGAAGTATTATGGGGTAAAGTAACAGAATAGAAAAATTGGAAGAGCCTTAAAAAACCTTCAGTGATCTTTGCATATATATAGGCAGTTTAGAAAACATTGTCCAAGTTGGAATATATCCATTGAAGTCTAATCAGCCTCTGAAATTCTATTAAGAACAGCCCAGAGCAACAGCTAGGTCATAAAAAAGGAGATAAGCTCAATTTTTTTTGAGTCCTTACGGGGACTGAAATTTCAGGTCATGTTCTACAGACCAGAGAACCTAAAGAACAATGGGGGGCTGCTCAAAAATGAGCAGTACTTTTCTTCTTACAAGCAGTAAACTCTGTCAAGAATTTTAAACAAGCAGCTCCTCAGAAAGGAACCCCAAACATACTTACAGCTTAGCCCAAGCACAGGAGGAACGGGTGCTAGGGTGGGTAAATGAGAGCCTGGTGTCCTGGGAGCACATATCTGAGCCCAAGGCAAGCTCAGCTCATAGGACAGCACTTGCCTCCTGCTTTGAACTGACTGACCTCGATTCCACTGCTGCTGTGCAATCTCTGGTTTTTGCCTCTGCAGCTCCCATGGGAGACACACTGAGGTGTGAAGCAGCTATTGTTTGTGTCAGTTGGTGTAAACTGATGAAGGAGAGGGCAATTTTGGATCCTTTGTTTCTCCCTTGCCTGTCTCCGCTTCACTCACTTTTTAGTTTTCCTTATAATTGTAATAAAGATTCACCTCATTAATCACCTCTAGCCCAGTTCCAGCAACAGAGAACCCCTTCAGTTGCGAATCACCTTTGCGAAGAAATTACTTCAGCCATACCAAAATATGTGGGCAAAATAAGAATGGCTTGGCCTTAACCAGTTCTCCTTGTTCACAGTGAGATGATTACAGAGCCTTCTTTTCTTAACAGGACATCCACACTTTTTTTTTTTTTTCTGGAATCATTGAGGTACATGAAGGCTCTCCACAGAGAAGTGAGAGTCACAAGGGAACTGTCAGGACAGAGGGAATGGCTCTCATTCTCTTTTGCCCCGGGGTTGATTTATGTTCTGCTGCACATGTGGTGGACCTCAGAGTTTACCTGAAAAAAAAAAATCTGTTCATATCTCCCTAGCACTTCTAAGATGCTACAGTCATGCTTCTAGGGTCATTGTATGAGTTGAAACAGGCTGGCTGTGTGTCATCTGGGACTTGCAGTGTGTTTTGCTTTTACTGTGTACAGGCAGTGTCCTAATGGAGGAAAATTTTAATACAACTGCACTGAGCAGCTCATGGAGGAACACAGACCCTTGCTTGAAGTGGAATAAAATGTCTCAAGTCCAGCTCTCAGACTCTATTCTCTGACAGTGCTTACCTAACAGAAAAACTGCCAACCATAGCGGTCAAATGTTCAGCACTTTGTCTTGCAGAAGCTGTTGCTGCCACACTCTGCAAACATACTCTCTCCAGGCAGCAATTGCAGTAGGTATTGTACCAATGTAGCAGCCAGCCCTAATTAACTTCATTCTGTTCCCAGATACACTTATTCAGCTGTCTTTGTTTTGCTCTGCTGTTGTTTTACATAAAAAAAAAAACATGTAGAAGTTCAAATCCTCTGAAACTAGCCAGTGGTAGAGTGGTGTGATGGTAAATAAAAGTGACGGCTGTTGGGCATCCTTGATTCTGTCCCTGACCTGGACTTATTTTGGGACTGTATGCAAGTCGTTTTATTACTTTGTGCACTTTCTGTTCGCAAACTTTGCTTTGACTGCTTGGATGACTGCTTGGATGTTCCTCTTCCAAATGAGTCTCTTCATTTGAATTCTTGTTAGAAGTACGAGATAAATAAACAAACAACAATAATAAATGGCATTTCTTGGAAACTGTCTTAGCAACACAGGAGCAGATCAGATAAATCAAGGCTCTCCTGTGCACTTTTTCCAGGGGAGCAGTGCATATGAGCTAAGACAGATGTTGACCTCCCCCTTGGTGAATCAGGATGTCTGCATCACCTGAGAAAGGATGAGCAACCTCTGCAACTCTGTGACTGCACTGCAACACTAGCCAGCCCTGGAGATGGTGGGGAAACAATAGCACTGAGCTTCAATTTGCTGAGAGAGGTAAACGCTTTTAAGGTAGAGTGCCGCTGCCACATGTTCCTGTCCTAGCTGATGAGAGCTGAAGAGCTGGCCTGTACTGGTACTCCAGGTAACACAGCTGCTCCGAGTCCCTACTAACCTTCACATGGTACCAGGAGTACTGACACAAATCCAAAAGAGATTTGTTTAAAGGCAACCAAAAAGATACACCAGAAGACAAAGATAAGGACTGGGAGCTAAACCAGAAGCAGTCAGGCCTCCAGCTTCATTGCTTGCTGTAGAAAATATGGATTGTAGTTGGAAAAGTTTTAAGCTATATCAACAATTTGTGCAAATAATAAGCACAAATTAGCCTTGCTTCTTACAATTTCAGAGTCATTATTGATAGTTTTAATGCATTACACAAGTAGAATAAGAAGAAGAATTATGGCAACGGCATTTGGTATCATTTATTTTTATCAACTCACAGCAGCTTTTATTTTGGGAGAAATACAATGCTGGAATGTTTTCTCATATTTCAGGTTTACATTTTCTCAAAAAGTAGTTGCTAATTTTCTATTGTTAGACATCTGAAAGGTTCTTATTTCATATTTCAGTTAATTATTTTATTTGCAGGTCTCTTGCAATTTTTTCTTTATGCAAGTATACGCCTAATTGGAGAATAAAGGTCATAAGTGTTAGTCATTTATGGAGAATGATTAACCATTATGCAATGGATTCACATATCTATTCTATATTTATTCCTTTAAATTTATTCATTTTATGGTAAATTTAAGAAGCATCTGCATTGCATTACCTTTTTTTTTTATATAAATGCTCTATAAACAACCAAGACTATAAAGCTAGTTGAAGTCTACACTGTTTGGTCTAAAAAATTCAATACACTGAAGTAAGCAAAAAAGATTAAATGACTTGAGTTCAGTAGTTTAAAAATATTTTCCAATTCTCCTCTGTGAGAGGTTCGAGATTGTTCACATGACTCTCTCTCACAGAATTATGATCACAGAAAGAAAGCAATTACTCTTTCATGCTCAGTCCAGAAAAGAAAACTTGTATTGAAAGAAAACTGCTGAAGTTTTACAGTTCAGCACTCCAGCACTGAGATAGATACCACATTTACCACGCATTAGCATCGCTGTATCAGTATCACCATTTTACAGATGGGAAATCCTAATACAGAGAGATTAAGGTAAAAAATACCCACTAATTCTGGTTGCTGTGTCTGAAATACCCTGGACCTACTTTTTCAAAGGATTTACTGTATACAGCAACTATATCAAAAGACAGTTTCCATGGATTTCAACAGTATTTGAAATCTATCACTATTTCTGCAAATGAGACCCTGAGGTATTGTCTCAGTTTCGTGAGACACAAGTGTTTTGCTGAGGATGAGTTATGAGAAAGACTCAAACTCCTCTCTCTAAGCAATTGTAAATTTGAAATTAAGAGGCTCCAATTGAGGAAAAATGTGGAAAAAAGAAAAAACCTGCCCTTTATTAAGAGATGTATGTGTGTTGGCAGAACAATGAAAAAAATGCAAATAAAACAACCAAGCAATAATCCTATACCCCAAAAATAATCCCCTTCAAAACAAAGAGATAAACAAACAAAACAAAAAAAGGTAAACAGTTCAGTTTGCACCCTTTGGTGCAATTCTAACCACCATCAGCAGGGGGTGCTGTTGGATCACTGGTCATTGCCACGTGGGGAGACACCCTCCTGGGTGTACTGGAGAAACCGAAAATGGAGGTCTTCCTTCCCCCCCACACTGGGAAAGGGGAGATAGAGGAGGGAAAGAAAAGAAAACAAACAAAAAAAAGTCGTCCCCAGCAGAAAACTCATGCAGTCCTTCTGGTTGAGTCCTGGGGCACAGTCTCTCCTCTCCTCTGATGTGCATAAGAACTGCTGCCAAGAAAGAAAAAAAACCAGGAACGGAGGAGCAGAAAAACCTCCCAAAACAGTTCCTCTCCGATGGAAAATCCAAGCAGAACCCGCAGCTGGCAAACAGGCTGGAAACAAAGGCCACCTCCAGCTCCTACCCCAACCTTGGCCCAGCTCCAGCCGCCACAAAAAACTCCTCCCCCCATTTCCTAGGAAATGAGGGGGGAAAAAAAGTAAAAGAGAACTTCTTACCTCTCCCCAAAGACAAGATCAAGAAGGCCATCAACTAGGAATGTGGTCTTACCAGCCAGTCTTTTTTGTTACTTAACTGCCTAAGACACAGTCAATTTGCCCATTCAACATCCCCTTCACACAGTGGGCAGGGGGAAAAATTCCTGCTTAGTTTCTGAGAGCCAGCAAAACCATGACATGTATCAACTCAGATATCCAGAAAATGAAGAAAACACAGTAAAAAGACTACCAGTGAAATGTCTGCTTTATATGATTTCCAATGTCCTTTTCTGCATTTTCTTTCTGCGATGCCTTTTTTCATTAACTACACTTCTTCCAAATCCTGAATGTCTCCCAAATTCTGTGACTAGTATCCTATGAAAAAAGGAAACCACATTCTTAGAAAAATTGCACACCACCAGTAAACTGAAAAAACCCTAGTTGACGCTTTCCCGTATGACAATTTTTTTTCTTGTAAATTGGTGATGTACTGAAAGGAAATAGCTTTGAGGAATATGCTGGCTTATGTTTTGATGTTTTTTTTTCTTAACTACAAAATGTTAGTTTCAGAATAATACAGTTACACCTATAATTAAAAATCACTCATTTTAGATGTATTTTATTTTTTCATGTAACAATGCTTAAAGGGATAAACGTCAAAATTTTTGAACATTTTGAGTAAGAAAAGTGTCACTTGACTTTTTTTCCCCAATTTAGTCTTAAAAATGTTTGTAGGGTTTTTTTAATTCTTTGATTTCCTTTGCCCTTTCAGAACACACATCACAGTCCCAATCATGGGATTTCAGAATTTCATACAAGCTGGAAAAACTGGATCTTGCAAATTTCACAAGGCACTTTAACACACATATGGTCTGTTTTTCAAGCTGGCCAGTCTGGGCTCTTTTTTCCTGCTTCTTTGCTCATCTATTTTCATTTTCCTCACCATATTTATTTTCCAGCCTTCTTCACCTTCTTCATCTACTTCCGTTGGTCCTTATTACCCGTCTTTGCATCCCACTTATCACATCTTTCTCTCCAACTTATTGCTTACCAACCTCCTCCCTTATTTCTCTTTCCTAAGGAGCTCCTTGAAAAACTCCCCTTTTCCCCCCAGTCTTGGGTTCCTCTTCTCTTTCTCTGAGATGAACCAGATTCTTTTTCTCCAGTACAATGTGGAGAGCTCTGAAACAACCTTGTCCAGTTGTCCAAATGAAACCAAGAAAGCTGTTGCTTAAAGCTGTACTTGGCTGATGCTGTATAGCATCACACTGTGTGGAGATTGAATGGGACGCTCCCCCTCGTCCCCAACCTACAGGGCCTCCGGGGTGCCCAAATGAGAACCACGGAGACCACCAGGAGCAGGGCAAGAAAGAGAGTTTATTGCTATGAGTAAAGGAATTTATAGGTTTCAGGGGGATTTTATCTACCACCAATGGGAATCTAGGTATAATAACCAATAGAAACAGGGTATACAAAGGACCAATTAGAAAACTTATACAAACTTTCAGGGACAGTTTCAGGCATTCCTGGAGCATGAGATAAGGGGTTTTTTTTCAGGGGTCTTCTGGGAGATAGACAGTGACTAAGGGAAAATGCAACAGGAATCCATCTTGTTACCTATATTTACACAATAGAAAAGACTTCTGATTTTAAAGCACAATGGTTAATTTCCACAACACTGGATTGTGCTTGCCAGAGATAGGAACTTTGAGGAATTTTGCCCATTAGCAATGACCATACATTAAGACCTTTTTAAAAAGCTTACTCCTTATACAAATACAAGAAGTACCTCCCTGTCATAACAGTCTCTCCTCACCAAACTTCTTGACCTTATTTCAGGTAATGAGGAATAGAAAATAAAAATTACTGGTGCTTAAAGAAAAAGACTGCTAGGTACCATTTTATTCTTTAATTTGTGTGAAATAACCAAAGCTTGTCAGGCATTATTCTTTAATACAACTGGAATGTATTGAAAATAAATACCTAAATAAACCCTACAAAAGCAGACAGAGGCAGAAACCTTATCAGCATGAAATTTTAAACATCAGTAGTTAAAACTTTGACAAAGTTAAAAGAAACTGAGGGGAGTTTCAAGGGCAACATCCACCAATTTTAATAGTAGGCAGTGCTATCTGCTCCACTGATAATAAAATAAAAGTGAAATTACCCATGAGTAAAGCAATATGTTAGCAACAGTGTTAGCAGATATTAGTCTCCCTCTAGTCAAATCCTTCTGGCCCAACATTAAACCAACAGGGTATTAGAAAAAAGTTGACAACATGCTTTGGGTTTGAATTAGAGTCTTCTAAAGTTACCTTGCCCTTTTATAGCTCAAATCACACAAGTATATATTTGAGTTTCCACTGCTAATATGAACCCTGCTTGAACCTGAGCTGACCTGTAGCGAGCCAGATAAAATGCTTAGGTATTGATGTTACAATTTCTAAAGAAAACCTGGACAAAGCATCACCCATGAAGATGAAGGAACTTGACATACTGACACTGGCAGTGAGCAGAACACACTACAAAATCGTTTGTTACATGAAGGATGCTTTAAAAGGTGTCAGCACTGTATGAGCAATTATTAAAATAAAAGGTTCTGGTTTAGGTACAGCTTGCATGAGGTTTCCTGAGAGTATTTCCTTTCAGCAGAATCACAGTGATGGATGATGACTAAAATCTTATTTCTCTTGTAGCAGCATTTGGTTTTATTTGAATCAATCATGAGATTGACTATATTCAGTGTTTTTTATTAAGTTGGGATGTAATGAATACAAAATGGCTGGCAGTTAACTTGGTCTGCTCTGAAGGAAAAAACTGTGTGGGATGAGTCTCATCAAAGCCATTGTGCTGATCATGGTTATTCAGACAATGGTTAATAGCTGCTAGAAAAAAGAACTTTTTATTCCTTTTTGGGGGGTTTCTTTTTAAAGAGGAGTGAATGTCTTCTGATTTGCCTAATACTCTACTCACTTGTTGAAAAAAAAGTCCTTTCTTAAATTTGGCTTAAAGAGGTATATAATGGGGTTCTCTGGACAGGATGAGGCTCTCAGTGTCCACTCCTCACAGTGAGCTAATTACAGAGCTTGGACAGCTATTAATGCAGTATTTGACTATGGACAAGTGCAGTCATTAGTGCCTGTGCCTTTGAGAGCACCGTGGTGTGTGTTTTGGGATGTTAGGGAATTTGGACAAAGTAGTTCATCCTTTCTGAAGCTCATTTTTGAGCTGCACACAAATCCACACACAAAGCAGCTGCAGCACAGGCTTCAGCCCCAGCTTCAGCTAATATTAGTTGCATAGTCTGACACTGACTGTTTATAAATTGGCACCTATATTTGTTAGCTAGCATGCTCAACAGAGGAGGAAAGGCATCATGAAACTGGACAAAAGATGTCAAATGACAAAATGCAACATCATATTAACTATTAACATACTTAATGCATCTAGAATTTTCCCCAGATACAACAGACTCTTGGAAGTCATTCAGGCAAGAATTTGTTTTCTTCTGAAAGGAGATAAAACTATGGAAAGCCATAGTGAGATAAGGGTCTATATATATTTTAATATATTGGGGTCAAACAAATCATATTTGCAGCATCCAGGGCTCATGTTTCACTCGCCAGCCTAAAACTTGGTGAAAGAGAACAAGCCATGACACAGATACAGAAAATACTTCCCCCCCCTCACAAAAGACTGCCTAGTTTACAAGAAAATTTGCTTCATATGTGAAATCAAAAAGGGAGAAATTTTTGAAGCGTTTAGAGCAGACTTCAGTATGGCAAATCTGACATGCTGTTTGTAGGGTTTGTACAATCTCTAATGTAAGATCAGATTGTATTGGGCCTCAGAGACATGGAACAGAGATAAAAAAAAATACTTTTGAAAACAGGCTTAAAGATATCAGAATAAGAAATTCAAATTTGCCAGCCTGCAAAATGCACTCAGATCAGATTACAGGTTTTGATTTCTCTTTTTTTTGGCTCGTTGGTGCCACAGGGGACTAGATTTAAAACAAAACCCAGGAGTATTTAGAAAAAAAAAAAATAAAAATGAACCTGCAAGAGGAAACTGTTTTCCAGATTGAAACAAAGAATGTCAAGAGGACAGTGATAAGCACAGAACTAAGCACTAACCTGCATTTGGCAGAGTTGCTCTCTGCAAAGAAATAAAGTCATTACCCCACAGCCACACTGACAGCACCTAAGGAGAAAAGAAAAAGACATACATATCTAAGAAATACATTAGTTAGCTTTAGAAATTGCTCTAAACAAAGTCACGTCCACTGTCTGGAATACTACCTAGAAACTTTGACATTCAGGAAATCTCATAAGTGAGTGTGATATCTGAAGTCAGAGCTCATGGTTTGGAGAGAAAACATAGGCATAAGGAAAGCTATAAAAATGATGCATTGCCGAAGTGATTCTGAGAGTGGGTGGATGTGAATGGGCCATATAGGTAAGATACATTCTTGAAAACAAAAAGTTTGAAATTGTTTCAAAAATTCACAGGCTGAATACATGTAATATACTGAATACCAATTACAGCTTATTTATAGAAGAGCAGGCAGCCAAGAAGGTGGCAAACATCGATATTCAAATAAAAATAAAAAAGGAAAGAGTGGTCATGGTTTCAGCAAATAGCCTTATAAAGAAGAAAGATTTCTCAACTTCTAGAAATCTTGGCAACAAAGAAAACACATAGAAATGTATGAAAAACAAAAGATATAAAAATACTGGTTGATATCAGATTGGTTTGGAACTGCTAGCTGGAACATTTGTGAACCATTTCTTTATTTATATTCCCATTAAACACAAACAGCACTGAGTCTTCATGTATATCCCCATCTATACAACCAAGCATCACATTAGGGTATTTTAGTTGCAGAATTTTTCAGGACTCTTTCACTGACCATCTTTTGTGAAGTTTCCGCTTTTACGTTCTCATACATTTTGGCTGGCCTTTCACCTTCCTTTAGATTAAATGTGGGAACTGCATTTGCGAGACAAGTTATTTTGGAAATAGCCTGGTGTTCTGAACAGTAAAATTTTCTGTTGGGCTGGCACCACCCAATCGTTACTTTTCACTTCAAATATTTGTGCCACCTTAAAATGTCAACACTGACATTTATACTAATTGGTAAGTCGCAGATGAGATGGATCGTTTTGCCTTAGACACAAAATGTCACATTATTTTATGAAAAAAAAGGGAGAGACAAGCCAAGAAAAAACCCAACACTTCTAATCTCTTATTGGGCACTCAGATTCATTGATGGAAAAATGCAAATGTGGGGAATTTATGCTTAATATCAAGAGGGAGTGTAATCTGCACAAAGAAAAGCCTTTGGAAAAATCCTACAAGTTACAGAAAATGGATCACTGGCCTTTTTTAAACATTTAAAACATGTTTAATATGAAGATATTTTCACAGAGATGGCATAAGAAAAAGCTATAAGTAACAAATATTAGGGATCTCTTTGTAGGGAACATGGGGCACTTTTGATAAATCGGGATACAGTTCAACTAAAAAGCATTATTGAGGAAATAGACATTGACCACAGCTTTGAGGTGGATCTGTCCAGGCTTTCATCTCCAATGAACTCTCCCTCCAAGACAAAAACCTTTAAAGTCAGACAAGTCAAGTTTTACTGCAGTATTAACTAAGATCCTTAACTTGTTTGAAGAGAGAAAATATGAAGTGACTGTGCCAGATGGAGCCTAAATATCAACAATGAAATTAAAAGGTTCATAAATAACTCCTCCTTCCCACTGTGTCCTTGCAGGTGAGTCATTTCCTCAAACCTACTTTCAATGACAATTCAGAGGCTCTCTGAATTGCAGCAAAATCCACCTAGCAGCTCCTGGTCCCTGGGATGTTTTTCAGCAAAACTTGCTTGCTGCCTGAGCAACCTGCAGCCTCCCTGCTCTGCACTTATACCTTCTTTTCTACACACATAGTGGGCCCAAATATTTTGGCCCCAGAGACAAGCTCAATTCTCCACCACACTCCCCTCCCTTCTGGGAATTTCAATCAATTCAGGCTTTTTATAGAAATATAACACTATTGCAAATATATATGTATGAAAAAAATAATAATATTATTGTTCATCACTGGTGTCATGACACAAAGCTGACAGAATCTTGATGCATAAAAACCAAAGGAGGTAGCTCTTCACACAGCATGCAGCAGAGCACTCAAATGCCTTCCAGAAAGACCAAACCATTTTGCATGCCAAAACTTTTACAGCCAGAAACTAAACAAGTATTTGTAATAAAATTCCACTGAAGGCTACCAAGCTCAAGAAGTCTTCAGAGCTGCAAGTAGTTGGATGTGGGAAATGTATGAGGGTAAATATCATATGCTTGCCCTATTCTTTGCCCTAGGAATCAACTTATGGCCACTGCTGGGACAGAATACTGGACTAGCACTCTGGTCTGAATCAGCACAGCTTTTCATAAACTTTTGAATAACAAAGAAAACTTATAAAGTATTGATATTTCAAACCAAAGATATGGATGCTCACAGGCTCAGCACACAGGGTGTCACGTGCTTCTCATGACTCAGTAAGACTTTATTAATACAGTACGGACCACTGACACATCACTACAGCAGATTCTCATTAAGAAATCTAGACAGATGTATCTGTATGTACACATGTATTTGCATATATGTCTGTATATATGTCTGTATATCAGTATGTGTCTATCACTCTTTCCATATCTCTCTCTCTCTTTCTCCACCTACCTAACTTTTTTTAGTCCATCCTTTTGTGTTCTGAGAAATGTATTCTTTTCTCTGTTGATCACAACCAGCATCAATCTCAGAGTGCAAAATGCATTAAAAACCAATTACAGCTCTTTATTCTTCAGGTGTGCTTACTTGTTTAGTTTTGTTTTCTTTCCAGTCATGGCCCATTTGCTGCTTTTATTCCTCAGAATACTTATACTGGATTATTTTTCCTTCAGTTAAGGTTTGCTTCACATAAAAGCAGACTGTAAACATATCATTTTTAGATGAGCCACCTGGATATTTTCATTGCTGTTATCATTTCCCATTTTTGTATCATTGCATTTCTTTCTTTATCAAATGTTTAGAGTGTCTGTGGATCAACTTTCTTACCATTTGCTGAAAGATTGAGCACCAAACCCCAGTTCAATTTTCTCAGGGCTGGTCACTTCTTTTTTCACTTGCACATTAGAAGATTGTCAACCCATAAGGATTGCTTCTCAATTTGAAAATTTCTCAATATGAGATCTTTCAGTGAATCAGCAACTCCATATTAGGGTTGGGCCCCAAAAAGGGAAAGAAACTTGGTGCATAATGAAATGAGTGTTATTTTTGAAAATATTCTTTATATGTTTCATAAATATCATAATGATGGACCAGATGGGGAAGTTTCACTGTAACGTACAACAAAACATAGACTTCTACTATGTCTTATTTATTATTATTTATTTTTATTTAAAGCTACTTATCACTCACTACCCTCTGAAATGTGCAGCTCACAGTGGCATGCTCAAGATCCTGACACCCTTGCAGAGACTCCAGTCTGCATGAAAATAAGAAGGAGCTGGTGGTGGCTGGGCCATCAGCACTGAGTACTAGTGTCAGGAAATACATGAAACCAAAAAGCAAGACACAGAAGTTGCCAGCACTCAAATACTAGGAGATTAAGTCAACACTGCAGGATCCAGGACAAGGAGCAAACACCAAATGAGGGGCAAATTTTTGGTCTGAAGCAACATCTAGGCAATGCCTATCTGGATCAGGTTTACTTACACTTAGTTATTAGGGAGAAGACAGTGAAAGCTTGCTACCACCAGCTGCAAAGGGCCAGTTATCTAAATAGGAACAGAAAATATTGACTAAGATTCCTCTTGAGGTAGCAAGTTCAGGACCTTCCAAATCCCAAACAGACCAGATAGTCCAAAAATAGTACTGCTGTAATTACTGCTTGTTCACAGAATCACAGAATGGGTGTGGTTGAAAGGGACCACTGGAGGTCATTTACTCCAACCTCCCTGCTCAAGCACAGTCCCCTAGAGCACATTACTCACAGGTTTTTGAATACAGCTCAGTTCACATAGACCTTTGTAAGGTAGTGCACTCTCACCGCTGCAACCCCGGTTCGATTCCCGGTCTGGGTTCAGGGACAATCCCCCAGGTAGATGGAGCTCGTCAGCCCCTAAGGCCATCCATCTAAGAGAAGGTCACTCTAAACA
>JAWWLV010000088.1:86876354-86901427 GCA_035041135.1 Platyrinchus mystaceus
TCACCTAAAAAATCCATTGCACAGGCTTGAAAGGTAAAAACACCTTTCCCAGATCTTCGTTCGTGAAGACTGGCCACGTTGTAAGGTAGTATCAATAAGTTGTGCAAATGGTACAAATACTGAATTTCACCAAAATCTGTCTTTTGTTGCACTGAAGTAACTCATTATGATCAGCGCTTTGAAGGATATAAGCAAGGGAGGTATTTAGTGTCTCTTAACTACCTAACTGTGACAGAAGCCAGAGTCAGCCAAGGTTTTGCAATGAAACTACCTAGACCTTTTTTTATAATGAGATCCCCAAAGAAGGCTGAAAGACACTGAAAGACTCAGAAAGCAATTTTTTATTAAACCTTCAACCAAAACCACAAAATTGAAAACCAAACCCACAAAATTACCAATTCAAGCAGATTAGAAATAAATAAGTTTATCTTCCTCTGTTACAGCTTTGCTTTTGGTCAACTCAGTGACTTTCTAAGTTTGTCACAAACTTGACTAATCCCCTCTGATTTTAGGAAGTCTTTTCCACCAGACTCTGAAGTCTGCCTGTCTGCTCCTCTTGAGCTGCAGGATCCTAGCTCTATGCTGTAACTCTTCTACATGCCACACTCAGCTGTCTTGCAAAGTTTTTCCATCCACATATTCCCAGCTGCTGGATAGACAGGAACCATCTGCTTTACCCTCCAAGGGGCTGCACCTGACCTAGCCTTCATAAAGGGACGTATTACAACTGTGAACAAAGGAGGAAAAAAATCCTGTCCAGTACGCAAATCTTCAACAATTTAATGATAACCTATTTATGACTCTAATATAAAGGGGAATGTTACCCCTCAGAGATGCAGCACCACCTTAAAATTACTGTTTCTGAAATATAAAACTTTGACAAAACAACAGTTACCTGCCTTGTCCACATATATTTGACAGTAAAGCTGAATATGTTAGCCATAGCCTTTTTAAATATCTGATAAAGGAAATACAGAACCACAGAATATGCAGAGTTGGAAGGGACCCACAAGGACCATCAAGTCCAACCCCTGGCCTTGCACAGGACCATCCCCAAGAGTCACACTGTGTGTCTGAGAGTACCATCCAAATGCTTCTTGAACACTGTCAGGCTTGGTGCTGTGACCACTTCCCTGGGGAGCCTGTTCCACCCTTTTCTACTATCCAACCTAAACCTCCTCTGACAAAACTTCTGACATTCGCTTGGGTCTGGGCATAGAGCAGAAGTGATTGGATTTTACCCTTCTTTGTGAAGTTGATGCAACACAAAAAAGATGTGTCCTTTAAATGGTATAACACAGTAAACACATTAATGTCTCAGCTGTCACCACTGTGGAGTGTAACAGAAATGGATACCTGAATGAAATGTCCAATATTAGCACAAGATATTGATACACTGGGGAGGAAAACATTGTAAAGTTTTGAACATGGGTATAAGGTGGTTAGGAGGGTGATGTTGATGGCTGAACATAGGCTAACCAAGGCAGTTCTACTGGTTCAGCACGAAGTATGAAGGATGAGAGCTCTACAAGGGCATAGAAAAGCATGGTGTCATGGTTTAACTCCAGCCTGACACCAAGACCCACGCAACCACTGGCTCACTCCCCCGGCAGCAGTATTAGGGAGACAATCAGAAGAGTGAGAGCTAGAAAACTCATGGGTTGAGATAAAGACAGTTTAACAAGGAAGGTAAAAGCCAGGCACGCAAACAAAGCAACACAAGGAATTCATGCATTCACTGCTTCCCATTGGCAGGCAGGAGTCCAGCTATCCCCAGGAGGGCAGGGCTCCATCACATTTAACAGTTACTTGGGAAGACAAACACCATCACTCCCAACCCCCTTCTTTCCCCCAGCTTGATATGCTGATGTCATATGGTGTGGGATATTCCTTTGGTCAGTTTTGGGTCACCTGTCCCAGCTGTGTCTCCTCCCAGCTTTCCACGTACCCCCAGCTTCCTCACCAACATGACAGTATGAAAAGCAGTAACAAATGCATCTCTATATTATTAACCCTCTGTCCAGCACAAATCCAAAACCTAGCCCTATACTAGTCACTGTGAAAAAAAAATAACAAAAACCCCAGCCAAAACCAGCACACATGGGCATGGGAGATAAAGAATAAGGACAAAAGGACCTGGACCTCATATGGAATCAGAGCCAAGCATCTTGCACATACCTTATGCAGAGGAGTTATTTGGCTTAATGTTCAGGCTATTGCAGAAAGTACATAAACCAGTCTGTCAGACTGCACAGGATTTTACAGACCTGATGCTGATAGGAAGCCTATGTGCCTTCCCACTCCATGATGATTTTTGTGATCAGGGTGGCACTGGCCTGAAGAAAGCAGAGAGATGAGCTATGACATGGTACCTTTCTACCTCTTGCATATGCTTTAGCTTTAGTTGAGGGAAAACTAAAAGAAAAATGCAACATTATGCAACAGCCAACATTATATGACCTACCAGCATGACTGTCAAGACTGGGAAACAAGTGGGCTCAAATGCCAAAGATACAAAGGAGCAACTAAAGGCTTTAAATTTGCCTGCCTTGTATGAATTAAATCATTAAAATGATGTTCCTACTTACATAGAATCAATGTAATTTATTTCAATTTCACTAAGTAAATTAAACAAACATTTAAAATCATGCCACAATATAAAAGAAATTAGCATATTCACAGGCTCAAATTTTAAATCCCCTAATCAATATAGCATGTATTCAGAATCACAACAACTCTTTCATTGAAACCTGACACCGGCAGCACCGTTTAAAAGTGGGTACATTTGCAAGATAATGTAAGTGGCAGAATCCCTACATGAGGCTGAAGTGGACTGGTAAGATTTGAAGATCTGATGATAGGGCTCCCCATAGCCAGTAAAAATTGGCAATAACATTGTATTAAACATGCCTTGCACTTGGCTCACTAAGAACATTTCATTTCAGCAGAATACTATGTTCACTAATGACTGAAACCTTATTATTTTTGTTAAAATTATCTAGTATTTGACTTTATTTGCTTCAGTCATGGGAGCTCATTCTGTCTTTCTTTTTTATTGGTTTGGGATATAAGGGCTAGCAAAAGCTCTGTCAGCTCTGGAGGAACAAACTGTGTGGGCTGAATCTCATCAGATTCACTGATGTTATGCTGATCATGTTTAATATCTGTTCAGGGATGGAAAAAATTTTTTCCAGGAGTGAAATTGTACTGGCTCTGCCCAGTACCTGTGAAAGGAAGTTAATTTAAGGGCAACTAAGGGAATACTATTCACTTGTTAAAAATTCCTATTTTAAACAGATTCTAAAGCTGGCTCTAAGCAAAGACACTTTTTCCACATTAATAACCCTCTCCTTTCTCAGAATAGTGAGCAGATTTACATAGAGCCCTAAAGTTAGTTCATAAAAAGTGTTTAAACTGGTGGAAGAGAATTTTACAAAAGAAGAAAGTTCACTTCTTTTGAACCTGTACAAAAATGTACTCAATATTTCTATTATGTATCTATGGATATGTTTATTATTTACTGCCTCCTTCCAGTTAAAATATATTTTTAAATGCAGCCCACCCTTATTGTCAAATTACTCAATTTCATATCAAAGTGCTGAAAGAGATTCCTCTTTTTAAACCTCTCCTTTTAACAAAATAAATCAAGAGGTTAGAAGAGCGTCATACAGCAATTGATTCACAGCTCTGACTTTTGAAAAGATATAAAATCAAGATGAGCCTGAGACGTGCATATGCAAGTCCCTGAAGAAGTGAATCTTTAAACCTGTTTTCTCCTTTTCAGGTGCTTGAAGAGCTCCTCTGCTTTTCCTCTGCCTGATCTTCTCACTCTGAGATCTCTAGCTGCCAGCCTCCCTCCTTTCATTTCTTTGCCACTGTGGGACATGTTCATCTCCCCCACTCCTCTGCCACTACACTTTTCTTACATCTTCCAAGGATCTTTCTTGTTTTTAGGCATCCCCTCGCGCACAGCAAAGCCGTCCCGCTTACACCTGCAGTTGCCCACCCCAGCAGGCGTCTGTCAGTGAGGGCTGCTAATGGGCAGTCAGCCACACTAACCAGCTATGAGACCTCCGAGTCCTGCTGAGCCTCCCCTGTTCCCTGAGTGTAAATGAGAAAACGCCTCCTGGATGTGGCAGGAGGAAGGCTGGAACATCAGTAAGGCGTCAGGAAGCAAACGATCTGATTTCCAAGATCCCAAAAGCTCCTTATGAGGCATAGGGTGACCTTGTTGAGCTCTGCCTTCTATGGAATGTTGACTCTGATCAGTAACTTTTTGGGTCAGATATATAGTGTAGCTAAAACTTCTGAGCCTGTTCAGATAACTCATTTAACAGAAGTAGAATCCCAAGTGATTAGTTTTCTGAGGAAAATCTTCTACTGAAATATTCTGTGTCACATTCCTCCTATCCTTTAATCTATAGGCAGTGCCTTGAAAACTTATTTGGGGGTAATTTGAATTTAAAAGAGGAAATAAATCCACCCAAATCATCCCAACAGCAGCTGACTTCACTAATCAGAAAGATTTTTACATAGCCAGGGATCTTTCATCAAAGACGTCAGGAAACCTTCAGTGGAGTCACTCAGGACTTTGCAGGGTATTATAAAGCATCTTTCATTCAAGCACTGTCTAAAATTCATTATTAAACTAAGACTGTCAGAAAATGAGGGTGAGGTTAGGCAAGTCTTATGTGAACATATGAGGCTCCCTTGCACAGAGCCTCAAATAATTCCAGCACCTGTACTCCACTCAGACACTCCCTGTGGGCAACCCTGGAGGATGGAGCCTGCAGCTTTCACCTGTGTTGAGCCATGCTCACTCACTACATGGCACAAACTCTCTTGAGAGTACTGTGAGCTAGCATGTGAGTTCTCACCACCTGATTTTCATACTCATTATATTCAATTAATGAACTAAAGAGTTGCTTTAGTTGCCTTAGTTTGCTTTTGATTTTGGAAATGTTCTCTGTGACAGACAGAACTGCCTCAATTTCTAGAGTAAAATTTTAGAACATCTCACTGAGTGGGAGGATATTAGCTTGATCTCCCATTGAAATGAGGGTTGTTTTGTCATTCATTCTGCACATGTTGGTGCAAGCTGGTCACCTGATTTCTAATCCATCGCTGAATTTCAATGAAATTTGACAAAGATTCTGTTAGTTGGTGAAAACAAGGCAACAAGATCAAGAGCTGTTAATTCCCATTGTGATAAAGGCAAATAAAACGGCAATCTTATTTTTCTTAGACAATCAGAGATTCAAAGAGTTGAGAGAATGAAAGAGTAAGAGAGACATGTTGAAAGCCAGGTTTTTTAATTACTCTGCCCAAGGAACCACTTGCTCCATTGTTTTTTTCTATTGCTGAAGGTAGGATCTCCATCAATCCTGCCACACCAACCATTACAATTCCAAGTTTTTTAGGGAACACAGTGCATTCTTGTTCCAAAACTTATATATTACCTTTTTTTTTAATTTTTATTTTATATTTAGTTGGAGAAGCAAGAGCTGAGAGAAAGAGAACCTGTTACTGTTTGTGAACTGAAATGATGGGATTCGTTGAAGTTGTTCTGCCAATATCTTATATGTCAGCAGTCACTACGGTGTGAATTATTGACAGTTGCTGCTCTGCACTATTTTGTTCCCATCCATTGGCTCTGTAAATAGTGTGGCAGGTGACAAACTGCATGGTTCAGTGCTCAGCACTTGCTAACCAAAGGGCTTCCAGGAAACACTGAGTTGCTCAGAGTCCTTGCTGTGAAGCAAGTATGAATCATATTTGACAAAAAAAGCCCACCAAAACCTTGATTAATAGAACAAATGTGATCTTTTCTGCTTATCATTTAGGGTAATCCTTTGTGTCCTTGAATTAGGAAGGCCAATGTCACGCCATCTGTATTGGCATAGTTTAAAATTCAGCCTTTAGCTCAGAATAATGATGAAACTTGGCTTTAAAGGAGAAAATCTGATTGAATTCCAAAGATGAAAATACACCCCCCCAAAATAGAAATAATGTTAGTAATTAGCTAAAAAATAGTGAGATTCAATTACTTAATAGTACCATTCACAGTTTTAAGCTCTTTATAATTAAGAAAAAGTTTAGAAGAACAGATTATGAACTCTCCTGTTATGAATGGAGGTAGTTTGCTAGGGGTGTTTTGGCAGCAAAGTAATTCCCAAAATAGAGTACTGGATTCACTCCCAGCTAAAAGGAGCAAAACTTGCAGATGTTGCTAATGCAGACAAAAACCAGAACATATATATGTGAACAGATGCAACAATTCTAAGAATTGCATCTGGCATAAAAACATGTGGCTGTTTTAGCATTACACCAAGAAGTACCAAGTACCTACTCAGTACCTATGTACTATATCTTTCAGAAGAAAAAACCTTTCAAATACATGCTTAACTTTAATATGTAAGGCATCCTGGTGAAATTACTCAGATGCAGAGGGCCATGTCTAAGCAACTTCCTGAATCAAATAATAAAACCCTCAATGACCTGATCTGACTATGAGTCAACTGACTAACAATATTCACCATTTTTTCCTGGAGACAAAAGCTCTTTTATTTTTTCTGTACTTTATTTGCCTCACTCTATTTCCTTCAGATTTATTTCTTCTCCTGGGTTTTGGATTGCCTGCTTCCTATTGTTATTGTTCATCAAATATTTCATGTACAAGTGCTTTCCAAAACAAGGCAATCAATCCAGAGCAACATATTTCCAGTAATATATAATTAACTGAGTACTTTTTCTGTCATGCAATTGCTCTAGGATTTACAAAATTATTTTCTGCATGCATTTATGCTGATAAGCTAGAAAAGTAAATAAAATTTCATGCAAAACCCTAAAGAGAGCAATAGAATGATAGCTATTTGGCCTCACTTTATGCAAAACTACATTTTGGATTTTCAATTATGTTTACAACAAGATGAGGAGTTGTTGGGAAATTATCCACTTCACTACTTTCTTCTTCATCTTCTTTTTTCAGCTCTGGACTGTCCCATCTGTCTTGCATTTATGAATTTTCTGTCTGAGGACTACCAGAGATGGTGCAATGCAAAGGCTTGAGGGCATTGATTGATCATGGAAATAGCAGATGCCAATGTTTCCTTAAATAAATAAAAAAGTGTAACACAAAATTTCCTGCTTCAAACAACAGAGATAAGAGACCTGTTCATCAAATATTATAATAATCCCTTCTTTTTTTTTATCCTTACTTTATTTCCTTCTTTCTCCATGATTCTTTTCAACACTGAGACATCTCACCCTGGCCTGTGAAAAGGAAACTACAGAAAAGTATCATTTGTTCCCATTGTCACACAGAAGAACTGACTGGGAGACATGTTTAGAAGGGCCATTTTCTTCTTGCCTGGTGCTGTCTCTGACTTCCTCACTCCATGACCTCTTCTCCTGACTGCCCAGATCTCTCATTCTTCCTCATGCCAGCTCTAGCACTCTTCACTCTTTTTCAAGAGTCAATTTAACATGCTAACACAGTGGTTAGCTAGCCAGAGTTGTCACTGCTTTTGCTTTCTGCTATCAGGGATGTCCATGACAGTTCAAAGACAGGCCTGGCAACTGCAAGAGCCAGCCCAAGACAGACGGTGGGAATGCATGGCCATGAGCAGGGTGGTATGAAGGAGGGGAAAGTGGGAAGTCTGTCACTTAACATCGTGCAGTTCTTCAGCTGATCCAGCTTAAGATGATGCAGGTTTCCCAAAGAACTTGAACAAGAACCACTGGCAGTATTCATTTCTGATGGATAAATTTTCCATATGTGGCCAAGGGATAAAAAAGTGCCATATCTCCTAAGGATGATATTCCATAGATCTCAGTTCCACATGTTCTGCAAAGAGTGCTGTGGAGAGCTGTGTACTGGAGGGAAAAAAACCTTGGAAGCAAGTACTTCTTTAAACTGTTGGCAGAAACTTATTTACTTAGCTCTAATGCTTTATCTACAAGAACATTATGAGGATTAGCTGTTGTTTGTGAAGTGTTTTATGGGTCAAAGTGCTAAGTGTCCAGAATGGAGGCTACTGACACCATCTGCTTTTTGGCATTCTGCAGTATATATGTAAGGAAAGCAATTAATTAAAACACTTTTACTAAAAGCCATTTGATTAGAAAAGAAAACACCCCTGAAAATGCTCAAAGGCAAAGCTGCTTGCAGGAAAAGAGCACAGTCCATTTCGTCGTTCTGGTGCAGAAGGACACAGTAGCTCCTGTCATCTAAAAAACATGCTTAAAATCATCTATGTGCGTGAGAAAACTCATTCACCAGACACAGCAATGCAGTGAAATCCTTTCCCTGAGAGCTAAAAAGCAGCAGATTGCAGTTAAGTATTTCCTGATGCCTTCTTAAAGACAGCCCTTTCAAAGCTGACCAGAGGGGTCACTCAGGCCATTTACCCTGGGAGGAGGTCACCCAATTAATACCTATTTAGAAGAGCAGAATAAAAGGTCTCTGAAGTAAAAGGTGTTCATTCAGGTAAAATCTAGATGTTAGATGTTATAAACTTTGAGATTTATCTATTCCTAGTTATTAACTTTAATCAAACCTAATTAAGCCCTGTGGGTAAAGCACAAGCAGTGAGAGATTTTATACTCATGTCGCATTTTCAAAAGGAAGTGTAAGTACAATGTTCTTTACCCCTATTTTTTTGCTACGTGGGAATTCTGTCATCCAGTAATTTTCTGAAATAGTGGAGAACATCAGAAAGTACTCTATTTGGAGTAATCTACATTTCTGCAGTTCCCATGGAACACAGTCATCAGTGCTTACTTCAGGAACCCTAATTACTTCTACCATATAAGTCTGTTTACCTTAAGTGTCCTATGTAATTCCTCCATCAGCACTAAATATATGAGCAAGGGTGTGAAGCTCCCTAATTTAAAGAGAGGAGCTATTGTTCAGTGTCTCAGCAAACAGAGCATGTCTGTATATCAAGTTTATCTGGATATCCATTGTCAGTGCAGTGATGGATACTGAAGCTACTGGCATGGTAGAGCTACGCATGACCTAAATCTCAATTCTGCAACAGTTCAATTGTTTTATTGGAAAAATGTCTAAAAAGAGACCTGACCCTTTAAGATTCACAACTGAGTCACACATAGCTGAGGTGAAACTGATGTGAGAGGTTCATATTCCAAAATTCTCATTGGGAAGCTCTGTACCAAGAAAAACCTGTAAGGACTGTGGTTTGTTTGTCTATACAAAAGTAAGGAAGCATTTTTAAAGTAAGTATTGTGCCATGCCACACAACTGTAGAGACTGTAAAATGACAGAGTATGTGATTTTTTTTTATTGCAGCAGTTCCTGCTGGATTTCTTCAATCCCTGGAGTTTTTACTGTGCTTCAGTGATTCATTTATAAATTCCATGTTTGCAAGTGGCATGAGTGCAGTATTAAAACCTACAATGGTGATTTTCAAATTGTAGTCTTTTTTGTCCGTAGGGAGCCAAGTAGCTCCATGATATTGCGTGGAACTGGAACTGCCACTGCTGGGACTGCTGCATCAGACAGTGCTATCTCAAGCCCAGGAGGCAGAAGCATGCACCACCAGAAATTCAAGAAGGCAGGAGAACGGGAAGTACTGCTGCTGTAGAAATAGCCACTGAATAGGACTTGCTATCCTCACCAAGAGAGTGGAAAAAAGATCAACCACTACCGTTGTATAAGGCTACTTCTAATGAGATCTCCTACCCATTTTATGAGAAGGGATGAATTTAAGAGGACTGCAGGAGGATAACAAGGTCTCTCTCTGCAGTTCATCTCTCCCTTTCCTGAGATGCCCATCTGCCCAATAACATCAGATATCCAATCTTCACCTCCTGCAAAGTGCAGCATGTCGTGCCTGAACAGCTGGTATGTACCATGACATGCCTCCCCAGCACTGCAAATGAGGGTGGTGGTATGGTGGTGAGTACAGACCAAGAAAAAAAAAATGGGTTGTTGGACTCTTTGCCTGGAAAATCCCCTTCACAGACCCCAACAGGAGCATAAGATCACTGGAAAACAAAGGCAGTCCTTTCAGCATGAGCACTAACCTGTTATTGCATAAACAAGAGAGTCATTCTGTCACTTAAGGCCAGAAGGCAGAGCTGATTCAAAACCTCTCTGAGAAAAATACACATTTTTGCTGAAGATGTCAGCCTTCCAGAGCCTCCTTCCCCTGAGGTTCAGCATAACCTCACTTAGTGCATGACAAACAAAGCAGGGAGCTTTGTTCACTGAGTGGGAATTAGAAATGTTTTCAGGAGCGCTGTCATCACTATCATCTTCACCCACAGGTTGAGAGATGACTCAGTGCATCTGAGGATGCCACTTTAGGAAACCAAGCTCTGCCACTCGTGCCAGAGACGGGGCTGATGTCAGGCTTGCTAAACAGCTCTGGCAGTCATACACTAGTTTTAAGTGTTGGGGTTATTTGACTTCTTTAACTGAAGGGAAAGGGGGGTTGTGTATTACAGTTCTGTGGCTAAAGTAATTTCAAAACAGCTTAACCACATCTGGCTGTGAATCAGTGGTCAGAAGTTGTATGAGTATATAATTCAAACTATGTGAATGCATTGTGGGACTGTATTTGAATGATCATCCACTTTATTTTCAAAGACTGATATGTAAAATCTCTGCAGCATCTTCAGGCTTCAGTGAGGGACATGGAAAAGCTACACCTTTTTCTTTGAATGCAATACCATTTCCATTGCTAAGATGGTACTCTTTTAAAGAGGTGAAAATTGATTTCCTTTAAGCTTAGTTGATCTTATTTCTTTTATATTGGTAAAGATACTTGCTATTTCTAATAATTGTTAATGATCACACTCAAAAATATCAAGAAATCAAGTCCATTGTTAAACAAAACCACATTTTTCTTGATTGTATCTCAAATGCTAGTGCTGAGATAAAGACAGAAAAAGCACCATTAACTGCTTTAGTGGAGCAGCAGAAGAAAAAAAATCTCCTAGGCAAGATTTGCTAATACCAGATTGGGTGGCATGGTACGATCCAAGTGTTTAAAAATAACAGTATGACATTACTGTATCAATGGTGCAAAATCAAAGGACCGCTGTCCTGGTTCGTAGGTCAGGAGTCTGGCATACACTGCTATTTTAAGTGGTAGTAAAGTCTGCATGGTGACAGTATAACCAGGAAAACACTACTAAAATATACCTTGGTCTATCGTACCAGTGACTAAAGAAGAATTTTAGTTGCAAGGCTGCCTGTGCATTGCAGGTTGAATCTGTCCTACTTGTCATGTATTTATTCTGGCAAAAAAAAAGTGCACATGTAAATGTTCACAAGCAATGTGGACATGACGAAGGGTGCACAGGTACTTGAGTAAAATCCATTAGTCTGAGCAAGACAGCATGCCTGAGTCTAGTAATTATCACTTGACTCTGGGGCCAAAGTGTGATGATCGCGGAATTGGCTGCCATAGTAATTATTCTATATTTGTCACTGCATTTGTGACTTCCATGTTAATACCGGTGAAATTAAAAAGCTTATAAAAGTAGGACCCTGCTCTGTCAAGCATATCTAAATCAGAAGTCCAACCAGGTTTATATTTTGCTCTTTTACATATATATATCAAATCACTCAGATTTTTCAACAGTAAGGAAATTTATCACCCATCTTCAACAGTCTTAACCCAAACTTTACAAGTCTTCTTTCCTTGGTTGCCAGTAAAATAGGCAAATTTTTCTCATTAAGATATTCATGATCAGAATTTTGTGGACAGTGTGAATTTTCTGTCAATATTTTACTATTAGTTAAATATAGAAATGGCAGAGTAACTCTCTCAGAGTGGATCATTTTAAGTCTTCTAAGAGGATTAAAGTATCTGATTCAGAGACATGGCCATTAGATGGATGACTTTTCAGAGTGAAGCGAAGCTCAGCCCTGCTCTGATGTTTATCCTGAAACTTCTATACATTAAAGTTTACTTTGAAGGTATGTTGCCCATGTGTTGCTTCTGCATTTCAGTAATACTAAATGTGATTGCTTATACTTTAAGTGACTTTTGCTTCATTCAGTAAGACATGCAAAGCTATAAATAAGGAATGAGATTTTTTTAGCTATACTTCCCATTGGCTTAAGTTTACTGGGACGTTTGAAAGCCTTGCTGAAGATCTGCTTTAGGATTGTACTGGAAAACGAAGTGGACTTTTCCACATTCTAGACCCAAAATCCTAATGCCAAGAGGATGAGTATTATTGCTGCTGTTCATATTTCATTGCTACCTAGAGCTCATAACTGACCCTCATGTCCAGCACAGTGCAAAGCCTCAGCATGACATGTCTTTCACTTAGCAGCTCATCTTGTCTAGATAAGAGATGATCTAGGTAACGTCTATCATTTACATGTTTTCTCCAGTAGGGATAGCCATCATTTTGCCTAAAGACTTTGTTAATACTACATCAATTACAAAAAAGAAAGAGTGTCAAAAACCTTGTATTACTCCTAAACGGTAGCAAGCTAAATCAGCTGTTGAACTTCCAGTGTTATTTCCACTTCAGCAATAAACTGCAGCACATTGTCCTCCTGAATTGTATGCTATGTTCATTTATAGAAAGATACAGTCAGAAAGATGGCTTCATATATCTGAAAGCATGGTTCCAGATTTTGTGCTGAGACACAACCAAGGTATGCCGGCATGCTGTACTATGTCTGTCTGCTGGTTTTTTTCAATTTTTACATAAATTAAAGCGAGTAAAACCTAAATATGTGAGACAAAATTGGACATCCTTAGACACCTGTGACTCAGCTCTAAAATAGACTCTGATCCAAAAACAAGCATTGCTCCAGCAGTCTTAAAAAGCTCTTTGATGAACTTGCATAAAACCAAGGTAGAAGTTTGCAGGCTCTGGCCTGGAGCACAACTTAAATTAAAATTGTGGGAAAATTTATTATTAAAAAATAAAGGAGCAGAAACTCCTCTTGAATTAACTGAATTATTACCTTCTTCGAAGTGACACTTGGAAGAAAGCCTTCAGGCTCTGCTCGGACCATAAAACGCTCCCCATGGTTTTCCATGGAGACACGACAACAAAGTTTATCAGAGAATGAGTTGAACACAGTAGCTTTACTGTATGAACACAGGAGAGTACTATTTACAGTGGACAGCTGGAACTGAGAAATACTTCATGGCACTGCAACTAGACTGGTACTGCTTGACTCTGGATCTGTATTTCTTTTTCCTTGTAGCATGCCCTTTCATCTCAGAGAATCACGTCTCAAGGTGCAGGGGTCTTCAGCTGGAGGTGCCTAAGCCAGCACTGGCTTGTCATGTAGTTTTCTCAAATGCATTCAGCCCAACAATAAATTAATAAAATTGAAGTGTTGAGGTGAATTTACAAAGCTATGCCACCACTGCATTTATATTAATTCATTCATACAGCCATTCAATCAGCTCTTCAATTTACTAAGTTACTTGCATGAGCCTCAGTAATTTAGTTTACAAACATAGCATCAGACAAAGCTTATCAGCTACATAGAAAAAAAAGTGCAATCTTGTAGGGAGCCTCATGTTTTAGAATGTCTTCTGTCTGTTTTGAGCTTAGGACTGAAAAGCTACTTTCAAGCCTGAAACAGCAGAAATTATTTTTGTGCATTACTTTCTTAGAGGCCATAGATGGAAATGAGATTTTTTTTTTTTGTTAAGTATGTCTTTTACTTGGCCAAGGGGCAAGCTACATGCTGTAAAGACTTTCACACCCTGAAGGCACGTCTTGAGGCAGATGCATAGGATCCAGCCCTTGCAGATGAAATTGGGTTCGATAAAGCATGCATGTCTGTGAGACACCTATCTCTCCTTGCTCTATGTCTTTTCAGAACTTTCCAAGAGGAGATTTGTTAAATGCAGAAGTATCTCTGATACAATATTAAGAAGTTAAGTTCAAGTTAATTAACATAAAAATGTAGATCAATATTAAAAGAAAGAAAATAGGACCATTAAAAATAAATTGAAGTAAAAATTCTTGTTCAATATCACTACCTCAAACACTCTCCATTTCACTGAAATTTATATTTTGAATCAAAGTATGTGGTTTGTGTTTACTGGTTTCTTGTAAAAACAGAATAATTTTGACAAAAGCAAGCAGAACTTCACAATGGTTAATTGCATTTCCATACCACATGTGATTACAAAGAGAGTAATACTGATAAGGGTATTCCCTTGACATGACTACCTATTCCATCCCATGCTTTTCAATAATGATTCTTTAAATAGTGAGACACTCACAGGTTTTAATTTTCCCAAACTCATTCTATCTATGTGCAGAATAGAAGTAGTGATTAATTTTTCAAAAGGCTTTGTTAAAGCCTTCACTGTTGAAAAATTAGGCAATAGGATGATAACGCAAAGCATGATTGTTGCTGTTGTCTTTATAATGCTTTCTCTCCTGAAGTATTGGATTTCACCAACTGATGCGTCTAATTACTATGTAGAAATTGGCACCTGTTAAACTGAACATCAGATTTTCTTTTTTAACTGAGGAATAAATATTGCTAGAATTGAAGTTTTTGCCAGTAATTACCTTGTTAAAATACGAATCTTTATACTGATAAGTCATCATATACATGGGATTTTTTTAATGCTTTTTGTTATTGTTTTTGTAACACTTTATAACTACAATTTTGTGCAACTGAGCAACGGAATGTACTGAGGAAGAAGGCACTTCATGCCTTTCAGAAAGCAGTAATCAGATGTCCTAGGCCACACTTGGGAATGGTACTGGCATGGTGGGTTTTTCCCTGAATTTTAATGCGCAACAAGAAAGACAGAAAATAGGAATTATGGCTGTAGCAAGTCAATAAGCACCAGAGACAGAGAGCAGAAAAAAATTCCCTATATGCCCTTCCCATCCCATTTTCTGTGCCTTTGGCACTGTCTGTAACTACTTGTGCTGAATCTCATGACCTAAATGCACAAGTGGTATCTTTTCTTTTTAATCATCTAGCTGTAGAAGGAGGATGTGGTTTAAAACAGCACAACCCAGTGCCAGAAATAAGCAATTTTAGGAACTAATCTTGCCTCTTGGTGATGTCAATGACAAAACTAATGTCCTGATCTTAAGCCAATGAATATTATATCCATCAAAATACAAAATAAGGAGAGGGAGAAACCCAAGCAACACTGTATTACACAGCATTGCCAAGCTATATGGATTTAGTATGCAGGCATAAATACTTTGAGCAGGGCAGAGCAGTGCAGTGAAAGCTACTTGAAAAAAGCTTCTTCAATTTCTTATTCAGCTTTCAGGCTGAGAGCAACTAAACTTATTCTGTCTGGTTAGCACAGGTCACACTAATGAAGATATGGGCTAGCAAGCAAAGTCCAAGTCTAAGTTTTGCAAGGAGTTTATATTTAGTTTGCCAGCCCACAGAGCAACCCTTTACAGTATATTTTTACTACTGTTATATGCGGTCCCTGAACCAGAGCTCACATGTGCATGTCTACTTGCCATGCAATTGCATCTCTATTTCCTACACTTATTCTTGACACATGAAAGACAAAGTCCAAAAGAAAAAAAGATCAGATATCTTTGTGTTTCTGAACACTTTCTCCTCCCTCCTCTTTATATTTAAGACCTTATTCAATAAATTCATTGACATATCTGCAGAATTATGCCTCAAGTTATGTTTGTGCCACTCGTAGGATATCACTTACACTCATATCCCAGCTTTGGTAACAATCTTTAGGAGTAAGCACTACCCTGGTGTTCTGTTATCCTTTAGTACCACACTTACAAGCATACTTTATTCCTTTCTTTGCTAACCCTGATGACAGATGTCTGTTGTATCTCTCCCTTTAGTGTGCATAAAAGCAGCAATGGTTTAGATTTGCCCTTTGATCCTTTGAGTTTTACTTTGCTTTAATCAAAGCCTGAAAAAACCATTTTAGCAAGACAGCAGGAGAGTGAGCATCCAGGAGAAACACAAGTGTAGGGTGGCCTCTGTGTTAAGCAGTATCAAGATAGTGTCTCTCTCAAAAATGAAGATAAGTTTGAAGATAAAAAGGATAAGAGACCATTTTTTAAATGTAAAATGGGGACATCCATAATGTTTTTCTAATCACAGAAAAGTAATGTAAGTACCTACAGCAACTAGATATTCCCATTCTGCCCTAGGTAGTCATTTAGAAAAATTAAAACTGTCTCACATAAGTATGGGAAGATTATTAAAATAGAAGGCAACAGTGCAAAGATAGAAATAGAAGTAAAATAAAATTATTTTAAAATACACCCTCTATGCAAGATGTCAAGTTCTAGTCAGATTATAAAAGGGATTAAATAACTTCAAAGGAAAATTAATACATAAAGTTGATTCTTAATATCAGAACCTGGTCTGTTAGAATTTCTTTAGATATCAAAAATGTTAATTTCTTTCTGTCTGCTAACAGCACAAACTGCCTTGCTGGGTAAAGGACAAATGCCCATCAAGTAATTTGTCAGATTTTATCTAGCTAAAACCTCTGTGTGTCTTTGTAAGATGGAAAATATAAGGAAGGTAGATGCTGACATATGATAGACTGTCATCATTTTACTGGATATATTCAGTAATTCTCTTGTGGCTATTTATAGTCATGCTGGAATTTAGAAAGATTTACCAACCTGCTGATATTGCCTGCCCTATGGAAAAAAAATAACACCTCCTTAGATGTCTCAAAGGTTTTTAAAGCAGTGAATAAAAATGCAGTAAGAACTGAATGTTCAGAATTTTTACAGCATCTTTTTATCTCTCCAATTGTTTATGTTTTATATTTTAATCTCAGCCATTCTATGTTGCAGCAGGTTTGCGTTTTCTGAACAAAATCCTGAACTAAATTGCAGCTAAACTTACTTTTTGCCAGATTTCACTCATTTTGGGTAGTCCATAGAACATAACTGCCCCATGAAAACTGTGCGGTTTTAACTAAAATTGGTTTTGGAGCCCGAGACTAAGGACACAGTGTAGTGTCAAGAAAACTAAAGACTAAATAGTGCAACTAAAAGCTAGATCATTTTAGTGGTGTTTTTCCTTTGAAAACAATATAGGACACCAGAATGCCCAACTCTCTTAGTCTTGAAGGAAGTATTTTATCCTAAACTAATATAATTACAATTAAGAACAAATGGATATTTTCCACAATTCGTAAATTAAACCAGAATTAACTGTGAGTTATTTTTCTTACATCAGATTTTCCCCAGCCTCTAGGATTTTTTCAGAGGATCCTGACTTCAGAGCAACTAACATAACTATTCAACATGTCACTACAGGTTTTCTAGTATCAGTTTCTAATGTGAGTCTCCTTTGGGCCTTTTTTTGGTTTTTAGTATCACCCAGATAAATCTTTTTAATCATAAGCATTGTAGTGACAGTTGTTGTGTTCACTGTTGGGACAGGATAATGAGGATTGCTGGCCAGATCTCTGGGTTTAAGGGAGTTTTCGATGTACACCTGCAGTTCAGCATGAAGCAACTGGAGGTTTCACAGACACTCAACACAGGTATGGCAGGATTGAGGAATCACTGCTTCCTTTCTGGGCTCAGAGGAGAACTGTTGTATGTTGGCCACAGTCTATTCTGTCTGTCTTGCTCCGTTTCTTTCCCACCTTTCATCCCTTGTTCACAGTCCTTTTCTTTCTTCAGGTTGCTTATCGACATCCTCACTGTGTACAATCTCCTCATCTCATCTCAATCTCTTCTCCAGACTGCAAAGATCTGACCCCCACGTGTTGTTACCTCTCTACGGGTGCCATATTTCATTATTTAGCTTTGCCAGCACCTCACAGCAATATCCCTCCTAAGTGTGAGAAGTTCTTGCCCTCCCAGACTTTACCTTGATGCCTAGTTCCAGAGTAGGTGTCCTGCAGGATTTTATGGCTAATGTCTTCCCACAGAAACAAAGGGATGGGATTTGTCAGCCCAGATGACTTTCTCTTTTACTGTAGGAAACTGCTTCTTAAAACAGAACAAACTTAGACAAAAATCAAATATTGTCTGATCCAGATCTCCCTTAACTTCCACACCAAACTTAACCAGATACAATTTATGTTTATACCCTTTTCCTTTGTGCCAATATTGTTCACACTCCATGTTGGCTGATTTACTTAAAAAGAGCAAGCATGTCCTTTTTTTTTATTTTTACTAAACTTATTAAGATATGCTCTAAAATAAATTATTTTTGCTCTTTTAATCTCCCTCCTCTAGGTAAAGTTTTCCAATTCCATTTCCATTTCATTTTAATTCTTCTGCTCTGCCTCTGTTCGAGTCTGGATTCATCTTCATTATACATTACCACCCAGAATAGAACAAAATATTGCAGACTTGGTCTTAGACATTAGCACTAATACTTTCTTTACTGTACTGGAGATGCTACATCTTAAGCTTTCACATATATTTTTAAGGGTTTATGAGACTGATGTCTCATATATTCCCGTAATAGACATAGATTCCCTGTTGCTTTATCCTCATCAATTTTTAAGAGTTGACAAGTTCCAAATTTATTGATGAAATGTGTGTTATTCATCCCTAGACCCACTTCCAGCTACTGTACTGAACCCTATTTGTGCCACTCCAGTTGTCAGTGATATTCTGAAGTGTACCCTGAATGATATCCTAATTCTTCTTGAATATTGTCAGCGTCTCACAACTGCTTGTTATCATATTTAGCACACTGCCATTTTTGGTGTCAAGGTCATTAATAAAAATATTTAATGAGTTCTGTCTCTGGACCAATCTTTGAGGAGTAATCACTCTACTGCCAGATAAATGCTCTTTCAGCACATTCTAGAGCTCCCTCTCATTTTTTCCTTACTAATCTTATAATTCTTCTATAAAAACTGCATCTTCTACAGCTTAACTAATAGTTTCCTACATGACATCAGACTGAAGAAAAGACAGACGAAGAAAATGCAGTATCTCTAATCTCTAAAATCAATTGCCTAACAAGAAAAGGCGTGAAGCTGGTGTAGTGTAAGACATCTTCAGCAGAATCAAGTCATATTTTATTGCATTTTCACTTACTTTATGCTTTTAGTTATTCTACCCACAAACATTTCCTCAAAGACATACCATGTCTAGGAGGCCAAACACATGGAACCTGTTATAGTGACCATCCCCCCACCACACACTTATTTGAAAGATTTTTATTGCACTTGTTGTCATTTTGTCACACAGTCCAAACCCACAACATAATAGCTCTGTTCAAACTCCTTGTTATGAACCTTTCAAACTCATGCATCAGTTCTTTCTGTATTCTGCAACATGTGGTGTATCCAACCACAGTGGCTCGAGTGCCCTATGTTCTCTGTGTGCTCTTTCCAGTTCAGATGAGCTTATTTCTATTTCTGAACTCTCACGTCCTTTATACTTCCTGCCTTTGACCCTGTACTGAACATCCCATCCTCCTTATCAAGGCTGGTATCTATTAGCTAGCTCTGCAGAGGTTCAAAATCAACAACCATTGATTCACCTGCAATAGTAAATATTCAGCACATTTGCAAAACAGACTACAGTAGGATCTTAAAAAGGGTGTGATCCACAGCTGGAAATCATTTTCACATAGGAGGAGAGTGAATCCTGCTTCCAAGGGCAAAGAATTAAATTATTTATTTTCTCCTTAACTCACAATTCTCAGTCCAAGACTATGTGACTGCCCAGATGTCCCTGTTCTCTTGCTAGTCCTGCCTGTTGTTATTTCCTTATGCGAACTACCAACTTCGCTTCACCCAGTCCACCATTAGTTTTCTGTGCAAAGGAATGGCTTGAGGGATGTTGCAATGCAAGTGGCAGTCAGGCTAGCATTAACACATCTGGGAAGGATGTGGCTTTCAGCTTTTAGGCTGGCTCTCTAGCTGACACTTAACAGAAACCAGATGAAACTGAGGACAAGATCATGGTTTTGAAAAGTGAGTTTAAGGCAACATGATGCATCTTCCAGCTGAAGCTAGGATTTAAGGACACACTAGTGCCACCAGAGCCTCAACTTGAGCACCCACCCTGCTTTCCTGTTGATTTGTAATCTAGTACATGTCACCTGGCTCTCCAAGCAGGAGTGCAGGGCTAGGGTATGCTAGAACTCTGCTGCACTGACAAGCAGTTGGCACCGGCAATCCTCAAAATGAGGTTCCTTCTGAAAGAAACTCAACCCATCTTCCTGCATAGCCAACTGAGGAATATCACACACCTCTGGACTCCTTTAAAACCACAGTGTCAAAATAGTGGAGAAATCTTTGCCACTGTGAAGTAGTAGAGCAGGCTCTGACTATAAATGGTTTGTTCAAAGTCAAGTAGGAAGCCTGTTGGCACAAAGAGGAAGACAACTCAGTTTTTCCAAATTTCAGAGATAATTCAGCCATATTTGTTCACACTAAAAAAAAAAATTAAAGCTTTACAGTTGAAGATGGAGGAACTATTCATAGCAAATAATGTAGCCATCAAACAGAGACTTTTAGTCACTTGATGTATTATCAATGAATAGACTGATTTTTATGAATATGCTCATTAGCTGTAATTGTTTAACAAATGATTTATCTGAAACAGTTTCATCCCCTGAGTTGTCTCTGATCTACTAGCTCTTTGATTATTCACTAGATGTGGCACATGATTATTTTGCTACCTCATAGAATAAGTAAAATATTAAGTGTCTGTGAACACTTGCAGTATGAATATTCATTTGTGAATGCACATGTTATATGACCTGTCATTAAAGGCATCCATTATCCCCCTACGAAAAGTAGTTTGACTCTTTTTAAAACTAAATGTAATTTATTGTGGCCCTTATTCATTAGCAAGGTTACTTTGAAATACAACTAAGTAATTACTTTTAAATGTTAGTTCATCCCTTGCTGCAAATATTTTTTCTTTTAAATACAAATTTTAAATGCAGCTATAAACTTAGAAATTGGCTTCTTAACTGTTGTGCTGCCAAATACACATTTTAGCATGGGTTATTTTCAGAGAATCAGAATATGTACACTGAAACCCATTGAATGATAACAATTTGCATTCACATATACTATGTTTTCCTGAAAGAATTTCTACTGTAGGAGACTAAGAAAAGTGGCATCCAAAAGTTAGAGAGAAAAAAAAGGAGAGATGGGGAGAAATATGAGACACCCACATGAAAAACTAAATTACCCAGGAAACAAAATATTGTCGTAAAGAACACAAGTTGAATTGCTGTGGAAGAGTTAGAAACTCAACAGCATTTAACAATAAATGACTCAAGAGAGGAGGACATTGAAGCTGGAACTTCTTGTAATTCAGGCATATTAAAGGAAACTTCAGATCTGTATAAAAGGCTGGCATTAATTTATTTGCTTACACTGGAAAATATTATAAAAGCTGTGATAAAACTTTTAAAAAACAAAACTTCAAAAGCCATGGAAAAAGACATAGAAAGAAATTCAGATCCCTGCTTGGTGCCACAGAGTTTCATTGAACGGTTATATTAATTGCATAAAATGCTTCCATACAGTTCAGTGGGAAGTTGACACTGTCTTATGTCCTCACTAATTCTAATGAGAGTATAGACATTTTTTATTAACTATGAGAAAATGAAGCAGACTATGCGATGAAATGTAAACTAAGTTAAAGCTTTTTCATTGATAAGACAGTGAATATAAAAAGGACGGGAAAACATGGGTCCAGAAGAAAAATGTCTCTTTGAAAGATGTTTTCTGCTCCTTATTGCAGCAATTGCCAAGTAGATCAGCAAGAAAAATAATAGACATTCTCGGACATGTCTCCAAAAGAGGGAAGAATGGAAGCTGTACTCTAAGTCTACAAATAGTTAATCAGAATGCGCCCAAAATGGCCCAGTGGATCAGACACCACCATGGAATGTACTGTGTAAAACTCCCCAGAAACTAAAACCCAGGACATATTGTGAATAAATACAAGACTGGAGAGACTGAGTCAGACTGTTGTGTTTTAAGTACTGTATATCTTCAGTCAGGAAGATGGAGATATTTTACAAAGCAGGCATTTAGAGCCAGGGCTTGGCATCCATGGAAAATCCTCCTAGAAGTCTGACTCTTGCTCTTTGCTTTTTACCTTTAGCTCTAAGATTATGAAGATAACTTATCTGTGGGCTTCCGCAGAAAATTTTCAGTATCTACAACTGTAGAACTGTACTTGGTACCTGGAAACAGAAAAACAGAAGAAAAGATAGTGGAAGGGCTACAGAAGAATCCAGAGTAGAAGAAAACACAGACTTTAAACAGATATCTGCTTTTGGACAGAGTTCCTGCAACAGTGAGAAACAAAATTGTTTTTCAAAAGACTGTAAACAGGAATAAAAGGGGCTGGTAAGAACAGAAGCGTATGCATTTTCAAGAAAGAAAAGTATTCAGGAACAAGCCAGATCATTATAATAGCATCACTAAGGATTTCTAGTGGAAGAATTATGTCCAGCAACTTGAACAGGACCTTAAATATAAATGGAGCATGTGTTAATTTTAAATTGGATGGCAGAAATCAGGTCCAGTTGCACATCAAAATTACAATTAAAAACTCAAAAGAAAACCTAATCATGTGTAACACAGGTGGTAAATCTAACACTCTACATTGGAAAGACTACTTCTAGTGTGAATATTTGCGAACTGGTTATTAAGAGAAGTAAAATCCTGAAAGATTACGTAAATTACCTCTGGTTTTCCTTTCCATGCTCCACTCTATGTAACTAAATTTGATTTTAGTATTAATATCTTGAAAATTGTGCTGCTTATGAAGATTAAGGTACCATAGGGAAGCCAAGCTATTTGAATGTCTCACTTTAAATTATTTCTTTCTGGTTCTTCTGTCTTAATACAGATGTTTGAAATTTCAAAAATATAAGTGAAGCTATTCTGCCTATGCCTATCTTTTTATTGATATATTATTCATACAATACAGATTGAAGACAAATTGCCTCAATAAATTGTGTTATTTCATGCAACAGTGGATATAACATTGTTCTCATTGCGTTGGCATCACTGGAAAGATATTTGATTTTTATAATGTCATAGAGATTTTTATTTTTTATTTAGTTTATCCCCATGCAGTTTATTTCTTTTAGCTTATGCTTTGATTTTTATTCTCCTGCCACCAGATACCCCTTTTAAAAATCATAATCATATGACTTCCTTTATGGCGAATGAATAGTAGTTTGTAAAAATCCCTAATAGAATTTAATTGGATTCATTGGAGTTTTCAGCAGTTCATTCTACCCTTGTAAAAGAGTAGATAAAAAATTCTCTCTCTCTAAATTAATGGTGAAAGCATAGTTATTATAATATGAGATTTATGAATAGAAGATTTTCTTAGATTCCCACTTGAAATACTGCACCATCAGTTACTGACTTAAAAATTTTTAAGGCTTGAAGTAGTTGCTGAAGGTACAGGAGCCTGCAGGAAAACCCAAATCCCAGTATTTGCCTCTCAGGTTTAAGAAAAATCTCATCTGAAGCCTGATTGCTTTATTAACTGACTGATTTTGTCCAAAATGGTGATGAGGCAGAAGAGCTAGCTGCAGGAGTAAAATTAGGAATTTTCTATATTTTGGCTAAATATACCCACAACTGTTGTTTCTCTAGCCAGTGTGTTGGGTGTCTATTCACTGATACTGTTATCCTATGTGGATATAATTGAATGAACAGGAGTCAAAAAGGAATAATATTTCAAGATTTTAAAGTACTGAAGCAACTTGTACTACTTTCTCCATGTGTCAGCATACAACTCAAAATGGATGGTGACACCCTCTCTCTAAAATAATTTCTCATCCTTCTTGTGAGTTTCCAAATATGTGACAAAAGAGAGTGAGAAAAAAGAGACAAATATAGATGCTGATAATTATAGGAAAAGCCTTCTGGCATGTCCAGAAATAGAATGCAAACTTCTGACTCATAGGTCTGCATCCTGGCCCCTGCACCACATTGCTTTTCCTGGAGACTTATTTTAATGGAGTAAATGCATATTTCACAAATATTAAAATTTAAATATATTGTAAAATTGTCATAAAAATCTTCTTCTAAATACTGTTAAGAGTTTACTGTGTCTATACAGATTTTAAAATAATGCCTCAGAAGAAAGGCCCCAGACTGCAAGGTGTTACTACATCATTTCATTACTATATGCTTAATATTTTATAAATCGTCAGTGTTAATCTATCTGAGCTGGGCTATGAAAGTCTTTCAAGCGTAAGTAATTGGAATTTTGCAAGGGTCTTTATTTTATGAGGAAATACAAAAATGCCAAATAATTGAGGTGTTTTCATGAACAGAGACATTATGCTGTTGTGAATGAAATTAGTTTTAGTTTAACATTTTGTCAACACAGAGGAAAGCTGTGTGTCCCTGATCTTCATTATTCACTCTCTCTGACTTCATTGCATTTAGGAACACATCTTGTGAACCGTTCGAAGGAGATTTTAATTAAAAAATCCTAAATATAAAATATTGTAGTCTCTAAGAAACATGTTTTAAATGTCTGCTCTATGTATTGTTTAGTGTCTTAAATGTATGCCCTTTTTGTTCAGTTCACTGAGTTCTAGAAGCTCCTTTGGCACTTTTTGCATCCAAGTATCACCGTGCTTCTTGGATACATAAATTATAAGGAGAGATTCCAGTACCTGAAGGGAGCCTACAAGAAAGTTGGAAAGGGACTTTTTACAAGGGCATATAGTGACAGGACATGGGGGAATGGCTTCAGACTGAAAGAGAATAGCTTTAGATAGGATATCGGGAAAAAATTCTTTTTTGTGAGAATGGTGACATACTGGAACAGGTTGCCCAGAGAAGTCGTGGATGTTCCATTCCTGGAAGTGTTAGAGGCCAGGTTGGATGGAGCTCTGAGAAACCTGGTCAAGTGAAAGGTGTCCCTGACCATGGAGGAAGGGAGTGGTTGGAACTAGATAATCTTTAAGGTCCCTTCCAACCCAGGCCATTCTTTAATTCCATGACTCTCCAATACAAGTTTGGGAAGTACAAGAAATACAGATCTAGAGTCTCATATTCATGGAGATTCGTAGAAATGAAATGTGGCCAGTCTTCGCGAACGAAGATCTGGGAAAGGTCTTTTTACCTTTCAAGCCTGCGCAATGGATTTTTTAG
>JAWWLV010000088.1:86901527-86915969 GCA_035041135.1 Platyrinchus mystaceus
GTGACCTTCTCTTAGATGGATGGCCTTAGGGGCTGACGAGCTCCATCTGCCTGGGGGATTGTCCCTGAAGCAGGACCAGGAATCGAACCTGCGACCACGGCAATGAGAGTGCCGCATCTTAACCACTAGACCACCAGGGGTCCCCTGTAGAAATAATATACATATATAAAAACATTCCTTATATGTTTTGGCTTTTGGGTGAGGGAAAATCAGCACTGTTTTATATTCTAACATATTTTAATATATGGGAAAGGAGAGGATTTGGGGTTTGTAGAATGTTGTTTTCCATTCTGTGTGCACAGGCAACCAAGCAGTCAGCATGATCTACTTGGCACACATGAAACTATCTTCAGAAGAATAACCTAGCTACAGCCAGTGGTGGTTCCTGGGCAACAAAAGGAGACAGAAATAAAATCAGCTCATATTTAGTTCAAAATCTAAATGTTGAGAACATAATGAATCAAAATACCAGAAGAAATGAAGATTCTTATATGCTGATGTAAGGGCAACAGGTGAGAGATATTCAGACTGCTTTCTTATGAGCACAGATTTCACTTATTCACTGGAGCGGGAAGGGGACATATTTAAAAACTAGATATATTCTAATATATTCCTTCTAAGGAATGAGACAGCAAAAGCAAAGGAGGACAGGGTGTTCTTGCTCATTCACCACTCCCAAGACATTGAGCACTCGAGACTAAGTCTTCAGTTGTCATGCACCCCCATTCCAACTAAAAAATCACAGTATGAACAAAGTGAACATGTTCTTCCATCAAATCTGAGTGCAGAGTGAGTGCCAAAAGTAATCTTTAACAGCATCCAGGGAGGGAAATTAATTATCATGGGTCCTTTCTCTGCAGCTGACAGATGTTTCAGCAAAAACTACACTTCGGTCCCTGGAACTTGTAAAACTATAGATGGATATTCCCTGACCTGTAAGCGTGTTTGACCTGAGAACATTGTGTATCACAGAAAGTGCTCAATTATCAGGTTAGTGATGTCTAATTCAGTGAAAGTGATGGACTCTGATTTACATTTCTTATGTAGAAACAGAATCAAATATATAACTGTGTAACCAATATGTTCTAGACTTGGTTCTTTAATAGGACCAACTTAAAAATTCTGAAAATAATTATGAATCACATCAGTCAAGAAAAAAATATAAACAGAAGCATCTGAGAGATGATTGGAACTAATTCACATTTTATTCAAATTCCACAATCCAAAAATCGGAAAAATATCCACACTGCTTAAAAAGCAATTTAATAAGGGGGAAAAGCAGGTACATTATACTCAATTTATATATGTATATATATTTTAAAAATGGAACAGAAATAATATATCCATAACTGTTCAAAGTGTTCTGACTGTGGTTCATTATCTTAAGATGTGTATAAACATGGGGTAAACTCTCAACATAGTGCTTATAATAAGCTTTTGATGAGAATACTGTTCATTCCTCTGTTTAATATTTATGAAATAAGCATTTATTTAGTGAAAGTAAGCCTTTAACTGAAGTAGTGTGGTTCTGTGACCAGAATGAAATGAATATAAATAATATAAGTTAGAAACTAAGAGCTGTAGAAAATATATAAAAGAAGGAAACAGGAACACGATGAAAAACCTCTAGTCAGCAGAGTTAAAAACAATGCAAATGAGACTTTTAAGTAAACTAGGAACAAAAGAAATCCAGAAAAGAGTGTCAGTCCATTGCTTTTTAAATAAAAAATTCTGGTCTCTGTCTTGACTCAACTCAGAATTACACTGTGACAATGTTACAGTCTCAGTGCAGGGAAAGATGGTAGACATATCCCACTTAATTCAGGGAAGGATAAGTGATCTATCAGAGATGTGCTTTTCTGGCAGTGGAATACTGCAGCAAAGCCCTATGGTGATGAGGGCACTGCAATAGTTCCCACACTACCAATACTTTGGTCACTGCTGCTTCCCTGCTTCCTGAGGTGAGGTGTTTTAAATGAGCACATCCCTGTAACCTGTATTTTTGTTGTCTTGATCTTCCAACTGGGAGCTAAGTCTTTATCTTTTGTTTGTTTATTTTCCCTGAAGACTCCCTGGAAGGCTGTATGAAGAGGACCTCTGTAAGATCTGACCTATAGCATGCCAGTCAGACAGCTGTAGAAGAGCCTTGATAACCTTCCAGAAAAATGGTGGAGAGCCAGAAACCTAGAAACTCAAAGCTTACCAACCTGCAAACTTCTAAGCACCTGGCTACTTTGCAATTCAAACTCTCATGGGAATCTGGAAGGCTACTAAGGAGCTAGCAGCAGCAAGGGCCACAGGGTCTTCAGTTATGGGTCAGAGCACCACATGAATTGCCCCAGAGGCATGATTCTTGGCCTTTCCTTTTCCAGAAGGATTTCTTGATCTGTCAGGGCTTGACTGCATACTCTAAAAGTGAATGTATTGCAAATCCTGTGCAAAAAAATTGTCTACACAGGTCCTGATATCAGCTACAAGAAGAGGAGCCTAGGAGAATGTTATATTAATGGAGATGACTTCGGCTGTAGTTTCTGTATTGAGGAGGAGGCGAAAAAAAATCCCAGCACAGGGCACAAAGAAGTCTTAGGCAGTGTGAGGTAGAAGAAAACAGCTTATCGTCAGAAGTGTGTTATTGGAGATGGGAAAATAAAATGGGAATGGTGTTGCTAGTCCCACAGACACGGGCACCTATCGATGTTAATGCACTCATGCAATGTCACTGTGCCCCAAACAATTATTTAGTCACGCTGGGGTTTGGGGGTCATCCATTGAATCATTAATCAGTATGACAGCATTGCTAGTGAAGGTATAGCAATGCATTTATGGCATAGCAGGAGAAAGGGGAGCTCATAGGTGTTTCTGTAGGATCTGTAGCCAGAGGAAGGCACTGCCTGGAATTTCTGGATAGAGGTTTGGGAGCTGGTCTCAAAAGCCATCACAGTCTCTGTCATCACACTGTACCTACCAATATCCTCTTCAGTCATACACTCAGTCTCACAATAACAAGGTCTAGAGATCTTGTTTCCATTTTGATGGACAGTACACATACGTAAATGGTAGAAGGACTACTGTGTCCAGAGTAGTTTGGTAGATACAAAGAGAATCATTAAATAGAAGCCAGTTTTTTGTTTATTTGTTTGTTTGGTTTTTTGTTTTGGGGTTTTTGTTTGTTTGTTTTTTTCCTTTCTGGTCCACAAAGAGCATTTTTAAATTACTTTTATGTAAGCTGCCTTTTTCTTCTCCTAAACGATGCAATGCTGTTCAGGGTTACCTACAGTTTTGCTTAGTCCCATCTCATAGTTTTAGTACCTCAGTCCTATTGAGGTACTGCACCTAGCCCTCCCTGGGGGCAACATTTCTTGTGATTTGGAAATGCTCAGCACCTTTTCAAGTCAAGTCCTTCTTTTTCTCAGGACTTCTTCCAGCGCACAAAGTTGATTGTCACACTACTGTGAGTCCCATGCCAGAGGTAAGTTTTCAGCTCAGTTTCTCACAACATGCCTGCACTAAAACACGCAGTACAGTCTTCCAAAAAAGGCACCATCCCAGCTTTAATGTGGCATACTTAATTCTCTTAAAGCCCAAGGCATTTCAGCAATGTTGGACTGGAAAATCAATGCAGTTTTACATTGCATTGAAGGTCACGTCTGAAGTTTTTTTATGTTAAGCAGTCATAGACCTGTGTTTCCAAAAGCAATATTATTTTGGAAGTTTCAGTTTTACAGGTACTTAATCAAAAAGGCTTTAAAGAATTAATTTTCTCTGAAACTACTGAGGATTTGCCTTAGGAATCAACTTTTATAAAAAGAAGGAACTATTTAAAAAAAAAAAAAGAATAAAAGAGGCAAATGACAGGAGAAATGGGGAGCAAAAACTTTGGGGCACTATCTCTTTGCTTTCCCTACAGTAATTTTTCCCCCAATTTTTAAAACAAATTAATTTTTTGAGAACGCATCAAATCTCTCCTTTCTATATCTCTCTTGGAATACGATTTGAACCAGTATTTTAGACACATGTATTTTAAACTATTTACTTTAAATTGTGATTTGCATACTGCCAAGTATTCAAATATAGTTGTAATTACGGTGGTTGGGAGTGACAAACACCAGGAGACCATCTATCTAGCTAATTAATCTCCCTATCTGTATCAGTATCAATCCACTCACTGTTCTCCTTTAACAGTAACAGAGATAATATGGTATTTACAGTGTTATGTGTTTGCCAGATGCATATTAATTAAGGGGGAGAAGATTTAAATGTATCTTTGACTGGTTTTTTCATTCAGCTGTCTTGAGAAACAATCAAAAGTAATTTCCATTAACTGGTGTGCTATTTACTGGTGAGGACAGAAATGGTCATTAGTGACTCCCTGCTGCTGAATGCAGCCCTCCACTTCTTCATCGTAATTCTTGGGGAAGGTTTGTGTTAAAATAGGAAAAGGATGCTAAAAAGAACTTTATGTATCATTGTTCCAAACCTGCTGCCTTGACTGCCAGCATAGACTGATGTCTATTTTTCACCTTAGGATGTGAGTTTTAACACCTGAACCAGAATCTATACATAAGCAAAGGGAACGTTTCCTAACAGAAACTTCAGGAGAAGGGGAAAAGAGCAGTCAAAGGTCCAGCTAATCTGCTATTCTCATAAAAACCTAGTCCTGGATTTTCAACATCTTAAACCAGTAAAAGTTTCAGGAAGATTTCTTTTACATCTTTTCTGTTTCCTTCTTTGTGCCAATATGATATGCAGAACTTGTGGAATAGCATAGGGGTGGCATCACTGCCAGTTAAACACAGGGAAATGACTTACTGCTTACTGTCCTGTGCTGTTCTATGCTGTAGCCTTCCTAGGGCTGAATTTATTTAACAAATCATTTCAGGGCATACAGACCTTGCAGGCCTTCCTGGATTATATTTTAACATGGATGGACTATTCTTGAACAGTTTCTTCATTCCATAGGACAAAAACAGACTTTTGTTTAACAGCAGATGAGTGCTGCACATGCTCTTGTCCCACCCAGCTATTTCACAACCAGTATATCTATTGGAAGTATATATATTGTGGAAGTTGGGAGAAAAATCACTTGCCATTATTTTTATTGTTCCCATATTTTTCTCTCACTGAATCCCGAGGTTGTAGCAGAATTGAGTCTTGCTCTCCACCAACACTGTGATAGAAAAATGCAGTAAGTAGTTGTTGGGGTCTGGTTGGGGTTATTTGTAGTATTTTTTACTTTCCCCATAGCATTTTGATTGTTCAGGGACACGACAAACCTTATCTTTCTGGGAAGTAACTAGAGGATGCTTTTTTTTGTGGAAGTTCAGCCCTACTTAAGACATACAATGTGAACGCACACAAGGCAGCAGTTTTCAAATATCATAATTAATGGGCTCAATGCTATCAATAAATCAGTCCATGGTATGGTAAAAAAAGCAATACAAGCCATTTCCATGATCACTGCACTTTGGGCTATTTCATGTGTTCGATGACTAGTGAGAGCTGTCTCTTTTAGGTAGACTGTCTTGCAAAGCTACCAAAGCTTTCCCTCCATGCAAAATTTCCTGTTAGTCTTTTAAATAGACTCTGCTCTCCAAAAGAGCATATGAAATATCCCTATAAATATACAGGCACCTAAAACCTACCCATAAATTGATGCTAACACGCATATCAAAGATTCTCTACGGAACTGCAGAATGCCAGAAGCACTTTTCTTTTTCATAAAAATCTTAATGAAGCTTAAAACAGCAACTTCTAACATCTTTACTTAGAGATATTGAAGCTTGTAGATTTTTTAAATAAATATGCTCACTGATTTCTTTAATTACATGCAATAACCTGTATAGGTTTATACAGACATTAAATGAATAAAGTGATGTTATCTAGACAAATGATGTTCTAGCACATGGGGAAGATCTATTAAAATGGGAATGAGTACTCCATGAACTCTGAGTGCTCTGAGAGGAGCACTGAGATTTATGACTTACAAGTGAGCTTTCCTCTCCACCAACTGTCTCTCATTCCAAAAAGCGTCTACTCTCTTCAGGATTTTTTTTTTCTTTCCAATTTAGGGAAATTTTCATAATTTTCCAGCATTTTAGGTTAGGAATTACTGGTCAGGTATGGGTTACAGACAACAAAAAAATAGAAGAAAATTCCATTTTACACACAGCTGTGGCCAATAGGAAGGCTTGTGGTTTGCAATATTAAAGGAAATGCACAGTCTTTGCAAGTATAGGGTTGTATTTATTTCCTTTCTTTGAGGAATGATAATGCAGTAAATCATACATCTATGAAGTTTTATCAAATATTTATCATAAAGATTTACCATTCTTATTAGTTTCACCTCTGCCAGCAGTGGAGCTTTCACAAAATAGAATGTGATTTCTATTTTCCACTTCTCAGCCTTTGACTACAATGCATTAAGACAATACTGTGATTTATTTTTCCAGATGTGCTTTTCTTTCTTTGAGCATAATTTTCTTCTTGGTTTTGTTTAATTTTACACTTGACTGAGGTGTATAAACCGAAGGAGCTGAGGTAATTTTGAGAAAATACATATGTGAGTTACAAAATGCTTGAATTATTATTTTGAAAAAAAAACCAAAACAGTTGCAGCAATAACATAATTATCTGGAGTCTGAGTATAATTTACTTTAAAAATGCCCATGATACATAGCAATGGCACAGCAGTGGTGTAAGAAGCACTTTTTCCAGCTTAGATCAAATGATGGATGGAGGTATGTTCTCCATTTCTAACTTGACCTCAAGCTTTCTCACTCATGTCGAGAGTCAATAAAGGCTACCTAGAGCTGGTTACCCAGGACTGTGTCTAGATGGCTTCTGAACATCTCAAAGGTTGGAGACTCCACACCTTCTCTATTGAACACTGTTTGAGTGTTCAATCATCTTCACATGAAAAAAAAAGAAAAAGTGTTTTCTGATGTTCAGGAGGATCTTTCTGTGTTTCAATTAATGCCCATTGCCTTACATCTGGAACACGGTAAGGGGACCTTGAGGACAGTGGAACCTTACCCTCCATTCAACAGTGAAAATCCAAATGAGAAAAAAAGCCTTCAAAAATGCCTGAAGTTGCAACTATGCTAAATATGAAGTGAGATCAATGAGTCAGAACTGGAGTTTGGATTGTCTTTATGATACAGATAGTCAGTTTGTTATTTATTTCAGGTCAATATCTTAGTTATATACTGCTCTCTGCAATGAGACACCCGCTTGTGGTCTGGATCTGTCCATCTTCCTCCATCAACCTAACAAGATTTCAGGCTTTTTTCAAGGCAACACTGCAAGCTTGCTGTGCACTTCTGGAATTTTCTAAATTAAATCAGCACTGAATTATTAACTAAAGCCATTCTTGATATCAATAACCTGAAATATAGTCCCAGTCTGGGCAAGCTGTTCTTCCCACAACATTGTGTCTCACTCACATCTGAGCACAGACAGGTTGCAGTAGAAGCATGCTGAGTTTCCACCAACCCATTTGTAACAGGAAAGCACGTGGCCTGCATTCCTCCTGCATACAGGCCATTGCCTAAGGAATGTCTGTTCTCTCCTGACTAGAGACTACCTCATGTTCTCCAAATCACTGTGGTATTCCCATGTCTGCTTAGGTAGAAACTCCATCCTGTTCCTGAATAATACATTTGTTTGCAAAACACCTGGCAAGCAGCATTAAAAATGTTTAAATACCACTACTCCTGCAGAAGAAAATTACTCTCTGACTAAGGAATTCTATCTTCACAAAGACCTTATGCTATTTCCTAGACATTGATGTAGCTATAAATGTCCCCTCTTTCTAGGGCCCCATCCTTTGGAAGGAATACGGCATGAATGTGCAGGAGGGGAGAAGCAGTTCTGGTTGTGTCCATGGCCCCAGGAAATGCATCCAGGGAAAGATACTGATGCAAAGGTGACAGAAGCTTGTGAGACTTTCCCCTGCAATGACCTTGCTCACCTACTGGCCTTGATTTGTATTTCCTACTGCTCGGCCCCATGCCACCTCCTTGGGCCTCTTAGTTGTCAAAGCAGCAACAACAAAAACTACTTCAGTAATTATCCAGTGATTCCCAAGCCTGTGCCAAAAACCACTAGTCTGTATCAAACCAACTTAGGGTCAAAGGCCTTGAGCTGCTTTATGGCAAAAAACGAAAGACAAAAACAAACAAACAGAAAACATCACCCAAAACCAAATGAACAAACAAACAAACAAATCCAAAACAAACAAACAAACAAACAAACAAACAAACAAAAGGAAGAAGAAAAAAAGAAGAAGAAATAAAAGCATTGCTGCTGTACAAAAATATTACAGGTCATGTGTGATATCTTGCTCAGAACCAACTCAGGTATAGGCTAAGGGATCATCTCTTTTTATTACAGGAAAGCATATTAAGTTTCCCTTGTACTATTAAAATCTATATCTTTGAAAATTCATTTACCCACACATCCAGAAAACAAAGTCACTTAGTGGGGTAATTCTCCTTCCCTAAGCCTTGAATTTCACTTCCTTACCTTCTACTACCTATGACTTTTCTTTCAGTTGGAAAGTAACTGTTTCTGACAGCTCATTAATTGGTCTCCTGTATTGCAGTTAGGAATAAGAAATGTCCCATTTGCTTTCAGCTTGTGCTGCTCTTGTGGTATTTATTTGTGAACTCTCTCTTTGAGGTTTTCATGCCTTTCTAGCTAAACCCTCCATTCCTTTAATGTTTTGGATTTTCTGTCATGTCCAGACTGCAAACCATCCACAAATTAAAGTCTTGTATTACATTACTTATTTTGCTTCTATTTGCTTTAGTGATGGCTTAATTCTGTGTCTCCTCTTTTCAAGATCTGTTTTTTTATCCAAGGTACAAGTACTCAAAATTGCAAGTCTTATATTAGTCAGAAACTCCTCTATGTTTTTCTCTCCTTCAGGGAATCTCTGCTAAAAAATGCATCTCTCTCTATATGTATTCATATTCAAATGGAACACAATACTCCTCGGATTTCTGCAATACAGTTTCATAGTTAGCCTCCCCTATCTGGGATAGCTGAAAACTATGAAAAAAATTGCTGCTTAAGAATCTATTAGTAGAAACAGACCTACCTCCACCTGCCTTCTACTACTGGTGGGCACTTTTTAAAATCACCTTTATCTCTAGCACCATGTGCTGTCCATTAATCACTCTGAGCCATGGATTTTATCAAAGAAGTGTTTCTTAGCAATCCAAATTCCAACAAACCAGCACATTATATTATGGAGTTTGGCATAAAACAACAACCTATTGAAAATTCTAAGGCTTCCTACAAGCTCTACAGTAGTAGAGATCCTGCATTTTAACTCGGTTTTTTTTTTTCCCCTGAAACTATTCTGAATTGGTCTCTATGCTGTTTGGTGGTGGTGGTGTTTTTAAAAGAGTAAAACAGCTTCACCTCAAATACTACTCTCTCCATTGACACCATTAATACATTTCCTATGCGAAAGGAAAGGAATGAAACTTCATAGAAAAATTGTATCTTAAGGAAACCTTCAAATAAGTTTTTCACTATTGCTTCCTCATGATTCTTTTTCCCCTCCTCCCTCTTCCTGTAATAGCTTTCACTATATATTCTGAAAATTCACAAAGGGTTCTTCCAGATAAGAAATTGTCACAGTGTAATTCAAGTCTGAGGTAATGCACATTCCAGAAGCTTTAAATGTTTTTCCACTGACTTTCCCAAAGACAGGAGATAGCTAACATCTCTTTATTACCACACACAGAGCAAGGGAAAAGAATACCCCTATGATTTGTTGAGCAAGGGCTAAAGGCAAGCCAGAATGACAATTCAATTTTCGAAGTTTTATCAAATTTGGCAGATTAAATTCTAATTTTGGTTTATCTGCAGTTACTTTGAAGCTGTGGTGAGCTCCTTGCTGCTTATCATCTCTGAATCTGGATGTCAAAATCTCACAGGACAGAACTCAGGAGCCCTAGTACAATATAAGGTAAGAAGACTAGGAGCCATTCCATCCTATCCAGAAGTTTGCAGAGGTGCACTGCACCAACCTGCATTCACATGCCCACTACTAACCTTACCATTTAGACCTGTCATTTGCAGGGAAGGAGGGATATGACTCTTGCTACCCCTGCTTTGAGGCAATGCCTCCCTGTCAGAGACTGTTACAGCCAGTAACTTGCAGATAGAAAAGTTCATAGGCTCTACCTCACCAAACAGAAAATGCATTTAAACTGTTTACACTATCCCAGATGATTTTGCCTGAAGCAAACTAGAGAGCCTTCACTGCTGCTGGTGGCTGCAACTCCCACAATGTCCCCTAGCACCATGGGACTGGAGAGGTTCCAGGCTCAGGGCCACAGTGAAATAACCATGGGACATGGTTGGAGGGCTGTATTTGTGCAAATGAGACTCTTGAAAGCATTTCTAAATGATCTAAGACAGTCCCTGTCTCAAGGGACACTGGACTTTTGATTCACCTGCCTGAGGCGCGTTTGTGCTGAGGAGTCACTGGTGAAAACAATTGGTATGGAGCGCCAGTAAAAAAACTTCTGATGAAGGTCAGATTGGCGAATAAAGGTTCTTCTAGAACAGGGATCAGCACAGAATGATTATTGTAATATTGATGGAATTTGATATGTCAAGTGGAAAATACAATTTTCATTGGTGGTTGAAACAAAAATACAGAAGATTCAAATTATTCACAGAAAGAATCTGCTTCTTCCTTGATGACATAATCAAATAATACAAATGAATACATGCACTAATTCAATTCATTTGGCAAATTCCATGCTCAACACTCCGTATTTAACAACTTCAAATAATAAATATGATTTATTATTATTTAAATCGAAGTAATTTGAGTATGTGCCCCACATTTCCATACTGAAGGACTACATCCTGTCTGTTCTTGTTATCACATACTAGAAAAAGTAACACACCTTCTACATGTCAGTTTAAAAATAAAAAGGCATATTTTTTCCTGACAACCTCTACATAAGACTTGATTTAAAGTATTTAGGTCCCATAAATCTGATGCTTCATGCATTATTTTCTGAAAGGAGAAATTAATTGTGGCAACTTAGATTATCAAATCTGTCAGATCATGCATGAATTTAAGCATAGGAGTAAGAGTAAATTAGATTATGGGTCAGATTAATAAACATAACAGTAAACTATATTTAATATGGTTGATTTGACCCTGATTAATTCACAGATAGCTATTTATTTCCAAATATAGCCAGAAGACACTGTCCACAATATGTGTGCAATCATTAAGTAATATCTATGTTCCATTGTAATATTTTTTGTTTCGTATTTTCACTTCACTTGTCCTGGTAAGTAACATTTTCATTCATGCTGTGGTTCAATTATTTTGAAAGCAGGATGGGCACAAAAAGAATCAAAGCTAGGAATAATTTTTCTGTTGTAAAAGTCTTGATAACTTTTCTGCTTTTTCACTTTATTCTGTTTATTAATTGAATTTAGATCATGAAACATGAAAAAGGTAAAATGATGTGAAATATTAAAGTGTTGTCAGATATTTTAACAGAACGGAATAATAAGAATTTACATTTATCTTAAAATACACTTCTGAATGTGGAAGTATAAAATGATATTGCAATTGATTCTCATTTTGTGAAATTGCACATTGGTCCAAGGTTGACAAGGACAATGAGAATTGTGCCTAAATCTGTGATTAGGAAGCAGGAGGAAAATGGCATTGAGAAAATCTGAGTTGACAGAAAAATATCATAAGAACTGATGATGGAAGGGCTGAAGATGCATGAAATGGAAAGTGGTATCATTAAGTTGAAAGAAGCATTTTAAATTGAGTACATGGGTTGAGAAATCATTAGGCACAACTAACAATGATCTGATCTAAGCTCTCCTGACATAAAACTACACTCACATCAAGTTCAAAGTCTGATTTGCTTTAAGTCAGTAGCCCCTTTCTAACAGAGTAAACAGTGAGCCAAATATATACCTAAGAAAAAAGAGCAAAATGTAGTCAGCTAGAGATTTGATGCTACTTTGGCATTAAGAAATTCTTGGCACAACTCAGGGCACAGAAGCTGGAAAACAGAAGGTAGAAACAAAGGGAAAAATAGCCATCTTCATGGGAAATTCTACAGACACCCATGGCGAGCAGAGACACTTGCATCAGAGCAGAAGAAGACATAGCAGAAAAAATGAAGTCAATTTGAAGGAGAGAACAAAGAAATGGAATATAATGACTTAGCAAAATCTTCTTTTCCTTTTTTGGCATCACCATAAGAGCAAAGCTCCAGCTGCCCACAAAAATAGGTAAACTAAACACATATACTCCAGCTTTGTCCCTTATTTCCATAAAATTGTCTTTGTATTCTATAACTATATTGTTTTCATGGGAACCATATTTTTCTCCTTTCTCTTTTGTTCCATCCTTTCAGTTCTCACACATCTTGGGTTTGTTTTGTTTCCTTTTTGTCCAGTTTCTAATTACCCATCTTCTACCTCTTTTTCTTATTTCTAGAGTGGCTTATTGCTATACACCTAGTTTGCATCTCCTCTCTTTTTCTGTGGCCCCTCCCATTAGCACAAAAACACAAAAAGAAGCAAGCAGAGTTCCTGTCACCATCACTTCTCCACCTCCTCTTGGGTCTGAATGCATTAATAAGCCTTTCTGGTGCTAACCAGCCTTACCAGGGGCCTCGACTCACACCACTGCCCATGGATATAGAGGCTTTTTTAAGCTCTTCATCTCTTTTTTTGACTGTGCCCTAGGAGTGCTGGTCTTGAGCTCAGCCACAGCTATGCTTGGCCCATGTATGGTTCTGATCTGCAGTCTGAATATCCAGCTTAATCTCAGACCTTCTCTCTTATGATGGACATGCCCAGAAGTCACTGGACTTGATCTTGTTGTCCCTGATTTGTGGATTGATTTCATGCAAACTTGCCTGACGATCTGGATTCTTGCTTGAACCTGACCATGCATTCTAGGCTTGTTTTGTTCAGCTCACTCAGCTGTTGTGAAATAAGTGCTGCAATGGTGGAAGGGGTTATCCAACTTGGTTCCTTGTTCCTTGCCCTTGAGAGAGTTGCTGGACCTTGATGCTCCTTGACATCTGGTCTGTTGAGTTCTAGGATATTCTTACCCCCTACATAATCTACCTTTATTCTAGAAGTTAAGAAATTGCTTCCATTAAAAAAAAAAATCTATGGAGTAAAAAAAAAAAAATCTTCTACTGCACCTGGATTCCTACTTGGAGGATTCTCTTGGATTAGGGCTGTAGAAGTTAGGGGATCTAAGAGAGCTGGCTAATACTCAAGCATCACTTTCTCTGAGCTCAAGATCAGTGCATTCCTTTGAGTAAGAAATCAAACAAAGGGGGCAGGGATGAGTAAGGAGCTTCTGGCAAATCTGAAAGAGAAGAAGGAAGTTTACAGAACGTGGTAAAAGGGATAAGCCACTTGATACAAAACTGGGAGGAGTAGCTGGTACACCAGAAGGCTGTCCTGCCATTCAGCAGCATCTAGACAGGCTGGAGAGTTAGGTGGAGAGGAACCTAATGAACCTCAACAAAGACAAGTGTAAGGTCCTGCACCTAGGGAGAAATACCCCATGCACCAGTACAGGCTAGGGGCTGACCTGATGGAATGCAGCTCCACAGAGGACAGCCTGGGGGTCCTACTGGACAATAAGTTGTCTGTGAGTCAACACTCTGCCCTTGTGTCCCAGAAGAAAGCCAATGGTATCCTGGGGTTTATTAGAAAGAACACTTCCAGTAGATTGAGGGAGGTTATCAATCCTCTGCTGCTACTCAGCCCTGGTGAGGCTGCCTCTGGAGTGCTGTGTCCAGTTCTAGGCTTCTCAGTTCAAGAAGGACAAGGAGCTACTGGACAGAGTCCAGAGTAGGGCTACGGAGAAGATTAAAGGACTGGAGAATTTTTTTATGAGGACAAAAGGCTGAGGCAGCTGGGTCTGTTTAGCCTGGAGAAGAGATGACTGAGAGGGAATCTTGTCAATAGACACAAATATCTTAAGGGCAGGTGTCAAGAGGATGGATCCAGACTTTTTTCCATGATGCCCAGTTGCAGGACAAGGAACAATAAACACAAACTGAAATACAGGAAGTTCCACCCGAATATGAGGAAAAACTACTGTGACAGTGACAGAGCACTGGAACAGGCTGCCCAGAGATGTTGTAAAGTCTCATTCTCTGCAGATATTTAAAACCTGTCTGGGCATGATCCTGTGTAACCTGCTCTAGGTGAACCTACTTTAGCAGGGGGGTTGGACTATATGATCTCCAGGGGCTTATTCCAACCCCAACCATGCTGTGATTGATTCTATTATTCTGACTCATTATTATCCTTGGTATGCAAAAAATTTAAAAACTCACTGGAATTTAAAAGAATTCTACTGCTTCCTTAAGAAAATCCTGCTGATAGTTTTTTACATGCATAATG
>JAWWLV010000088.1:86925180-87011309 GCA_035041135.1 Platyrinchus mystaceus
CGGGCGCGGGGGTGGCCGAGGAGCGGCGGCGTGAACGCGGCTGCAGAGCCCCAGCGAGCCGCGGGAGCGGGAGCGCCGCGCCCGCCGCAGCCGCCGGAGCCGGGCGAGGAGCGAGCCCGGCCGCCCGGAGCCGCCGGGAAGAGGCTCGGGCCGCGGCAGCACCGCGGGGAGGCAGCGAGGGGACCCTCGCCGAAAGCGCGAACAACATCCCCCCCCCAAACACACACTCCGCCGCGCCGCCTCTGCCCGCCCCCAGCGAAGAGAAACAAAACACAACCCCGGCAGAGCCACGCTCTCCCTCTTTCTCCTTTCGGCATTTGGTGGTTTTTTCTTTTTCTTTTTTTTTTTTTTTTAAATTTTTTTCTTTTTTTTCTTTTTTTTTTTTTTCTTGGGGATTGTCCTCTCTCTTGCCAGACTGACTTACACCTTCTTGATAATTTCTCTTCCCCTCGTTTTTTTATACTCTTCTCCCTGCTTTCAAACCCTGTGTCTGTGTGTTTCAATACTATCACAACCTCTACTAAAAATAGATCTTTTTATATACCCTTCCTCCTCTCTGACCCCATCCAACACCCCTTGTTAAGGTGAGTTGTGTCTTTTCATCACTTTTTTCCTTGTGTGTTGTTTTTTGTTTTGTTTTGTTTTAGTTGCTTTTTTCGTATTTTGGTTTTGGTTCCCCTCCCACCCCCCCCCGCATTTAGGGCAGGTTTTAGGGAGGAGGGGATGTGGAGGAGAGAATTTCATGGGGAGTCGGGCATGTTTGCAAAGCCTTATTTTGCCTTCTGCAGCCTCAGCATCGTTCCGGACTGCTCCCTTTTATCTCAAGGATGTAGCTAGCTGATGAAAGTGTGGAACTACTCTTCCTTAGCTCTGCATGCTTGGGAGCCACAGCAACAGCAGGAAAAAAAAAAAGCTTTTCTTTTTTACTTCGCCCTCTCCCCCTCCCGCGCCTCCCGCCTCCCCTTCCCCCCCCACCCCCCACATTCCCTCCTCCTTTCTGTGTTTTGTTTTTTGGTTGTGACTTTTCTTTTTTTCGGCGGGGGGACTGGGGTTTTTTTGGGGAGGGGGTGTTTTTTGCTTGGTTGGGGTTTGGTTTCCTGTTTGTTTGCTGTTGTGGGTTTCTTTTTTTTTTGTTGGTTGGGGTCTTGTTTTGTTTTTTGGGGGGGGTTGGTTTCGGGGGTTTTTTTGTGTGTATATGCTTGGTTTCTGTTTTTAAGCAATACACAGGGGACTTGGAATGAATTGCATGTGATGCCGGGGGAGCGAGTGTTTGTGTGTGCACGTGTGTCTCGAGAGTGAGCGTGTGTGTGCAGATGTGTTTGTGAAGTGCATTTGTATTCCGTGTTCATGGGATGATGAGTGTTAAAGCTTCCAAACAGTCACTGTACGTAGAGCAAGGAGCACAGCAGAGACTGCTGATAGAAAAATCGGTCAGGGATGCAGAAAAGCTACAGAGCTCTCCAAAGAGTTCAGTCCCCTGTGCTCCAGGACATCTTTCCGTAGATCATTACTGGCACCCTCAAGGTGATGGCTCTCATTCCTCTCCTGACTTCTCAGTAGAGGAGTGCTGAGAAGGAAAACTTTACAGCTAATGTGAATTGATAGCATTTCTGTTCCTCCAGCAGCCTGAGACAGTATTATTCCAGGGATGAGTGGGGAAAATAGCATTGTGATCCAAGGCAAATGGATCGTTTGCTGTCACGTATTGGTGTTCAGTGAGAAAAAGAGAGATGAAACATCAGTTTGGCCAGCCAGCAGAAGCATTGCAGTCTGACTTACTTCCCAGTTCCAAAGTTGTTTTAAACCATTTTTCATTCAGTTCTTCAGCAAACTGTGCCTATTGATGTGTTTCTACAGTAAAAGAGTCTATTATAAATCTGCTGGGGACCAATTTATTATTCAGAGGCAATCAAGTAATTTATATATTTCATGGATTTGCCCCAAGTCTTTTAGTGCACTTTCAATTATATACTTTACCTGTGTGTGTGAAGTGGGGTAATATAGATTTTAGTTGCATTTTAACAAGGAGTTAAGGCATAACTTGCAGGATGCCATTTGCAAAGTGTCACTTAAGATAAAGCAAAATAACAGCCTCTAGCTCTTTTTCATGGATTTTTCACATCTCCCTTGTTTGTTTCAAAACACGCAGTGATTTTGCTTAAGAACTTGGAAGGAAAACTGGCTTCACAATGATACACAGTTTCAAGTATTTAGAGCTCAAAAGCAGTACACTTGTCTGACTGTGAAACTTGAATTTACTTATGAAATCTAGTGAATCCAAAGTACACGAAAGAGCACTTTGTATAAGTGGTTTTCTAACAGATTGAATCATTTTTGCAGCTAAAAGTTTACAAATGAGCTAAAACAGTTGTTTTCATCTGTGTTTGGAGGCCTTCATGGATACAGGAACATTAATGTTTCCTACCTAGTTAATGCAATTCCAAAATAACCTGTCTTTCCACGTGCTGTGTACATCAGCAAAAATGAGCAGTCATGGAAGTAGTCTTGTGCTATCAAGGGTCATTTCATCATTTCTTGTTAGCCTAAATTAAAATATTTTACACAAGCTTGCCTTGGGATTTTCTTTTCTGCTGTGGCTGGCTGATGTTGTGAAAGTGGGAAGCATACTTTGAGTGAGTTGTGGCATTCCTAACACTTAATAGCAGTGAGGGGAGAGACACCTGACGTGCTGCGTACATCATCCCTGAAGGTATGCAGGGTAATAAAAAGGGATGGAAAATGATCACAGTGCACCAGCAGTTTAGATAAATAAATACGGGTGATGCATGTTACCTTGTCAGCTGCTGTTCTGCTGAACACTGAATACTAGCTAAATGTGTTTTCTTGGTAAGCACTGTGATGTGATACAATTTTTCTGATTTGATAGAGTTTGCTGTTAAAATCACATGTAGCACTGAAAAGCTCTTGTTCTCTTGATAAAAATCATGCCTCCTCGTTTTAATCCACAGAAGGCTGAAATATCCACAACTCCTACTGAAGTCACTGAGAGTTAGTTGTGTTCAGCAGTCGTCAGGATTTTTTTCTCAACATGTCAGGATTTAGGATATTTCCAAAGGATGTGATTGCCAACAGATCAGTAATGCCTCATTTTATTTAGATTTTGCATTGGGTGCATATTGTATGTTTACAGAAAAATGTTTACTTTTACAACAGCAACACTAAAACATGTCAGGAAATGGAAAAATTATAACATTGTTTTTCTCATGAGCTTTTAAGGGGAATTGTCTTGATATCCTTTAATTGATTCTGGAAAAGCAGTGCTCACTTCACAAATCTCCACACTAAGTTTCCTGCGCTGGTTGCTTAGCTGTTGACATTGGCCAAGCAAAAAAAGAGATGGAATGTTTGACAACAAACAAGAGCAAGTCATGTGTTTGTCTTTTTTTATCATAACAACTGAAAGGCAAGAGTGCTTTCAAGCTGAATATGAAAATATTGAAGCAAGGTTAACGTTGAGTTTGTTCTGGTGGTTGTTCCCATTGACATGAGTGGAAGCACACCAACACTTTGCTTATTTAAAAGTCCCTTTAATTTATGTTTTGAGTCTTGGATAAAACCTCAAACCTTGGATTTATTCACCTCTAAAGCTTTTTTTGTTTGTTTTTGAAACAAACCTTATAAATATGTGAATTACTATAAACAAAGTAATGGAGTGTTCAGAAGTCACTCTGACTTTGTGGACCTTGTTGCTATAAAAGTAAGGTGGGATTTCTCTGTACTGTTAATCAACTGAAATTATTTTCTTGTATTATTGCACCTTACTATTCTGCAATATCAGTCTAAAACACTTAGCCCAAGGAGTTTTTATTCTGCGAATGTGGTGGTTTCACAAAAGAAGAACATGTATATTTGGCTTGTCCTAAACTACAACTACCCATCAGATTCAGTGACAGTTTGCTTCAGGGCAAAATTGCTGTTTCATTTGGATATACTTATTGAGGAAGCTGTATCACAGATTTTCTTAGATTTTTAGCAAAGTAAATGAAAACTATCACAATGTTGGCTGGTATTTTTGGGAATGGGGTGCAATGATTTTATCTAGATCCATGCAGAGTGCAATCCCAATATACATTAAAAATCAGGAGCGTAATCTACCTGAATCCATTCTTCTCTTTAAGTACCTCCTCCTTTACTAGTTTGAAGTGGTACTATGTGAGTGTGTTTCCATCTGAGTGTATATTTGTAATTCTAAAATGTTTAGATGAATGAGGTTCCTTGTGTAAAGATGACTGTTTGTTTGTGTTTTGTCCATTGGTAATATAGTTTTTTTAATAAAATAGATATTTTTCTTCTGCTGTACTTGCTCACACATAGAAGAAAATTACTATTTTCCTCCTGGGAAACACGTTACTCTGAAGGGCCAGACGCTGAACAGATCTACAAGCAATTACCTTCCCAGTCTTGATGAATGTAGATGAGTGTCAGCAGTAACAAGTGCTTAGGTATAGCAGGGAAAGGAGGAGTGTGTCTCTCAGGAAAGCAGAGTGTCTGATGATCTGGTGCTGGAATGGCTAAGTTTTTCAGGGATAAGATAGCAAAGTGCTCCCTCACCCTTAACAATACTAAATTCCTTTACCTCATGGTTTGCATTCGGCGGTCTGCTTGGTTTTCCCTTTTTATGAGATACGGAAGACTTAATTACAGTCTGGTAGTGCTAACACTCTGATGACAACTGTTTGTAGGAGGTCAAGTGGAATTTGGTTGTTGAGAGGGGTCTCCAGATACAGTGTTTCTTCTTTGTGGTATGTTTTTATTTACTCCAGTTTTCCCTGGATTTGCATCCAAATATTATACCCTACTTGCCTGCGTAGGCTGAAGGCTGTTTTGTATGGAGAAAGTGTTGTAGGAAAGGGAAAAGAGTATTATTGTTAATTTTGGACAACACAATGTAACAGCTCTACCAACTCCAACGAAATGCAAGAACAGCTGTGGCATTGTAGGTAAAATATTCAGAATTTGCTTGACATGAATATGAGATTTCATGTCTCATGAGGGGAGACACATTTTTAAACATAATTCGAAGGGAATGCTTTTTCAGAATGAAAACTCAGTATATCAGTTTCCTGACTCCTGTCCTGTGGGATCCGCTTGGAGGAGCCCAGTTAATTCCTGGATGAAGTGGGGTGGGGCCAGTTTCTCCCATTCAGTCCCCTACCTGAAATCCATGCTTGAAACTGGGTACCTGTTCCAGTGCTCCCATCATATCAGTAACAATTTAAGTTTTGTTTATAGGGCAAAATTTATAACACACTATTGATTTCTGCTAATGGGCAATGCTTTTAACAGGGTGTATGAATCCAGTAATTTTGATTATGGATCTATGTACCTTGCAACATCTGTGACTTTCTTATCTGTGCATTAAATTTATTTAGATGCTGTGGGCAGTTAATAGATTACAAAATGCTTATCTTCCATAAATGACAGATAAAATACTTAATTTGTTAATTCATTTGTTTTTCGGAGGTGTAGATGGTTCAGGACTACACCTTATTTGATTACAATTTGGCTCTTGGTTTACTTATAAATAGTCACAGAAGGATTTATTATTAATAAGTTTAGAGACTCTCTTCTGTATGCATTTTAAAAAATGGCTAGTTTTATAGCAAGGTTTTAGGGCAGACCACTGCGGTTTGATGAGAACTTTGTCCTCTTAATGACTAGTTGTTATCATAATTTCATTAATATAAATGACATATTGTTGTGGTTAACCCCAAAAGGCAACTAAGCCCCACACAGCCACTCGCCCACTCTCCTGCCACCAGCGGGAGAGGGGAAAGAATCAAAATAGTAAAACTGATAAAACTCAAGGGTTGAGACAAAGACAGTCGAACAGGTAAAGCAAAAGGCATGCACACAAGCAAAGCAAAACATGGAATTCATTCATCACTTCCTATGGGCGGGCAGACGTTCAGCCATCCAGGGGAAAGTCTGGCTCCATCACCTGTAGCAGACTGTGGGAGACAAGCACCATCACTCTGAACATCCCCCCCTTCCTTCTTCCCCCAGCTCTATATGCTGAGCATGATGCCATATTCTAAGGAATATCTCTTGGGTCAACTGTGGTCATCTGTCCCAGCTGTGTCCCCTCCCAACTTCTTGTGCACCTCCAGCCTCCTCACTGGTGGGGTTGGGTGAGAAGCAGAAAAGGCCTCGATGCTGTACAAGCACTGCTCATCAGTAATGAAAATATCCCTGTATTATCAACACTCTTTCCAGCAAAAATCCAAAACACAGCCTCATACTGGCTACTGTGAAGAAAATTAGTCTTATCCCCATCAAAACCAGTGCACATATATGGTGACATGGTCTGTTTCAAAAGTATTGGCACTTTGCATGAAACAATATATTTTATAATGAATCATTTGAAGTTCCCATAAAGGTTTTTTTTTTCATCTGCAGTGAAAGTATGAAAATTTTAATCAAATCAAAATGGTAGAGTTCTTTGAGCTCTGGTAGAATAAAACACCTATGACTGTATGATTCACTTATCAGTCATACTATTGGCATTCTTTCACCTGGGTGAGCTCAGTATAAAACAGCTACAAGCCAACCTTAGAAATTTGGAGCAATATCTTTAGGTCATGATGGCTGCTTCAGTATCCTTAATGACTGCTGCTTCAGTGTGGTGAAAGACAAGGAACATCAGCTGGGAAGGAAATGGGATCCTGAGGTGGGCTTAGAAAACCCCTCAGGATAAACAAAAACATCCGTCTTTCTGGAGGAGAAGACAGCATATGGCCATGATGTACTTGTAAGCTTCCTTGGACTTCCTTGGGTGAAAAAATCCCAGTGTTTTTCAGTAGACCAGAAACTTAATGAAATTTCATAGAATGACTTTGGGCTGAGAGGGACCTTAGAGATCGTTTAGTTCCAAACCCTCTGCCATCGCCACCCTCCAGGGACACCTTCCAACCCAAACCGTTCTGTGATTCTATGTTACAAACATCAACTAATTGGTCATCTTAGCAACCCCTCTCTTGGGTTTTGTAGTACATAGACAAAATTTTAAGAAGCAGTAATAGTAAAATGAAAGACCGGGAGAGGACAATTTATTTTCCTTCTCTTTTTATAGCTAGCTTTCAGTGGTAATGTGGGGTAGAGACTAGAAAAGGATTGTAGATTTAACTGTTCCTAGCCACCGGCTTAGTTTAAGACTGCTTTTTTTAGTGGGGATAGATGCTCGTATTAGCATTTGGGCTTGGCAGGATTGCCCTGCCTAGCAATACGCAAGGATCTGGGAAGAGGAGGATTTTGATTCTTTCAAGTCTGAAGGTGAAATCTGCAGTGCCATATGGATAATATCAGATCATCCACTCCTGTGAGATCTTTTCAGTACATATTGCAAAGCCAAACTCAGGCTCAATCTTCAAGGCTGAGATCTTAAAAGCAACTTCTAAATTTGCACTCTCACTCAGATTTTGCTTGTGTATGACACCTATATGTGCAGTCTAGAGATATAAGTGATGGAAGGCAAAATCAGGTATAGCAAAATACCTGGAATCAAGAAAAGGATTAAAGAAAAGGGTGACAAAGTACCTGTATAAGCAAAAATGCCAAATAAAAGGTAAGTTTGGAGATGTCCTTAGGAGTGAGGATGGAAGAAAGAAAGGCACTGCACAGGAGTGGGATTAATAAGATTTAGCAGAACACAAGAGATAAAAGGCACAAGACAAATATCAGAGATGGAGGCTGGATTGGAAGAAAGCGCAACTAATGGAAGAAAGCAAAACCTCAGGCTGAAAGGGAGCTGCACACTGTCAGTTTAAAGTATAGTTTCAAGATCAGCTTAAGTTGATCTAAATTCCAGATTCTTCTGCAGAGGAAGTCCTGCACACTCCTCCTTCCTTCCTCCAAATGGTGTGCTGCAACTAGTAATATGAAAAAAGAAAAATTCATCCCAATCAGATCTTTGATCCGTCTGACTAACTGCTCATATTAACATTACAGCTGCCTCAAGGCAAAGAGAAGGGGGGGCATTGGAAAGGGCAGCATAAAATTGACTTAGGCTGATGACGGATCTGTGCTCTTAGTCTGAAAGTCCTGGTGAGATTCTGAGTTATAAATTATTTAGAAGAGAGGCTGGCTAGGAAGACATGGAGTGATAACACAATGGAAAGAAGAAGCCACCTGGGACAGTACTTGCAGTGAACAGTTAAAATGGCTGCATGCAAAGGAAAAAAGATGCTAAAAACACTTAGGAGGCAAAATCAAGCACTTAAAAGTTACAAAAAGCCAGTATTTATATTATATTTGTATTTATCTCATCATCCATAGGCACACCTGCTAATATAGTCTTTAATTACATGATGAAGTAAGGTTTTTTTGACTTGGGGACAGCTTGAAGAGCGGCAGGGTGGCAGAGGGTCCTGGAGTACCATACTCCTCACGAGTGGCTGCCCTGTCCCTCATTACCCCTGCTGAGCAGAGCGGTGCCTGCGAGCTGGGGCTTATTTCACCTCCTTGGATCATGACTGACAAAGTCCAGTGCTTAGCATTCCCACCAGCAGCTTCACACTTCCATCTCACAGCCTTCTTGTGCATCTCCTTCATGGGCCCTAGCATATTCCATACTGACTTGTACCACTATTTATTAACCCAGTGTTTATGGCTTCCAAGCAAAACATCTTTCTGCCCCTTTTTGTCTCACAGCTGCACCTGCAGTGTGCTATACATGTGCAGACTGTGTTAAGCTTACTTTTAAATGGCAATGTATGCTTCAAGTTTCTCTTGGAATAAGAAAAAACAATATAGAAAAATAAAAGTAAATTCAGAATAGAACGCTTTCAGATAAAAGGAGTTAAGACCAGAATACGTTTTGTAATAAATGAAATATAAAGCTTCCAGATCTTATTGGTTATCTTTTTAATGATTTGTTTTAAAATATTAAATGGGGAAATCAGATTATGCAGAAATACACACATGCTAAACCACATTGTGGATTCCGCTCTTTAAAGGAGAGCGTTGAAAAAGAACAGTTTACCCAGCCCTGTAAGAAGTCAGATGCTGGCAGATGATGTCATGCTGTCTAGACTAGAATAAAAGATGTGTTTTAAAAAATCTTAGCTAACTTATTTAAATAAAATATTTTGAAAGTCTTAAGAAATCACAAGTGCTAGCTGATGATCTTAGATTTTACTTTGATCATGTTCTATGGGTTCTGGTGCCTTTTCATGACAGATTTTTTAAAAGCTTCATTTTCTTCCTTTAAGCATACCTATAGAGAATTGCATGCTCCTAAGAAGATATGACTGATTCTTCTGGGTTATCCAGTTCAGTCACTTGCTTTTGCAGTTAAGATGTCATACAATTCCTTTCATGTACTGATCAAACTCCTTCTTACAACTATTTAGGGATTTTTTTAGTTCCCATACTCTATTTGGAGGCTGTTTCAGTTTTCTGGTTTCTTTTCCCCTTAAATATGTTCCTGGCCTGCTGTTGTTACTTTGTTCTTGGACTAATCTTGTGCTTGAGCTTTAGTGGCCTTTTCTGTATGATGTTTACTGACCCAAACTATGGAGCAGTCCTGCTCACTGCTAGGCTTAAAAAGAAAAGTTCTTGCCAGACAGGGGTCAGCTCTGGTGAAGACTCCTAAATTCTTGCAGAGGATGGACAGTGGTCTACAGTTGAACACAAGAGGTTTCTGGTCATGCTCCTCATTCATGGATGACTAATCTTAAACCAGACTTCACTACTGACCCTCAGAGTGTGAATGATATGTTAAATGCCTTACCCACACTTTTCTTTTGAGAGGTTTGGTCTTTCAGTGCGCAGTGTTCCACAGGGTTTTTGCAGATTCATTTTTATTTGGCTTAGTTCTGGTTTCTTACTATAAATAGTTCAAGTAAGATAGAAAGAAGCTTTGTTTTTAGCTTGAAAAAAAATCCCGTTTCCCCTTTGGATTAAATTTCAGTTGGTGAGAGTTGATATTTTAAGACTTACACAGATGCAATATTCTAAGCATTAATTTTTCAAATAGGAGGTAGCCATTATGCTCTAAGCAAAATTATTTTCCAGTCAGACTATCTAATAGTGTTAACCAAGAATGCATTGGATTTCATGTAGCTTTGGCATGAGTACTTCATTTGGGAAGCTGGAAATTACTAACTTTTGATTCTGCACACATTTTTTAATTTTAAAATTACTGGGAAAGGGAACATATATTTTTTTATTTGTGATCCTTGAAGTGTAATGTAAACAGAGGACAGAAAATAAAAGTGTATTTCGAAAAGTGAAGGGCATCAATGTTGGCATAGCCTCACCTTAAGTACTGTGTGCAGTTCCGGGCCCCATAGTTTAAGAAGGATGTGAAGGTCCTTGAATGTGTCCAGAGGACGGCAACAAAGCTGGTGAAAGGGCTGTAATACATATCCTGTGAGGAGCTGCTGAGGATTTTGGGCTTGTCTGGTTTGGAGAAGAGGAAGTTGAAGGGTGACCCCATAGCTTTCTACAGCTTCCTGAGGAGAGGACATGGAGAGGGAGGAGCTCAGCTCTTCTCTGTGGGACCTGGTGACAGGACTCATGGGAGCAGTTCAAAACTGCACCAGGGGAGGTTCAGACTAGATGTGAGGAAGCATTTCTTTACTGCAAGGATGGTCAAACACTCAAACAGGCTTCCTGGAGAGTTGGTTGATGCCCCAAGCCTGTCAGTGTTAAGAAACATTTGAACAATGCCCTTAATAATGAACTTTGGTCATGCCTGGATTGATCAGACCATTGGACTAGATGATCGTTGTAGGTTTCTTCCAATTGAAATATTCTATTCTGTCCATTCATGTTATTTTCAGCTTGCTGTTTCTGCTCTTTTTCAGAAACCAAAGAGAAAAGTTGTGATATTGAAGCTCTTAAATAATTTGCAACTTTAAAGTCATTGCCCCTATGTGGGAAATATTTTAACCAATATGATTTTACAAGGAGATGTGAATGCTTCATAGTTAGATTGATATGACTCTCACTGTCTTTATCAAGTTCAGCCAAATGTAAACTATTTTTTATATATTACTATGTTATACAGGTAGGTTAGTAGCTACCTAAAGTGGAATTACTGCATTTGTCATTTTCAAAAAAACCCACTCTTTCCTATATTACTTGTCATTAATCTTCTGTTGGAAATGTAGTATGGATGGATAAGATACAGTTTTGCTATATTTATTAGATATTTTAAATATCACAGTAAGCAGTATCTACTACAAAAATGCTATAATACTGCTACAATAAGCATTATCTGAACACAGTAATATTCAACAGTGAATGAAGCAACTCATATCAGCTGCATGACACCAGACACTCCCTTCTGCTTTCTCCTGGGGCCATTGACATTTGCCTTGCCTGCAGAATGACTGTGCATGTTATCTGCAAGGTATTAGCCCATTAGTAATGAGCCACCTTTAATCCCAGTGTAGACATCCTCTTCATGGAAAACGGTGTGCGTCACAGCATTAAAGACTTCTGTATACCTGTGTGTGCAAATAACTTCGCTCACTGGATTTGTCCCATTTAACCTAGCGGGGCTGCGGTTTCGCATTTCAGTGTTTGTAGGTGTCAGCTCTGAGTCATATTTGTCCTGCAGACCTGGGCATGGAAGGGATTCAAAATCTGTGTAGGGGAATAGATTGCCAGTGTGTGCATGCAAAAAGGTTGGGGCTGGGAAGAAGCCTGGAGTCCTTAGCACTAGCTCTATTCATCAAGCCAGAATGTTTATGCTGGCTGAAAAGAACACAGCAATGCACACAGAAGTGTTGTTTATGTTGCTGTTACTAAAAACAAAATAAGCAGATTTTTTAAAATTAAAAAATGAACTGTTGTCTGGGAAAAAAAATATAATAATATATCCTGTCACAGTGTGTGACCTGTTTTCTTGGAATGGTTTGAATGCTTTTTGATTTTTAATTTTTTTTTTCCACATGCTGTTGCTATGGTAAGAATCAGCACATCAAAGAGAGGTATCATGGCAGATAATATCATAACAAATAACTCATAAGAGCTTTGTATTTCCTGAGACAGCATAGGGTTAGTTTGGAGTTTCTACTGAAGCCCTGTCAAAAGTTTTCAAGATGCCACTGTGAGTGGCATCTCATTATTCAGGAACTAATTTTGCATGACTAAAACAAGAAAGTCAACCTTTTTATCAATAAGGTTATATTAACTACAGATTAATTCTTACCTCCTTTAGAAAATGTTAGGTCTTCCATAAATCAAGGGGAAAAAAAACCCAAACAAAGCAGCCAGAAGTAAATAAGATAGGGTAATGGAGATGAAGCTAAGAAAAGCAAAATTAGAGGTTTTCAGGTTTTGCAGGATGTGGGAGGGGAGAGGGAGCAGGGAGAGATGATGTAGCCCAAGGTTTATTCAATTTAACTTTTAGAAATCAAGTCATGATAAAATTGGATGAGTAGAAGAACTTGGAAATACCAGCTGTGGCCTATAATGGCATGCCAAGCTCCTACAAAGTAAAGATTGATCAAAACAGTTGAGTATTGAAAAACAGGTGGCATCTTCAGATGGTTTCAGACCTAATTGCTGCAACTCCATTACCAAGAGTACTTGTGTACCACAGCCTGCTAAATAGAGAGCCTGTTGAAGACAAGTTTTGAATTTACTGAACAGAAGCTACCTACATTTCGGAATGTGATGAAACAAACTTATCATGAGATGAAGCTCTGCACGGTAGACTTTTAAAATAGTAACTATAGTTACAGATTAATCAGATGCATGGGAAGAGGTAGAGGGGGGATTGGAGACTCCAAGTTGCCTGAATAGCCAAAGTTACAGGAGGGTCAGGAGATCAAAAAGAGTCCTTATTCAACATTAGAAGAGAGTAGGTTTGCCACACAAGTCTAATTCCAATTCTTGCAACAAGATGCTGGAGGAAAATCTATAATAAGTCTGCTCATCCTCTCCAGAGTTATGGGCTTTGAATACAGGACAGTCCAGTCTGACCTGCTAGTTAGATAGCCAGAACTAGGGAGATTAACCAAGAGAGTTTAGTCCAAATTTAATGTTTGTCACCACGAACCTGAGAGGTTTTTTAATATAAATGGTTCCATCAATCCAGATGTTGCTCTAAACATGTGACCCAAATGCCACGTAAAAGAGTAGCTCTGTAAAATTAAACCATTTAAAGTGCAAAGTATAAAAATACATTTAGTTAGAGGTTTAGTTAATTCTTCAGACTATAATGACTTCAGTTATTTTTGAAGCAGACACCTCCTCAGTTGCAGACAGTGGCTGCATGCCGAGCCCATCATTCATTCGGAATCATGCAGAGTTTGCATTTCAGTAGTGTTTTAGCAATGTGACAGGCTTGCCTTCAAATGTCCTGGCTGCAGTTTGCTCACAGTAGCCTCATTCAGACCCAGCTGTGTGTCTCAAGAGTTTAGCCTTCTGCTGTTTAGCCTGCTTAATGTTTTGATCCAACGTGCCAGAGCTCACTTGCAGAATGTTTTGCAAACTCACGAAGCAGCAAAGTTGTGATGAAGGGGCTGTTTTTCTCCTGAGGAACGCTGCTGAAGGCCAGAAATCTTGGCCATCCTGAGATTGGATGGTCCTCCCACCTGTAAGCATAGGTGCTCTCACATAATGTGAAGACAGTGGAGTTCAATAACTAGAGTTGAGGAAGCAGGGGGATGAGCTGTATGAAAACTTGTCCTCTTGAAAAATCCCACTGTAACATGTTTCAGTCACTAGCTTCCATCAATATTAGAGCAGAATTTATGCCAAAGACCTCTAAAATCCTGCTAACCTTCTGTCTTTGTCGGTATTAAATGTGGATATTTCAAGTCAGAGTGCAGAATTACTGTTATTTTTAGACTTTTTTCTGAAAGGCTCTTGCCCATGTGCTTTTTGCCTTCTTCCTCTTGTCTCCAGTAACTCTTGTGTTCTTTTGCTGATATCCACCACATCTGCCATGAGACTGTAAAGCTCAAAATACAATCCAGTCCCTAGAAGTTTCTTCCAGATGTGTGCCTGGACAGATGAGGAGGACACTGTTATTGTCTGTTGGGCTCCAAACAGACCCTTTGACATGCTCCAACGATAGGAGTTAGTCAATGACTGGACCTTCTGAGACACTTGCAATCAACAAAAGTTTGTAGGTCCTCTCTATAATGCTTTTGTTCGTAACCCTGGCTTGATAACCATCCATATGTTTCATGGCTAACTGTGGCATTTAGAGATGCTTGACATTGTGAAGACCTTTCTTTTCTGCTGCAACTTTTGTTACAATTGTGTTAATTTACATTGTTACTACAGCTTCTGGTGCATTTTGAATAGTCATATATTTCACTAAATAGTTTATTTAATATGCTTCTTTGAGAAGGGTAGCATTTTGAGATTCTAAATGTGGAAGGTCTGAATAAAAAGGAACATTTTTCTTTGTAGCCCTTTTTTGAGGATGTCTTCTGACACATGAAACTTTCATTATACTTTAATTATTGATAGGAAGCATTTTCTTACCAGCATAGTACTTACGCACAGTGAAATCACTTTTCAGGAGAAATCACTCCAAGCAGTTTTTGGATGAGTTTCAGTTCTGCAAATTGCTTAGGTTTTTTTACTTTGTTTTTTTTCTTAGTACCCTATAAATTAAAGCACAAATTATAAGCAAGATCATTATACTGTCATGAATCACTCAAGGACTAATGGCCTAATGCACTAAGCCTTAATTAGTAATATTGTATTTTTAAAAAGACAATATTGTGAATGAAACCTGAACATGCACTGCTTTATGACTGGGTTTCCCAGAAGATTTTAAATGGATTCCTCTTCTTAGTATGTTTTTAAATAATTGATACAGCCACTTCAAGCCCTTAGTAGACAAACAAATTATTGGCTGCTAGTGACAAAATTTGGTTTGGGCATAATAACTTCACAGAGACATGGCACTGCATACATCTGCTGCTCTAATTAGAAAGTTTGCCTAGGGTGCTTGTATCAGAAAGAGTGGGAAAAAATAGTGCTGCACAATCTGTTGTAACAGAGTGATTCCTGAAGAATGTGATTTATACAAGATTTCTGGTTAACACTTTCACTTCTTGCTGGAACACTCTGATACCATTTCAGCAAATTTTATACAGGCAGGACTGTACTGGCCTTACCTGAGTGGGCTGCCTGCTTGGAAATGCCACTCTTGTATGTTAGATTTAGGGACTGCAAGTGCATTGTTCCATGATGCAAAAGACCATTTTGTTGTCTTCTGTAGAACAGACCATTGAGACCATTGCTACTCTCTCCTACGAAAGTTTGCTAACAGGCCTTGAGCTGCTCCAGCCACAGAGAATAGCAAACAACCCCAGTGCTGTGTCCCTTTATTCCAGATAGGCTTTCAATTTATATTTTTTTAACACAGGTAGCAAATATCAGGACTAGCAGCTTAAAAGGAGTTTTGGTAGCCCAGTGACAGGCATGCATTTTAGGGGGGAAACTTTTTAAGCTGGGATGAAAAGCAGTTGCTGTGACACAATGATAAAGTGCATCTTGTCTAATCAGGGAGCATCGAGCACTCAAAACCAAGCCCCTTCTTACTGGAGCAGCTGTATCTCATCCAGCTGAACAGCATTCAGCTCACAATAAATAGCTGTGGTTATGGGAAGAATTAATTGGAAGTGTACAAGAATGGCTTTTTTTGTTGCCGACTTAAATTTACCAATTCACCAAATATTTCCTGGGAAAGGATCCTTTTTAGCAAATACCATGTGAGTTCCATGACAACACACAGCAGGAGTTTGGTATCATGGAACGATAATTTGTTACAGCTTTCTGCAGAAATATTGTAGGCTTGGTGGAGAGTATAGAGAACCAAGTCTTGTTCTGCTTAGACTCCATTTAAGTTAATGAATAATTCCAGAACAAGACCCTGTAAGGGCGCAGAAAATAAAGCAATCCAAATGTTTCAGAGAATAGATAAATGTCTTAAAGGCAAGTACAGGTGTTGTGGGAAATGAAACTCTATTTTACCTGTCAAATTATCTGTTCATACTATACTCTTGTGGAACAGGAAAGAGTCAGAGCAGGCCTTCAGATGCTAATGAAATGTCTATGAAAGCAAAATATGATATCAGAAATTGGATAAATGTAGCAACCTAAGATGAAGATGTATTTCTAAAAATCTGTTGTTCTTTTGAATTTTTGTTGTCAATATCTTTACATACAGTCAGAAAGGATGAAGCAGTATGATGCTGACATAGATTTATAGACATAGAGCCTGACATACAGCTGGATCTGAATTTATTTTCTTTACAGTTTTAGGCTCTAGCTAATCCAAGTACTTAAGTGTGTTGTTAACTCAATGGTTGATGTAACTACGAAAGTATTTCTCCTTTTTTCCAGACTGCAAATGATGATGGTAGACTGGTATATAGACCATTTATACATGAATAAATCTGTGGATAAAGAGCATAGTCTTTATATTATTTTCATGAAATATCAGAAATTTTCTAAATAATGAAAAAGTAGTGGTTTTGTGCCAGGATGTGGGGAGGAAATTAGAAAGTAAAGGAGAAGAGGAAGTCACAAATTGTTGTAATTTATTTGTTCCCCCAGCAGCAAACACCTAAAAATCAAATCTGACTGGAATGATGAGAGACTTTAGATCATCTGGTGTTGAAATTAAGTTTATTTTCCCTGTCAGGTATACTTATAGTGTTCTATTTATGGGTATTTGAGGTGTTTAATTTTCATTGAACTGAAATATATAGTTCTAGGGAGGATCTCATAAGGAAGGACTATAAAATTCCTTTCTTATCCTTCTAAATGATTCTTATTTTTCAGTGGGTCATTACCTTTTATGCAGTGTGCTCTGTTCATTTGTGGACTAACTTTTGACATAAGTATTATTCATGTTGTGACTGGTATTCAAGTTTTATCAATGATTTCACTGTCCAAAAGAACATTAGAAAGAATGAGGAACATAATCTTTAATGCACTGGTACTCTACATGCTTGTTCATGTTGGGCATAAACCAAGACTTTTTGCATATCCTTTCTCAATCACTCTTAATACACAAGTGATATTGAATTAAGTATAGAATTATTATTTCACCTTCAGCAAAGATGCATTCTATTCTCATTTCTCCTGCTTGCCTTATCGGTAAAAAAGATCGTATATAGAGGTAATTTCTTTTCTGCCCTTCCAAGTCCCCAGACAATGGCACAAGTCCAAAAGCACAACAAACTTCCTCATTTCAGAAATTATCACTCTTCAAAAAACAAACAAAAAAAAAAGGAAAAGAAATGAAAATCTGAAGATAATGGTTAAAAAGTACAAAGGTGGCTAAAACCTAAAATGTGACAGCTTCAAGATGTTTCCATGGCATCTTGTGTCCATGGCCTGAAGTTCAGGGGACTTACATCTTTCTGTGATCTTGTGTTCCTGACCAACCAGTGTTCCCTGGTGTAAGGAGAAGCCTTTTCCCTTTTCTAGTGGATTATGGGAATCTGATGACAGACAGGATCATGGAAAATCTAGTCAAGACAGAGAAATGAAGGAGAGTAAATACATTTCAAATCACATGTGGGAAAAACTGTTACTTCCAATGCAAGTTTTTCAGCTTTGACTAACACTGAAAGACCTTTTTGTGGAGAGCAAGTTTTTCTGCTGGAACAGGGTGAAAAAGGCAGGTGGAGATTGGAATGGAATATTTATTACCAAAGTTTTTTCTGTTGAAATGAATTTCTGAAACAAAGTGTTCAATGTAGCTCTTGTGCCATAGTACCCCATGAGCTGGATGGGGCAGGATGTGTCATAGCACCACATGATCAATATTAGAAGGATGAGCAGCCAAAACCCCAGATACACATCTTTCTGGACACCTGTTCGTAGACCCTGAAGGTTCCTTGGATCTTATCTGTAGCTGTAACAGAGAGCTGAATGAAATACAGTACCTGCAAACAAAAAGGAAAAAAAATCACTAAATATTTTGAGTGTAGTAGAAGTATGTGCCAGAAAGGATTCACAGAATTAAATTCATCATTAAGCTGTTATATATGTATTCATACAGACAGATATATGAAAAAAAATTACAAGAACTTAGAATTTATATGGTATTCTTAACGGAAAAGAAGACAGCTTTTGTTAAAAAAACCAGATAATTAATTTTTATGTCACATGACCGAAAGGTTGAATAAAGAAAAACTAAAAAGTGCTGTCAGGTGACTCTGAAAGGATCCTACACTTCTTGTTTTTTAGGCACACTTTCTTATCCACTACCAATTTTGAAGTTAGTGATTGGTGGCAATCTTTTGAATGTGCCAAGTGAACAGTCCTCTATTACAGCTCTGTCACTTTGTTGCAGTGCCGGATAAAGTGCAGAACTTATTGTAGGATAAAGAGCTGGACTACAGACTGGAATAAGCTCTAAGAAAAAGGTTAAGATCTCATTCTTAATAAAGTAGCTCTTAAACAGAAATAGTAGAAGGAACAACAGAGGAATCACTCAAAAAGTCTAGTTGCATATTGTTATTAACACATGCTGCTTCAAATTATGCCTAGACTGAGTAGGTATAATTTGACACCTACTCTGGTCTCAAATATTTGTTGTGTAATAAGTAACATTATCTACAATGTCTCTCCTTTTTTTTGTTATTAGAATGTGGTTGTGTATGGCAGAGTGTAGGAGTCACCTCAATATATTTTCATTAGCATTTCTTTCAAGGAGAGCTGCTACTCTGCCTGAGCTCCTACAGATTTCCTCCAATACCAGCGTATTTTCTGCTGGTTGGAGTGTAGGTTGGGAGTCACATTCATGTGAATTGGGGACTTAATGAATAAGAGTGTCTCATACAGATGCTTAAAATTTCTCCTCCTGAGCTCACTCTTGTGAGATTTATTATGGGGAAGAATAGTCCAGGCCAGTATTAGCAAATTGCATAGTTAAAACTGATATTTTTTTCAATCTGCTATCTGCCTAGATATTCACAGTTTTCACAAAACTCAAGCTTGAGAAATGCACATATGTGTGTAGTCACTTTGTGTGTTATTTCTCTGCAATGATATTGCATGGAAATGCACTTGTATGTTCTGTGTAGAGAATCAGGTTGCAATTTTTTTATTCAAGGCCCAATGTAATTACAGTCTTCTGTGGTTTTGATTTTCATTGTAGAACTTCTCACAGACAGCTTTACGGGGCTTTTACTACGAGTCATGGTAGTCTCCTAGTCCCATCTGTTTCTGCCTAATCTCATCTAAAACTTTGAAAGTAATATTGGGTTTCCTTTTTATTGAAATTTTAACCAGTGGGATAAAACACAAAACATTACTAAAATATTGCCAATCGGCATAATTCAGTTTAGCTGGCATACTTCCTTCGAAATCCACCTCAGTAGCTAACAGGTACAAGCACTGAGGTTTCTGACTCTGTGGGTAAGCTCAGTGTTGAAATCTCTTTTATTTGTTTCACCATTTTGAGCACTTTAACATATTCCACCACGAGGTCTCTTGCTGCACAGAAATATTTTAAATAGCTCTGTTAGAGCAAGTTCAAAGCATGATCTCTCTGACATCCATTCTTCAAAGCAAGACTACATTTCTCCGTAACAAAAAAATGTGTCTTACCTCTCCCCCTTCCTACTCTGAGTTGTGCCAGAGCTGTCATTTTTTCAGTAGGGATTGTTTATAAAAAGGACCTATATTCTGCTGTTCAGCACAGCAGAAACCCTTGAGTTTTCAATTTCAGTGTATAAATATTGATTTTGTACCTCACCGGTTTTGTTAGTTAACTCAAAGGTTATAGCATTTTTTGTTGAATGAATGTCTTTAAGGAAATAAAATACTGTACCTTCCTGAAGAAAAAGTGCTTGTTTCAGAAAGTGACCACTTAATCCCAGCAGCTAACTACAGTTTGTTTGGGGTATTCTGTCTTGGACCTGATGTGTTTTGTTGTTTAAGGAAGCCATCCTCAAAAACAACCATGGATGGCTGTTTATGTTCAAGTGATGCAAAATTTACACGTAGATTCAGGTTAAAGTCATCAAAGCACTTGATTCTATTGTTAGAGATATATAGCTATTCTTGATGCATTTCCTATATCAGTTCACTCAATTCTTTTAACATAACTTTGGATTAAATGTAGGTATTATTCCTCATTAGAAAACACTGGATTTTGCAGGCTTCACATTTCTGTTGTCAGTATTTCAAGAAATTTGGAACAGAGGTTAAGTTAGAACTGGGAAGGGTCCCGTGCTTTGATCCAGTGAATGTGATTTTCATAAAAAGCCCTTAAAGCTAGTTATCCATGGAAAATCTGCACTTTGAACAGCAGGCTCAAGCTGTGGGGCTTGATTCCTAGAAGTCATATTTGCAGCTCAGTGACCAGCCTTCACTCCTCTTCCTATGAACCTGACTTCAGAACTCCAGCCAGTTGGAAAGCACTTCTGTAACCAGAAAGAGAACAGCCTCAGGCTTGCAAAGATTACAGATAGAGGATACTTGGCAATGTGAAAAATCATCCTCACTGGTATATATTTCAACACTTCTCTGGAAGCTCAGTTTTGCAGGTTATTGAGCATAACTTAGCCAACATCAATGCCTCCTGAAACCAGTGGACCAAACCCTCAGCTTCATAAATCAGGGAAACTGCTACTGTCCCAAATATATGCTTGATTACTACAGAAAAAAACCACATCAGACCTGGAGATGGTCTGAATTCTCACTTCTGCCTATTTTAAGTCTTCAGTTCTACACAGTGCTATTTGGTAGTAGGAAAAATTTCTGATCAAACAGATTTTTGGAGCATAGATGAGGAAGTTCCTTTATTTTTACTTTTGAGAGAGTAGGGTTTTTTTCCTTGTAAGCATTGTGTGTCTCACTTGTCCTCCATTGATTAGTAAGATGTGAAAAGCCAGCTCTGACTTATCAGCAATTTTTCTCTTCTTTCGAGTACATTCAGATGATGGTTGATGACTATCACCAGTTGTGCAAGTAGTACCATTTCAGTTACTCTGGGCAGGTTTTCTCTGCCTCAGACTTGGTGAATTGAAGACTTGATGGTGTTCCAGAGCAAATACAAGAAACAGATCTTCATTTCATTGAGTTTTCCTAAGAGATTGTGGGAAAAAAACGAGGAATAGTGAACACAGCAATTCACATAACCCAATAACATCTCCTGCTTTTTTCAAAAATTTCACATTTGACAAACACAGAAAAGAGCAAGGAGGGAATGGGAAATGAAAGGGAAACAAGTATTCTTGTGTCTGCACTTCTCCTCCTCCTACAGTCTTCCAGAGTCCTGAGTCTTCCAGAAAGTCTCACAAAATGTTCAACACCAAGCAAGGTTTTTCACCCTGTGAACCCTGGAAGCTCATCCATAGGGTTCCCCAGTAACTCCCACAGTCTTGCCCATATAGAGAATGACAGCTCAAGGCTCGCTGTCAGAAGGCTTTTTGTGCATTAGTGAATCCCAGTACTTCAGACTTGCAAAAAGGCACTCCCTGCTCAGAGCCACTACTTTCTTAGTGTTGTTCCTTTCATATTTAATTTTGAAGTAATCAACTGGGCATCCACTCCTGGCTGTCTCCTTCCTCTGCTAGGCTTTCATGCCTTCCTGTTTCATCCTCATCATGAGAGAGACATTTCACGCACACTTGTAGCACCTGCATGACTCAACTGCAGACTTCATTTGGGGCAGCAATCTGCTCCTAGTTGGGCAAGCTTGTCTTCACAGGTGCAGTGTGGCAATTTTATGTGTCGCTTAGTCCAAGTTAGAAGTGAATGTTCTAGCTATGCTATTTATTTAGTTAGAATCTGAGTGTTACATCTTTCCCTTTGAATTGTACCTGGACGTAAAGAAGGCTTGATTTTTCACAGCTCTTTTATAGTTTAATGTACCGCAGTTTCTTTGGTCACTGAAAGTGTCAACTTTACTATAGGGAAACAACACCTTGCAAGCCATCTTAGTGAAGATGAAGATATTGCCTCTCCATAACTGTCTTTCTAATCCTTTAAGCCTTTCCCAGCCCAAATTCCTGTCAAATTCATAGGAATACAAGAATCTAGGACAACAACTTACAACAATTACCAATCTGGTCTCTGTTTGAATAATGCAGTAGTTGTATAAATATTGAAGTTAGGAGTCTACATTACTGTTTGCATTATTTCTAGCAACTAATCCTTCAAGAAGCCAAGGGGTTCATAAGTGAAAAGTGCTGCTAGCTTACATAACCTTGTTTTGATGCTTGTTTTCTTTGTGAATACTTGCCTGGACATAGACAGAAAAAAAATGCAGCAAAAGTTCCATTCACTATATACAAATTTTAAAAAATTTTAATTGTCTTTTATTTGTTGTGCAATAGCTAGCAAAGAAGCTGAATGTGCATTTATTATTTGAGACAAATTTCTATTTTTAAGGCAAGGGCTGTGTAACATGAGATAACTTCCTATTTTTAAGGTAGGGGCTGTGTAAAAATGATTTGAGTAATGTCTGTTGGGGTATGGCAGTACTACACAAATCTTACTGTCAATAGAGCTAGTAGGAGAAAAACAATTGAGAGAGCACATTAGCATTCCAAAGCACATACTGTTAGTTCCACAAGAAAATACTGAGCTGACAAACACAGGGCAAGATTTTCCTTGCTGCACTTTGGGTGAGTGCAGCTTCTCATTCCCATTTTAAAACAACATTTGCAATTAAATGTGTAATCAAAATGTATATAAAGATTTACTAATAATTTTTGGTTCAAACTTTCTCACCATGTGTATACCCTGATCTCCTTTCCAGAGTCTTTGCGTTGTACTGCTCAGCATCCATTTCCTACTATGCATCAGTGCTCAGTATCTCTGAGAAGTAGGAGAGAAATAACTTAGAGTAAGAGATCACTTTTCTCCTTCTTTTAAAACTAAAACTGATATTCTGAAGCAAATGTAAAAAACTCAAACAAGCCAAAAATGAGTAGTTTAGAACATGGGGCACTGACAAGGCTATAGCTCTGTGCTCCTCCCAGGTAAAAGCCGAGTTTCTAGCAGTGTTTTCTCAAATGATGTGCCATCAGCAGTCACATGCTGATGTTCTCTATGTGTTCTCAAATTGATGTTCTCACCAGGTCTCTAAGAGACTGGTGTCCAAGCAGCAATATTCTTGACTAATTTTGAATTTTCTGATACAAAATACACTGCTTGTTTTGATTAACATAATGCCTAGAGAAATCTATGTGTGAATCTGTGTTGAACATAACCTGTGAGAGAAATTGATATCTTTGCCCACTTGCAGTGACCTAAAAAAGATGCATACAGGACCCAGTCTCTCAAATGCATCAAACTGCCACAATGTTTTCTGTGAATCTTCATGTAAGTACTTTTGAGGATCTCAGTCTTGCCCTTTTGGTAACTCAACCTGAACTGATGTAGCTAAGCTTTTAAGCAGCTACTGCACTGAAATAATATTTTGTGAATCAACGTCTGTCACAATAAGTCTTAGCATCAATGAGATATGCATCGTAGGATGGGAAGCCTCTCCAGCCAACCATTTCTTATAAATATCATGCATTTCCCTTCTTTAAGCTCTTGAGCAGCTGCCTTAAGCACATCTGTTAGTAAATGTAGAGAGCAGAGAACTTTCAGAGAGGCATTCAGTTATTAAATGGATCAACTTACCCCCAGTTTTAAGAGGATGATAGCCCCCTGGTAAATGAAGTGTTTTAATTTGTCCTGCAAAGACTTAAGAAACATTTCTGGGGGAACATAAATAATAATTGTTACATGGATCACAGTAGTTTTCAGCTGTGATCTTACAGACCCTACAGGTATCTGTGGACTACTGAGGGATCAGTGAAAGGCAATTAACAATAATAACCCACTGGAAGAAAATTTTGTTTTGTTATCTAGGCATCCACGCATTCATCATAAAATTATTGGGGAATATAGAGAGAAAAAAATGTTGAAAAACACAAAGAGCTGCTTCGTCAGAGCCCAATGATATTAGCAGTTGGATGAACATGCTAAATAATGATATAAAAACATTCCTTAAATAGCTCAAAATTATAAAGGGGTTTTATCCACATCTAGAGACAGTAGTGATCTTACAGCATTTCTGCCTGGGAGCTGTATTTCCTATATGACTAAATTTTCACAGGGCTCCCTGAATTTGTGTTTCTGCTACAACCAGTCATCCTGAAATAGGTCTGTGTTTCTGAGTCAGTTCTTCCAGCCTTATATTTATGAGTGAGAAATGGGACATTTGAAGTGAGGTGTTGTGGTTGTTCATATGCCTGTCTGTGGCATCTGGTTGCCCAGCAGGCAAAGGGTGAGACCTTTCAAGAGTCCAATTCGTTGAGATCATTCTGTTCACACTGATGGCAAAGAATACTTATAGGAAGCCATATAAGGAGAGAGAAGCAGAAGACCACAACCAGTGAAAGCAACAGGAACATTTACACGGGTGATGCAGGAGGCATTGTTTTTAGGATATACTGTCAGAGAGGGGATCACTGATTCACTTTTATTTACTGCCCAGCAGCATTTGGAGAGTATTTCTCTTTCTCCTCCTTGTATTCATTCAGATTTGTGCATAATTACCCTGCCCGGGGTTCTCATGACTAACCAAGAGGGACAATTTACGTTAGCAACTTTACAGAAAACCGTATAGGTAGAGAGATGCAGGCAGTTGAATAAGAAGAGATCACACAAATGGATTTTGTTCAGAAAATTAAAATCTATAAAGGAAAATAAACCACCACCCCAATAAATAATTTAACTTGAAGTGAAAATTGCGCTTATGCAGCATTTGGGTGTTTAAACTTTTCCATAGAAATACAGCTAGTTTTACTCAGAAGCAAACATTAGAATGATTTACAACTGCCTAGATTTTTTTTCATACACAGACCAAAAAACCCAAGCCTCCATACTGAATTCATTTGTTCATGGTGAATTTTGCCAGGGCAGGCCTATGGCCTTTTTTTCTAGGTCCTCAGGAGAGTGGCATGTCCAGACCTAGTATCTGCAGTGTTTGAGTGTGGCAAATGCTAAGTTTGAAAAGATCTGTGATTTTTCTTTTCCCCTTTTTTTTCTTCAGGGACATGAAAACATTTCTGATGTGACTGACATTGTCTTAAGAGGTCAAATGCCTGGTAACTGGAAAATGGGAAATGTTTGATATGGTAGTCCGAGTCAGGCATTGTGTATGCTTTGTAAATGGCTATTTAGTTGTAAAGAAATAAATGGAGACTTCAAATTCATACCTTGTCTTATTAGCACATGGAAATTATATTCAAAATATGCAAAAAAAAAAAAAAAGAAAGAAGAAAAAAACCACCCCATACTGCCTTGCCCATAAAATGCTCTTGAGATATTGTAATCTGATAATAAGCAAATCCCATGGAATAGTCTTGTTATTTTTTATAAAATCTTACTAGTTATGTGAGCAAAAGTATGCGGAAAGAGATGAGATTGCTCTTTTGGAACAGCTTCTCTTCAGGTTGTTAATCTTTTCCCTTAAATGTTGATCAGCTCCTCTGAGTTCCTCAATGGAATCACTTTGGGAGTAAACCCGCATTACCTGTGAGCAGTGTGACTTAATGGAAGTAAGGAGAGTGATCCAAACCCTTGAATTTTCTTCAAATAGGGAGTGACAGAGAGATCAATGATTTTGGTGGTGACTTTTTCCACCTTTCCTTTCGCCATATGAATTTTGCTTCAATTTTGAGCAAGTTGTTAACCTTGAGCAAGTTGTTAATCAGTTGAGGTGTGTCCATGTGTGTGTGTTAGAGAGTTTCAATGTATGTGGACAGTTTTTCAAAGGACCTTAAGACCTAAAACCTTTCCATGTGTTTCAGGCTAAGATCAGGGCTCACTTTGATGAGCTTTTATAAAAAGCTGGACATAAAAGTAAGCAGTCAAACTGAGGTCTCAACTGGTATGAAATCACGCTCCGTAGATTGATTCTGCAGAAATAGACCCAGGAAAACCTTCAGTAGGCAGATGCTTCCCTCTTGGGTAGCCCTTTAACAACCCATTAGATTTTCACGGAAGTGGTTTCTGTAAGCTATTAAATCAGCAAGCTGTTCTTGTCCAATTTCCCTTCTCAGTTCTCAGCAACTTCTCTTTGAGCATCAATATGTACTACTAGAGTATAAAGAGAACAGTAAAATCAGAGTTCATGTGGTTCACATTTCTATCCCTATGTCTACAAGTTATAGGCTGTAATGTCTTTGCAGTCATTTGTTATTCCCCCAGAAATTTTCTGAAATCTTCTTACTTGTGTGATGATTGTCCAGTTCACTATCCTGCAAAAACATTGGGATGGCTCTGCTGCCTCACTGAAGTGCTGACAGGAAAAAAAAATATAGTCAACTCTGCCACATGTTGATCCCTACAAAATCAAGGAGTTCCACATTCAAATTCAAGACTAAAACAGGGCTGGTGGTCTTCAGCATTTATGGCAGCAATTGCAGGCTTTCAGGTGACATCAGGAGCATGCTAATGTTTTGAATGATGAACCCACCTTAAATTCATCATTCAAGACTACCTGTTCTTGAGCAAATCCTAGTCTGGTTTGGGATCTCATGTGTCCTGTGAAACCAGTATATGTTTGTATGAAGGTATGAACAAAGTCAATGGACAACTTTTTCTTCCAAATTGGTTTCACTTACTGTAGACCAAACAACTACTCTGTGTATTTCAATCAAGTAAGGCACTTCAGTCAGCAGTTCCAAGATGCACTGAATGAAGGTCATTGACAGTGCTAATTAACATTAAACATTCTGAGCACTAAATCTTTCCACCTGTAGAGAGGTTCTTCATGAATCATGTTTCATCATTAAAAATCTTTAGGAGTGAGTTATGATAGTGGCAGTGTTGCTGCTTCTTTATTGCATGGAGGGTACATCAGGGATATCTCATAAATAACCAGACATAGTTTCACACCCTGAATTTTGGCGGATGGAATTACTGGTCTGAGGATTGCCGTTGTCACAGGCTGTTTTTTGTATGAGCATCATGTTTTAGTTTTCTAGCAATCAAATACTAACTGGCATTTTCTTGACTGAAAGGGTTATAGAACACTTGGGAGCAGGCTGCCCAGGGAAGTGGTTGTCACGATCCCTGGAGATATTTAAAAGACATGTTGATGTGGCACTGAGGGACATTGTTTAGAGATGGACTTGGCAGTGTTAGGTTAATGGTTGGACTCAATCATTTTAAGGGTCTTTTCCAACCTAATCATTCTATAAATCTATGATGTATTTTTTAGGGGAGTGTCTTGAATTATGTGATCATAAGTAGTTATCAAAACATATATAAATATTTACAGTAAGTTTAATAAACAACTGAAACAAAACTGAATGGGGAAATTCATGAAGAAAAGCAGTATTTAAATCCTCAGTTCTACATTTACATTGTATGGTTTTATCTGCCAACACATTCAGCAAAATCTTTTAAAATAGTAAATTATTTCAGAGAATTATTTCTCAATCATTATAATTCAACATTATTTAATCAAACTTATGTTGGTTCTTATTTGATGCTTTCACACATAATTTTCATTTTAGATCATAAGAACCATGAAATTTTTCTACCCAGTAAAATGAACATATAGGAAAAAAATAACACCTACACTCACATACTTACTTAACTTATTAGGGTACATGGTGTGATTTCTGGGGATAGTCTTGTGCAGGGCTAGGAGTTGGACTTGATGATCCTGTTGAGTCCCTTCCAACTCAGCTATAAATGTTTTCATATGTTCCTTCATAGTTGCAGAGTATATTAGGACACAGACTATGAATAAATTCATGCCAGCGTGCTTTCTTTCAGTGTACATTTGACTCAGTAGAACAATTCAGTGATAGGGATGCTAAGACTGTAGATTTTACTGACACTTCAAGAAGAGCTCTTAGATATGGATTTTAGGGTACTTAAACACATTTGGTTTTATTTAACTTCTGGTCAGGTACCTCACCTGAGGTTTCACAACCTGTCTCCCTACCATATTAGTCTTGCACTGCCAGATACCATCTCAGTGACTCCAAATAAGTTTTGCAGCGTACAGCAGGTTAATATAGCAGTTAATATAGACCAACTAAGTATGATATTTGATATAAAGTGTAGAGACCTAGAGTGTCTTTATCTTAAAATATTTTTATTCATTATTTTATATGTAATGATGCTTTTATTGTTTCTTTGGATGTAGTGACAGTATCAATTACCTAGGGTGGGTTTGTTGGTTAAGAATCAGCTTTTGCTGTAGTGCAGAGTTATGATCCAAGTACTAGGAAGTGATACTTTAGGTTGAATGATTCATCACGGAAAACAGTATTTTAGGTGAATCAGAGGGTACAACAGTGTGATGATAAATGAGCTGATTCATGAACCTTGTTCATGCGGCTAGCTAATAATACCTCTGTGATGGTCTGCATTGACACCCCTCACAAATGCAGCCAGATAGGGTTACTGCTTTCATGTGATTTTGGTTTGCTTTTCTTCTTCCTTTTTTTTCACCTTCTTGTGAGAAATACTGAAAATTACATACTGAGCTAAGAACTTGTAAGAGGAAGTTGGTATCCTGTTTGTCAAGAATACAAAAGTTAACTATTAAATAGTTGTTTGAAACTCTGACACAAGCTTTATCAAACTTATTTTTCCTGCCTGCTGTGCTCAAGTTATTATTGATGTCCTGTGTTTTAAATGACATAGGAAGTATGGCATTTTCTTGGAGGAAGCCTCTGTGAGATGAAATTACTGGATAGAGTTGTTCACTGATTTAGGAGTTCCAATACCATCCTTTCTCTGAAACCTTAGCAATCTGCTGAAATGAATGACTGAAGGTTAACCATATCCCCCCTTTAATTCTTCATGGCCTATCTCTGCTTGCTGATGCTTTTTACACTAATTTGGAGCACTTCTTCTGCCCTTCTGAGAAACTCTTAACTCATTGATGACACTTTTGAAACTCAGGCGCATCACAGTGCAGTGTAGTTAATAACAACACCTTCCTATCTCATGGATTTAGTACTGTAGCTACTAGCAACTTAATTTGCTAGGTATATAGCATAACATGAAATCTATCTCTCTTTTGATTTGTCCAGAAATTAACATTGTCAGCTGGATTGACTAGGAGCATGCTGCAGTCCTTGATGTCACATGTGAATCTGCCTTTGGAGATCTGAAAAGTACCTTGGGAGAGAGGAGGGAACAACATTGAATTCCTTTTTTTTTTTTTTTTTTTTTTTTTTTTGCTCTTCCTCTAAATGTTCAGTATATTTAACTACACTATGTTTTGATTTTCTACATATTTCCTATTTGTAGAACCAGGAATTACAGTTTGGATACAATCTGTACGATGTCCAGAACATTGCAGGAGTCATGTTTTCACTGGCTGGTTGGACTATGTCTGACCTGTCAGTTGAAGCATTTGGGTAATAAGGGCAAAAAGAGAGTTTTGATTTTGCAGCACTCACCATTTCACAAGGAACAGAGAGGAAGGGTCTTCTTGACCTGGTGGAAGCAGCACATTCCACCACCTGTTTCACCAATAGCTCCTCTTTCCTATGGTTTTTCCTAGAGCTGAAGCCTTGCCCATGGCTCCTCTTGCTTTGGTGTACTCTTTCTCCTGCCTCTCCAGCTGCCTGCCTGTGGCCATGGCAGGACACTTTCCTCCTACTTTGGTTTTGATTTGATAGCAAAGATCAATTTCCCTTTACTCTTCTTTACTTTTTTTTTTTTTTAATATATGTTATATCTTCCTTCTCCCACAACAAATCCCAAATCCAGAACTTAGGAAAATATTTTCAGTTTACTTTTTGTCACCATCATAGGTATGGTTATGTGTAACAGTAGTTTACACGATGGAATGGGGGGACTTGTCATTGGCTAATTTTGAACAGGAAAAAGTTCTATGGGGGAACCAGTACAAAAGTTGGCATATGCAGTAATTCTCTGTTGTTAAAACACTTTGAAAAATAACTATATGTTGAAAGTAAAACAACAGAACAGGAAGTGGATAAATATTTTCAATCTATAGCCCCTGATGTTTGAAGTCAACTTCATTGTGACTAGTCGGAAATGGGACATATTCACAGCACCAAAATGAAAATTCCCTTCTTACTGTGGCAAAGAGAAAAAGAAAAAATTTACGGAGGTAATATAAACAGGAAATTTCCCTGCGCATTAGGCACCAGGAATAGTGAGGTACTATTTTGAAGAAAAATGTTGCAAATGCTGTGATAACTGGCATTATCTTTGAGTTAGTATTCATGAAGTTTATAATTAATTAGAATGTGTTGTTACTCTTGCAGCTGAATTTTAACTCTGCAGCATTTTAGCATGCTCTTTTTTCTTTGACCTAAATCCGTCTAATTTTTTGTCTTTGTTAAAAGCACAGAACAAAAACAGTATTGTGTCTTGGGTTGTGCTCAAGCAGATCAAGTAAGTTTGCATTGCTAAGCAAAGCCATATACATTTTAGTCATCCCAGAAATACTTGAACTCGACATAATTAAGTGACATGAGTGTCCACGTGATGGAAATTTTAACTGTTTTTGCTTAAACCTGTTTGTAAAACAGACAGTCCAATAAGGGAACAAAAGAGGGGGACAAATCTGAAAATGTAATCAGGCATAACAACACTTAAGTATAGAGAGGTGAAAAGTATTTCATTTGTAGATGTAAATGAAATGTCATTACAATTCAGTGTCTTCAGAAGAGTTCTTCATTTATGTTCATTAACATTAGCATTTCTTAAGGATGATTTAATGTATATATTTGAAAGCTTTTTTTTTTTTTAACTGGGAGATTATTCAGAAGAGCATGGCTACATTCTTGCAGATATCATACAATCAACACTTTCCAATCCTGTGATTAAGATTTCCATTCTAACCAGAAGAAAATGGAATACATTTTAAAAGGCTGCGAAAAATAACAAAACACCCTATGTGTTAACACGTTCAAGACAATTGCTCATGGTGTTATTAGATTCTGTTTTTTCATTTGAAAGTTTGTTCTATTTACTCTCTTTAAAAAAACTTGGTTTTTATTAAAAACGTTCTATGGGGTTTTTTCACTATGAAAGCAGAGATCTTTGATCAATTGATAGAACAAGATCACCAGCTGCCATACAGTCTTTCATCCAGGCTGATGCCTCATGGCCCTAAGTGAGAGAAATTGTCCTTGCAGCTTATGGGTGTGTCACTGTGTACTTGCAAGGCTTGTCCTCTAAATAAGCTGTGAGCCTAAAGGCCGTGTAATGCCAAACCAGGAGATGCTGCTGCCTGCTAGGAGATGGGGTGGCCACGAATTCTTTTTAATATGAACAATGAGCTGGGATTCTAGGAGAAAGGCTGATGTGAAGATATGAGTATTTCTCATCAGCAGTGTGAAACAAACAGGAGGTACAGAATTAACTAAGTTTTGAAGCCTTCAGAACTGAGCAGATCCTGCAAACTACAGTGCCTATTGCAATGTTTATTGAAGAACCTCCAGTCTTGTAACACTTGCATAGACCACTGGTTCACATCTTTTGCAAGATGCAACACTGAGATCCTTCTCTAAATATAAAAAATTATCAGTACCTTTTAAAGTTTTTAATAGGATTCATTTTTTTTTCTATCTCCAAAACTTAATGCACCGGCACCTATTGATGAAAGGTTTTTCTGCACTGGATCTACAATTCACTGTCAAATGTACATCCAACAACTACCTATGGAATTGCTTTTAAGAGTATCTGTAGCCACTGGAGAGATAAAACATCCTTGAAATGCAATAAACATCTGAAGGGGGAATTGTACATAAGAATAATTGCATATGCAGGATCTCACGGCAAAGAGAAGACACACAACAAGCTAGAAATCCTGCTCGTGGCATCTTCCCTTCTTCTATCTGGATCAGTTTCTGTGGATTGAGATGCAGAGGTAGTGAGTTCCTTTTATTTCCAGGAGAAGTATTTTCCAGGCAGATTTAAGGAAAATGTAACTCCAGACTGAACTTTCTGGTATCCTGGTTGTAAGCACAAAGCACTGGTGGAGCTATAGTAGAGTGAATTCCAGGAGGTGGATTATTTCTGAAGGCAGACAAAAAGAAAGGAAGGTCTGCTCACCCTATTTCAGGATTGTTTTATCACATCTTTATTTCACAGTGAGCAATGCGTTTATACACATATGGTTTAAACTGGTGACCCAGATAGAAAGAGGTGTGTATCATCTTACAATATCTAAGCCACCCAGTCTCCTCATAGCTTTTGTTATTTTTTTTGGACAGGTTCCACCTTCCTCTATTACGTTTCCTGTGTTTAGATGTTTTAGAGGCATGTAGTTTTTTGAAGGGCTGGGTTTCAGGTGTGCTGATGATCAAGTAGCCTAATTTTAAATGTTGGCAGTGCTGTTTCAAATGTAATTTTGATATTTGTTATGAATGTTTGTTTCTATACTCTGTATTTTGTCCTTTTTTCTTTTTACTTTTTTGCCAGTCCCTGCAGGTTTTCTAGAATTAGCTAAGCATGGTCACAGCTGACATCATCTTGTGTTAGTGGTAGTCCTTACTTTGATTGGGAGGTTAAACTAGATGACCTCCAGAGGTTTTTACCAAGCATTATTTCTATGATTCATCATGTATTAGTCATTCACTTTCTGTGTATCAAAGGTGTCCTTAACTTCATATGCTTCTTGTGACTTCTTAACAATTTTTTGATGGTGGGGAAAATAATTTTATGTTCTGCAGATGGATGAAATCCCAAGTGAAATCCTTTTAGTGACAGAGAATGCCACATTCAGATGGCACGTGCTGTTAGTAAAAATCTGAGTTATTCTGTAGGTGTTGCCTTATCTTTCCCTCATGGAACAATCATTGCACACCTGCAGTAATGGGGGAGACCTGAGAAACTGTGTGTTCAGACTTATTTCAGTGGTTGTCTGAAAAGCTTCGCATTTTGTGCACAGATCTGCGAGGGCTGAGTTTGAGCAGATGGTTAAATAGCAGAGAGGAAGAAAAGAAATTACCTAGCTGGAGAGCAGGATGTAACAGTGGACAGTACACCTGGAACTTAATTCACTGGTGTTTCTCCTGTGCTATGCCAGCTGCAAAGTTGACAAAGCAGTGGGGTTATTTGAGACCTAGACCCTTTATATTTGCTTGAATAGACATTTGCAGAACTGTAAATGTGCTACATGTGTATTGCTGTATTTGTGGGGACAAGGTGTGGTATTACTCTGAAACCTCCGGCTGACCCTGTACCCATGCACTTTAACATGGCAAGAGATAAATAGATTGGTGATGGGTAATGGAAAAAAGAGAATCATTTGGGGAATGAAGAAAGTTGTTTAATGAGCTGAACATAAAAAATGAATAAAATTTAAATGCATATCTTGGCTAAGTGAGAAACAGATGGAAGAAATCTACAAATGTTGGGGGTGTGAAAGCTCTCCTGGAAAATGCAGCTCTGTTGAAATCAAAATACTTCACAAAGCAGGTCAACTGCAGTAGACTTTTGCTTCAAAAAAATAAAAAATCTGTCAGACAAAACAGATTTTAATATTTTGGAATATGTAATTTTTGATTCTCAGTTTTGAAGTGATTCTTTTTTTATCTTCTTTGATTTATTTAGAAATAAGTGTGAACAATAAACAAATAATCAGAGGAGTCACTGAATTTTCCTTCCAAGATTATTTGAAGTGTTTCAGTTTTGCTGTAATTTGGAGCAAAGCCAGAGTATAAAATCCTTGGAAACTGCTATCATCCGTTCAGTTCCCAGGGGGGCCTGAGAAGGACTCTGCTCTGTATCACACTTCAGCTAGTGTCTCTTGAGATGCAGAAGCACCAGTAATTGCCTATAGCTGTACTACAGCTCATTTGCTTTGCACTCTGGATTGTAAGGGCTTGACTGTCCAAGTGGTTTCAACATCACACTACTCCTGATGTCCAGCTGTAGAGGTAGTGCTTCCCCTGTCACACTGCACTGAAAAGTAGAAGCCTTGTTCTTTGTTTTCCCCACATGCTGCACCTAATCTCTTTCAGGATCAAAACATTTGTAAAGGAAGATTTTCCTACTGACACGTTCTGGGGACTATATAAGGGATTTAGCAGAGCTTTTCTTTCTCTGACATCCTTTTCCTGAAAAATCTAGTATGAGGAGACTGAGACAAGTGCTGACTTTGCTGTCTTGCAAAAAACAGCTCAGTTGGCGATTAACTAATTGTTGTGTACCATTGAGAGATTATTCCTGTCTTTGTATATGAAGGATTCTATGATACAATCTTGTGCTTGAGTGTTTAAGGTGTCGTTTAGTGCTGAAAAAGTTATTGTTCTTCTGGGAATTCACAGAAAATGTGTCTTGGAAAAATGTTTGCTATCACTGCCTACTTAACATAGTCCATGATAAATCTTTTGCATTACAGCAAGTTGGTTTGCTCTTTTTTAAGAGACAAATTTCATTGTTTTTCATTGTGTCTTGTAGGTAGGATATTTAAAGAAACATGTAGATAGGACCTCATTTAGAAGTCAAACGATTGAGGTTCTCAATTGAGCATGAAAACTGAAATAAAAAAGACTTGTAATTTTCATCCTGGTTCTGGATTCATGTGCTTTGAGAAATTTTGCATGATCCGTTTTCTGTCCACTTTGATGCAGAGCTGTTGTTACTGTGAAATCCATGTTCGAGGGCTTTTTTCCTCTCAGGCATGCACATTGCTCTCACTGTGGATAATTGGTTATGTATGGTAAGCATAGGAAGAAAACTTTTCTTAAGTGCTTGCAAAGACACTGCTTCACAGAACTGCAGTAAATAGCTACTTTAGCAAACGGTTTTATAAACTAATTTATTAGTTTGTCCTTTTTAGACATACTGACCTTTAAACAAGTAAATACAAATTGCTCTATGGTTTAAAGACATTATATGGCATTTTGAAGTGCTACTCAAGAGCTTTGTGTGCTTTCAAGATCAGTGGCCAATTTACTTTGGGGAATGGAAGAGCTGGGTCCTTCACCTATCTAGCTTTTCAGCAGACTCCTTACTAGAAAAGAAAAACTTTAGTTTAAACTTTAGTTAAAACTGTAGTTCTTCTGTTTCATTCTCTGTAAAACCAACTTTGCTCTGCACAATAGGTAATGCCACTCCAGTCTGCATGACAGCTGGGGTAGGATGCTCAGAAGGTCTTTGGATTTCTTTTACTGTGTGAAATGAAGACTGATGAGTCTTTCAACAGAAATGCCTTTATAAGATACTGTTTAGGAAGAACTTGTATGTTTGTGCTTTGTACCACTTTAACTGGGATTCATTGTGTTTTAAATAAAAGGTTTTAATTATGAAACATAAAGAGCATATTCTATCATATTAGTGGGGTTATATATTTTGAAATTGTAAAGTGTTTTTAAAATTCAAATAAATTACTTGAAGGTGGGGAAGCAAAAGAAAGTTTTATCGTTTCTATACCTATGCAGGGAAGGTACTTAAGAGCTATTGTGTCTTTAACAGATAGTTAGCATATGTAACATGGAAATTTGCAAAAGTTACAGGCTGCATTGCAAAGTCCAGATTAGAGCTTCAAATGTAAACAGCGCAAAAACTTGAGCTGTCTTCAAAAGAAGATGTTAAGAAGTTCAGATTTTTAGCTTTGTTCTTTTGGTTTGGTTTGGATTGCTTTAGTAATGAAAAAGACCAAGCTGGATATGAAATAAATAGCATTATGTACAAAAACCATCTAATAGCTTTACATAATATCTCCTGAGTGAATTAAGTGCGTCACACAAGCTAAATTTTGTCAAACTTCAGTTCTTTGTGTGTGACAAAGAGATTTTCTAATAGTAGATGCAAAGAAGTAGCCAGAAATCTATGCTGATCTAATGATAAAGCAGGTTATGAACTCAGCTTCATTTAGGACGGAGATCAATGTAATACCAAGATGAAGGCCATTAAGGTTTATTAAATTTTCTAACAATTTCAGCCATACTTAGCTTAAAATAATATATGTATTATTTATGAAATATGTACAGTCTGGAGCTAGTTTGCTTTCAAATCATTCCTGTGAAAAGTAGTCCTTTATGATGATTTCATAAAGCCATTAAATGGCTAGACCAAATGTATTATTAAAGTGCTTAAGGAGATATTTCATACAGCAGCAGGAAGCAATATGTGTTCCTGTTGTGATGCTTTTCCATTCCTGAGAGAAAATGTTCTTTTTTAATATGTAAATACTGAATTTGTAAAATATATGTAGACAAGCTCTAGTAAGATCCTAGGAGCTCCAGTTCAAGGCTTAGCTTGTAAAATGTCTATATGAGGTGCAGATGAGTCCTCTGAAAACAGATAAGCAGAACAATGGTGGTCCTCAAGCATGGTCATGGAGGAGGCTCTTCAAAGTGATGGGGGCACAAGCCGCCACCTCAGCCTTCTTCTAACCAGTATGGTGTTTAACAGACATTTACCTGTCCTGAGGTGGTCACCTGGGGTGGGAAGGACTGCTTCTTGTCAATATTGGGAAGGCCCGCTGCTAGCTGACTTTGTCTCAGGTGACCACAGACCTGAGAGCTGACTGTGCTGATCTCTCAGAGGGGCAAGATCCAGGGTGCTGGGTAATACACAAAATCCTAGTCCTTGGTCTTCTAGGGCTAATTGGGCTTGATCTAAAATGCCTTCACAGAGCAGACCCTTGTGAGTCAGAGTAACATGGTTCTTGAATAATCGTAGGCTTTTCTCATGATATATTTTGGTACTCCATTAGGTAGGCAGAGGCCAAATCTTTTTTGCAGATATTATGCAAATGTGTCACAGGTGACTTCTCCTGATGGCTGGCCTTCAGAGCTCAGTGCCATGCTTATTCAGGTGTAGCCTCATAAACAATCAGTCACAAAAACACCTACACTGGAAGGTACAGTGTGAAGGTAGAAATAGATACTTAGTTTAGATCTTCTCAAACATTTAAGAAAGCAATTAGTTTATGGCATTTTGACCTTCTAGGAGACATAAAAAAAGATTTGTTCTCTTAGTGATTTAAGATTTCCCATTTTGAACCTGTGTCTTCTGTATCTTGTGCTGATCTTTTCCATGAGTCACTTAATTGCTGCCTCACAGGAGCCTTTGTGGAGTAAGTCGAAGCTGTGCAGCTGTCCTGAAGCCCATGGATAAGCAGAGGGAACATGCTGAGAAGTTATAATAATAGAGATACCAACTACTCTGCTAAAAACCTTGGCTTGCCCCTGAGCCTGTCAAAGATTTCTGCACTATCTTGCCTCTTTTCAGTACCCCTAGAAAAGCCAAAGCCATTGTGCTCAGTAAGCAGCATTCCTTTTCAAAGCCTTGCTAGTCTTGCACTGCTATTTTTGTACTAGAGAAGCCGTAAAAGGAGTGCTCAGAATTCACTAATTCTCTTTTTTCCCCTTTCCTGCAAAACATGTGGAGAGATTTTATTACATTTCAATATGTTTATTAAGTTAATTATACAGACAGAAACTCACATTTCTCTCAGGCACATTTCCAGGTCAGTGGTCCATCATGCAGAGTCAAAAAATATGAAAATATATTTACTGCAATCTACGTGAATGGCAAAAGCACCTACTCCCACGTAATCTATCTCATAATGTCATCTTTATTGCTATTTGTACATGAGCATCAGACATACTTCAGGTCTCATGCATTGTGAAGACAGACCCATGGGATGAGGGGTTAAATAACTTGTGTTACTTTTAAAAATTTGAACATCACAATATTAGTAATATAGCTGGCTGATTTTTTAATAGGTTCAAATATAGTATTTTTGCTTATGTTCAGCGGTGTTCATGAATCAATGATAATCTATTGATGGGTTGAAAGGGCAACAGTTTTCAGAATTAAAAACAATTCATTTTTAGTAGGCTGAAGAGTCAGCATTCTTTATGGAAAGAGTAACCTTTTTTCAAATTCAATTAATAAAGACAATACTGATTTAATTACAGGAGGAACTTGCCATCCCTTGGATATGATGGAATACAGTTCCTCTTTCACTTGTTTCTTGCTGATTATGGAGCAAAGAAAATCCTAGACATGAGTTCTAGATGTCAGATCATCTAGGGTCAGATTATTTTTGTTGATAGTTGGATGAGACACATGTGTGTTCTAATTTACAGACCCTTTAGCTATTAAACTACTAATTCAGAACAATTTTCTTCTTAAAGGATTCATTTATTTGAAGATGAGTGTATTACTGATATAACTTGTGGTTCCTAAAACAACTGACTCATAGAACAAGTAGGGAGATCAAAAAACTGCTTTTAGCAATAGAATCTTTCAAAAGAAATAAAGCAGAAACAAGTTACAATTGTATTAACAAAAATTATAAAATTAAATTCATTCATTCTGTGAAAAGCACTCCCTGATGTACAAGAATTAGTCATTAAAAATTAATTAAAAATATATAAGATCCATGATTTTGCTTTATTTTTGTGAAGAGGCAATTCTTCTTCACAGGACAAGGAGAATTCTTGTCTTTTTACATACGTAAGTGTCAGCTTTGGAAACTGTACAAAAGCAAAAGAAGTGAATGAGTAAACCACCAAGTAGAGAATGTATTGCATACAGAATCTGTTAAAATACAGTGATTTACTCTTGACTACAGCTGTTCCTTATTTTATTATTATGTTTACTTATTTCAGCTGGCATCATTCCCACAATCTACAAAATAATTGTCGGTAAGGAGCATTTTTTTGCATAAAATAGATAGTATTATAGATAATATGAGAACACAGTAATCCTGATATGCTATTTATTGTAGGCATGGCCAAGTGTTGTATTATTTAGTTAGGGTCAGCTAGGTTTGTTGTCCTAAAAACTTCTGTTATGGATCATGGACAATTTGTGGGTTTTTTTGATAAGAACGATTCAGTGGTTCTGTATTAATGTAGATCATCCCTTCTAGATTTTCAGAATTGTTTTAGGCTTTAGAATCTGTTTGTCAGAAATGCTGTAGGAGCCATGATAAGATGTTTTTTTTGCCTGACAGAAGTTCCGGTTTTTATACCTTACTGTCTTAAAAAAAGCAGGAGAAAAAAGAGTCGTTCTCAAGCAAAACAAATTGTCATGCAGCAAGATATACCCTAATGTATCAGTTTAAAAAATGAATTATATGACTTGTCTTAGTAACCAAGAGGCACCATCACTCCAACCTTAATTTTTATCACTCTTTCTGCACTTTTCTATTGTTCTGGCAGTAAATCTTTGCCTGTGTGATATGTCATGCTATGGGTTATCTTCTCTAGCTTCTGGGATTTTGAAGCTTATTGTTGTCTTCATCCATGATTCAGAGGACAGTGGGGCCTTCAGCAGTGAACAGAGCTCTTTCATAACTGGCCATCTGTGACGAGCTGCTGAGGAGGGCAGTACACACAACCCACCATCATCATGGGCAGATGAATAGGAGTAATAGTGAATAGGGATTAAACAATCAATTTTTTTTCCAGTCCTATATGGAAGGTTTCTTTGTTATTGAATAATCCTCAGGGATAGACATTTCTCTGGCTGACATGCCTTGTCCTTCATTTCTAGGCAGCTTCACAATCATTTCCAAGCTGCATAGTTCCCATGGAGCATAGTCCCTTTGCTCTGTTGTTTCTCTGAAAGCAGTGACCTTAGATCTGCACTGCCTAAACATATACTTGATTACAAGAAGGATTTATGAATGGGAGGATTCTCCCACTGCCCATCTGTAGCATCAGTGAGATTTGTGATTTACATTTCATGACTCCAGCTTCTAGGAGTAAATAGCATTTGCTCTTTTTACTTTAAGAGCTTTTTGGAAATCTGAAATTTTGCTTTTTCTTTTTAGACTGACTCCTGAATCCTTCCCTTTTCTAAAAGAGATGTAATTCTTGTAGAAGTAATTTTTTTTGAGGAAAAAAACCTCTCAGTATGTCCTCTTGTCAGTGATGTTTTTTTCCTTCCAGATTGTCTGTCCTTCAGATTTCTGTGGATCAGTAGCTGTACATGTGATTATTATTTGTCAACATTTTCTAATCAGTGTGGTTAGTGTATACTAGTTATAGAACTGGAGTGGGTAGACCCTGCAAGATCCATACAAAGCTGCCCAGGATGATGCTCATTGCATTTGCAAGAGGCATTCTGTGATAGTTCTGACATTGCAAGAACCAGTGATTTTATATTCAAAACATAGTAATGATGTGGTCCTTACTCACCTGAAAAAGATGTTTCGATTACTCTGATTCTAGTCAAAAGTAGAGTATAGTAAAAATAGCTCCAGAGGCAGACCTGCAGATCTGAGGCTCCCTGCAGGATATTATCCTCAGGTCAGACCATTATGGCAGTTCTGCTCCTACAGTGAAAATCTTGATCCTGTCTAGAAGTTTTGTAACTATTAATCAGACTTGGATGAGGCAGTAAGAACTGCTCTTGGTTAAACACTGCTGTCCTGCCACTGAAGCTTACAATACACGTTTTTCTCCCCAGGAGTATAATTGGATTGTAGGCTTTTGTGGCAAACTACAAAGTGGTCCAAACTTCCTCTCAATGAATTTCTGCTAGGATTTCCATTTCACACAACAAGAAGAATATAGAACATCAACTAATAAGGCTACATGGTATGACCTTGCCCATGGAGAGCAGCTGAGTGTTGCTGTCCAGGAAATTTTACTTTAACAACAAGCCTTTGAACGTTAGTGATGCTGAGTCTTATCATAACATAACCTCTCCAAAATCTGTGCGATCTTTTGTGTACTGAATACTGAAGTAGACTGCTGCAATAGTAGTGCTGTTTTATATAAATGTTAAAGCTACATATGTTGCTAAATAAAAACTACTCATAGGTTTATAAGCATAGTTCTGTAGAAATGTGACAATACTTCTGATGTCTCTAAACACAGCATTTTTTTATTTGGTGTTTCTTTTCAGTTGACAGATACATCAACTTAAAAGTAGCCATACGGTTCCCAGCTGAATATGAATTTGAGAGGGCTGATGCATGTTGCTTAGTCTAAAAGTCTAAAATAAGATACTCTAAAGCTATTTGCTCTGAAGTTGCCAGACTTTACAGGATATACATAAATAACTTTGAGCAAAACTTGAATCCACTGTCAAAGTTAAGCCATATGCCAGTATCAAGATCTCCAGCACAATAGCATTAGACATATGAACCATTCCCTAATGTTTCAGTGGAGCACGTATTTGATAGGAGACTGCAGCCCATGCCTCCTGGGGCTTGAGTCGATGGAATGACTTCTGTTCACCACCATAGACTTTTGCTCGGGCACCATTTTTCTGGATTTTCCCCCATCTTGGTAGTAGACGTCTGCTTATTTGAGAACAGGATCAGGTCTTACATAACATTGTCATGTATTTAACGGGCAATTGAAAGAGAGTAGAATAGATTGTCTGGATTACAGTCTCAATAAAATAAAGCACCCAAAATGTTTCATTAATAATGCATCATTAATAATTAATAATGAAGGAGTAAGCTGCTTTCTCAGAGAAAAGCATTTCCTCAACAGATAAATCCTTTGGAAGAATGTGGGACTTACTTATGAGAAAAAAATACTGAAAAGCTCAAGGAATCTAAGAAAGGGGGATGAAAGGAATAAAAACCCTTTTTCCTCCCGTCCCCCATTTATTTTGTTCAGAGGGACACTGTGAATCATATGCCTCTTGACACTTGCAGGAATGATCTTACTGTCGAAATGGCTTAAAGAGAGCTTCACTAGCAAAGAAAGTAATCAATTGCATGAGATATTAAAAGGGATTTTTTACCCTTCTTACTCCAGGCAGCACTGTCAACTCTCTATTGAATTTATGATCTACAGGAAATTAAACACTGACAGCATCACCAGCAAAGATAAGCATATATTGCTTAGGGTTAATGACTTGCTGAATTTTCTAAATCAAGCTATGTATACATTAGTACCTCAGATTTTTATCAAGTGACTGTTGGCAAGTAACCATGGATAATGATAGCAAATGAAAATTCCTTTTATAAATGATAGAGTCGTGCTGTTGCATTTTAAGCTCTGGATTTCCAAATGTCTACCTACTGTCCTGGCAGAACTCATTTACATGTGTGCAGTATTTTGTTTGAATAACATAATTGTTGTGTCGTCCACTTCTGCACACACTTATAAAGCTCTAGAAAATGAATTAGAGATGCCAAAGCAGTTTGCAGTCGGGCATATTTTGAAACGCGCCCATGGTAGACTCCAAATTCATAATTAAGCATCTAAATTAATGGCTCTATTTAAAAAAAATGGTGGGCTCCCAGGAGTTCCTTTATTTGCTTGAGATATACTGATCTGCAAAATTAGGCCCCAGCTCATGGTCTCTGCAGCTCTAATCAGATGTTTTTCTTAACTTTCCAGCTTCCCCAGAGCTCTAGGCTCCTTCGAGCTCAAGGCATAAACAGATTGATTAAGCCTGGAACTTTTTAGTTTGCTTCAGTTTTAAAATCACACAGTAGGGGCAGGCTAGTGGCGGATCAGTATCCTTTTCCTTTCAGCAATACCAAAGAACAATTGCCTTTCCAGACTTGCCTCATTGACATACCAGAGGGAGGCTCCTTGATCACCAGGGCTGATGTCCTTTGTGAAAGCTACCCCACAAGACTGGTGATGATCAGTGGGAATTGGCTGATAAGGAAAGGGCTGTGTGATACGTACACAAACAGAGAGCCTTGCTACTGTCAACATTTAGGTTATCTATTTGGCCACAGGGAAAAAGAGAGAGAGAAGCTCCATGCAAGATGTTCTGAATCATCTGGAGGATCCTGTGTCTTTCCATTGGTCACAGAGGGAACCTCGTTTGCCAGTCTAAACTAGATATCTGCCATTCATGCAGCAATTCTCCAGTGTGGCTGAGTGAGTTACTGTAGATAGTGTTAACTTACTGTTTTCTGTATTCTACCTATGTGATCTATTCATTTTTCACTAGAATTGAAGGAGGCAGTTGCAAAACAGGTTTATTTTTTGTTTTAATGAGGAAACATAGAGGCAAAGAAAAAGCAGTTTTACCAAAACTGAAGGAAGAATCTGCAGAGCAAAGAAGATTTCATTTGGGATGCATAATGTGGTACATACATCTCCCTTTTATTCCTTTGAGGGCCTCTGTTAAGGCCCTGGTCAGACACAACATACACTTGATTGTGTGAGCTGAAAAGATTAAAGCATAGTTGGTTTGGTATGTTTGATTGGTACTTGTTTTGGTTTGGTTTTTTGTTGTTGGGTTCTTTCTTTTTTTTTTAAACTATTACTTGAAGCCTCTAGGGGTGACACAATTGAAAGATGAATAAAATCCAGGTCAAGTACATGACATTACATTAACAGAACACTGGCACTGGATTATCAGGAGGAAAAAATGAAAACATAAACGTTGTGTATCCATAAATTTTACTTAGATTGTATATGAAAATGAGAATTTTAGCAATAAACTTTTCCTTCTCATGCTGCTTCGTATCTAACGCATTTTGTGACTTGCTCAGTGTTCTATGTTCAAAATGACAAATGTCAAAATTGGTGGCAGACCAAATATAGTTAATACAGACAAGAAATAGGCCTTTCTTTTGTATGCTGCTCTCTCTCGCACCACTGCCATTCCCTCAAGTTCCAATCAGTCAAAGCCACAGCCAACAAAATAACTCAGATATAGGGTTAAACAGAAGAAACATTCTTCATTTCCTGTCTTGTTATGGAAGACAAATGCCACCACTCTAACACAGGCGCAAGCCCCCTGGTAGTAACATCTCTTCCTGGCCAAGAGTTGATCATGTTCAAACCATTTTGGTTTATCAGCCAGATGAAAAGCCAAAGAAATTCACTTTGCCAAAAAGAAGAGTGGCAGTCTAACTCCATTACATTATCTATCTCTTAGTGAGCCTTTATAAAAATCTCTCTGGTAAACTCAAAGTTGGCATAATTACAAGACTGCAATTTGTCAGCATCACTGATAAATGTACTTTGGCACAAACAGAAAAAAAGCAAAAATTAGTATATGAAATTCATTAAATTTCAGAATTCTGCCACACAGGTCCTTAAACGAAGAACAAATAATGAACAAAAATGTATAAATCAATTTTCATGTGGCAGGTGAAAAGTCAATACTTTATCACAGTTGCAGGTTTTCCTGGCAGTTTAGACCACAGCAGACATCATGAAGAATTAAGCATTTATGGTAACATGACCATCAGAGTAAGAATAGTACTAACAAGAAAAATATTTATAGTAATGCAATTTCTTCTATTTCAGTCTTTGACTTTTTTTCCTTTGGGTTTTGGATAGGTTAACTATGTATATTCTATTTAGGGGCCATTCAGGCAACTTCTTTCTGAATTAAACAAAAATACATATTTGCTGGGTAAAAAAAAAAAAAAAAAGAAAGAAAGAAAAAAAAAAAAGTGATATTTCATATTAAATCCAGAATCCATCTAGGAAGACAAAGACTGATGTACTAGTGTCATACCTAAAAGCAGGGAGACTCAATTTCTAATCTCACAGAAAAATCCTGAGAGTGTAGAGGGGAGAAGAGCATCATTTGTTGTCTTTTGGAAGAGATGCTGTCTTTCCTGCTTTGTCCCCGTGGCATCAGGGCTCTATTTTCTTCTGAGCAGAAGCTCTGCTAGGCTCCCCCATTTGCATGCTGCAATCCTCAGGGAAAGGCTTTCCTTTCAGAACACATACACTGTTGGAAAGGGAACTTTGTATTTCTGGTAGCTGCATACAACAGGCTAATCATTTGGAAATCGTACATGTTGAGTCTTGGATGACCAAGCTTTGGAATGCACTGGTTTTGTAACTAATGCATTTCATAACTTCATCACACCAGACAGGGAAAATTGCTATACTGTACTTGAATGCATAATTTAAAAAAAAAAAAAAAAGGCATTTCAGAAAGTTTTCAGGCAAAGAAGGTTTTCCAGATGTTCAGGATCAATTTTTCAAATAGGTGGGTGATCACTGAGTTTTCACAGAATAGGTGTGTGAAAGATCAACATCTAAAAATTTGTTGAGAAATTTCAAGTTGCAACCAGTCAGCCTGTAAGGATATTTTAAGTACCCAAAGAGGCTGGTAGGACCATAATGAGAATCCAAAAGTAAAACAGTCACAGAATTTAGTCCAAGTTAGATATCTGAGTTCTGTTAAAAATTCTAGCAAGCACCTACAGACTTCTTTTGGCACAAATAAATGCCTCTTGAAATCATACCCGAAATTACAAAGGAATATCATAAACATCTGTCCTACTGTATTTTTGTCAGTGAACTTAAAGTAAACAAACAAAAAAAAAAAAGAGGGAGAAAAAGTGGTTTAATACTTGTAAATTTGCAGAGATTAACAAAGATCACAATACAGGAGGAAAATGGGATCACCTTAAGGGGTGAAGTAAAATCGGTAGAATGGAATTTAACAATAAGAATTGCAAGGTTATGCATTTAGGGCCTTATAAAAAGCTCTGAATTTGTTCTGAAGAGATATAGGCTAAGTGGCAGGAAAAAGCTATTTTCTACAGAGCGATTTAAAAAGCCTGGCTTTTTATTCTAGTAAAACAAAGACTAAGAGCAGACAGTATTATTCTCTGTTATAACATCAAGAAGGAAAACATTTATGATGAATGAACTAAGGGACTGCATTGGCACAAAGAAAAAGTGGGCATGAACAGGAAACAAATGTAAAGATTGTTAGTAATCAGAGGAATGGGTTCCTGCCTTTAAAACTTAGCAGAAGAAATTTCTAGCTAGTTTTTACATGAAGGTTATGGTGTTTGTTAAAGGCTTGATCTGGTGTTACTGGGAAGAACTGATATCCTAGGAGTGGAGAAGTAAGAAGTCTTTAGAGTTTGTAATTCTTGAGGCCTTTTTGATGCTTTATATAATATAGCATAGGCTTTAAAATCTGCTAATAAAACCAGTTCTTAGCAAAAGTCTTCTTAAACACTACCCATCTTAGTTTAAATAAAAAATGATAGATTTTTCTGTTCCTGGTTGTGGTGGTGGTTGTGATGGTGGTTGATGTTGTTATTGTTGTTGTTAGTACTCTTATTATTTTATCAGCAGCAGCAATTTCCTAAATACAGCATGGATAATCATAACCTGTGATGAATTTTAACCAGTAAAAAAGCATCTTTTATAACAGTATGAGGGCTGAATACTAAACACTCTTTTCGTTGTATGCATAAAATAAGGGGAGGTGAGGAAATACAACAGGGTAAAGAGAAGCTACTTTTGGAGGTGTCACTCACTGCCACTGACTAGAAAGCCATGAGAAAAGAAACTTTCTTTTGAGTTCTGTTTCCAACTGGCAAATTCAAAGGTAAAATTTCACCTCAGCTCAGCCAGAAATTGCTTTGTTTCTGTTCTTTTCTTCAAGATGGCATAATGTGAAGAAAAAATAATTTCAATTAAATTCCAAAAATTTTGTTTATTAAAGTAGATCTAACTGTATTTTCAAATACATTTGGCCCATGCCTAGCAGATTATTTTGTCAGTTATATTCTGATTTTTTTCATCCTCATTCTTACAGAGTTACTGTTTTCCTGTCTGCAGGTTCCGTAAGGTACTGCATTCTGTATGTTCTCTCACCTTCCTGTTGACAACACTGGCGTTCAAGTACTCTGTACTGACATAGTATTGCCATTGCCAGATTTTTCCTCTGACACCCATTTTAACTTTGGCTTTCTTTATAAAAAAGACCATTTCTAACCAACCCTGTTACAGAAAAAAAAGCTTGTAAACCTGATTCCACATATATTTTTTAAATTACTACAAAAATATCTATTAGATATTTTTTATGTTATTTTAGGAAGTCAAAAATGTCTTTACAGCTCAAAATCCTTTTCTTTGGCTTTTTGCTACTTTGAAAACATTATGTAGTGTCAAGGTGAATAATGTGTGAATCACAGTAATAACACAGCTGTATCTAGAGAGACAAAGGTTCATGGCACTCCTGTCTTATTTTGTGGTTTACTTGTGCTATGTAGTTCTATCAGTAGTGTGGGGTGACATATAGTCCAGGAAAATAATCAGAGGTCTGAGAAGAAGCAGGATTCATAGTAGCAAATTGTTTGTTGGTTTTTTTTTTTCTTTAGTTACTGTTTTCCATAGCAACTCTGTTAAAATAGAACAGAACTTCTGATGAAAGTGTGGAAGGCTATGTATCACTCCCTTCCCCTCTCTGGCAGAAAGAGAAATTAGGACAGGGTACTTTACACTGCTTAAATTACACTGCTCTGTGCTTCTGGATTATTGTGTAGAGCAGAAACTTCTCCAGGTGGTCAGCAGTCCTTTGAAGAAGCGTGTCTGTCTGCATTAACTGTGGATGACAGCTGAGAGACAACAGCCGTCTTAAGCTGTGGTGTGTTGTATACCATACCCTCCTTCCCTCCTCCCCTCCCTCCCTCCCTCCCTCTCTCCCTCTCTCCCTCTCTTCCTTCCTTCCTTCCTTGCTTCCTTCCTTCCTTCCTTCCTCCTTGCCTTCCTTCCTTCCTCCTTGCCTTCCTTCTTTCCTCCCTTCTTTCCTTCCTTCCTTCCTTCCTTCCTTCCTCCCTGTCTCCTTCTCTTCCCCCCTCTCATTCTCCCTCATTCCTTGCATCATGTCTTGCATACCTTGGAAGTTCATGCTAATCTAGATGATAAATTACAGACCTATGTAAGAGATTATATATTTTTTACTATACATCTATTGATGTATTACCAGTTCATCCTCCTGAGCACTAATTTGAGTGTTTAGGACTTTGGAATTGCTTCAGATCACTGATTTTTTTTTTACAACATAGCAAGCAATCTAGCCTGATGCTGTTTCTTTTCATTTAAACTATGGCTGCTGTATCTATATTCAACAAATACCAGAAACTGCTACTTGCAAGCAATCTTCTGGCCCAAAGTGAGGCAGATAGGGCTGGCAGCACACTCTACACAGCTGCAAGTCCACTGCATCACTGCTCACAAACAACTTGCTTCATGAGCCAGTCAGCATCCTCCCATTCTCCTTCGGCACTCTACCTCATTGATTTCAAAGTGCCAATTCCTTTCCAGGAACAGCCCGTTTGGGGATTTGCAACACTTAGTTGGGAAACTCACTGTATTAAATTATCTTTGCCATGTCGTACCACTGGTTTTCTAGCTGGCCTCTCCACTGATCTCACCAGGGTGTCTGCTGTAAACCAAGGGCATCATTTGGCTCTTTAGCAGTAAGGTTTGTTCAAATAAGAGCAATCTCTGTTGCAGTCACAGGAATACTTCCACACTGAAAGAATAAACGTGCTTTCTATTTTAAGCCTGACTTTGAATTGCCATCCTGCCCGTCTCAAAATAAAAGTTTCAACAATTCCATATTTCTTATTGCCTGCCTAACACATTTGAGTGTAACTGGGACAAGATAGCATTGAAATGCAAAAGATTGGGAAAAGGAGATGATATTTTCTTTCTCAGAGCAACTGCAGCATTGATGCCAAGAAACAGCTTTATGCCCGACCCCTAATCTCAGAAGACAGTACTGCAGCTCTGTGTCATGAAGTCCTGCATGCATCAGATAATTTGTGGTTTAGCTCAGTCTTTATAGCCCACTATAAATACATGTGTTAACCAAATAGTGCATTCAGGAGATGGTCTTCACTGTTTGTTCTCTTTCACCACGCTGGCACTCTGCACATATGTCAGGTATCCTGGAGGCACAGAAAACAAAATTCTTCTCTGGGCATTTGTTCCCTGGCCAAACAAGACTTAAGTGTTTTACTAGACATACACATTTTCAAAAGCAATAATCATAAAGGGATCACCTAGTTTTACGTAGATGATGGCATGAAGGACTTCCAGCAGGATGTGTAAGATCCAGTGCAGTTCCTGAGAGAAGGGTACGACATACAGCAGCATACTGATGGAGAAGCAAGCAGTCTGTTTGCAGCCTTATCTCAGCCCCAGCTCCTTATCAGGCAATCTTTTATAGACATGCCGATCCTGCAGAGAAAGGCATGATTAGTAGCTGTAATTGCTTCCTGTGCTGGAGTAGACCATTTAAAAAAATACTGTATAGAAAATATAAATATCAGAGCTGCATCTGAAGAAGAATGGTGACAACCCAAGGCATCCTTTTCCATTGCTGGCCTGTGATTTTATGTTTAGATCATGCAAAAATCAGTGATATTTTAAAACACATCGTTTCATGTATTAAGCAGTACATATTGAAGTAGCTTTTAGACAAGACAGAAATGTTAAACATTGATTATTTATGGTTTGAATTTGTAATTTTACTGGCAGATCCTGTCCACCTCTCTTTGGTTTTGGTTTTTTGCTTTTTTATTTTATTTTACTTTTTTTTTAGTCCTCCCTTGGCAGTGGACATGAAGGTCTGTTTAAATACTGCTTATTAAAATGAGTGGGTATTGAAATTTTCTGTTCAACCAGATTTCTACCACCTCTTTTTTTTTTTTTTTTCCCAAAAAAATATGTTTCTTGGCTGGGTTTGAAAACACTTCAAAATAGCCATTTTATTTAGTTGAGATGTGGCTTAAAAATGAGCAGCAGTATCCAAATTGTCTGTTGGATAAACTTTGTCATTCTGTTTTACACAGTTTTTCAGATTCTAATATTGACTCGCAGGTATAATTTAAGATAACGACCCAAACACAGTGATAATTATAATAAGCAAGTACTTCCTTAGGAGTTTCAGAAATAATTCTCCTCATTTCTGTCAGCTAGAAAAATGCTATACATACGTTGCATAATAAAGAGTGTAATATCTAATAAGCCTTTAATGAAGATCTTCAAAAGTCATCTATGTTAGTTTTGGGCAACCTGCTGTATGTGGCCCTGCTTGAGTAGGGTGTTAGACAAGATGACTCTAGAGGTCCCTTTCTACCTAAACTATTCTGTGAGTCTGTGATTCTGTAAAGGTATGTTATAATTCCCTTTATTTATTGGTAAGCCTGTAAGCACTTGGCATCTAATATGCTCTGACCTGCTGAAGTATTTATTGCATACTGTAGAAATATAAGATGGCTTGTTTGGGATTTCTTAAATATTAAAACTACGGCATAATTTTAAATATAGAGTGTAGATATTTTCACTTAAAAAGCATCTGATGCTGATCTCAAATGCAGCAACATAGATCAGGAATAACTTACTACTATTTTTCAGCATTGCAGTAGCCTATAAGCTGAAGGGCGATGGAATATCTTGCCTGATGTGCATATTTTTCCCTATGTCATAATTGAAAAAAAAATAAAGCTGTTTATTGTTGAGTAAATCATACAAGTCCCTACCATGTTGTTTTGGGGTTTTTTTTCCCAGATTTTCTGGGCCATCGTCAACAGCAAGGAAGACTGGTGTCCTTTGTTTACCTCATTTGGGTTTTCTGTATAAAAACTGGAGTTTCTCTATAAAACAAGCAGATTATGCCTATATTCTAGAGTGATTTTTCAATGTTTTTAACTAGTTATTTACTCACAGGTGAAAAAAAAAATTTTCTGTTGAGCAGTTTCACCTGTAAGGAAGAGATTTATCTCTGTGAAGCCCTGAGTACATGTCTCTACTATAGATTTTAGTGCTGTGAATAGATACTAGAGTGAAATTTGAATATATAGCTTGATTAGTCAATGCTGTCTTGTCACAAAAGCACAGAGCTCAGGGTCATAACTCCATTTTTAGCTAGTGTGGAGTTTCCACTGCTTAGTACAAATTCTTCTGATGCTCAGAAAGCACACTGAAAGCAAAAGTGTAGCTGCACCAGATCTTGTTATAGAAGGCAGTGTCACAACTGCTGACATGATTCCCCAAAGGCAGAGCAGCTGACAGCCATCCAAGGAACCTCCTCAAATACACTGATTTGTGGAGAGTGTTCCTTTCCTGCAGTTCTCTGTTCCTGTAGAGTGACTGAGTAGCCTACTCGTAAATCTAGCCCTAGTGATGATGCTTTTAGTGTGATTGATAATACTTTTGCTTCTTTAACGGGCCATGGAACTGTATCTAGGAATAAAAAAAGAAAAAAAGCATTTTATGCTATGAAAATCAAGGAGCAGAAATATTTATGTTCTGGTCTTCTGAATCAGAGTTGGGTTTTGGCAGGAGGTGTCCTAGAATATGGTGGATATGATGGCAATATTGTAAGTGTGACTTTCAGCTGAGGAAAATTTAACACTGTGGCTGAGAATCAGATGGAAGTGTTGGGTTTTTGCCTTTACATCGCAAAAGCAAAGCAAGGACACATTTCTCAGAGTGTGCCAGACTGAGCCCTCATTAGAGGACAAAAAGAGAAAGATTCAGCAGTAAAATATACTGGACAGGACAGGACAGGAGAATGGAGAGATGAGAGTATTTATAGAAGCCATAGATTACCATTCCTAGTTCATCTCAGAGTCCAGCCATGTCAGTGGAGGTAGCCATGCGATTTTGTACCCAGACTGACAGTACAGCTTCAAGTCAGGAAGACAACACTGTGCTTAACCTGCTGCTCTTTCTACAGAAACCTTCCTAAAATAAGAGCTTTCCCAAATATCCAAAATGTTTGGAGATAACAGCCTTATGTCTGTTAGCCATCAGTCAGTAGCAGATGTGAATCTTAGATGTGAATCTAAGTCCTGGCTCCAAATATTTATAAGTTCTGGAATATCAGAACTTAACATCCAGATATTTCACTTGGAGCTTGTTTTTCCACTTTGTGGTTCTTTATGTGAGCAACTAAGGATTTTTCAGGCATCTGTGAGGTTTAGCAGTACAAGCAGGATCCTAGTCCTAGGGGAACTGGAGAACCATGGGGCTATGTGCCAGCATTTTCCTTTCCTAAGGTGCTCCCCTTACTAAGACTCCTCTTAGTAAGTTCTCATCTCAAGCCGTTAAGGGAAATGACCTACCATTTCTTTGGCAGCTGCATTAAAATCAGACCTTACTGTATATCTGTTAAGAGAAGGGATTAGTTAAATGGAAGCAACAGAGAGCTCAGTAAACTCCTTGGCTAAAAAGAGAGCTCTTCATAACTTCGGTCAGCAGTGCTCCACCCCAGCGTCTCCTGTTTCTATCCCTTTTGTTTCAATATTACATTTAATGCAATGCTGTAGGGAAAGGCATGCCCTTGTTCCTTTTCATACCATGAAGTCACTACTTTTAGAAATAGTACAAGATTATCTGTGAGATTTCAAGGTGTCATGAAACTGTAGTCATAAATGCTGCACCTCCAAATTTCCTATGGTAAAGTAGTAGTATTTCAGTTGATTCAAGGTTCTAATTGTTGGTGGGTGGCACTCAAATATTTTACAGGGATGTGGAAGTAAAATATCAGGCACGTCTAGTCTTGAGTGCTATTGTAAACCGTAGAGTTTGTGCTCACTGGGAATACACTGTAAATGCACTTCTCCTTCCTTACATTTTGAAGCCACTTTAGAAATTATCCTACAAATTCCATGCATTGCAAGTCCATTCTGGCAGGTCACAATTTGTGAAAAAATGGAAAAATTAATTTTTTCATCAAGGGGAAGAGGAGGAGTCTGAACTGTCTCAGTTTTACCAATAATTCCGCATTTAGTAAACTTCTAAGCTTAGTACTACTCATGTTTATCCATGTAGATGAATTTTCTTAACACTAGGTATATGGGAAAGTATTGGAGCATCAAGTCTGAATGAGCACTTAAGAGACCACGGAATTACCGTGGGGAGAGTTCTGTTAATGTTTCTTTTCACTTGGAAGCAGTCTTTTATCTGTGAGGGTATCCGGAGCATTTGTTGTTGAGGAATGGAAAGGAGAGATCAGCTGTTGGACTAAGGTCACTCATCATTGCCTGTTACAACAGAGCTGGATTTTATAGGCTTGGCACCAATAGAAGCCATTCCCTTAGTGGATGTTTTTAGGGTTTTTTGGGGGGTAGTCACTTTTTCTGGGAGAGCATTATTTGGGGTTGTGTAATGTATTGTAAATATGCCCAGTGGCAAATTGGTCTACTTCAGCAGAAGATAGATTAAGGTTTAAATCTCTATGAGAGGACATTGCTGTTCCTTTTTATGATTATTCTTTTCTTATTGCTCCCTCTTTTTCCTTTTCAGTTCCATTTCCATATGGATTTAATCCTCTTCCATTAGCCACTAATGCTGCATTAATGTTGACTGTCTGTATAAGATCCTTCCTGATGTATGGTCCTAGCTCCCATGGCATGTATAACTAAAGCAACCTGGTTTCCCATGGCTTTACTCCTAACGTATTTACCCACCCTGCCTACTTTTTTGAATCAGTTTTATCACTGGCTATGTTAATGCTGCCCCTGAATAATGAGTGGATTTGGAGAAATTGAAAATTGATTCTGAAAAGACCAGAAACTAGAAACAAATGGAAAAATCTTGCTGAGGGTGGTGTGTTCTTCTTAAGAACTGTAATGTTCTTAAGCACATTTAATGATTTTAAATTATCTGAATATCAAAAAGAAGAAATGGTACTAATAACTATGTGTTTAAATGATCTTAGGGATGCTTTTTTCCTCCCTCAAGTACTATAACTCATTCATACTACTAAATTGCTTTAGTAACTTTGCAACCTGCTCTTTTCATTTGGCAGTTTTCCTTTGTGAATATAACGGTAATACTTTAGCTTAAATACTTTTTTTTGATTTTATGAAAACAAAGTATTTGTTTTTCATTTTATATTGGTCTACAGAATGCAATACAATATTTCCTCAGTACTCATATTGAAGTTGTCAGATGTGCATGTGCACTGTCACAATAATTGCAGAATGTTAAATAAATTGTGACATCTCTGAGCAGCCTAGAATGATAAAAAAGGATGACTCTGGAGAATAAATGTAATGGCATGATGGATAGCCAAGGAAAAGTGAAATAATTTTTTCCCCTGTTCCACACAATACACTCTTAGCTGTCAGAAAGAGCTTATGTATTTTAGGTATTGTGTATGTGTGAATTTGTAAAATACAGAGCTGATAGGTTTCACTCAGGAAGGAGCTATTCCTTTCAAAGCATTTATATTTGCAGGGGAAGAAGAACATTTAAAAAGACATTCTTAGGATCACCATAGACTGAGGTGGTTGTGTGTAGCCAGTTTGCTTATTCCCTTCAGAGGACACTGTACCAGCTCCCTCTGCTGAAGACCACAAGGTAAGGGAGTGACTGTAGCAGACAGGGACTGAATCTGGCCTGGTGTCTGGTTGGTCTCAGGCACCCCTTCGTAGGGTCCCAGTCACTCAGCTGCCTGATGGGTTGGCACTGATGCCCAGTGCTGACTACTACAGCAGAAACCTGCTGGGGAGCAGTGTGGGGCTCTCAGAAAAAGGTTCCCTGCAGGCCCAGAGACAGAAGAGCAGCTGGTCCCATCCTCTAGCAGTTCTCATATTTTCGAGTTAACTGTTACCCTTTAACAGGAGTTAATCCAGATGGGATAAGACTCACTTGCATATGTAGGGTACATGTCTGTAAAGAAAACGAGCAGGAGATTCTGCAAGTTGCATTCAACAGAAAGCTTTAATTCAGGACACGTTGTCGTCCAAATCCAATGAGGAAATTGTGTTTTATACAGTTTATCCTTCTAGTAGAGTTTTCCTTATAGTGTAACTCATGGGAAAGCTAAAATGTAAGCAATTCTTGCAGGTGTTTTGTATAAAGACATTTACTACTAAACTAAACAAATCTAATATATATTTTAGCAGCTCCTGTATTAAAGTTGCTTAACCTATTAACCGCATTCTGTTTTATTGTATTGATGGACAGGATCTTTCTGTTACTGAAATATTGGGTGGAATTGGTAACCTATTATATTTTCATATTGTAAAATTCACCACCTACCTACAGTAGGGGACAATACTGGTTTTTCATGTGTGCATTTTTTTAACTTTCCCTAAGTTGTGTGTAGTGCGTCAGTTACTGCATCAGGGACATGGTTCTCTCTTGTTCATTGTCCTAAAATAAATGCTGAAATGCAAGAAAAATGATCATTTAATCTCAGAAAACCTCATTTCTTTTTTTCTTTTTTTTTTTCTTTTTTTTGGGGGGGGAGAATGGGATGGGGCAAGAGGAGGGAGGAGGGGGGCATGAATACTCCTAAATGTAGTATGTTCTACTTGCAAACAAAGGCTAGGCAAAAAAGTGTGACATTGAAGAGATAAAAGCAAAATAAATTACTTATAGTATGAAGCCATGATCTCATATGCAGAGGTAGGAACATTTTCTTATTTTAAATATGCAGAGTGGATGACTGGAGGCTAATAGTAATAATTATTAAAATAAAATTCCACTGTGTTCTAACCATTGCAATCATTACACTCTTACCGATGACTGAAATCAACCACTAAATGCTTTGAACAGGGCAAAATTATTCCCAGGGAGTAGTTTGATCTCTAGCACCACTTTGTACTCTGATACAGAATCTGGATCAAGTTATTACCTATAATGTCTAGATAATGCTATGAAAACCTATGCTAATGCTATGAAAGGTTTCAAACAGCACTGGGTGTACGTAGTAACCAAGAATGTGGCCTTGAGCACTTTTGCATGAATGGTAGAAAGCTGGTATTTTCAGGCAAGTATTGATGAGACAGGATTTGGGTCATACTTGTAGGAGGCTATGAAAGAATTGTCTCTACCAGGTAGCAGCCTCATACAGCAGCCTGTTTGTTCAGATTACACTAGGCTGATTTTTTATTTTCTTCTATGAAAAATGACTCCTGCTGTCACAAGGTCAGTTCCTTCCTTTGCAGTGCCATCTGCAATATATTCAACATTTCTTGTAGTCACTGGAAGGTCTTTCTCTGCCCACTGCACCGAAAAAAAAAAAAAAAATAAAAAAAAAATTGAAATATTTGCATTTGGTTCACTCAGCTCACAAATTACAGTTTTTATACTATCTTTTGCCTGTAAGACTTTCTAGCTGCATAACAGAATTCCAACATTGTGGAACTGAAGATAGATGACATATAGGAAAAAAATGTAATTTTACTTATACCAGAAGGCAAAAGAAGATTTGACTTGGAGATGTTCTCAATCAGATCTGAAGAGCGAAGTAAATGTGGAGGATCAGCTGTATAAAGAAGTAATGAATAGCAAATTACGCATAGTTGTCATAAAGCAATGTTTAAGATCATCTTCTGGCTGAAGCAGGGTTGCGTGGCTTAATAAATACAAACACAGAATAATATTATTAATTTATATGCCGTTTTTCAAATTGCTATCACTCACTGCTTTACATTGCTCAGTCTGTGCTTACAAGTTTGCTCAAATTCAGCCACCTTACAGACAGGCAGTAGGTAACAGTTTCATAGCATACTGCAAAACAGTGGGAAGGAGGAGGAATTTTGCCAAAGATATTGACATAAACCTCTCAAGAAAAATGCTGCAGAGCAAGCAAGTAACACAGTTTTTAATACATATGGGTGCATTCACACATGAGCAGTCTCTATGTAATCTATTTCATCTGTAGTAAGCTGGTAGGATGAACAGCTATGATTTTACTGATTCTAGGCACCTCATGCCTGACGCATACAGCCCTTACATCTTCCTTGTGGTGAAGTGGAGGCTTTAGAGAAAACTACTTTTAGGGCAAGGAGATTTTTAACAGTTGTGAATATCTAGCCTGGAAGGCTTAAATTTATAGATGAAACTGTTATAGCTGGATATGGAAGAATAACCTGCAGACAAAAACAGTGCTCACAGCCTGGTATTTCAAACATACCACATTACTGGTCATTTTTTCAACAGGTGGGGCTATAGCCAAGTGTCAAATTTCATTGCACTCACCATATATTATTAGTATGGGACTAGATGATGATTTTTCCAGTCATGGTTTCGAGCAGTTGATAAACTGGTAAGTTGTGTTTGCAGTGCATTCTTATGTGTTTTAAACTTGCAGATCCTTAAATTTCTTCACTTTTTCAATAGAAATGATGATGGCTTTTGTTCCCTTCTTTTTCTACTTTTACTGTATCTCTTAACAGAAAAGAACAGGGTAATAAAAGAAAGCATAAATGAAGAAACATCGACTGACATTTCATGTATTCAGTCATTCAGCTGAAATCTAATACTCCAAGGATATTGTCCAGGCCCTTCAAAATAAGTGCCTTTTATTGAATAAGCAATTTTAAATTATTTTTTCCCAAGTACTGTCCACTGTCCTTCCATGACTCATTATGAGGCTGGCTTCAGCACCACAATGACTCAAAAAATGCCTGTAATTCTTTTCCCGTAGTAGATCATCAAAGACTGAAACACTGAGATGACAACTGCCGATCATGTTTTCCTCCATCTGAATTGGGTGTGGTGATAGTACATGCATTGTGGAAATAGCAGGCTGCCTTAATACATGACATTTTGCTAGGGAAATCACAGAGTCACAGAATATGCTAAGTTGGAAGGGACCCATAAGGATCATTGAGTCCAACCCTTAACTCTGCACAGGACCGTCACCAAGAGTCACACCATGTGCCTGAGAGCATTGTCCAAATGTTTCTTGAACTCTCTCAGGCTTGGTGATGTGACCACTTCCCTGGGGAGCCTTTTCCAGTCCCCACCCACCCTCTGGTGAAGAGCCTTTTACTGATATCCAACCCAAGCCTCCCCTGACAAAACTTCAGGCCATTCCCTCAGGTTCTGTCACTGGTCATCACAGAGAAGAGATCAGTGCCTGCCCCTCCTCTTCCCCTCACAAGGAAGCTGTAGACTGCAATGAGATCTCCCCTCGGTCTCTTCCAGGCTGAACAGGCCAAGTGACCTCAGCTGCTTCTCATATAGCAAATAGCCATGGACCAAATTAGCTGACTATTTTTGCTGGTTTGTGGTGGTGGTCGTGGGTGGTGGTATTATTTTGAGTAAGCAAAGGCTGAACATCTAATTTATTTTGTCTGGTTTGCTTGATACTCAATTGAATCAACGACGACTCAGTAGCCTCAGCATGACAATGATTACTGGAAGCTACTTCAGTGTGCACTTTGGCATGTATATGTGTATTCAGAGTTAAATAATCACAGTTTATATGGATACTCCGTGACACTGAGAAGGTGAATATAGTTCTGACCTTATTCAGGTCTGTGTGAAAGCCTTCACCAACTTCCCAGGGACTGAGAACTGTCATTGCATTATACATAGTGATATTTGTATAGAATTGCCACTAACTCTTCCAGAAGGCATTTTTAAAGACCGAGTGCCCCTTTAAATATGGCACAGATACTTAAAAGACTTCACTGAAAAAGTTCAGGACCATGTAAGCAAAAATTGACACAGTTTTCCAACATTATCAGAACAAGTAAGGCACTTGTTTTTCTTGGCCTGACATAAAGCATCATAAGGCAAACATTGCATTCACATTAGAAAGCTGTAGGTTCAAGAACTTAATTTGGTCACTATGGGCTAGACTAGAGCATCAGTACTTTTTGGAGGTGTCTAAGAAATACTTCTTGTTGCTTATTGATGGACATCTTCATCACTTCAAGTAGTACTTTTCCCTGTTTTCAAGTGTTTGTTCATGTATCATAAGAGATGAGTTAAGAACAGGCTAAATTGGGTCAGTTACTGATATTTCCACTTTACATATCACCTCTTTTAAAAGAGCCTGCTATAATTATTTCACAGAATATTCAGATATTGACAATGACAATTTAGAGTCTAATTCTGCTGTAGCTATGTTACTCTAAGGACCAGAAGTCAGATGAAATTCAAGGTCTTCTGTGCATTTTACTGGAAATCCATTTCCACGTTAACATAAAAGTGCATTTTCTGACTCTATAAATGCTCACTCAATACAAGGTGACCATCAGGTAAATTTTAACCATTCAAACTTTTTCCTCTATTTGTTTTCACGAAGTGAATAAGACAGATTGGAAAAGTTCCTAGAAATGTTAAATTTTTCCCCAATATTTAAAAATCAGAAGTGTCAGAAACACCTGTTCTGATTCTTATTTTTGGAATACTTACTGGAAGTCATAAAGAAGTATATTGCAAGTTCTCTCTTCTCCAAATTGTCAGTCATTGGAGTTGCAGAATTTGTTAAGGAAACAAAGAGTTTTTGTGTCTAATAACAACAACAAAAAATTCTTTTATTTACCCAACTTTTATTTCCTTTTTTTTCATAATATCCTTTTTTCAATGAATAATTTGTTAATGTAATTTACTGAGGTAAACGGATTTTGAATTTTAAGTAGAAAAAAAGTAGGAAAGTAGAAATCATTCTTCTTCAAAAAAAAACAACAACAACAACATATCCTTGATTTGCCTCTCCAAGGCACAGCAAAGAAGCAGGACAAAATGCCAGCCTTGTTCTGTGCTCTTTCCTAGTTCCCTTTGCAGGTAGGTCTTTATTCATTAGAGGGTATCCAGAATGACTTTGAGTCCAATTTAAAATGTTTTGCATAAAACTTCCTTGCCTCACTAATTTGGTTCCCTAAAATGTTAGGGATTGGGATTTTGTCAGTTGCTTCTTGCCTCCCAGGTAATAGGCACTGCATATTGGTTATGTACAGTACTGCACTGGTATCAAATATAATACAAGAAAAAGTAATTATTTGTTCAAAATTAGTCACCACTACTAATAATTCCTGCAGGATGAAGTTTACTCTTTTTCATGTGTGTTTCTGCCATTGAAGTGTACCAAACAGAACTTTTATTTCTGTGGAGTATCTGCTGTACTCTACTCTTTCTGGTGGTTACTCCTTTATTCTCCCAGAAACTGAACTTTAGAGCAAGTCTATATAAATACAATATTTAATGGATGAATGGGTAGAAATTAATGCTGTAGATGTTTCACAGACTACTATTATCCTATCTATTTTAAGGCTCTAAAGTTGATGAGGGAACACTTAGAAAACAATTTTGTGTTAAAAGCAAGACAGAGTATTTGTAATAAATGATAATTAGGATCTTTTACTCCAGATATGAGGCTAGTAGCACATAGTCTATTTGACATGTTTTTGATAAAATGAGGAAATGATAGGGCTGAAAGGAATAGCTTCATAGTGTTCATTGCCTGAGGATTGATTTAGATTTATGCACCATGGCATGTATTTCATAAGATTAACTTATTCTTCTTAGTATCAGAATTAGCTTTTTACCTAGTCACTTCAGTTTCATCTCTGTAAATAAAGCCAGCTGTAATAATGTGTTCTCCTATCCTTTCACTTATTATCCTGCAGCTCCAGTTGTATTGGATACCAATCAGTTTGCCCCTTTACTCTGATCTTGCAGCAGTTTATTCAGATTGTGTGTGTTATGCTCATCATTTTCCTGTATTGTTCATGTTTCAACAGCTCATTCCTTATGTTTTGCCTTTTAAATAGTGTGACTCATCTGTACTTGTCCCACCAGTTTACTAAGAATGAAATTTTATCTTTAGAGAAAATAAGGCTTAAAGAAGTTGCATGATGCAGAGGTCAAAGGCAGCAAGAGATTTCAGGTCTTAATTTGCAGACACTGCCTACACACTCATGCTACTTAGATATTGTATGGTAACCTTGCAATGACAGTGAAAATGTAGGGAAGAGAGGAAGATTCAGGAAAGAAAAATCACCTAACCCAGAACTGCATGTCTCTGTATGTGTATGTGAATGGGGTATGCTATATAGTTGAATAATCAGGAAGAGGTGCACCTTCCCTTAACCTTTAAGAGTTTGCAAGTGATTCAATGGAGATACAGAATCAAGGCGTAAGGATGTAATTAGCTTAGTTTGGGATGGAAGTGGTGTCAGCATGCATAGAATTTTTTTATTAAAATTACAGACTGATGACACTATTTGTGGCTACTTGTGGCACAGCCAGGAACCGAGTGGAGTGGGGTTTTTTGTCTCAACAGAGACATAGTGCACCTCAGGTAGAAGTGACCACAGCTTCTGTGGTATCACGCTGCGTGGTGATTTAAGGTACAAGCAAGAGTCCTGCAGGAATTGCCTTCAAATCACCAGTCACTATTCTCTTCTGGCTGAGTCCAAATATTCTAATCATTTAGGTTTGTGTTATAGCAGAAGAAGACTATCTGAGTCAGAATATGCTTATGGATGCTCTATATGTCTTTAGAGGAAGACGTAACTTAGTCTTGCTTAAGTTAGCTATGTCTTGTCATAGTCAGTCCAGCACCTACCAGCAACTTCAAAAAAAGTTCTTGTAGAAGCAGAAGTAATCTATAGCTGGACTGTGCAGAAGAACTTTGGGAACTAAGTTGGATTTTACGTTTTCATGCTTGTAATACTGGAATGATTGCTTTCATGTGCTAGATTTATTTACAACTCCAATCTAAAGCACAGTAATACCCCTTTGGGTATTTTGAGAGGACCACTCACTAAAAATTATGAGGTAGCTAGAGATGGGATTTATGGTCCACATTCAGTCTCTTGGCTAATACATTTTTTCAGACTTATTCAGGTTATGCAAGCTCCATGTAATGCACCATTTTATTCCCTGTCAAATCAACATAGAATAATACTATAATTTTAAGACAGTGTTTGAGCTATTCTATATTTTTACAAAAATAATTTTTATTATGTTTCTATTATGTCCCATAGGGGACATTTATTAGTGAAGACTCGCAAGTGTGAGTTCCATGGATCTTAACAAATAAGAATATACTGCAATTGAAAACAACCAGAACTTCACCAAATAGCCTAGTCGACACTTTGCAGAATGCAGAAAAATGTCTGTTTCATTCAAAGCCTAATTATTGTACTGTAGAATTTTGAGACACTAATAAGGATGTATTGAACTTCTGCAAGCCTATTGCAAGTAGGCAATTTATTACTCAATATATGCTCTACCCATGATCAAATAGCTAATGGAAAGTGCTCCAGACTTGAAATAACAACATGTTCTTTCACTATTAGCCCAATGTTTGCATTTAAAAGATCAATCAGAATTTTTATTAGCACAATATCTACCAAAGAATGTTCAGATTGACCCTGGATCATTGAAAAATTATGTATTTTACATCAGGCTTCAAAAGAGTCCCCTCAACTTTGGTCATGGGCTAGTTTTCCTCCAGTTTTATTTTCAGGCCAACAGTGTACTTGTTTGGGTGTTTTTTCTACATCTATTACTAATGGACATTGAACTTCTTCCTCAGCCATAAAAATCTGAAGTTTATTCTGTATGTATTCCTTCTAGACATATGCTGCTTTGCAGAGTACCTCTCTATAGCTTATTTAAGCTTCTTCTCTGCCAACTGCCTTAGCTGTGGGGTCAACTCTCACATTTCATCAAGAGTACTGTCAAGACAGAGCTGGAGTCTGGGGCTGCTCTGTAGAGATGTGTGTGACTCCCTTGTGGAGATAAATGTACAAAGGTGTCATGATGTTGTTGAAATCATGGCATTGTACTCAAAGTTAGAATTCAGTTTCTATATATTGATGAGTAGATAGATTGTTTTGATTTTTTTTCCCCCACTAACCACCATTTCATCAGCAGAAATACCACATGGCTACAATTACTTGTGTTAAATCCTGCCTTTCAATAGCCCTTGTTTGCATAGGCAACCTTAGACCACATAAAGTTGAGAGCACAGACCTATTTGTTGACCAGTCCTTTCATGAGACTTGGCTACATTTGGCATTAATCTGCTATCTGAGTTGTGTCTCATCTTGGAGCAGATAGTCCAGAAACAGACAAGCTGGAGTCTAAAATTGCATTCAACTGTTAATAGGTACTTTATATTTATATCTTAGCCTACAGCTAAGATTGCTTCTGTATGAGAAGTGTTAGAACTGCACTTGCCACTAGATTACTGTGGATATTCCTTATGAATTGTAAAGAAGAATATGTATGCCAGTGTTGTCTCTTGGAAGTTGACCTGAGTTAGCACACAAGGTCCAAACAAGGTCCTAGATATTTCCCAAGGAATCTTCCCTCCACAGAGTGCAGGACCCAGAATATGCACTGGCTTGGCCAGTGCAACATCTTCAGCATTTCTTTAGTTATGCTACAGTCTGCATGTGGGTGGATTTTGGAGAACTACTATCCTCCTTGCTGTTTCTGAGACATAATTTCAGACTGTAACTGCCATGGAAGTATGGTGACTTCTGATGATGGGACAGAGATGGATGAAAAGGAGGTCCTCTCATACCATTATGAGAAGGTTTTGCAGACACAAGAGAGGTGTTGCCAGGTTGCCAAACACAAAGAGCAATGCATGCTATTTACTTACCCACCATTGATAATTTTAGATGCTTGATATAACAGGCTTTTAACAGTTTGAGATCTCCTCTATTTGCAAATATTCATTCTTTAAACAACTGAGAGGGGACCTCATCAATGCAGGTAAGTATCTTAAGGGAGTGTGTCAAGAGGATGCAGCCAGGCTCTTCTTGGTGGTGCCAAGCAATACAAGAGGCAACAGGCAGAAACTGATGCACAGAAAGTTCCAGGTGAACATGAGGAAAAAGTGTCATTACTATTGCAGGTGACTGAGCACTGGAACAGGTTGCACAGAACATCTGTGTATGCAGTCTCCCTCATCTGACATATTCAAGAACCATGTGGACACAATTCTGTGCAATGTGCTCTGGGATGGCCCAGCTTGAGCAGAGAGGTTGGTGACCCACTGTGTTCTCTTCTAGCCTTACCCACTCTGTGGTTCTGTTATTCTTAAGAATAACCTCTTCATTCCAAAGGAATTCTCAGTAATAATAACATAGAAAAGAAGTGCAATATTAACAGTTTAGACCATGGCTTCATCATGAACAAACAAAAATGACTGTTTGGGACCTGCTGTATTGCCAGATATATAGGAAGTGTGGGAGTGAGTTTTATAAGGTTTCTTATACCTGAGCACACAACATCTTGAAAGTTTCTAGATAATAGACCTTGTAGAGAGTAGGCCTTGTGTAGGATATAATTTGGTTTCCATATATCCTACAGGCACTTGCTTTTAGGATGCCGTTTATTTGCTAGGCAACACCAAGGAACATAAGAGTTCAAATTCTTTCCTTAGAAAGAAGAGTTACTCATGTCTGCATGATAACAGTCTTTTATTTCATTAGGGTGCACCATGTAACCCAATGTGTATCATTTAATTTGCCAAAGTTTTCAACATGCCATTAAAGGGAGTGCCAGTAACAATGAGGGGGAAAAAAAAAAAAAGCAGGGATGAGAACAAAAAAAAAGTAATGATGAAGAATGCAAGAGGAAGTAAATCTTTCTTCTTATTGTGTTACAACTCACTGAGTCACTGGGCTTGAAGTGAGATCCTTGAATTTGCACTTTACTCTCGTCTTGCTCAGTTTGAGATGTGAAAGCTTCACAATCTTGAGTTAATTAAAGAACTTCCATTAATGCAATTTTGTTTGAAATTAGCTTCTGTGCTGCATGCACAGGGTAGACAAAAGTGTCTGAGGGGCAGAAATCTATGCGTGCATCTATGTGCATCTTCAGAGTCCTAGGTCCCCTTCGAAATCCAGTTCTTCTGTACATGCGGAAATCATCATCACTGAGGTGCAGTTCTCTCATGGAGTACTCATTTCAGTGAGGTCCTGGTCTGCACATCAATAAAAGCTGTTTCTATGTGGACAAGACATTTAATGTGAACTGCAGAAGATGTAATAGCTTGCGTTAGTTTTCTACTAGTTGAATATGTCCCTTGTGCAGGAATTTCCAAAACCACCTTGGTACTCTCTAAGACTGTGTGTGTGGTTTTCCTGCCAGCCATTTCTCACTCTTAATTTAATGCTAATTAGACCACCAGGACAGGATTTTCCTGATGCTGTACAATGTGTATTCTTGTGTGGATATTTATTCACTCCATCTCCACGAGTAAGTGTGGTGACCTTATTAGCTAGTCGGTGTCTTGGGTCAGTGAGGGATTCATTTTACAACATAAGTCATCTACTAAAATGAGTTTACCTTATGTCATCAGAAAACAAGGTGAGATGCAAATTATGGGCAAAAAGACTCAGATCTCTGTTTGGAAATCAGACCCTTTTTCATTCTGACTTAAATGGAGGGAGAGAGATTAAGTGTCGTCACTCAGATGAGGATTCAACTACTACACATCTTTAACAATTGGACTACTTTTTCTTCCACCCTCCATTGTGTTGCTTTCTAGGGTACCTCTCCTGAATATATTGTGAGCATTATTTATGCTCATTGGGGAATATAAATTGCAACCATACAGCTAACTCTGATGACTCAGGTTGTTTTTCTGTGCAAGTAAACTTCTCATTCAGGATTATCAGAATAGAAATATGACATGTCCTCTGATCAGAATAATGAAGACATTGAAAATTCATTTATCTATCAAGTGTTAATGGAAAACCTACACCAGATAGAGATTTTTCATCATTTACATTTTAAAGTACTCTGTCTTAGAAAGATTATACAGCATCAAAAGACTTGCACTTAAGACATCATTTAAGTAATGCTGCACAAAATCCAATTTGGTTTAAAATCAAATTAGAAAAGGAAGCCATATTTTTTCTCTAAACAAAAGTGAAAGGTAACAATTTGTAGATAGCCTCCCACGTATCAAACTGCTGGTCATATTGACAAAATGCTGGGGAGAGCATGCCTTTCTTATTGAACATAGATCATGGGCTTGTAAAAATGTTATAGTGAAGGTTAATGGTTTCATAAGTGAAAATGTTAACCTTTGCGCTGCTCTTTCTGGGCTGGACATGCACCAGCCATGCTTCCTGTTAACATTGCCTTCTCTAGTATACACCTCCTCATCAGTAGATGAGATTTAAGTTTTCATTTCTTCAGTATAGCCTCTGATCAATGTCACAGCTGCCTTCAGCCCTTGAAAATGCATTCCATTATTAAGGAAAAATAATACTTTCGAGATTAAACATGTAATGTGAGCATTGTCCCCTCTGACTAGGGGAGTAGGTTTCAGTGAGTGTACAATGCCTGTAATGGAAGCAGAGTGAAGCTCTTTGTTTGACAACTTGAATGAAAGTGTCCTTTACACAGTCACACACTTAGAAGAATGAACTTCCTTTGGCCTCCAAGAGCATGAAGTGCAAGGAGATAAACTCTTCTGTAAAGTAGACCTAAAGGATCTGACACAGTTCTTCCTGTCCATAACATACAGATACCCAGATCACAGGAAGGGGATTATGAATAGCTCTAATTAGTTCCCTAGCTTCTTGCTAGGACCTGTGAGCATCTGGTGTGCTCTGGTCCTGAATTCTCCATTGTGCTCAGAGACACGATTCCTTTGGCTTTGGTATTACCTGATTCTCTGGTATCTGGCTCAAGCATCTGTGCTAGCAAATGACTATAAAAATTATAATTCGAAAGAATTTATCATTATTTTGCATAGTTTGGTACCTGACAGCAAAAGACACACATGAAACAGATCCAGGTCTTGCTGGATTTGGACTGGTCATAGAAATAGAGCAATCTGTTGCTGTCATTGCTCTTGATTTGTCCAGCATGGGTAAAAAGGGGATGTTGCACCAAATAGTGATACAAAACCCAGACAGAGATTTATTCACTGGAGCTTTCATACCAGCTTAGTTCTTGATCATTACATTCATAAGCAATAAGAATAAGAAAAGTAAATTAATGGATTAAAACCAGTAAGTGGAATATAATGCTTGAAGTACTGAATTATTTAAAAGGCTGTAGGAGATGAACTATGATAGTTTTATTTTCCTTTTTGAATAAAAAATCAAAATATTCATTGAGCCACTAAATTAGACAAGCAGATTTATGTTTTGTTTCTTGTGTTTTTATGACTGGCATTAACTACATGGGCATTGAACCATTTTGGAAATTGACAGAAAAAAAAAGTACTGAATGACAAATGTCTTTATTCCTGATAAAATTAGCTAAAAAGAAAATAATTCTTAGATTGTAATGTAGAAATGTTGCAGTGCTATCTAACCAATAGGAAGTAGCGTCCCAAAGAGAGTAAACATTTTAAGAAAACATACAAGCTTTTTGTTATTATCCAGGAATTCTCAGTAGTGCAATACCCAGCAGTACCTTTGTACTAAAACAGATGGTCATACTGTAGGTTTCTCTGCAGCATAGCTTAAAGATGCTGACTAATTTTGCAACACAGCATTTGTTACATGTTGCAAAAAAAAAAAAAAAAAGGAGAATATCATTCTAATATGATGTCCTCATGTGGGACATTGAGACTAATCAAAACATATTAAAAAAAAAAAAAACCCAACATTTTTTCCCCTTTGCCTTTCTCTGTACAGCAGTTGGCCATCTATGATGCTCATACAATGCTTTGAAAATTTTATTTTGGAAGAATCACTGTGAGGTTTTGTAGGAATATCTTTTTTTTCCTCAGTGGGACAGTCTTTCATTCTGTCTAACAATAAAATAGCACATATATATGCACACAGACTGCCTTGTGTTTACAGTATTTTCTACTGAGTTCTTTTTTCACTGAATGTAAGCAAATAGTCTTTAGTGTCACACAGATAAGAAAAAAAATCAGGTCCAAATACCCTGTTAAAAATAAGCAGAAAAGAGGATGCTAAGAGCTTAAGACTAGTTGTTAACATTGTCAATGGGTCAGTGTGTTTGGCAGAGATTGGGAGAAATTTCAGTCAGTGTGAATTTGATAAGTCCTGTCAGCTTGGTTAATTCATCTTGTACTTTTTTTTGCTTTCTGAGGAGTCATAATTTCATGCTGATCTGTGCCAGCAGCAAACTATAACATGTTCAAACAAATACATTTCCTCAATAACTTAGCAGAGAGCAGAGCTCAAGCTGCTTGTCAATACTTGCTCAAGCCTTTGCCAACAGATCATGTCTTCCTCAAGGCAGGGGGCTTTTCCTCTTTTGGAGGGTACCATCACAAAAGGTTAGATTGGTCCCACTGTAGGTTTTAATGCTTAAAATGACAAATCTAATAAGGTCACAAGTGGATCAAGCTTTGCTGAATCTTGCTCCAGCACAGCAGTGTGAAAGGTTATAGCATCCTGTGGGCTCTGCCATCCATCCTCCAGGGTCCTGGAGCAGAAATAACAAAAGAGAGCATGTATCAGCTTCTTGACCACTACAAATTAGAGTCCAACATATGTACTTCCACTGCCATTGCATTAATAGGCTGTCAGCTGGAGTCTTTAAAGAACGACCAGCTTTGCTACAGGAAGATTAACATCCAGAAGTGCAGAAAGAGAGGGTTCAACCAGTTGACCAAGACTAGAATAACCATGGTGCTGAAATTTAGATTATTTTCCTGTTTCCTTCTTTTTTTTCCGTTCCCTATCTGTACCTTTTTTTGCTTCTGCACAGTAAAGGCTGACTAACAAATTTTTGGTTATCGTGACTTCTGCCTGTTTGATGAGCAGATTTAATCTGACAAGAATCTTTTATATATTCTTCATAAGTAGCTAGAGGAGACCATCTTCTTTAAGGCTTCAAAATACACTCATCAGGAATAATTGAAAAGATTGTTACATCTACCCAGAAGAATAATTCCCACAAATATCAGAAGTGTTTAACATAGCAACTTTAACAGATCTTTTACAATAGAAAGTTTGTATGTCCATCATGCTTTAAGACAGGGGTATTTAAAGAATACAGTCAATACACTGAATGCAGTGAAAATGGACATTTCTTTTCTCCTAGTATCTGCCAGTCCAATCATTGTATCCAGCATATATGTACTACTGAGCAGCTTATATTTTTTACAAAACATAAATTTTTAATGATACAAGGTGGCTTTACTTAAATATTTCCTTAAATCTCCATTCTTATCTGTATGGTATTACTCAATAAATGTATGAAGATTTGAAGATAAATTCTAGAAGTCTCTCTTTAGGCTTCAGATTCACTGACTTAGCCTACTTGAGCAAAATAATAATGCAATGATGTTTTCACTGAAAAATTCACTAAATACAGGATTTTATTTTTTTTTTATTTTGCAAATACCAGCATTCTGATCTTACCTCATGAACATTGACATCATGACGAAGTTTATGAAAATGATACTTCTAGTATCAATAGTGCCAAGTTTTGTGATTGCAAAACTTCAGGGCTTTTTTGTCTGCCTTGAGTGAACTCAGAAACACCAATGGAAAAATCAGTGGATTCCTCACATGTAATTATGGAAAGATTCCTGTATAAGAATATGTTCCAATGGGATTTTTCAAGGAATCTAAAGGAATGATGTGCTTTGTTTATATATCTGTGTAAAATTTTATTCTCATTCAGTGCTTTCATCCCAGAGCTGTTAGAGAGCAAAGCTCCCCTTTGATGCATAAATGCCCTGTAACTTAAATTACAGTTTGGGGGAACACATAGGTCAGTCAGGCATGGCTGATCAAGTTACTGAGCACAACGGCTCCGTATGAATTTTGCATTTTTAGATTTGCTATTAGGCAAACAAACACTATGGCCTCTCCTTTTTATTGCATTTACAGAGTGAGAGTGAAAGGTGAAGGCTGTAAGAGAGAACTTCCCTTGGAGCTCAGGACCCTTGGATTTGGCATGGGATGCTTTTCACTCTGCTAATATTTTTTTAATAGAATACAAGTCACCAATACCTTGTGTGTGCTGGATTAGTAAGGCAGCACTGCATAGCCCTGCCAAAACAATCTCTTCTATGTGATTCTCTTGTTTCAGTCCCCTCTCTGTTTGCTCTGATGTTGCCAAGACAGAAATGCTGACAATGATGGGGGAGTAGGAAAGGGGAGGTGGAAAAGGAGATAGAGAATTACAAAAAAACCAACCAAACAGTGATTCTGAGGTGTTGATATAATACAGTGAGTTATTCAGTCCTGAAATTATTTAATCCACCTTGTAAAGCTCAATTTAAAATGTCGTGTTCCCTTTTACGCTAATGTGGTATTTGGCTGGTGTTCCATCTCTTTGCTATCCCCTTCCTCTTTACTTCTCCTCCTACTACTCATTTCATTACTGACTGATTGTCTGAAGGTCTTGTAAGGTAGTAGGTGTGGATGAGACTAGCACTGACAAATGCATGTAACTGGCCTTTTCATTTTTGCTTCTGAGTGCATGTGGATTAGCTGTCACTCTTTCTGGTATTTATACCACTGGCACTGATGAAGACACTAGGCTTACTGCTTGGAAGCTTTTCCATTTAGGGAAGATTTTTTTTTAAACACTGTAACAACAATGCAGTTTTCTACTAACAAAACAAGAAGCAAACAAGAGCTTCAGTAATTACAGTAAAAACAATAATCCAAAGACAATTTGTATTACTGTGTCCTCCCACTCTTATGCTGCTAGATAGGCAAATTATGAAACTCCTGTGGTAATCCATATAAGCCAGAAGGCACTTTCCTTTGGGCTCTACAGTACAAATTTTTTCACCTTCAGACAGCTCTGTGCAGAAGGCAGGATGCTGTAGTCCCAACTTTATACAGGCATTCTTGTGTGTAATGGGTCTTGTTGAACAACTACAGCTCAGTATGTGAGTTACAGAATCCAGCCCATTCTGCAAATATTTAGAACTTGACTACAGTATGTTAATTCCAGGTTTGTCTCACAGTATTCAGTCTATGCTGTTTAAGTGCTCTCCAAATTAATATTTTTTACTTTTTGTTGGTTGCAGCCATACCATGCAATATGAAGCAATATGTATATATTTACAAATAGGTAGTTTTCTCAGTTTGTATCTATGTGTAGACATTCATAGATTATTGGTAAATTTAAGAATAAAATTTTCTGTATTTAATTATTGATCATGTTCAATGGCAGCTAACGAGGTTTGGTTTTGAAGGGGCTATTATAGCTTGGGATTTTTCCGCGTATCAGCAAAGTGAAGCAGGTTAAATCTCCCCAATGAAATGAGATAGTCAGATATATCAAAACTTCTAATCACTTGTCTGACATGCAAAAAGAAGTCTTGTGTTTTGCTTATATCATTTTAAAAAAAAAAGAGTACTGAAGGACTTAATTGGATTACAGCAGTAAATATACATACTTTTATTTCACAGAATCACAGCATCATTGAGTTAAGGTTGGAAGGAGCATCTTGGGATCATACAGTACGCCCCTTCTGCTCAAGCAGGCTCAACTACGATAAGATGACAAGGATCTTGTCCGGTTGGGTTTTGAATATCTCCCCAGAATGAGACCCCACAACCTCTCTAGGCAGTCGATTCTGATGTTTTTAACAATTCCCATTGCTAGCAGTTGTTAAATAATGCATTGCAACATATGGTAAGAGTGAAGATAAGTTTGAAGGATTTTTTTTAAAACTTAAATAATGTCCTTGAATGTATACAAGATCACCTGATGGAAACTAGACATAAAAAACGGCAGATGTGAACCTCACCTTGCTCTCAAAAAAAAGGTATTATAAAGTATAAGTACAGAACGTGGTTTTCTTTTGCGTTTTCCACATTTCTTGTGGTTTTGGAGCTGGGGTTTTGCTTCTGGCTGGCATGGTATCTCTAGGTATTTCCTTGAAAATAAAATGTGGGACTTAGAGCAGGAGAGGTTTTTTTAATTTTTTACCTGTGTGAAGGTTTGGGTTTTTTCCCCTAGTATTTACATTGGTTTTTCACATATAGGATTTCTTTCACTATGTGAGTAAACAATTCACATGATGTATGCAATGTAAGGATTTCTTCGATGGCAAGTAGTTTTCCATATCCTACAATTCCTATAGATGTTTGGATATTTGAGAATGTTATATGGGTTTGTAATATTTCCTAGAGATTGTAGGTCCATGAACAGTATCCACAAATATTTTTCTGTGATATATATATAGGCCATATTAATCTTGCAGCAAATAGGAAAATGTAATTTAATTTAAAATAAATTGATCAATCATTTTAGATTATTCTTTGTGTCCATCCATATGTGAACATGTCAAACTATACATGAAATTTTGCAGGGTACCAGGTGTCTTTTGTGTGGCATGAAAAATATGTTCATATGTACTGAAGAGAAACATGCTAAAATCAAAGAATGATGTGTTCATTTGGGCAGTAAATATTTTAAGTATTGGTGGCAAAATTTTTGCTAAAATAAAATATTTAATGACAGAACTACATCTGTAAAACCAGATTACAACAGTTAACTAAGTAATGACACAAGAAGAAAGAACTAACAAAAAGTGTGAAGATTTGCTTGGAAAAAAAAAAAAGAAAGAAGAGGTGTCTTAGCAACCAAGGAAAGTTTGTTCTTTCTAGAGGGGGCAAAGATGACCAGTCATGTTTCAAAAGCAGGTGTTTTATGTTGTTCAGACTAATTCTCTCAGGCCTACACAGGTGATCCAAGAAAATGTGGACAGATGGTGGTTAAACTTGGAGGGAATTCACTGCCATCCATTAGGGAGGCAGTCTCAGATTCCAGTGCATTAATGCACCTATGCACTGGTGGGTGTACAAGGCAATACTTCTCAGTGGAAGCAGGAATAAACTACATGAATACCCTACATGAAGCTAAATGGTCCTAGTTGAAGATCTGAGGCTTTGGGCAGAATGAAATGTTAGAGAGAAACTGCCTGGATTATGGCTTATGCTTGGTAGCAGAAATGCCAGTTTCAGGAACTGGGTATGGAACAAAATGATCTGGGAATCTCTGACTGTGACCCTGAGAAACAGAAAGAGGGGAGACTTCTTGGGCACAGGGCTTGTTGTAACAGAAAACCTGATTGGAATAAAACCTGTTTGGTTTTTTTCTTTTCTTTCTGCTGCATTCAGGGAAACAAGAGTTGCCTTTTTAATTTTTTTTTGCCTTTATGTGTAGGTAAGGAGCATTACACAACCAAAACGCTTACTTTAGGAGAAAAAACATTATAAAGGCCCCAGTTTTGGGTAATGTTCAAGCCAAGGAAAAAATAATTACAATAACTATATTTCTGTCACCACTGCACATCTGTGAAAATCTCTCTTATGATCAGATCTGAATAGCTTTAATTGAATGACATTAGAATTTTATTGAGAAAATGAAACCAAATCTTTCTTCTAGGAGTAAATCTCTGAAGTGAGAAAGAGTTATTCAATAACTAAAACCCAAGAGCTGTATTCAGAAAACTTTACTCTGGCTAAAAAACATTATAAATAATGTCACTGAATTCAGATGAGAATCATGAGCGTAAGTCAGCTAGCCTCTGGGTCAAGGTGGAAAACTTTGAGGACCCAATATTTATTTGTTTATAACTCTAAGGGCCTTAAATATATACTTTAATCTTACTGAATAATTAGAGTATAGGTCTGTGCTATGGATTGTGCTCCACTTTGAAAGGAATACACGGATGTTAACAGAATACATCAGAAAAAATATCCAGAGCATTATGGTTTTTAACTAGCAGCTCATAGCCCAGCAGATTGGTCAGGAAGGCATACTTTTTCCACCCAGTGGACCTTGCCATGAAACGGTATGATAAGGTAAGATGGCAAAAGACCTCTCTTAAATCCTGCCAGGTAACCAGTGGTAACTGGCCTATTTGGGCATTGGGTCTACTTGGGAAAACACAAGCACATTACTTTTTTGTTCAGAAACAGAAGCCAAAACAGAGAAATGTCCATCAATAGATGTGCTTATCCAATGGGGCTGGACTGAGGACAGTCTGAAAAGACAGTTTGCACTTCTGTTGAGCAGAACTGGTACCTTGAAAGGCAAATACAGAAAATAAATAGTTCAAGGACAGTGCTTTTAAGCCAGAAGGACTTTGTTGTGTTCCTCTGGGGTAGCTGACAACTCAAATTCATTAATTTCATTCCTGTCAGACCATTGTAAGTAGGATCCAAATCAGTTCTGCCTTGCTTAGGAACAGTTCTGGGAATGTTTTATCGGTATTCACTTCCCCTTTTGCCTCTTTGAACAGCTAAGTGATTTGTACCTTTATTCTGCTATATAGCATCTGTTGTGCACAGACCTCATTGTGCAGTGTTTGTCACCTGAGAAGTCCGTGACTTAGAAGAGCACTTTATTTGATCCACATGGGACTGTCAAAAAAAGGATGTAATTTTCTTCAGAGCAAGATCTAAAGACTCATTTTATAAAACAATCATAGAATTACAGACAGAAGAGATGGCCAATTTACCATTAACAAGTTAATCATAGTTGAATTTTTTTCCCCCTGGAATGCAAATGATATTTAAATGATCATTCCCTCTCTTATGGGTAACACTACAGCAAACCCGTTGCCTACATTCTTGTCCAGCCTTGGAAAGCCTTTAGCCCTCAGCAGTGATATGCCACTGTCTGTAATCACTTTGGGTGGAAAGCAATAGGAACATCTAAGTAATTGTTAAAAATCACAGAGTTGTGAAAAGTGATCTCTACCTACCCAAGCGCCAAATGGCACAAAACAAAGAGGATTTACTTGCTCCATTCAAAAGCACAGCACAATTTAAGCTTTGCAAAGCCCACAGGGTTTAGAAAGGAAGTCCTTCTGACTCAAGTGTGTATCCTGCACAATTGACACAGAGCTAGGAACTTCTATTGTCTTATCTTTGATGCATTGCACACAATGAGAACACGTTTCTCCCAGAAGTAGGTGTTATATGTTAGAAGTATATGTTAATGGGACTTTAGCCTCATAAAGGGACAATAATATTCTTGAGGTGGCAACCAATACAGCAAACCTCTCATGAGGCTACATTTATTGCTTGCATATACCTTTCTTCACAGCCTTAGTGAAAGGGTGACCGGTTTGGTGTGATCAGCAAACTTGCTGAGGGTGCACTCAATCCCACTGTCCGTGTCATTGACAAAGATGTTGAACAGTGATGGTCCCAATGCTGATCCATGAGGAACACTTTTCATCACTGGTCTCTGCTTGGACATTGAGCCATTGACAGCAACTATTTGACTGCAATCACCCTGCCAGTTCCTTTTCCACTGAGTGATCCATCTGTGAAATCCATATTTCTCCAGTTTAGAAACAGGATGTCATGTGGGACAGTGTCATATGGTTTGCACAATTCCAGATAGATGGAGTTGCTCTTCCTTCATCCACCAACACTTTAATCCCATCATAGGGGATCACCAAATTTGTCAGAAATGCTTTGCCCTTACTGAAGCCATGCTGGCTATTACCAATCACTTCTTATTTTTCATGTGCCTTAGCATAGTTTTCAGGAAGGTTTTTTGGAGCTATCAAATCCTGCAGCATCAAAATACTCTGTTCCCTTTAGCAATGGCCATTATTTTTTCCATCACATGTCAAAGAAAAAGTAACTTTGAGCTCCCACAACCTGTTGGATCTCCCTGGAAAAAAAAAAAGAGCCTCTTAAAAGGCTTCTCTATATATTTCCATCTGGAATATATATTGTTTATGATGTTTATATCAATATTTATTTGACTGAAAAGATAGTGCAGATAAATATATCTGCAGAAAGTCTTCTACTTATACATTCTTCCAGCATCTAATGCACCATCTGTATTTTAAGATTAACTCCAGAGAACATAGGTGTACTTTATCATTTTCTCATCTTCTTTTTTTTGTTTTCTTTTCCTTGGCTTGTTTGAAATTAATTCATGAACTTTTGGATCTGATCTCCTGCTAGCAATTCCAGACAATTAAAGCCTAAGCAAAAATCTTGATCCAGTTCATCTTCTTTCAAAGTAAACTTTGCTGAAATGGGACACTTTTGTTTAGAGTATCTTACCTGTGTCCTACCTGTCTTCTCAAATAGATGACTCTCTTGGGATGGGAATGGGGGATCATATAATGAAAACTGCTTTTGAAATTTCTTAATTCCCAGTATTTTGAGGGGTAGAGTTACTCATGCAGAACAGTCATTTTGTCATTGCTCTTCATGTTGCCTTTCAAACCAAAGTCTTCTCTGGTCTAGCTACTGCAACAGACTAAGAAATTTATGTGGCAGCAGCAATCCTGTGTTGAAATCCTTCACACCAGACTTCTTTACCTATGTGACTTGGCTATTGATGTTGTCAATATGATTGCTTGATACATGGCATTTCTCATAAATCTCTAAGATTGTATTTCTATCAAAAGTCAGTGTCACTTCTTGAAGGGAGAAGTTTAGTTATGCACCAGAAGAGAAACACTAAAAATCTTTGAAAGGCAGGTTATTTGCTAAACCAGAATAAAGCAGTGCTTTACCATAACTCTTCACATGCCACTTAAAACCTGCTTTTTGAAGTAGCCCCTTTTGAACACCTGCAGTTTGTTCTCTAGCAAGTGTGACTGCAGTCATTTGCACTTATGGTTTTCAGGTGTTTTTCATAGGCAGTTTTATTTTCTGCACGATTATATGGTCAGACCTTGGTCTCATTATTGTGAATCTAAGATACTTCCCATACAAAATTATTTACTTACAAAGTCCAGAGAATTATTTTCTTTCTCCTAAGTAGAATTTTTTCATTCAAGTAAGTAGTGAGTCTTCTGGATTTCCACTGATTTTTGCATTGCCATAGGAAGTTTTCAAAGACAGAAGTTTCCTCTAGGTCTTTGAAAACCTTCCACATGATTTTTTTCATTTTTTGTGCAACCATTTCCCTATGTCTGCTGCTTTTCAAGCCTCTATAGACACAGTCATGTGAACCTGGAGGAAATATGTGCTCTACAGTCAACTCCTAATTGCCCTACTGGGTCCATCTCATTAAATGTTATGTCTTATTATCCATCTATATCTTAGCCTTCAAACATAAAATGTGACCTTGGGCTGTGTTTCAGCTACTACAAGATCAGATTTCACTACAGCTTGCACAAGAGATCTTCAAGGGGAAAGTAAGTTATCTAAAAAAGGGGTTTAATGACTGCATAGGTGACCTCAGTGAGCCACAGGATCAGAGAACCTGATATGTACTATCTCACCATTTTGTGAAAAAAATAGCTGCATTTTATACCAGTTCTGATCATTAAATGCTTGATGTCATTTTTCCCAAGAATCAGTTAACAAAGAACCTTATCTCTGAACATCAAAGCACTTAAACTCATGTGCAATGAACCCAACTGCCAATCTGTCCCTTCCGGATGAGTAAAGCCAATGACTAAGTCCCATAATTGCATTGGTCTTGGCAATCATGAATCAGTAAAAATTATCAAGCAGTTTCTGGTGGAAGAAAGTTCCTCCACAGGATAAACAGTAGCCCCAAAAGTCTTTGTTGACTGCAGCATAAACCATTTCTCTTTGGGTTTGGTCATATGAAATGCTCCCTACATGTAATTGTACACATATGATACTTTCATGAAATGGTATTCTAATGAGTCTATATTTGGCTTCTGGAGATTTAAAATATGTAAAATTATGACAGAAAAAATTTGGAATGTTTTTATCAAACACCTACAAATAAATAGTGAATCCCTCCTCCAAGTGACATACTAAACATGATATTGTCCCTTTATGCAAGTGACAAGACTGATAAAGCCTCCATTGTGACTAAGATTTCTATTTTAGTAATAAAATTTTTCATAATTTTCATAATTTAAAACATCTGAAATATTGCCATGTGGAAAAATCATATTATGATAATCTGTTAATCTAGGCTAAGAACATAAGTATTAAAACCGGTATTTATTGTTATGTATAAATGTATACCCAGATCCACATACACATACAGACAGACATACATTCATATAAATACAACAGCTGTCAAAATGAAAACAAAATGGAGCAATCAAGTACAAAATTAAGGAGTAGATACAAGGAGTTAGGGGGAAAAAAAATCACAAACCTGACTCATCATGGTTGAAAAGTAATGAAGGATAATTTTCTTTTCCTCTTGAATCAACTAGCCAAAACATACTGTAAAACCAGAAACATGCCACTCATTAAAAATATTGCTCCAGGAAGGAAATATTTCCCTTGCCTCGCAGCATAGCAGGGAATAACATCAGAGGAGAAAAGGATAGTAGATTAAGTCTTAACAGGAGATAATTCTTTAATTCCTCCTATGGTACTTGCAAAACTATAGACTCAGAGTCATACAGAACAGAACTGTATGAACCTGGATTAACTTGATTTGTCCATACATTTCCCATGGACTACTTCTTCCTCTATGGTCACATACTTGCAGAAATTCACTCACTGTTATACTCATGGATGACACAGTACAATTGGGGTTTCTTCTGTACCTCTTGGATCTTTCTTCACTTAGTTTCCTTTAAAGGTGAGAACTGGCTCTGTCAGAAGTCATGTATTATAGGGAACTGAAGAAAAAAAAAAAAGTGAAGAGTTGGTGAAAGGTCTGCTTGAAAGGTTAGTGAAGCATTCTCTATAGTGGATACTTTACTGTAGGCTTCTTGAACTCAGCCAAGTAGGGAATGTTCCCAAAGTAGCATATAGAGCTTAACAGATACAACTGGTCCAATTCAGATGAGACATAAATAGGAGCAGACAGAGGGAGTAAGCAACACTCCCTGGTGTTCGTGCTAGAGTTTCAGGTGGCATCGCTTGAGTAGCAAAGCAATTGGAGAACAGAGCTGAAACAGGCAAGCTGACTTACAAGAAGAGAAATACAGAGCATAGCACAGGACTCTTACTGTTTTTGGAAGACAGACAGATGGGAAAGAATATATGCACTATATAGGCCAGAGACTGAGCCTTGAAATGTTGGGTGTTCAAGGCTAGGTTGAATGGGACTTTGAGTAACCCCATCTAGTGAAAGGTGTCCCTGCCCATGACAGAGGAGTTGAAGCTAGATGGTCTTTAAGGTTTCTTGTAACCCACACCCTTCTATGATTCTGTGATGAGTATCTCCATAGGTTTTTCTGAGTTCCAGTTTGTATCAGTGGTGATCTTAGTCAATGGCGCTTTCTCATGGACGAAGTTTGGTTCATGGGATACCACATGAACAAACTGGCACAAGGATATGAAAATGTGTCTGTGTGCTACCTATATGGAGATGCCTGTGGTACCAGTAAGTGCTGCAGGTGGTTGCAACTTACTGGAATAGCCTTCCACTTTGACTGAGGAAGAAAGCCAGATTTTTTTCTACTGTTCTCTGGAGCTGAGATCTACAACTGTTTCCAGGTTTATTTATGCACATGACAGGTCACAACTTGTACCCCCTGCTAAGTTTGGAACTTATAAATTACCTAACTACAAGAAGAAAAAAATCAGAATGCTTCTTTAAAAATAGGAAAGATATTTGCTCATATATTATTTTAATTAATGTTATGTTACGGAATTAGATCTGTCTGGAAGAATGAAAAATAGAGTAGAAAGAATGAAAGCAAATGTTACACGTGAGCATGCAAGCCTTGGAAAATATGTCCTCTGGAAATGGAAGACTTACCAAGGGGAAATAGATAAATCATGGGCTCAAAGCATATTCTATAAGACTTTTTCCTCAACGTATTGTTTCCTTTTCCAAGTAGTGTTCTGTGTGTCAGTGGAAGCATTCCCATTAGTAAATTTACAGCAAATTAAATTGGAGGTCCTTAAAACCTGAAGTATTTCTTACACAATTAAAAGAACTGGTAGAAGAAATTATATGTAGATAGTTTGTCCTTAATTTCAGCTACATAGCATTTATTGTCATGCTTCAATAATGCATGGAGAGTCCTTTCATTTGGTGCAGTATTGCTTCTGACGGCACAACTGAAATCTGCCTGTAGTGGATGTTGCCTGTTTCTGGATGGAAACATTTATTAGGTCTAGTATGTGCTGCTCCAACAGACAATAAAAAAGATAAACAGTTGATTGCAATCAAAAGCCAAAACAAAAACATTACAATAATGCTACTTATTTGCATATCAGTAATTTATGGACGATATGAAAATCACTTTTAATGCTTGTACAAGTGTCTATGCATTTTGGAATTAATATAAAAGCCTTTGCATCTTATCAGTAACACATTTCACATTAAAGCAGTCCAACTACATTTCTCCCAATATATTTATAGCATCAGAGGTCACATTCCTAAATAGTATCACATGTTAATTTCTTTACAAATAAATTTTATGGAATAGTTCAAGAAAAACATATACTGTATAATTACTTATAAATTATTTCTGTCGTTTAGATCAAAACACTGCCACAGGATGTCCTTGATTCACTGCCCCTTGTATCAGAGCAATGGGCTTAGCTGAGCCACGTCTTGTAGAATTCCAAATCGATGTTTCTACCTGTTTGCAGCTATAGGATGCTATATGCCAAAATCGAATTCTTTCTCCTGCATCTGTGAAGAGCCTCTGAGAAGCAGCAGCTAGCAAAGCGCTTCTCCTCTCACTACCGTGGTTCAGAAATGCTGATGAGCCCTCCTGGAGCTATTCAGCAAGCACAGAGTTGCTCCAAAAGTTGAGACAGAGAGTTTTGTTGCCCAAATGATAAAATGAAATGGTAGCTCTAGAGCTTAGAGAGATAAATTCCTAGGTCATGCTTTTTTAACTGGCCTTGACATAGTGAATGAATTTAAGAAAATGGCCTGGGGGGGATAGATACCAAACAGTATTAGATTGTGTGGTTACTGTTGGCCTCTTTCGTGCTGAATCTGAAAGTCATAACAAGAGCCTGGCAAAAACAAAAGGAGAAACTTGATTTCAAGCTTGATGTTGGATGGGCAGCTAAACTTGTGGGTAAAAATGGCAGTTTATTCTCAGATGAAGGTTTTGGTGGAGTTTCTATATGAAATTCAGCCTCTTTAAGAAAGATAAGTTTCTTTCTCCAGCAAAGCCTTCATCGCAGTTACTCCTCTTCAGAAGTCTTTGAAAATTGTAATTTCTATTTCACCAAACATTGTGATTCCAATATTTTACTTTCCAAAATAGAACACAACACTAAGTAACACTTTTCCATTTTGTCTCTGAAACAAAGCTGATGGAGGAAAGAGTGCTGAGAGATATTAATATAGATAAATATTTAATATTTTTCTGTTAATGACCAGTTCTGGCTTTAGTATGTACACATCATTGTATGTTGCTGTGCAATGGAAATGCTCTGAGGAGCTGACATCTTTCTACCTGTATTCCTTAGGAGTAAAGAGTATAATTCCGGAAATCTGAACCTGTCCCATCTCAACTGTTTGGTTTTTTTTTTTTGTCCTACCAGAGTTTTTATTGAAACTCCTGTTGACTTCAGTGGAAGCAGCACTGAGACCTAAATTCCATTAAAAAATAAATTTAAATGAAACTCCAAAAGCAATACTTTACCTTCTCCTGTTCTCAAAATGGACTAATACATTGATTTTGTATCCATGGTTTGGAGAATCAATCATAGATTAAGTGGGGCTTTTTTTGAGATGGGAATTAGAGGTATAGCAGTGGGAAAATACTTTAAACAAATTGTTCATATTTTCTGCCAACAACTACTTGCTTTTGGTAATTCAGCATTACTGATGTTGCTAAATTAGAACTACATATTGTAAAATGACATGATATCTGTTCTATGGAGGCAGAAGAATGCTGATGTGAGACCACCTCTTAATGAGGAGCAGTTGATATATGTGCAGGCACTTTTGTAGTTTTGTCTAACAACATAAAAGCGTTATTCTGGATTTACTAGCAGGAAATAAAATCCAAATTGAAATTAGATTTTTAAATGGCACAAAATTCCAACACTTTTCATGTCACCACTAAAATATCCACATATCCCATTAAATATGAAGCCTTAAAGTTGCAGTAGTATCTTCGAACACAAAATGACGAATATAATTTACTCAAGAAAAACTTCTTTCTGTGTTACTGCCACTGGAAAATAAATAAGTATTATTCTCTATATTGTCTTTTAATTTAGTTGCAATTATTGATAGAAACAGTGACTCCACCATATCCTTTAAAACATGTCTGTAGAGGGTTCAGTCCTGACGTCTTGCCATCCTTCCATCTTGAAACCTCAGTGAGGTTTTAGTTCTATAACAATTGACATGCAATTTGGGGCAGTTTCAGGACTTTTAGTATTCAAATCTTAGAAGTACAGTCCTGAATACTCTCTTGAGTCAAATTATGATTGAAATAGAAGTGATACATTTTGTTCCTTTTTTTCCATTTTAGAATGGAATATCTGTGGCCCTGTGGCCATTGGGCATATAATATTGAAAAACAGGCAATTGCATCTTTATCATATTTCACATTTTTGCATCAGTGTCTGCAGGGCAGTCAGCTGTTTATGCTCAAATTTCGTGGTTCACCATTGCTTGTAGCTTCATATAGTCCATTTTTTGTTTCTTTTAAAGACTAATTCATCTCTTTCAGTGTTGACTCTTGCTCCTGCTTTAAATAGTTTGAGGACAGAGGAAGGTGATGCAGCACTAACCTTTATAGAGCAGGTCTGCTTATTTGATGTGTTGCTTGTTTCTCTGCCTGTGAAAAAGTAAATCTACTTACAAATTTCTTCAAAGGAAGAAAAAAATGTCTTTTCCTCTTCCTCCTTAACGCAAAAGAGAACCTCTTTGTAGAGTGTGAAGTGCTTGGGACAAGATAAATGATGAGGTTTTTTAAAATTAGTCAAGCAAACAGTTTTCTATATATTGGCTTGCATTGAAACATATTTTTCTTCCTAAATGGCAAATCTAGAATTAAAATAATTTTAGGTGTTATTGACAAATTATCAACAGGCACAGAAGAGAGCTTGTTCGCCTGCTTGAGAAAAGAAAAGGTGAAAGTGAAAAGGTGGGACTTGTTGACTCTTTTCTGACAAGCAGGAGTTCACTGACTTAAGCATGTAAATCATCACGGTTTAGTCACAAACTGGTGAGAATCATCTCTTGTCTGGGAAGAAAAGCTCAGAATGACTACAAAATTGGGTTACAGTGCAGGATTTAGAGTAATCTATCTGAATTATATTATAGATATTCTTCTTCCCTTGAGCAGTAAAACATATTTAGAGGGAAGGGAAGGGAAGTAAAGCCGAGTTTAACCTAACAGTGCTCTGCTGTGGTCTCACATTGTGGGACCAAAGTCCAGTCTGTATCCTGCTCTTCTTTCTGTCCGTTAATGCAGAAAGAAGAAAAGGCACAGTTCTCTGGTGTTTCCTGCTGTTGTAGGAGGAGGAAATAAGCTCAGTCCATGTAAGGAGGGTAGAACTGAATTTGAGGCAAAAGTGTTGGGTTAGAGACCTTGAGATGAGGTGATTTGGGGTGAGAAAAAGCAGGGATTTGCACTCAAGAGCATTGTGTTATCTGCTATAAGGATTGGTAACCAAAAACATATTTGTAACTGGAATGTAGCAAAACTGTGTGATCTGAAAACACAGGGGCTGACAGGCAGGAAAATCTGAGCAGAACAATTTACTAATTTCTCAGACAATGGTCTGAGTCCAGTCATTATTTTTGATAGCTGGGAGCAGGTTAGCCTGTTGTCTTACTTCAGCCTCAGGTTGCCAGAGAAGGGAAGTGCTGAAGAAAAAGCAGTCAAACAACTAATGTCTGGGAAATTTTGGGAACTGCGCTATTTTCTCTGACAGGTTTGGACAAATGGTGCACTCCCGGCCAGTGTGCCATCACTTTATTTCGTATGGTCATTTCTTGCTTCATGGCAAGGCTGGATTAAATTGTGCTAGAAACTTCAAAGAACCAGCTCAGGATTCAGGGAAGCAAGAGTGCTCCCACTCAGACTGCTTACTTCATCTGTTCCTCTGATTTATGGATGTCATGGGGAATTGACCTTATCATGTTTGAAAATATGAAATCCCATAACCAATGTCAGGATACTGAGGTGCAAACAGGCCAGGATGAAGTAGAATTTTAGATACTGTAGATTTCTGTGAATGTGCAGGTAGGATCTGTCCTGAAAAGAGATTAGATCCTCCAGTTACATAGGATAAAGGAACCAAACTAATGTATGTATTAAGGCTTTTAACTTACGCTGATCAGGATTTTATCAATTTGGTATGGCAATTTTGAATATAGAAATCTTTCAAAATTCACAATATAGTGTCCTGGGTGATTTCTGAAAGTAAAACACATAGAAATATTGCACAGTAATGATGCATACATTTTTATATGTTTTAATTTCAGGTCTGAAAAACTGATTGTGGATGATCTAAATGCACCCATTGTTTTAGAGTGATCAAGCCTGATTATAATTTTCTCTTTTTAATCTTCTTAAAAAACAACCCTAAATCCAAACAAAAAAAGCAATTTTCTCATCCTCTGGGGTAACATGCAAATGAACTGCTGACTCATAAGTATTTGTGTTTTGGACAGATTGCCACCTTGAGAAAAAATGATGAGAGACTGCAGAATTTTGTATCTAAATATGTTTTACTGCTTTTGAATTTTGTGGATGCCACTTTCTAATATGTACATGGGGTTTATGTCAGTAAAAGAATCAGTATTTTATCCTCCAGGCCTTCCATTTAAAAAATTAACTTGTGATTAATTGCTTCCATTATTGCAATGTAGATCAATTTTAAAAGCTTTTTGACAAAAAGATGCACCTTTGGATAATTTAAATGCTGCAGCTGTAGAACACTCAGTAGTTTTATTTTGTATTTTTTTTATATTCATAATGATTGAAACAGCAAATTCAGTTAGGATCACAGCATAATAACATCAGTTCTGTTCTTCTCACAAGTTTGATTTTCTATTTGTGTTTAGGAAGCTGACAACCATGTCTGAAACTCATCGATTAACTGCTTATAATAGCTCATCGTCTCAATGGAACAGATCAACAAACCTTTTCCACTTTGTTGAATGTATTCCAAATAACAAAATGGGGGCAAAGACTTTTTAAATTGAATTAGAATAATTATAATCTAAAATGGTTTATTTATTCAAAAAATCATTATTTAAAGAATAATTTAAATCAATTGTTTTCTTCATGGGTCCAAAAGAGTTATATTTATCTGTGGGTTCTAACATTGTCTCAAAATTTTGTTTGGTTTTTATCATAAAAGATAAACATCTTAAAACAGTGCATGCATTCAATTAGCAATTATTTAATGTACTGAATCTAAGGTTTTTCTCTCTTACATTTTTTTAAAAAAATCATATAATATCCACTGCCCCATGCACCAATCTTTCATAACTTGGCGTTTGCTACTTCCTTGTTAAATCTCACCAGATTAACATTGTTATTCAAATGGATTGGCTTGGATGGATTTCTTTTTAACTTTGTATTTAAAATCCGGATTATCTGCTGGGTATTCTTGTTCCAGTTCCTCAGCCTTCTAATCTATCCAAACATCCCAGAAAACAGAAATGTATCCTTTCTGTGATGAAACCAAGGCAACCCAGAGAGTGTCTCTGCCGAAGAACACAATTGACTATCACAAATTAAAACAAATTGATAAATTACAGTTTGCAAATCGCTACAATAGAAAATGAATGTAGTGGTTTAGAATAAAGCAAATTTTAGTGGTTTTAGGCAACTGCTTACCACTATCTGCAAAAAAAAAATTGCTTCTTTTTCACTGAATGTACAGAAATTTTTATATAAACAGAATTGAATCCTTTGATCACAAGAGAATGAAATGATGCTTCACAATGACCTTTATATATGAACAGGCCCATTGATTGAGCTCTGATTTTTGAAGAACCTTCACAACACAAAGTAGAAAGAAATGTAGTTCTCTGGTGTTTATTTTGAGGAGCAAGTGGTTGAGCCATGTGCTGTAAGTGACTCAATCCTGCATGTTTGAATTTCTTATCAATATTTTGACAGAATGGATGTAATGCACAGCCTTAGAACCTGTTAAAATGGTAGGCCAGGATGCCTGTGAACATAGCTCAAAGATGTGTATCTCCTAGGGTACTGTCATGTGGTTTTGATAATTCACTGCATCAAAAAAGTAGCAGTGAAATGTGGACCTATCAGAAACAGATTTTGTTTGAATTAACAATTTTAGTGTTCATTTAATGTTAGTAATGTGTAAAAAAACAAAGAAATTTTAACATCTGTATGTCAACCCTACATTAGTTCATAGAAACACTTGGAGATGTATATCATGGCTGTTCCTGTCCTGTGCTCTTCTTGCTGAGGCCGGGCAACTTATCTACCATGAGTTTGTATGATGGGGAAAATGAACTAATCAAAGATCTGCTGCTGTGGAACAGCATTACATCATCATGTTCTGAGACTTGCTACTAACAAAATGCATGTGAGTTCATCTTTCACTTTTAAATGAGTCAGGTTTCCCTTGGAGCCTTTCAGTTAGAAGAAAGAAATAAATACTTAGCAAAGGTTACTGATAAAATCTACAGTTTTACTGCTTTTTTTCTAATTTTATTTTAAATAAGAAAATTTGCAGCCTCCCTTCTAGCAAAAAGATGTAAATTGTGGATTTTAAGGAACAAATCCTGCTGCACAGCAGGTTTAGACAGTCCGCTACAGCTGGGGCCTTCAGGCATTCTGTGGCTTCCCTGTGGTAAGCCATGATTCTCATTTGTAAAGCCAGGAGAATTCCCACTGTTGCTATAATCATATGCATGATCCTTCTTCCATCTCAGTGCTTCCAGCATCAGTTAAAAAAAGAAAAATAGGGCAAATGTTGGTTGTCATGTAGTCTATCCACAAGCTTAGGAACTTTGTGTGTTTTGCAGGATTTAATTTTGTCCTCAGGAAAA
>JAWWLV010000088.1:87011409-87055814 GCA_035041135.1 Platyrinchus mystaceus
GTTGGTTGTCATGTAGTCTATCCACAAGCTTAGGAACTTTGTGTGTTTTGCAGGATTTAATTTTGTCCTCAGGAAAAGAATTAAGCCTTTTAGTGTAAATCTTTAAAAATAAACCAACAAAGCACCAACCAACCAACCAAACAAACAAATCAAACCAAACAAACAAAAGAAAAAACCCAACAACAAAATCATACCAAAACAAAACAAGTGACAAGCCACTGAGATGGTGAACGTTTTCTGATTCAGACATGGCAGTGGCACGAGAATTTCTTTTCATTGAGATTTTTTTAGTTTAACTATTCTCATTTTCCCTGAACTCCAGTTTTCCAAATATGGAAAATCCTTTCAGAAAAGACCTGAGTTCATCCAATGATCCTTGCTGTGGTATACTCTCTGTGTTCTTTTAGCTCTGTGCTTGGTGACTTCCTGTCCAGTGTTTGATTCTGCAATTTTTCTATTAACAGCCCTTGATGGACTCGTTTCAGCATGTCCTTTTGATTCTCTCTATTCTTTTGATACTCAGAAAATATAAGTCAGTGTGTTTCACAGGTCATTTATGTTTTGTGAGTAAAAGTACTTTGGTGTCTTTCAAGCCAGCCTTCCCTTTGAAAATTTCACTTTATATTGCCTTCTTCCTGTACTGTGAAACAGGCTGAATATCTGTTCCCTGCATTCCTTCTCTAGGTCTTTCATGATGCTCTACACCTGTCTTCCCTCTTTCTGTCCTCTGTCATTTCCTTTTCACTGATAAAGAGTGCTAATCTGCTGCGTCTTGCCTGCTGTGGAAGCTGCTTCAGAAATTTCATTGTGCCTGCTGCCATCCTTTCTAGAATCAGGGAAAAACCTCGATTGCAAGGGGCCTCTGGAGGTCATCTGAACCCACCTGCAGTTGACAGCAGGGATTTGAACTAAGTTATCCATTGGCCCAACAAGACAAGTCTTAAATTACTTACAATAAGGGACATTTCACCACTTCTCTGAACAACCTGTTCTAATGTTTAGTTGTTCTCACTGTGAAGAACTTTTTCATTTATATGCTTTTCTTCTCACTGTGTCTTGTGAAAAGGGTATAATCTTCTCTATAAACACTCTCTAGATATTGAGAGAATGCAATTAGACTTCCCTCTCTGTTTTAGTTGAGCAAACCGAATTCATTCCACCTTTCAGCAGGCATCAAGGTCTCTGATCAACTTGGTGGCCCTTCACTGAACCACCTCCAATATTCCAGTGTCTCATTTGAAGTGTGACCTAACAAATGCCAAACAAAACAGTCATAATCTTTCATCTGCTGGTTTTACTTTGGCTGCTGAAGTCAAGGGCCCAGGTTGGTTTCATTGCTACAAGGATGCACACCCAACCCAGTCAGTCCTTTGCCTGTACTGCTGTTTGGTATTATTCTATCCCAGATGCAGAATCTTATATTTGTTCAACTTTATGCAGTTCCTGTTGGCCCAGTCTTCCAACCCATTGAGATCTCTGTACAGTTTAGTGTATAATATAAACCTTGTTGTGTCTTGCTGTATTTTTTCTCACAGAGTGTGGAGCAGAATTCTGTGCATCAGTGGAGCTATGGACCCATGCTAGTTTTCCACATTATCATAGTAATAGCAAGTAACAACAACAAAAACAATCATAATAGTGTTTATTGTTTATTGTTATTATTTGTTTATTATTAGTTGCTATTGTTTTCTGTTTTGTTCTCTGATCCTTTACACATTATCAATAATTATATATTTGCCTTATTGACCAACAATGAAACTGACTGGATGTTTTAGCAAAAATGCCCATGGTGATTCTGAGATCTGTTTCGTCAACAGCAATAAGTAGTTGTATAGCAGTGTATTTGATTAGTGAAAGGGCATTTTCTTCTCTGAACATATGCATTTTAATTTATCAACACTAAATAACATCTATTATTTTATTGCCTAGTTTTTCATCTTTGAAAAAAAGAAAACTGAGATGGGATATGGTCAAATATGAAATGGTAACATCAAACTAAACCAAGCATTCAGTGTTTATGACAATACAAGAAATAGAAGTCTTCAAAAAGAAGTTTCAGAATTTTTAAAACATACAGAAATACTTTTGTTTCTACACTATTTTCAATGTTGAAAATATGTATGATTTCAATACAAATTTTAAAAAATTATTTTAGAGTGATCTCTCAAGACTGATTCATTTTAAAACAAGCCAGACCCAGAAACTCCCAGCCACAATGATCACAAAAACTTCTTTACTTGACAGATTCTTACATGTTTTTTCACCACGAATATCTGTTGTTGGCTATTATCAAAGTAAGGGTACTGAACTATATGTTGTGATCTAGTACAGCCGTTTCATGTTACATTTCTGAAGACAACTTATATCAACTGCTCAGTTGAGCACTGATGAATAACAGTATTTTGAAGGAAATGATGGTAAGTTCATTGCAAATAGCCAAAGGAGTGTGCACAGAAATGTGTTTGAAAGAGTCATAAACAGTTGCTCCTGTACAAGAGCTTGTAAGTGTAGTAGTGATCAGGCTATGTATAAGGAGCAAGCTTTTCCAAACTCACTGAAGTTTGAGAGGAATACTAGATATTGACACAATTTTATAAATAAACAGTCCATAAACAGTCCATAAATTTTATAAATAAACAGTCCACAGATAGTATTGGCAAGCAGTATATGGCTAAAATAACTAATAAGGCTTACATGCCTTTATGTTTTATTTTTGGGATTTTTTACCCAACAAATTTACCCCGTGTCTCCATTTTTTGTTTACACAGACCATCATTTAATTTTTAAAATTCCTATGTCTCCTCACAGACATAGGAATCCTGTTTAATTGCTAGATATTTGTCACCCATCCTTTGGTATGCTTTCCTATTAGAAGGGCCTCAATTCTAAGGTGTTTGTTGCTATAATTTCTGACAAGTTGTCATATTTTCTTCTTTCACTAGCAAATAATGGAAATACATTCTTGGTTCGGTGTGGCAGATAGTTCTGGAATGTAGAACAAAAAGTTCCTCTTGTTTTGGGTTTACTTCCTTTTCTGCTTCTAGGAAAGAGAGTGGAGATGAGATCAAGTACTTTAAGCTTCTACTGCCACTGAAGGAAGTGATCCTGTCCTCCTTCCACCCCACTACTTTATTTCTTTGCCTGTGTTTTTCTGGTGATGTTACCACAAGTGTTTCTGGAAGGAGCTGGCCTGGGTTTAACCCACAAAGGCAGCAATAACTGAGAGATCCAGGACTACATTTGGAAGCAGCATCTGTTCATGCCAGCTTAAAGTGTTAACACTTTAGCTTAAACAGGCTTTATTTGCTAATATTTGCAACTTCAGTGAGCAGCTTTTACACTTCCAAATGGCTGTATATGGGTAATCACAGATATCTACATCACAGCTAGTCCCTTAAATTGGTACTGAATGGCTAAACCAGTTAATTTTTGTTTTCTCACCCTTTGATAGAGAAATAAAAAAAATGTTCCTTTAACAGTAGACCTTGCAAGACCTTTAAAATTAGTATATAGTAGGTTAATTCCTGATTTTTCCTCATGAAATTTCTTCAATGTTCCCCACTGAGCTACTTGGTAGTGTAGAAGTCAGCTTCTTACTAAAATAAAATGGTATCAGTAAGTGCTTGTTAGCTGAAGAGATGGCCTGTAACTGCACATTTAAGTTAATTTTAGCAACTATTCAGACAAATTCTCACCTCCTCCCCTTCACAGATATGTTCTAATTCCCTAGGAAAAAGGCATAAAAAGAGCCTGAAAATGATGTTTCCAATTAGTGTAGCTTTCTCATATTTAAATTCTGTGTGTCTCTGCCAGATAATTGAATAAAATGTGATACATTCTTTTGACCTTTGTCGAGATGATGTAGGCTGTAAATATTGTTTCGTTATACCACTCATGTTGACATATATTCTATTGTGCCACTTATAGCTTCTTTGGCACAGCTCTGGAATGAAGTGTTCAGCAGTGATTAATGACCAAGAATATACAGACCTATGTTGAGTTTAGGAGCTTTCTAATCCGTGCTCCGGTTCTTTCCCTCAATTCCAGCATTAGTTAATGTGGCTTCTGTGAACACACCATTTCTGGTGACTTGTCATACAGCTTGTTCTGCCAGCAGTTAGCTTAGTGGTAGCATAGAGCTAATGATCATTAAAATCTCAGTTTTCTTAATTCTTGCTTATTATTGTATCTTTGATGCCCTTTCTCACCCTTGCAATTTTTTATTTAGTGTTTAATACAGAAAAGGCTTTTAAACTTGTGCTATCCTTTTTTTTTAAGTCCTTACACACTGTACAATCATTTAATAGCCTTTGATATGTTATGCCAATTAAGTGATGTGTGTTAACATAAATATTTAATTTTTAAAAGAGAGACCACTTTGGCCTAAAGCTTTAATTAAATTAGATGCTTTTCAGATGATTGCCAAGATTAAACAGCCCATTATGAACATTTGCCATTGCAGGAGATTTCCTCTTATTGAAAGACAAAAGGGTAATTTCATCTAGGATTGTTGTAAACTGTACGAGTCCTTCATACTGATAAGGGAATTCTCCCTCTTTTAACCTTGATATGTACTGTAGTAATGAATTTATTAATCTTTAAATTCAGTCACATCATTAAAGTGGGATATGATATTAACACTGTCAAGTAAATTAGAGGGATGACAATTTATCTACATAACAGTTAAAGAGATCAGAGTCAATACCAATTTGTCAATAATTAACAATGGTTTAAAAGCAAAACCAACATGATAAAAGTAGGCAGCTATGGATCTTTAGGCAGCTATTGATCTTTATTGCATACTAACTGGAGTTTGATTAGTTCCAATGACAGGTTTCACATGGCAAACTGAAATTTTAGGAAAACTAATTTTCCTTGACACTGGGCTGCTGAGGCACTTAAACTATAATTCCCACAAAACATGCTTGTGCTAATATGGAATCCAACTGTTTCATTATCAACCCAAAATATTTCTGGTTTGGGGCAAAATGTTCCTGTATTGCAGTTTTGCCTAATTATGTGAACATCTTCCACAGATCAGAATCCTGTTTTTTTGATATGCTGTAGACTGCAGTCATGTGTACATCTCACACTGAAAACACGTCACAGCAGTTTCCTTCAAAATATAGTACACCTATGCATAATGCATGATAAGACTAGAGAGATGTGCAATGTGAATCAAAGTTTTAATGTCCTAGTTTTCTAGATATAATTATCTATTCACTGTGTTTTTAAAGGAGCTCTGATTAAGAATTATGTCAGCTGTGACAAGCCATAAAGCCAAGCAAGACTTCCAGTGAGAACCTGAAAAAGACTCTCTCTGAAAAAGTTTTAATATTAAATCATTATTGAGGAACCTTGTTCTTATTTTGCCAGGGGGTGGAGGATTGCATCAGTAGAATTCCACTTGCTAGCAACATGTTATCACTAAAGATCTTCGGGCAAAGTAATTCAAAGCACTATAGGTTTTATCTTTATAAGGACACAGCTGTCCTTACTCAAATGGTTGGTCTGTATTTGCTCCTTTGTGTTTGTTGACCAGGTCTTCAAAAGAGAGGATGCAAAATTTCAACCTGCCTTGCCATCCTGGGACATATTCTTAAGTAGCTGAATGTCTGGCTTGACTTGAAGTCTTATCTGCCTCCTTGGTCTGCAAAGCATGAAAATGTCAGAAGAGATGTTTGAATGTAAAACAAACAGCTCAGTTTCATGTTTGAGTGCAATCCTGTTGTGCAACTGGACCCTCTCAGGCTAGCTGATGTATTGTCTGTACCTAATATCAGACTACTGGAGTCTACCTGAAATTTTAGGTTTAATGAGGTTCTTACATAGGCTGCAGCCTTGTGGAGAGCCCAGCCATATCCTGAGTTGCTTTCTGTCCAAGATAGACACCATGAAATATGTGAAGGGTGACTAAGATTATGTCTACAAAAGTAAGGGAAGTCATATCTAGATTAAAATGGAAGTGAAAATGAAATACCTTGCTACTTTTGCAGGAATATTGGGAAGGACTCTCACTAATGTTCTGATGACGGGCATGATACTTAAGCAGGGATGAGGATTTTCTCTTGTTCCTCAGTTTGTGTCCACAGAGATAGTGAAGGAATGGATTTGTGGAGGTGCTTTTAGAGTTCCAGCAATGTAACAAGTTTAAAATTAATTATTTTAGGTACTTAGATAATACTGTTGTCATGTTGTTTTCTTTAATAAAAATTATTTACTGAGCAATATATTATTGAGTGTATTTATTGAGTCATAAGCAATATTTATTTGATAATTTCTCTATAGTTGATGGTAAATGGAAAAAAAAGACAGCAGTGCAAAACTGTTTTCTGTGCTTTGAATGGTTGAGAACTGACTCTGTTTTATTTAAGAATTTTAAGTATTATTAAAGCAGTAAGCTAGAGAAGGTGCTGTTTGGCTGAGTGCTTTACTATCCACTAATAAGGCAGATGATAAACTTCTATTGAAAAATCATTTGAAAACATAATACATGGGATAAGTGCTTACTGGGTTATGGATACTCATTGATCACTTTTCTAGCTGTATTTTTTTACTCTACTGGGGACAATAAAGGAGAAAAAGACTGGTGGGAGTGCAGGAGCATGAGGGGCCAGTATGAGGAGCAGGTTGAGAAAGTGGAAAGGAATCAGACCAATGAGGGAAAATGCAAAGATTTACTTATAAATATGTTGGCAGAGATAGGAGAGAGTGTGCTGGAGGACACTGCAGTAGGAGGTGCTTACAAAATAAAGGAGCAGATCCATGTAGCAGGGAGGGATCAGTAAAAACAGGCATTGTTTAATGCCCTGTTTCTCATTGGTAAAGGTGGGCCTTGCTGCCACACCTCTGTCCTTGCCCTCTGCTCTGTGACTGGAGCTGAAGCAGAATTGACAAAAGCAAGAGGGTCACAGAAAACCTGTTTTCATCCCCTGCCATCTTCCCTTCCTCCTGCTGCCCTTGTCCATGCCTGCCCTTACTAATGTGAGTAAAGCTGAAGGGCAAAGAGTGTCCCTTCACTTGAGGAGGTGAACCTCACATATCAAGAGCAGCATTGGTTTTGTCAGAGAAATTGTGTGCAATGGAAACTGAGCTAGCAAGAGCAACCAAGAGTAGTCTTTGAATACAAGTGTAGACAAGACCACATGTGACAGTCTGTGGAAAAGGTTGTCCAAGGCCACTAAAAATACCATTAACTTGGACACCTCCTTTATAGATGACTTGACCTGTTAATAGACATACCCACCTTTAAAGACCTTGCCTGCTCATACCATGTGAAAGGCTGCATGGGACCTGCAGTAAGATTGCTTTTGATGTCTTCTGCCAATACAGGGGAGGGTACAGTGCACAGCCTATTGTGTGCCACTTTTTCTTTCCCTCTGCATTCCTCTCCACTATGCTGATGTTCAGCAAAACACCATAAGGGTTAGATTGTGTGGATTCAGTAAACTATCATTACTGTCTCCAGATTGAGTGAAGGTGCATCTACCCAGGGAAAATTTTACACAGGAACGGCTCATGCTCTCCTTCCTCCTGCCACGTTGTCCTGGGGCTGTACTAAACATCATAAGCAAGCATACACTGCATTTAGTTCAGTGCATAATCTAATGCCAGCTGTCCTGTACTGTATAATAATAAAATGTGGGAAAAACATAGTGTTTGCTGTGTTTTGAGAAAGAAGTCCTTTTAAATCAGAACTTTAGCTAGCTGAAACAGGTGAATTCTGTGAGAATGAGCTTGTGATCCTAAAGCAGATGTGCATACCAACATAGTGGATTGGAGTAACCCAAATAAAGCAAAAAAACACTACTCTGAAGAGAGTTTTTTACAAACATTATTCTTGCACATGTAGATTGGTTCAACTTACCACATAGAAGGTATTTTGGGAATAGAGTTTTTGCAAATAACTGTAAAAAACTTTCTTTCTTTGCAAATTTGGAAGTCTGCTGAAAATTTAGCCTTAAGCAAATATCTTCATAGCTGTATACTAAAAAATTTCTGATGGACTGTAGATATGCAATGAAGAAGCTCAGGCAGAACATTGACTTGCACTGAAAACCTTCGTGTTTTTACTACTTACCTATATACTGGCCCTGTGATTCAGTATGAAGTGGGTGAGATGTTGGTACTAGCACACAGAAAAACCTTGAACATGGGAAATAGTACTTACTAAAATAGATCACATTCCCAAGGGGGAAACAGCAAAATTACATAATATTTGTAGAATAGGGAATAACTAAAATTGCCCAATTACTTAAACCGAGGTATTTTTCTATCAATATAATATCTTGCTGAGCTTCTGGAGCATAATTAGAAGTAGGCATTTTGCCTGCAGATCACAATATAAATATTTTATATGATCTCCCGCACTATTTGAATTATAGAGGTAGTGTTGTTTAATCCACTTCTGGCAAAGCAGATGCTTGCAAGAATGCATAAAGCACTCGAGGACCTGGTTTTGTTGTCATTGAAACTGGTTGGTAGAATGATTTATCTGAAGTTAGATTTCTCATTGCAGAAGTGGATTTCATGATGCTTGTGAGACATAATTTAAGGTTGTGTTGAAGTCTCACAAAAAAAAAAATACATTGTCCATGGAAATGTGATTAACAACAGGAGGATGAAAAAAGCCTCTCTAAAAGGTAAGCAGGTAAAGCAAGAGTTTTGTCTGTGTGGAAGGGCTGGGAGAGACTATATGTTTGAAAATTCTTTGGGTTAGTAGAAATTGTGACCACAGACACTGGAGTTGAATACACCTCTTGGAAAGCAGCTGCAAGCATAGGAACTATGAGCTTTAGCAGAAATCATGCAAGTACTGTTATATCTGCGTAGTGGTCTCATGAAGTATGTTGCAAGCCAGCAGGGGTGGAGAACTGTGAAGTTTAATAAAGCTTTTCCTAAAAATACATTTGAAGTGTAATTTGATGCCTCCCTTGACAGTCATGGTCTCTTATTCTTGACTGGCAACACACGTTTCAATATCAGCCATAGTTATCTATAGGTGATATGCTCTGATTATAGTCCTTGAGTCTGAGGTGGGTATTTGGGTGTCACAGGAGTTAGGGTAGGTGGTCCAAATATTTCTCTAGCTTCCTTTTCTACAAAGTGGATGAGAGATGACTATTGATTCCTAAGCACCATAATTTTGCACACTTGAGCCAGAGTATATTAATCAAAATGCTAAAATCCTGTGGAAAACATTTCCTGCTATGTCCTTTTTCCCTGGGGTGATTATGCCTAGAACTGTTTTGCATAGGGAATGATAAAAAGATGCCCATTGTTGTGTGCTTTTGTATGTCATATACTATATCATTCAGCACTTCTATTTATTTATGCTTTGTTTTTCATTCTTATTGTAGCTTTTATTGATGTGTTTGATAACACGGCATCAGCTGCAAGGCAGGAATGTTTTTACTCTGTTGGAGTTTTGTTAAAGTTTTCAGTTTATAGTATAGATTAAAAAACTTCAGTAGCCCCTGGGTGGATAGACTTAAGTTGAAAATTTACATGTGGGTAACAAATATTATAATTCAGATAAGCCAGACAGCAGAAAAGGAAATTTATAATAAAGGACTGCTCTGGCAGTATTAGTCTGACTCATGTATGTTGTGTGGTGAATCATCCTATGTCACCACAAGGACTGCTGCTGCTGCTGCTGCTGAGCTCTGCCAGCAAGTGGGACAATAAAAAGTGTGCGTGGAAGGGTGGAGGGGAGGGCACACGCAAGAGAAGAGGAAAGGGGCAAAAAAAGGACAGCTATTTAAAATACATCCCAAGCCCAGCCAATAATTTGTGTTATATATAATTCAGCCAATTCATTGGGTAAATTATTTCATATGCTCCATGAAATGCAATTTTCTTCCATGGCCAAACATGACAAAGGTTTCACAGAACTGCAGCTAGATAGTTAATTCAGGGCCTGTGAGATTGCTGAGGCATCTTGTCAGAACATTAAATAATCACACAATGTCATGAGGGAATATCTAATTAAGAGCCCAATTTCTCAAGGGTCTGAGTACCTGTTACAATGTTCTGAGAACCCTTAATTCCCATCGACAAGAGCGGCAGCTTAGGGTGTTCCCAGCAGGAATTTAATAGGATTGTGCCCTTTTTTCATTTGGCCTGGGTAAGTCCAGGCCAGTCAGGTGAAGAGACAGTAATCAAACACGACAGGATAATGACAGATAGGGTTACATCCCAGCAGGCATGTTATTGCTTGCAGATGATGAAACATACCCAGGTGTGAAGTCTGTAAAAAATAGGGACAGATTTAAGAATACACTCTTAGGGGTTAAATTGGTGCATTTGAAGAGGATCTGTCTGTATTTAACCCATGCAAAAAGATCTGTAAAAGGCAACATGAACCCTTTATCACCCCAGATTGTCATTCTGTGTGAACAAGTGACAGAGTTTCCATTGGCAGTTCGGTCCCAAGAACTTCAGTGATTTAGGAGACCTCATGAGGGCTGTCTGCCTTACAAAGGCAGACAGCATTTCATCCAGTGTTGGGAAAGCATAAAGCTTGAGTAGAGCATGCTGAAGTTTCCTGAGCAGCATTCTTGTGACTTGAGAGATACAACAAAATTTGAGGTGGACAGATGAAGACTTATCAGTAAGACTTTTTTGCCCCTTCTGGTATGCCTGCAGCTATATAAAGGAAAATAATATTAGATGCAGCCAGAAGAGAATAAACATCGGATTTTGGCTTGTGATACTTCCTTTAGTCAGAGATGAAGGTAGAAATAGTATTCTTTTTTGTCGTGAAGTGTTACAAATGGAGTAAACGAGTAAGGAACATGGCATTATGTTAAGCACTTTTGGGAGAGTGAAAAGTTAAAATCAATCTTTGTGCTGTCAGCCTCTTAAGTAAGGAATGATGCATTAGACTACATGATTTTATTAGATTTGTTGGGAAACCAGAGCTGCCGTGCTGTTCCTTGAACAGAATTACAGGCTTCATTTGAAGAGAGATGCAAAGCGCACACATCATTCTGGAGTAGATCAGCATAAGCATTTTCTATATCATGAGTAATGTTTACTGGAAGAAATCAAATTACTGTTACACAGACCATCTGTTTTCTTTGCATGCAATCATGTAAGTGTTTTAGGACAAGCCATCCTTTTTAATCAATTGTAAATCTCTTATCGGAAGGCACTGTTTTGTGTAATAAAATCTATTTTTATGATAAATGTAAGAGTTTTAAATACTGGTTTCTTCTGCATAAATATATATTATGTTATGAACATATTGTTCATAACATAAAAAGTAGGGGTGTACAGCATTAGTTATTATCTGTCAAGAACTTAATTTTAGGGCTTTTTGCATAGCCATTTTTGGATATTTGTTGGATCTGCAAATCATTGGTGTTCAACTATTATAACAGATAACGTAGTGAGTAATATGGTCCATTTATAGCCTGGGAAGTTGCTTCCTATCTACATTTAGTAAATGTAGTACAACAGAGTCTCTATTTTGTGGTATGACTGCTGTGATAAAAGTGAGTACTGTGGAAGATGATTGTCCATTGTCTAAATTCTTACACTTGAAAATACTGAAGAAAACAAGGCATGGCTTGTTAGAAAATGAGCCTTTGGTGTGACATAATGACATTTAAAAACTTGAATTTGTGGTCCAAGAAGAAGCCAATGATAGTGTGAGATTTGCATCATGTTTAAGGGTAGCGCATTCATAGATGTACATGGTCCTTTTCATTGTAGTGAGTGCTAAATTGAGCTTGCCAGTTTATTTTTTCAGCACTGCTGTGCACTTCCCTGATTCATATATTCTCTTTGGGTGCACATAGATTGCACTTAGATTCAGAGGAAGCTGAAGGTCTGCATCTTAAGCAAAGTCTTCTCTGATTTCAAAAGAAGCTGTGTGACTGCAATACCAGAGGTTGCTCTGTATTGCATCAAATGACCCTGAAATAAAGAAACAAGAACTGTAAGTAACACAAATTGAAAGTCCCCAAGCAGGTTGGCTGTCCTTCTCAATAAGGTTGTCAAGCCTGAATTTCATTTGTTCAGACACTTTCAAATCAATGGTATTTTGTCTGAATAATTAAGCTGCTTACTCAGGCTTTAAAAGTGTATGGGGGCAAACCCTTGCACTTTTTTTGGTAAACATGAAGAGGCAAAGAGGGAGAAACAGATGGACCATGCACCTGGAGAAAAGATAAAGCCTTCAGTCTGGTGCCATCCCATGGTACAGTGGAAGTTTTCTGCCCAAGGAAACATCATATGAAATGAAGGGCCCCTATAGGTCTTCTTGTGAAGGCTGGACTCATGACCTGTGTATTGCTACTTATTAGAATGTCTCATGAACTGCTGCCTACCAACCCAGGTTCATCAATTCTAGCACTTACCTAGACCTGATCAGTCAAAAATCTGATGAGAACTAGGTTGTCAGTGAATTTATTTTTGTCAGTCTACACTAATTCTGTAAAAGGAAAAAAGCAGAACAAGGTGAATGGCTTACAAAATTATATAGGTAATAGAGAGTGAAAGATAAATAAAAAATCAAACTGCAAATAGTAGTGGTCTAGTAGTTTCACCTGTTTGCTTTCTTTTTTTTTTTTCATGCAATATTCTTTCTTTGAGAAAATTATTAAAAATGAGATAATTTTTTACTTCCCCTCCCCCCAGTTTTTCTTCTTATTTTTGCCCTTCTTTTATTCAGAGGGAAGAAAACTGCAGGCAAATTAAGTATGTCAGAGAAACGCAGCATTGTGTTGGTTAGAACAAACCTCAGGAGGGCTTCAACAGTGTCCTAGCCCAGGCAAGAAAAAATTACATAACAGCGCTCACAGCCATGCTCAGCTGAATTTGGAGGGTGGACATTCACCAGCCTCTCCCAGCAACCTATTCCTCAGTCTTCCGTTTGTTCCCCTAGATGCTCATCTGGTTGCTTCTTGTGTTCCTCAGTGTTCCTCATCCGTTTCAAATCCCCTTGAGCTCTAGCTTCCCCAGTTTCATCCAAGCATGCCAGGACGAGGAAGTTCTGCACTGCTCCCAAGTCGCCCTCACAGCCCCTTCATCCTCTGCTGCCCCTCTGCTGTGCCTGCATGACTTCCCACGTGGCAAGCTGGGAAGTCCCGGTGTGCTGGGGCGGGTGTTTTCTGCGAGCAGCTTCTTCTTCTGGGCCCCTTTGCTGTCTTGGCTTTCAGGAGACACATTTTAGTTTGAGCTGTCAAAAAAGTTGATGAAAATGCTTAGTTTATTTTTTTCATGTCATTCTTCTTACTTTCATCTTCACATCCCCAAATCTTTTTCAGCATGATATATCAGGGTAGTGTGAATCAAAACAATCTATTCCCACAAGGTTTAATTTTTTAGCATGATTTTTCATTTGCATGTGAGTAAATTTACTACATGTTTTTGATTTTTTTTATCTTGATTTTTTTTTTTTTAGCCAGAATTTTGGAACAGTCACCGTGAGTTCTCTAGCAGCTTCAGTAGAATAGGCACTATATTTTCCATTTATATGGTTTTATCCAATAAAGATATTGATGTATTTACAATTGTCATAGAAGATATTGGCTGAGTTCTAAGACAGTAAATGCTAACAGTACTCCTTGCAAATTATGACATTTTTATTATCAAGAAACAGTACAGCATAATTACTTAATTTGCTTAGTGGTAAAGACAGTGGTAAACTATGAATTACTGTTGTCATAGTTACAGTGTATTTTGATAGAGTAGATTTGTTCATCTAAACCATAACAAAATAATTTGCTCAATAGCAAGTACAATGCATATATTAAATTACAATTAATTACTTATTGCAATTAATATCTTAAAATATAAATACAGAACTCCTGGTCCTTTTTAAGTACAGTAAGTAGAGAATACTGCTGTTTATTTTAAGAATTCCCTGTGTCTGCAGTGCTGATTACACTGAAGTGGGAATCAATGACAATGTGCCATATAGGAGACTTTATTTATAGTAGCTTTATAACTGATCTAAAGTGAGACAATAGATTTTGATACCCATGACCTTTAATAGAAAACCCTCTGAAGAGAAGTTTCCAATTTTACCTCCGAAGTAACCCCTAGTGAAAGTCCTTTGTATTTGAGACTTCGTGAGACAATTAAAATAATGACCCATTCTTGGTTTTACTTTTTTTTCCCTCAAGTTATTCCTATTTTGGCTATTCAGTTGGCAAAACAGAAAAGTTATTCAGGGGAGATCTATGAAGTTAGACAATTTGCCCGTTTCAGTTTTTTTATAATATTCTTAAACACCGCATGTTTGGGGGTTGGCATGTTTGCTTTTCTCCCCTTGACCTATTGCAGCCCAGTGGTCGCAGAGAGTATCATCTGTGCGTGTGTTCCAAATTCTCCTCTTCCACTTCTTTACCAAATGCACAGTATTTCTGAAGGAAATGGAACAGAAAAGTGTCATAGATGATTATCAAGCTTGACTTTGAACTGGTTTCCCTCAGCTCACTTGGTGGTACTGGAAGGAAAAGAAGGAAACAGAAATGATTGGTCACAATTTTGAAATATATTAGGTATAACCAGTTTGTATTTAAAGAAGAAAAGTCTGTAGGTATTCCAAAAAACCCAGCAAATAATCTTTAAGGAAAACATTCTGGAGTGAAAAACAAGTAGAAAAGATAGTTTAGAGATGGTACAGGGAAGAGACTATGTATAGAATGGTGAGATTAAATGAATATTTCAGAAAGGACCTTGGCCATTGCTATAATATCTGAACAGTGGGAGAGAAACTAAAAGTAAATGCATTTAACACGGACAAAAAAAGCCCCAACTTATTATCCACTAGTTAACTCTGTTAACTCTGTTAACTAGTGGAATTAATTGAGTAAACCATTGAAAACTCTCCTCACACATATTATTTCTTTACAACTGAATAGGGCAGCATAAAATGTTCTGGCCCTTACTGAACAATGATCCCTCCAGTTTGCTTATTTGTAAACCAGCTCTTGGGATTTTTACTCCTCCATATTGGCTACTATTGAAGGCAGGAGGTAGGAACTACTTGAATTACAGTATGATTGGAAATGTTTGTTCCAGTGTTTTCATATGCCACATTTGGTCTCTATGTCCTCTCTGTCACAGGTAACCATCCTACACGCAGAGCAAGAAACATAAATTCTCTTGGATGTCCTGTATCTCTAAGGAACCTGATGCATGAGTGGACTAGAGAAGGGGAAGACAGAAAAACTCCAAAGACCTACATATCATCTTGCTGGCAGGGTGAGTAAATGTACTGTCATCTCAGTCATTTGTTGTCAGGTACAAAACGACTGAGTCTGCTTTAAGCGTTGCCTCAGAAATTTCTTATCCAGTAATTGTTGAGAACAAGATAATCACAATGTCTCAAGTTTCCAGGGTTCTTGTGCCCTACATGCATTCAGAAGCACTAAGCCAGACACCTCCTATATTTTCAGGTTAAGCCTTGAACAGGGATTTAATAAATAGGCAGTTCTGTGTAGTAGGGTTTTTTAAAGCACACCGTGCTGTTAAGGCTTTTTTTCAAATTGGGTGGATGAACAGAAATATCTAACTATTACTGAATAAGTCCAAACTCCTCATGGTTCAAAAAGAGATCCAAAAGAGGAAAGGAAGGAAGAAAACTCATTTTCCCAGTGCTGACTGTACTTAAATTCCTACAGATGTGGGCTTGTGTTCTCTGCTTTCCCTAGGCAACTTTTTCTTTCTTACAAAACACAATGGAAAAAATTACCTAGCTAAGAAGCAAGCATATAGTAGCCTTAAGTGATAGTCAGAACCTAATTAAATTATCCCCTTCTCTCTCCGGGTTTGCCTATTCCAAAAGGTGGTAGAAGAAGAGACTGCAGCAGGTTCTGGAGCATTTCCTCCAATTCACAGCAGGGAGCCAGGCGTTCTGTCAAGTAGCAACAAGCCAATTCAAGAGAATCAAGAGTCCCATGTAAAAAAGATGACTTATTTTTCAAAAGTTGAGGCAAATTGAAACAGATGGCTAACATGGCAGAAAATCCAAACAAAACTTGAAGATTACCTGAGATTCCTCTGTCTGATGGTTTGTGTCTTTACAAAAGACATAATAAAAATGTTGCCCTCCTCCATTGGGATGGCTGATGCTTCCCCACTGTATTTGGTCCTGCCCATTTCTGCACCCTAAACATTGGCAAGGCCCTATATGCTTCTGATCTCTCTGCTGGGGCAAAAAGCATGAGCACAGAAAACCCATCTTCCCTGCACCCCAGGCCCAGTGGACACTTCTTTTTTAAAGGAAGAAGTAGAGCAGCTGAGTTACAGTTTTAGCTGTGTGAAAGTCCACCCTGACTAGGAATTTTAAGACAACTGGCCAGTCTTCAACAGAATAAAGCAAACAAAACAAAAGGTACTCCAGAGGACAAACACTTTCCTGTCAAGTGTTCTCTGATAGGGCAAGAAATGCCTAACGGAACAATAGTACCTTTACAATTGCTACTATATGATGTGTTTAGTATCAATTTTTTTTTTCTTAGCATATAAGAAATATTTTGTCTCTTTCCTACCCCACATTCTTCGAGGGGATCTATCTGAATGCAAAAGCTGTCTGGACTTTGCCTTATGCTCCAGTTAGAAGGCGGCGAATTTTGCGAATTTTGCGATTTTTGCTTTTTGTTTTGCTTTGGTTGTTTTGGGTTTTTTTTATTTTCAGTAAGTACTCCTCTGAGTGTGCTGAAAGATGACTTTAGTGTACAGAATTTTTACAGAAATTGGGTAATTCTCTTGCCCACTCTGAACCCAACAGCAATAGCAACAACCAGCCCTGATCTCTGTTGCTGGACTCTGGAATCGATAGGAGAAGGTGTCCTACTCTGAGGAGTCACTTTTCTGTTCTAGCAGCTGCTTCTTGCCTTCTTGTGAAAAAGGCAGTGGTGCAGATACAACCTGGGGGTATAAGTTTGTCCCTATTTCACAAATAACTCAGTGTCTTCTTCAGCAATGGAATTACACTCTCTTCTTTTAATACAGTATTGTACTTTGTAAGCCACCACTTATTTGCCCCTTAGTTCTACTTTATTTTAAATAATATCTGGTCAATGGATATGGGCTTGATGTATTTTGACACAGTGATGTCATTAAATGAGAGCCATTGTGACTGAAAGAAATAAAGGTGTTCAATAAGTTGTCAACATAGTTGAAGATTAAAGTTAATATTATTTTTATTCTTAAAACCATTTCTATGTGTATTGCATTTTCAATTCACATATAAAATAAAATCACCCTCAAATTAAAATGTTATTGATGCTTCTTAAATGTTACTGCAAGGAAAATAAGAAGGTGGCAAATGATTAAATGTATAATTAAAGGTTTTGCATTTAATCCTGTCACTGTAGTGATTTATGGTTTATTATTTTGTCTAAGTAATACGCTTTTTTTTCTAGTGTTTTTTCTTTCCTTCATTGTTGTTAGTGTCTGTATTATTTCGGTAAGGAAATTTATCTCAAGGACAACACTTTTGTTCTTGGCAGCAAATACAGAGGAGAGTTAAATCGGTGCATAGAAGATGCAATACACTTCCCACTGCAGTTGGTGGGGGAATTGTGACGTGTTTACATTGTTGGTCCAGAAATGCTTTACTTGTAAGAACAAAGGGCAGGATGTAGCCTCTGTGCTTCTCTGCTGTCATATTTAGGGCTGAAACAGGTGTCTTCAGTAGCCAGTCCCAGGAAGGCTCAATAAAGACATGGGGCTGGGACATACAATCTCCCTCTGTAGTGCGTGCCAGAATTGGGTGGAAACCTGCAAACGCAGCAGAAACAGCCTTGAAATAGCCCATAGCCAAGGCTGAGCAGAGGCCGGTGCCTACAGGCTGTGGAGTGCGGGCTCTTCTCCAGAGGTAGGTCCCCATTGCAGGATTTTTTAAAAGGACTCATCAGGCTTTGTGGTCACCATAGCTGCCTGACAGATATGTGGGACCTCACTGTTTGCATGAATTGATGGCTCTTCCCTCCCTTTCTAAGTTGCCCAGCCACTGGGCTGTGCTATCCTCTTGCAAGGCTCTCTTGCAACTTCATGAAATTTGCAACTTTGCTCTGGCAGGGCTGTAATATGACAAGTGGAACAGTTCCAACTCCTGTTTTCCAGACTGGCTTGTAGTTCTGCTGGAAATGGGGTGTCTACGCTTCCTCAGGGTGGGGAGAGCCTGGAAATCCCTCACACTCAAGTGAGTGTTCCAGGTTATGCTTGTGTAGTACAGGATATTACTTCCATCTGCACCCTAGAAAACAAGCCTGAGCAGATCTGAGATTTTGGAACTTAGGTATTGTTTCACTGTTACATGGGCTCCTGAACTTGAGATGAATACCTTGTTGCTGAGTTGTTTGTGGGACTTCAAAGGCAGAGAACTGAATTTTCCGATGACAGGTTTCATATTCAGACATGTACATTTTTATGTGCTCCAAAATTCCCCTTGATCAAGAACCCACTTAAAGAAATAAGATTTATTCTCTTACCAACATATGGTACTAAGATTCTCCTATTCGAGTGATTTCTCACAAGAAGTGTTGTTCTTTTCCAGAATATTGCAGGATGAAATAGCTTGGGTTTTATTTCTGGTTGGGAGTTTGAATTCACACTCATATTAACTTCACCTAGAGCTGTTAACCTGAGCAGAAAAAATATGTTGTCGTCTTCACTGTTTTAACCTAAACATGACTAGTAGATACACTTCACAACAATGTTTAACACAATTTAATTATGCTCTGTTGAAGGTATTCCAATTTACATTTCCCATACTATTCTATAATATTATTGTGATTCTTCATATTCTTTGTCTCACGGAAAATATTGGGGCCATTTCTTTTAATCCTCTGCAGCAATTACAGTAGAAACTTCTGAGAGATCTTTACAGAATTGCAGCTGAATAAAAAGCATGAAAAGGAATTTTCTTGAGAAATGGTCATGTAGAAAAGGACTTCTATTTTGTCTTTCTTTAGTATATCTCTTTGTCTTTTGAGCAAGTTTTTCATTGCTCTAATATTTTTCAGCTATTGTTTCTCTTCTATTGTTCTTTCTTTTTTTGTTTGTTTTAAGGTAGGCAACCAGCAAGAACATGCTGTTCCAGAAAGTCATATGACTTCTTATAAGAAGTAATAACTCCAGTAGTGCCTTTCTTAATATTTTTTGAGGCTGATATTGCTACTTTTTGAGCAAATGTGTGTTTGTTTTAGGGAAAGAGTTGTTCACATGAAACTCATCATTTTTCCTGGAGTTATAATAGCTAGTTTAAGATCTAGCAATCCACATGAGAAGTTCCTGTTAATCTACTCAATCACCAGACTTCTAATTTGCAGCCTGGCATTTTCCCTGCCATCACGGTCCCCATTTGAATCAGAGGTCACTCAAAATTTCGTAACAGCTTTCTTCAGATTTCACTGATTTAATTAGTCATTGGTTATTATCTCTTCTTCAGAATAATAATTAAATATATGCAAAAAATCTAGTCCTACAGAAGTGTTGTGTTTTACCATCTTATGCTGATGATACAAAACTAGGGGGAGTGGCTAATCTACCTGAAGGCAGTGCTGCCATTCAGTGGGACCTTGACTGGACAACTGGTCAGAGAGAAATGTAATGAAGTTCAACCAAGGAAAGTGCAAGGTCCAGCTCCTGGGGAGGAATAACTCCAAGTACCAGTACAGCTTGGGGGCTGACCCAGTAAGAAGCAGCTCTGTGGAGAAGGACATGGAAGTCTTGGATAACAGGTTGACTATGAGCTGGCAGTGTGCCCTTGTGGCCAGGAAGGCCAATGGTATCCTGGGGTGCATCAGGAAGAGTGTGGCCAGCAGGTTGAGGGAGGTGATCTTCCCCTTCTACTCGGCCCTAGTGAGGCCACATCTAGAGTATTGCGTCCAGGTCTGAGCTACTCAGGACAAGAAAGACAAGGAGCTACTGGAGAGGGTCCAGTGGAGGGCTACAAAGATGGTTAGGGGTCCAGAGCATCTCTATTATGAGGATAGGCTGCAGTACCTGGACCTGTTTAGTCTAGAGAAGACTGAGAAAAGATCTTATCAATAAATATCTCAAAAGCAGGTGCCAGACTCTTTTCAGTGTTGCCCAGCAAAAGGACAAGGAGCAACGGACATAAACTAAATCATAAGTTCCACCTCACCATGAGGAAGAACTTCTTTACATTGATGGGGGCAGAGCACCCTCTGCCAAGGGAACAGACTGCCCATGGGCATTGTGGAGTCTCCCTCTCTGGAGACATTCCAAAACCACCCAGACATGTTCCTGTGTAACCTGCTTTAGGTGACCCTGCCTTGTCAGGGCAGTTGGACTAGATAAACTCCAAGGGTCCCTTCCAACACTAATGATTCTGTGATTCTGAGATTCACACCTTGCTGTTCTTTAAAGTCTTTTGGTATAAACATTTTATGGATACAAAAAAAAAAAAAAGTGTGGTATCAGCTACCCCTTAGGATGCTTGATACTTCTAGCCTTGCACTGGGAAGCACAAGTGTTGGTCACCTCACAGCAAAGTGATGGATCCCAGTGATTTCAGGGTTCTTCCTTGCATGAGTCACAGTTTAAAGATTGCCTTCCTCATGAGAAGCTTCCAGAAGAGCATTGCTATGTCCTGCCATCCATGACATTTAGTGTTGTATGTGCTTAGAAGTGAATAATTTATATTTTGTAACTGCCGTATACATGCTTATTTTGAAAATACTCTGGTTGGTTGTTGTTTTCATTTATCAGACAAATGCCTTCTTTTTACAGTACACTGAATACCTTTTGCTTCTTCTGAGGCATAGAAACCTAGTGTGTTAATTCATTTGAGCTTGAGGATTACTACCCTTTTAGTGTTTATGATGAAAAGTGTTAGCAAGACCCTGGGGCGAATTCTTTGCTGGAATGAAATGACAGGGGTTATTCGAAGTCAACTGGTTGAGCTGTTCCAGCAGAAAGGAATTCGGCCTCTGGTTCATATGCCAAATACTGGAGGTTTTACATATACTACTAGTGTATAAAAGAATACAAAATTTGTAGTTATTTTTTTCTATTGTCTGCCTGACTCAGTATTAGAATCACAAAATCATTAAGGTTAGAATAGACCTTTAAGATCATTGAGTCCAGCCATTAACCCAATACTGCCAAGACCACCACTAAACCACACCCCTCAGTGCCACACCTTATGTCTTATACCTCCAGAGCTGGTGACTCAACCACTTCCCTGGGCAATCTGTGCAATCTTTTTTTTTCAGTAAAAAAATTGTTTCCTAATATCCAATGTAAACCTTCTCTGCTATAAGCAGCTGGGAGAATATTTCATCGGCCTCTTCATCTTGATTGGGTGGCCTATAGCAGAATCCCACCAAGATATCGACCCTGTTAACCTTCCCCTTAATTCTTACCCCTAAACATTCAGCTCTGTAGTCACTGTCCTTAAGCTCTAGATACTCCCTATCATACAGGGCTACTCCACCACCTCTCCTTCTTTCCCTATTCCTTCTGAAGAGTTTATAGCCATATTGTTGGGATTCTCTAGAAGCTACAGTGTTACATATGCCATATTTAAACTTAAGAGATAGAACAGATATTTTCATGGACTGAGAAGTTATGTGCGAAGTTTGAGGTCTGTAGTGTAGGATGCAAAAATTACAGTTGAGATCCCCAAGAATGCTAGTTCAAAACAAACTTTGCTGCTCAGATTGGAGTCCTGTTGAGGTAAAAAAGGTCCTTTTTAGTTTCATTGTACTTATTTTTGCCTTTTTTTGCATGGAGCTGTTATGTGACGTTACAGTTGTTTCTTCAGAAAACATGGGCAAAATATGCTTTATCTAGATCACAAGAAAGAGTAGACACAAAGATGGAAATGGTGCTTGTTTTCTAAAATGCATATATCCTGTTATGCATTGCTGAATAGCAAGGGGCAAGAAGCTAGGAAGAGCTAATTCAATGAGATATTTATGTAGAGGAGAGTGAGCATTGCGAAGAGAATGCATGTGCAGATTTTTATTGCTTACTTGTTTCCAGGCTAAACTATTCCATCACAAGAACCTCAAGCCACAAGACTCAGGACCCAAAGAGGATAGTTTTTCTCAGAGGGGATTAACACTTTTTTGATCACTGAGTTTTTCAGGAACTTTGATAGGTGTCACATAAAACTTCTGGATGAAGCAGAGCATCTGCAATTTGACTTGATAGGCAGAGACATGCAGAGAGGTGGACTGCTGCCTAACACCTCTGACATGGTATCGTTCAGACCTGGTCCCAGGGTGAAATACTCACAGTTAGTTTCTGCCATTTCAAACACAAGAGAACAATGCATAAAAACTGAAGCTGTTCCTCTAATTCTCTGCTGTTCTACTGTGCTGAACCCAGATGATATAATTTATATGCTTCTCTCATGTATTTGCTACAAAGGAATAAAGTGCCATTCCCAAGAGCTGCTGTAGTCACACTGTTCTGGAATTCATGGCAGGGACCCTACTTTTTGTAGCACTACAATGCACCAGGATGAAGCTTTTTAGCAGAATGGATACACTCAGAGAGTGAAATAAGTGATGTTAACTTTAATGATTTTATGATGTACCTCGAATCTCACATTCTAGATTTTCAATAAAAACCCTGTAAAAATTATTGCAAATATTATTGGGTTAATCTGGACTGTTAGTATTCAGGAAAGAAGCACAAGTGTTCTGGAACTTCATCACACACCTTTTGATGTAAAAGAAAGGCAACATTATTGTTTCTAACCACTTATTCCATACTGACTGAGAGAAAGACTAAATTTATTTCCCACAAACTAGTAACAGTTACCTCTTCTTCCTTACCTTTCACTGCATCTACTTTGATAAAATAATTGCATTCATTCTTTTTGAAATATTAGAATGAAATGATTAATGTTTACATTTAAAGCAGTGTGTGTTTGCACATCATAGTTAATATTATCTTAAGGTGGAAAATATTATATTATTGACTGGTTTTGGCAGCCCAATTTTGTACGTAGAACTGAAGTTTATTAAGCTGCACTTCCAGTTATAAGCAAAAAAATGTTTCTACTTTGCATGACATATAGTGAACTTGGTGTACCATATGTAGTATCTTTTAAAGATTGACAGAAAACTATTCTATGGTATTATAAAGTTTTACAGGATAGGCTGTAATCATGTTTTACATATACGTGGCCAGTCTTCGCGAACGAAGATCTGGGAAAGGTCTTTTTACCTTTCAAGCCTGCGCAATGGATTTTTTAGGTGAGACATATGATAATGTTTTTTGATGGGTCTGAGAGATGAACTGAGACTGAAAAGTATGGCAGTTTTTTTAGTGGGGCTTATTCCTTTTTTCTTATTACACATTTTAGTGGAGTGGGAGGTGGGAAGTAGGTAGGGTAAATGGGAATCCCTGGGGAATATTTGAGGTTGAATGGAAGAAAAACAATTCTGATGGGCTTGATAGGAGAATGACTGGTTTCCTCACTTGTGTGATTGCCTCTGGTCGTTGTATTGAAAAGTCAGTAAAACTTTATCTATGGGCAGAAAAGATGCTTTGGAGCAATAAAGATTGAAGGTCAAGGAAAATGAGAAGTATCTTAAGTAAATGAGGAAAGCCTATGGGAAAGAGCAGAATAACTAAACAATATTCAAGTGAAAAAAAATGTATTTGGGAGATGGGAAGAAAGAAAAGTGGTGTAGTGGGATGGATAATATCTTTGTTCTTGCAATCTTTGGGATTTATTCACTGTTTTGTCTTTATGCAAATAAACAAACCTCCCACTAACCCGTGGTTTAGTGTAGCTGACTCCACTTACTACATTAAATTTTTCTCCATGCTTACCATAAAGTTTTTTATAAAAATACTCTAAATTGTAGCCCAAAATAACTTAAATGGATTTTTGTTAATTAAGTAAAAAATTGAATATTAAATCCATATCTACACACTTCCCTAGCCCTTTGTTTTTTCCTCAAGCAAGCCTGGAATAACCTGGGAGATTTTACTGACTTCAAATGCATTAAATATATTGATCTGCAAAAAGCTTTGGCGTCAGGCTGTCTGTAGACTGTGTCACGCTGTCAGAAAGTAAATGCTTCTGATTTTGTCTACATTAAAAAAAAAAAATATTGTCAGGGTTTCAAATTACTGTGGAAGTTGGAGAGGCCAGGGGAATTGGCTAATAACAGCTGTATTGCAATTAGCAGGGAAGAGCTTGGCTAAGAGAAGCAATGATTCTTTTCAGCATTTCAGAAAAAAAAAATCATTTGTTCAGAAATAACCTATATAGTCACTATATACCTTCTCACCAGGGTCAGCAGCATTTTGGAGGGGACGTTTTACTTATCCTTTCCTATTTATAACACCATGTTCTTTCTTCATAATGAGGTTCCCTTGATGTCAGTACAGTCTTCTTCGAGTTCTGAGCTAGTTTCAAGCTGTGAGTGGATCATATAAAGCCACTCAGCTTTGTCTCCTATTTTTCTTTTCTTTTTCAGTAAGTTGTCTAAGTTCAGTGATTTGCCCCCTTAAGTCTCTTAGTGCTTAGTCAGGTGAAAGGTTAGTTATCCAAATACACTCCCCCGGCAATTACAGCTCACACAAATTGTCCTTCACCATCTTCTCACAGGGGCACCAAGTCAAAGTTACAACAAGGATTAAATCGTTGTAGTTTTTCTGGCATAGAGTTTAACTAGAAATAATGTGACTTTGGTCATCAAAATCAATCTGGATTCACCAAAAATAGTTAGAGGATATGATTGCTGTCCTGAGTCACTTCCTACTCTCTTGATAATGACTTTTTTCATTAGTAATTGCCTGAAGAAACTTTTCCTTTAATCAAGCCTAAATAGGACTTCTAATCATCTTTAGCTGCACTGCATAAACACATCCCCTTAGAGTATCCACCACCTTAACGCCACACACTACACAAAACTCCCCTGACCCCGTTAGCAGCCACCCACATTTCCCTGATCCTATCATATTCCCTTCTTCCCTGCCAGACAGTACTGAGCTACTTACTGCACTTTGCCACACAGGACATCTTCTACCAACTGTTACCAGCAACCCTTGCACATGCATCTCCCTAATGTGCAGGTTTCTGCAGCCTCAGGTACCTCAAGTCCCTGCCTCTTCTCTCTTGAATGTAGCGTAAAGCAGCGCAACTGGGAATACCAACAGGAGGGGGAGTGGCATAGCATCCCTCTCCTGAGTTAACCACATTGGTTCTGAAAACTAGGCATGCTTCTGCGTGCTACTCACTCTTCAGATAGGGTAGTTGGTTTGAGTTTTGTGGGGTTTTTTCCAAAAAAATGTTGCTATATGAATGTTCATCCATTTTTTTTTTCTAAAACATTTTTGTAAGTATTTCCACCCTTATAGTAGTCCACACCTCAGTGCAGAAATTGCAGCTGGTTAATATTTATATTTTACTTAGGTAACAAACACTCTCATAAAGTATCCAGTCTCGCTTAGAAACTTTCTTTATGGATTCATTTTTCTGAATGTCAGTGCCACCTTCACAGGTGCTGCTGTTTTGCCTTCTTTATTCTGGTATTCAATTATCCACCCAAAGAGAAGAAAACCTTCCTATGTGGCCCAGGTTAAATGTCTCTTCTTATTACAGTCAGTTCTTATCTGGTGCCTACCAGCCAGCACTATGGTTCATTTATGCTGTGGAGCTCTGCTGGAGTAAGACAAGGAAATTCTGGTGAGATAAGCCTGCATTGCAAATGAAAATAGGGTGTGTCTTCTATGTTATATCTAATGGTTAGTTACCAAAAGTATATATAATAATATATAGTTTCCTAAAGGAAGTGTTTGGGTGGTGTTTGGGTTATCCTTCAGCTTTGAAATGCCATATCATATAGCACGTGAATAAAGGTGCTGCTGGGGTGAATTGAAGTTATTTTCTGTTGTGTAGCTATAGAATATTCTAATCTCTCTGTGGTAATGAAGGAAGAGGGATTGGAAGCTGTCTTTTAATTTTTCACTATCAGGACAGAGGTTATGTAGTTGAAGAAAACAATAGGCCTGCTTATTCTATGTGGTACTAGAGGCTTAGGGTCAGATGAAGACAGAGTTTAGATCCTGGTGAGATGGGGAAAGAAGAGGAGAAATTTGAAGTTGTATCTTGAATTACCTGAACACTGGTGCTGTTTTGCTCTTTGATCATCTTGGCCTCTGCTATTTAGTATAAAATCAAATTAGGAGTATAGGATTGGAAGGGACCTGCTGAGTAATCCTGTTTGTCCTCTTTCCGTCACAGCTGCTGTAGTATATAAATCTCTAAGAGGGTTGTTAAAGTCTATCTTCAGTTTGGCTCTTTGCCCTGTTACAGGCTGGCTGTTCCCCAGCTGAGGTCCTGTGCAAATTGAAAACTAATTTTTTCACTAAGGCAGGTTTTTGAAGTTTTGGGTTTGGGGTTTTTGGGGTTTTTGTTTGGTTTGTTGTTGGTTTTTAACTGCTGGTGTTGTCCTTTAGCTTAAATCGTTTTGCTTCTTTGTTGCATGTGACATTTCCTCAGATTTTGTTTTTGTGAGAGTTGACAAACCAAGGCCTTTTTATGTCTTTTCAGATAAGTGAGATGGGGAAGATAGGTTTTGTTGTTTGGCCATTTTAATTAGGTGTTCTGTCTACTTTCTCCATTTTTTTTAATTGTTCTTGTTTTAGGATGTGTAAAGCTATAATCACTGTGCATTTCAAATTACTTTTCCTCCAGTTTCTCCAGAATCCATGTTTCCTAATGTAAAAACATTTATTGATAAACCTTGGCTCTCCTATGGAGAGAGAGCTTATTGGTAGCTTGCAGACTTCTTGAATAAGATGAATCTTCCCTTTCTCTGTATACCTGTGTCAGAACTAGCCATCTTGGGCTGTCTGTATCGTCACTAGAGAGAAACAGGTAGAGCTAGGCTGAGATTAATCTGACCTATTTTAGGCACCCAATTTTGGATGAAAGGAATTGCACCCTAAGTCTCTGAGAACCATTGAAGTCTAAGGTGACTTGCATTGATGACAATTTTTGTATTTCATCAGAATTCTCCTACTTGTTTTAACTGATAGATTAGCTCCTGGCTTATAGTGGTAATTCCTGTTACTTTCTATGAGTGCATGTGCTTCTGTACAAAATGGGAATATGCTAGAATACAATGTTCCTGCTTCTCAGTTCTTAATGTATGATGTCAAATGCCAAAGAGAAAAACTAGGACTTGCTACAGACCTGCTTGTACAAAATTGACTTATTTTCTATATGCTTCTGAAATAGTAAATATGGAGGACTGATTCTACTCTGAATCTTGCAACTTCCTCCAAAACTGGATGTTGGCAAAGCAGGAGTCACTCAGGCAAAGTTTGGGGGTAGTTTTTCTGACATCTAACAACTTAAAGTTTTTAGTTTTTAGATACGACAGAGAGACTTGGCTGCTGCCAAGGAATAGGAAGGCAGATGGAAGACGCCAGTGTAAAACCTTCTTTTTAATGTTTTTAGTAAAAAAATGCTTTTTGCTATCTAGCCCATTAAATAATATTCAAGTAATATTATTGAGGACCTAAAGCAGATCAAGAATTTTCAAGGTTGGTCAATGCTTGAAGGAAGTATACAGATGTTCAAAATTCTTGAAGCCCAGGTTTGAATCTCACACTGAAGCCAAGGATAAGCTTGGACTTCTATTGATTTAATGTTCTCAGTCAATCTTTTTCCAAAGGAGACAACAATGTCTGTAAAGTCTTTCTGAATGACAGTTATTCAGAATTATTTGTAACAGCCTGTTTAGAAATGCTTCACAGCTGTCTGCAAGCCTTGTAAGTAGTATGTCAGGAAACACACTCAAAGCTAGTACAAGGCTATCAAAAAGTGGCTTCTCCAACACACAGGTGGTCAGTGGACTGATAAGAGCTGCTGGGTCTACTTGTACTTAAAAATTTGTCTAGCCTGCCACTCTTCCCCTGCCCAAAGTGAAATTCCTCACCCAGAGGAATGACTTAATTCAAGAAATATTTGTCCTTCAGGACTGGAGGGCAGTTCAAGCTGGGAAACACTTTCCACTAGGCTGGGTAAAGGGGATACATGTTCCTCCCTTTGCAGACAGCATTTGTTCAGAGCTGCTCTGACATGGAGAGGAGAGGTGGATAAGAGGAGACAGTCCTGAGACAGTCCTCAGCCTTTGGATAAGCTGATGGTCTGCGTGGACTAGGGTGGGGCAGATAATTGTGTTCTGTGGTAGGTGCACTCAAAATGAATGGAAATGCTGTTATTGCTATGAAATGTGAAAAGAATGGAATTCCATGGAGGATGTTGAGGGAGTTTAGAATTAGGTATTTTGTCTTACTCACACCATCCAATGTAACTGGAAGTCCCACTGATAGATTTTTCTGTCAAGGTAGAAAATGAAGTGTACAGCTTTTGTGTCTTGCCACTTTATAGGTTTTGAAATATTGATATGTTTATTTTCATGACAGAATTGCACTTTCTGAAATAATAATAACAACATTCATCTAGTTTACATCTGCCTGTAAGATGTGTTAGCATCACCTTGATGGCTTAGGAATGGACAAAACCAATTTTATTACCGAGTTATCCTTACTCACAAGTTATTCTGCTGTTTGGCTTGGCATGCATGAGCTTCGCTGTACAACTGTGCTTTTGTGGGTTCAGAGTTGATGCCATCCAGAGTCTCTGTTGCCACTGAGAAGCAGCTGCCAAAGCCTTTTCATGTCACTCCACAATTTCTCTACTTCTTTTTCCTTGCAATTGTTCCTATGGTTGTAGAACTGAGGAATTATTTTTAGGGTAGTGTTATTCATATAATACTATATTTCTGCTCAATCTGTAGACCTTGCATAGGATCTTCTTCCTAATTAACAGCAGCACCCATGTAATCTGATGATGCTGTTCCCAATTCATATCAGTCTTTTCACTATCCTTCATATCACACTTCACTATCACTTCATACTACAATTTTCATGATCATTCTATTGCCAACTTATTATAAGCCAGCTACAAGTGATCAGAGCTCACTTTGTCTCATTTGGCTGTACCTGCATGAATGCTTTATGGGTTGCTGGAGAGCAACTGTTTAGCAACTGCCAGAGAGAACTGTTTCACTTATAACCAGAGAGTGGATAAATCCAGACAGTGGATATCTGAGAAAGGAAACTGGATACTCTCAAAGCTGAAATGCATGCCTCAGGATATACTCATGTAGGTGCTATAATACTGCTTACTTTCAAACTTTTAGCATTTTGAAAATTTTAAATATTCCTGCAGGTTATGTATATGGTAGTTCAAAATCATGTGTCTATATACACATATGTAAAAATACAGGCTGGACACAGACTGATACTTCTGTTACTTACATCTGTTACTTAAGACGTCCCAAGTCTGATCATGTGAGCTTCTTTCTTTGGTCCTCTAGTAGTTTCTGACAAACAACATGGTCTGATTCTGTCTTATGGACTTGCTGCAGAGGTACTGGTACTCCTCATGCAACACCTGGGACAACAGTGTAAAAACTAATGCAGCTAGGAAAGAGGAAGGAGGCCAATCCACACAGTCCTTTACAAAATACAAGTAGTAATTTCTTCCTGAAAGAGATTAGGATAAGTAACAAACATGCCTATTTCAGGTGTGAAATGTTTTGACTATTGAAGTATTTAAGTGATGAGTTTAAGGACCTTTAATAGGAAACCTACTTGCAGCCAGGTCTCAGACATTTTACAGTGGAGCAATGTGGATGATTCTAGTTCAGCTTTATTGAACCATTAGAGGTTTTGAAACATATCATTTTGTGCTGAAAGCGAAACATACCTTTGGACAGTACAAAATTAATTCACGTGAAAAGGTCTTTTTTCAGTTTTGAATCCAGTCGATTAAGTATAAAAGATGTTGGTCAAAATATTATCATAGTACTGAAATATTTCAACTTTTACAAAGCAGTATGTTTGACAGAATATTTATTCTAAAATTTCTACCCAGAGCCTTGGGTGGAACATTCTTCCTATTTATTGTCAAGTTTTATTTAATCTCCTCAAGATGGGCTGGAGTAGGGGACCTACCTGTGAAATCTTCCAAACAAGAACAGTGCTTCCTCATGAAAATATATACTTGCTTGTTGTAATCCAGTTATCACGTGTTTGGAAATGTTAAATGCAGATTTTGTTGGAATTAAACTACAAGATTTTTGCTAGACTCTCATTGTGATTTAACCCCAGCAGGCAACAAAGCCCCATGCAGCCACTTGCTCACTAGCCCCCACTGGGATGAGGGAGAGAACAAGAGGAGTAAAAGTGAGAAAACTTGTGGGTTCAAAGAAAGGCAGTTTAATAGGTAAAGCAAAACATGGATTCATTCATCACTTCCTATGGCAGGTATTCAGCCATTCACCAGAAAGCAGGGTTCCATCATGTAACTTGGGAAGACAAACTCCATGATTCTGAACATCCCTGCCTTCCTTCTGCTTCCAGCTCTATATGATGATCATGATGCCATAGGGTATGTCCTTTTAGTCAGTTGAGGTGAGCTGTTCCAGCTGTGTACCCTCTAAACTCCCTGTGTACCCCCAACCCCGCCTCCTTGCTGGTGGGGCCCATGGGATAAATAGCAGAAAAGGCCTTGACTCTGTGTAAGCACTGTTCAGCAGTGACAAAAACATCCCTATATTTTCAGCACCAATCCTAAACTCAGGCCCATACTAGCTACTGTGAAGAAAATTAACTCCACCCCAGCCAAAACCAGTAGAAATTTGTTTATTTTGAGAGAAAAGATTTAAATACAATATATTGGATAGGTGCTTCTGTAAGAGTGTGGGAGTTACACAGAAAGCCCCTAAAATTGAGCTTTTTAGCAGTAAATCAAAAGACCACACTCATACTGAAAGATTGACCCATATGATCCAGTACTTTGGATCTCCTGCAGTACCTTCCTCTCCTTCCTCTGCATTGCATCTGCAGTAGCTGATAAAAGAGCCAATATGGGAGGAGTTTTGGTGTCAGATTTCAGCACAAGGGGCTGTTTTAGACTGTGTACCCACCCGGTTTTTTTCAACTGTGCAGGGTTACCAGAGTGATCTCAGTGGATGCCATAGGCAAAGCCTCTGACATGGCTAGTATGAGACCAATATGGTAGGAGTAAGGGAAGAATTTAGAAAACAAGACTCTGAAGTAGAAAGCTCCAACTTCTTAATTTTTTTACTTGAGAAGTGGACTGGGATGCTCTGTGTGGTAGGAAGGGATGCAGAGGAAGCACAGATCCATGTGGTAAAAAAGGAGTTGCATCTAGCCAGGGCACTACAAAAGAATTTGTGAACTTTTCCTCTGTCAGACTAGTACATGTCTCATTTGCTTTGTTTTAAATGATTCCCCAGACTGTAATCTCTCTAGATGTGTATTTTCTGCTACTCTGGAGTCCCTTTTCTTGGTCATACATATACTATTGTAGTATCCAAGAACAGCAATTTTTCTCTTCTTTTTTCAGAGTTAAAATATTTCCTGTGTTCTTTTTGAACTATATGGTATATTTTGGATAGACTTGGGCAATCACTTGGATTCAGTTTTTTCCTAATTAAAAGAAAAAATTAATATCCAAGTGAAGAAAAAATCTAGTCATATAAAAAATTATTAAAAAACTTGTACAAAATGTATGTTAGATGCATGAACAAAATATTTTTCAGCCTTCTCCCTCTGTTCCTCACTACCCTGCAAGACTACACATTGCAGCTGTTCTGTAGCTTTCTGTGGAGAATTTGTCCAGTTCTATGTGACACATAATATAGTAGTCTGACTGTTGCTGGAGTGCGTGTTTAATTCCAAAATATCCTTCAACTTATGAGACAATAAAAAACTAATTTCACATTTCTGAAGGCCAATGCAACATAGTGTATACCTGTGGATTTTTGAGCCATTCAAATCCTTAAATGGTGCATATGTTGCTGTTAGTACAGGTAAAATGTGTTTTCTGGAGGTTCACAACCTGCATCTGTCTTTGCCTACATCAGCCAAAACCATACCTTGACAAACAAAAGCTGTAATTCTTTCCTGTTCCTTTAGAAGCTCTGTGACCATTACTGTGGGCACCATAATTCTCATTTTTTGTCAGTGCACAGGAAAGGGTGTTGTCTTGAGAAATCTACATATCAGGCAGTGGAAAGCTAGTATGAAGCTTCCTTGGCATTAAATACAGCATGCCATTGTTAATGCAAAATTCTTTTCTATCAATACTAGGTCACCCTAGTGAGATGAGATTTTTAGTTCATAAATGTTGTTGTATTAAAACTCCCTCTATACTGTATGGCCCCATATCAATTCTTAATTTAAAAACCTTCTTAAGTGAGAAGCATTTGCCAAACATAAACAGATTCAGTTTGCTTTGCTAGGAAGAAGAAAAGCACTGATAGCTCTGCTGTTCTGTTGTAGCACCTAGAGCCACCTTTTGCTCTTAAAATTGGAAATGTAAATTTCTCTCAGCTACAGAAGATGACTTTGTGTCATGTTTGTACAGCATGAAATATGATGGGGTTCAGGCCTGTGATTAGGATCTCTAAATGCTGTGGTGTATCAACAAAAATGGCTACAAGTGAAAATTTCCAAATTGGTTGTAACTTAGCCTCATTCCTAGAGGCAAGGCTTATTGAAAATGTTCATCCTGTGTTTCTGAAATATAAACATGTGATTCAAATATTGCTTAGGTCATAATTGTGAATGATTGGCTCGATGCTAGTGAGAAAACCTAAAGCAAGGCAGACCTTTATATATAAGAGCAGGCTTTCAGTTCTTTTAGTCCAAAGAGACAATCTAGGGCTTTTATCAAACTAGCCACTGCCAGTTTCCCTACCCTGAGGAAATGAGAATTCTCAATGAAGGAAGAAATTACTTTCTGGATGTGTAAGTTGTATCCACTCTGCCATAGTCTTTGCCTTTCAATGAGCAGTTTGGGATATCAGAGAAAACATGTTAAAATATACTATAGTTTCCTCAAAAGACCCTGAAAGAAAACGTAAGGAGAAACAAAGACATCCATTTTAATCTTAGTTAACAGAGAAATTCTCACAAAGTATGTAGACAGTTTGTGTTTGGGGATGAGGGGGTGAGTATTTTGGGTTTCTTTTGGTTTTGTTTTTTTAACAGGTGCTATATAGTATACTTCAGGGACTCAATAGAGTTTTCACACATTTCTATTTTCGTTCCCATTTTGAAGTACCAAGAAAACAATTGCCATCTTTTTCTCACTTCCCTTCTGGCATTATTATAATATATTTCCCGGGCAACTTCTGAGATAAATGTAACAAGTGTTAGCACATAGCTATTAAATCTTCTAAGACTGCAAAATAGCTGTTCCTGTCTGTCCATTTGCAGCCTAGTAATAAAGCACCTTTTAACTACAAAATCTATCAAAGGTATAGGAACGTTCTCACATTCTATTTTCCCATTGTACTCCCTGTTAAGCCATGAATGTACAAAATAACATCAGTGTCAGCTGTTACTCTAGATTCATATATGCACAACTAAGAGTGTAATAGAATTTTTTCTTTTTGTGGTTTCATTATGGGACTCGATACAATCTTCACTGTTCAATACTAATTTTGATACTTGTCCAGAACAAGATCTAGAATACAGATGTTGTTTCAATCATGTTTTGTACTTGGTAGTATAGATTATTATTATTGACTTTGTTTTAAGCTTAGAATTTGTTCCATCTTGCATTGTTTAAAACCTATTCCCCCTGTAAGCTCTGTTCTGCACTTTCACACAGCACATCTTGTCTCTATCACAAGCATGCAACTTGTTATTTCTAGCCCATTACTCTTAATTATGCAATGCATGTGACCATGACATTTTGGAGACAGGAAATACTCTAATGCTAGTTTGAGGCTTTTTTAGTGGTGAGGTTTTTTCCTTCCATTAATTCTACTACAAAGATTATGTGATTTTCAAAGCAGTAAGATGAGAATGTAGATGAGGAACTTAGTCCTGCTGTATCTTCAAACACATACACATTCTTCTTTCATTTAATTTAAACATCTGCCTAAAAATCATGGTCCACTAAAAATGTTCCTAGAAGATGTGAAAGTGTCTGCTAATATTTTTAAATTGAAGTTTGTACAACTTTTTTTTCATCCTGCACCTTCAGATCCACACATAATTTTATTACAATGCTTTGATTCCTTTGGGCAAGCTAAACAGTTGTCTTCAATGTTGCCTTCCAGATTTTCTTGCCTTTCTGTTCATGTCTGTTTTTATAATGGAGAAATAAGATACTTGCTAAGGTTCTTCAAGGGGAATTTTTATTTTGCTAATAATCTCTATTTCAGGAAGCTTTAAAGTCATGTTCCCTTACTATTTTGTAAAGGAATAATGTGAGTACTGCTGAAACCAAAATAAAACATTACCCTGAATTGAATTACTTAAGTCAGTGTTCCATTAGTAAATTGAATAATTCCACAGTACCTTTTTGCCCTTTCCTAATGCATTGTTTCAGGCCAGATGTTGTGTGGAGTGGGCTGCTGTTGTTCACAAAGTAATTTTATTCATAGGTTACTTCATTGGATGAATTTGTAGAGTCATACCATTACACAGACTCATCCCTCTTCTCCCTTGCAGTAGCTGTATCTGCTCTAGCCAGATGTGCAACACTGCTGTGCCTGTAGAGATCTGAGCCATCTGCTCTGTGTCAGTTGGACATGCCATCATTTTTTAAATAATTAGGTGATCTTAACAATAATTTTAAGATAAAGTATTTGACATAGGCTGCAGGGAGAATAGGTCTCAGAGCGTGAGTTCTGCATACATTTTTGACTCCTTTATAACCCTAGCAGTCAATTACTTTTCTAGTAAACATCATGTAAACCATCCAGTGAAAGAACAAGAGTATGTTTTTCACATAAACTGAAAGGAAAGTCCAGCTTCTACCCACTCTCTTTCCTCATTCTTCTTAAAGGTCTTAGCGCTAGAGTAACAGCCTGATATCTGCCTTCAGGCCTGGGTTGCTGTTCAGTAGGATTACAAGTCATAGTAGTAATCTATCTTCCTCTTCTTTACTCCACTATAGCTGGTACGTGGTGCCAGGTGTTTTACAGCCCCACAACAGTATTCACACTGACGAACAGAGTATTTCTTTCCATCTCAAAAAAGGAGAAAAATATCAGTTTATTAACACTACGACATCACAATTTCCAGAAAAGTAATTTTGAATAATTTTAGGGAGTATAGCAATGTATAAATACAAACTTCTTGAAAAATTGTAGCTTCGGTGCTTGCAGAATATAAGACAAATCAACACTAGATTATGAAGAACAAAATAGTGCTGATGCCACAGTATTTTACTGTTGTTAGAAATAAATTATATGGAAATGTTTCTGGAAAGGGATATATCAGTCTTGATTTTGTGCCTGCAGTGTTGTTGTTCCACTGACTAAACACTGAATATTCCCTCTTGCTTATTCCAGAATTGAGCAATGAATTAGCCTCAGTGTGGTCTGAATTGGTTCATTCATTGTAGGTAACCCCTGTGACATGCTTCTAACTGATGCATTTAGTGTGGCTAGGAAGGTGTTCTTAGAGTCATCTTATTTGCTCAGTCTGGCCCTAAACCTTGAATAAAACTGCTAGGTCTGTCTTATATTGTTTAAAATAATTTAGCAAACTTACACTGATACTAGTTAGATCTCCACTCACAGAGAACCTCACAGAATGGTTGAGGTTGGAAGAAACTTCTTAAGATCATCAGGTCCAACCCCCCCGCTAAAGCAAAGTTTGCAAGAGCAGTTTGCCAGACCTGATCACACTGGTCCTAAAGTATGACAGGATGCTGTTGGACTTCTTTGCCATGAGTGTACACTGCTGGGTCATGGTCAGCTTGTAGTTCACCACAACCCCAAGATTGTCCTCTGCAAAGCTGTTTTCCAGACACTTTCTGCCCAGCATGGGTACTGGTGTTTGAGATGATTCCTGCACAGATACAGGACTTTATACCCGCACTTGTTGAAGTTAATGAGATTCCTCTCTCTTTGTCCAGGTCCTGCTGAATAGCAGCATATTCCTGCTGGATAGCTCATATTGATACCATCATGAGTGTGTATCACTCGGTCCTCTCAGTTTTGTATCCTGTACAGACTTGCTGAGAGTATACTCAGTTTTATGGTCCATGTTATTAATGAGGGTGTTACCAGTATTTGCTCCAGTGTAAACCTATGGAATATACTACTTGTAACTTTCCTCCTGCTGGACTTGGTGCTACTCATCATAACCCTCTGGCACTGGCAGTTCAGCCAGTTTGCCATCTATCTCACTGCCTACTTATCTAATCCATGCTTTGTCAGCTGTCTTTGTTTTCCAAAGTAAGTTGATCTATTACTTCCCAGGGACTAAGGTGAAGCTGACTAGCCTGAGCCCAAGTCCACTCCCAAGTGTGTTAAATATTTCCTCCTGTACATAAAGCACAGACCACACCAAGTATTTTGGCATAAAATAGTAATAGTAATAACCATCAAGTGTTTAAGTGTAGTGACTCCTGTTTTTCAGGTTAGATGATTCTGCTCTGTGATGCAGCACTGTGGATCAATCTAGTTTGGCAGCAGGGAGGAGCTCAATCAAAGGGAATTTTGGATGTTCCTAGCATTTGACAGCATATATGAGAAGTAGATAGGCTTCATCAGTGACAAAAGGTGACACTCCTGTCTTCACTATGGCACGTTCTTCTTCCAAGAAGAAAAAATGGTAACAGGTTTCTCTGACCCTCCCGTCCTATCTGTTGTTACCCCTAAGTGTGCAGGTTAGACCAACTGCAGAGTTGGCAATGAGTCAATGAGGTTTCCTTGCTTCCTCCTTGTTTCAAGCTCTTACATGTCTGTCTTGAATGTTTTCTGCGACTGTAATTGGCAAGTTGATGTACTTGAAGGTAACCTCTCTTCAAGTGGAGTACCGTGCCTCATTATAATTTATTTCTAGCCCATTGCAGCTGTTCCTCATTTTAAAAATGTGGAATTTAGTAGTCTTCTGATGAATTGTGCTCCTTGTACAATGAGGGGTGGATGGGGAGGAGCTTTTTAGGGCAGCTATTTCATCTGTGCTCAGTTTTACCACAGCAGCATGCTGTAATATAAAATTCAAGAGGTCAGTAAACAACTTGGCAGTAACTAAGCAATTAAACAAAGCTTCTCCTGAGTATTTGGTGACTGGGGAGAGAGAAGGAGAACAAAGGTTCCATTGTGTAATGTGCTACCAGAGTTGCCCCATTTTTGAAGAATTGTGTTTAATAAGCATAGTAACGATTGCATTAAAATGGTAGATTTTTTTTTGCAGATCATCACTGAATTTGTTTTTTGAAACTGATTGCTGACACGTTGCTGCTAATTTGTCCTGTATCCTCTAATGAATGTAAAAAATGTGTGCCTGCACTGGAGAATCTACAACTGAGTTAGTTATGTCACACTTTTTAACAATTAGAAAGATATACAGTCTGCATGCAACTAATGAAGGTACTAATTCATGTTATTTTTTTCTTTAAGGCTTCTATGTGCTCTTTTCCTGACCTAAAAATATTTTAAAATATTCAGTCTATGATAAAACCTATTTTCATTACGGAAGCTGCACTAGTATAGTGATCTGGTTTATTTTATGCAGAAAACATCCTGCATGTTAATTATTAGACATATGATTGTTTTGTTTGTACTACCTGGGCAAGACTTTTTATAGGCTACTGAATAATGCTATTATTCAATGCTATCCTCTAACAAATGGATGGTAGATTAGCAAAATACATGGATCTGAATTCTTCATCTGTTTGCATCTCCTCCTGTGGTGATGAATTTCTAGTTACTCTTTAACTATGTTCAAGGAAAATTTAAAGCTAATTTTCAAATTCTGATGTTGATTCAATCAGTTGGAATTTTTTTTTTTTGTATAATAAGTGAATTCATACCAATAACAGATGTGAATTTTGGCATAATACACCAAATTTGCTTTTCTTATTTGGACAGAAAGACTAGCAAGAATCATGGACTGAAGTAAATATCACTGGTTTTGGAAACATCCAAACTGTTCTCAATGAAATTGAAAATTCAGTAATGTTTGACTCTAAGGTTTTTGGTCTTAAACTTACCTGCTGTTTTATAGAACTGCAAGCACAAGGTTAGCATCATTCACATTAGTGCGCAAAGGGATGCGGGGCAGCATCTGCTGGAGCAGGGCCAAGCATGGAGATGGCAGCAGGATACAAGTGATGAGAGGCTGTCAGTCAGGGCAGGCACTGCAGCAGCACCAAACCTAACCAGTGGCAATGCACAGCCCCCCTAATACCCTACAAGCATGCCAAGCCTTCGTTTTCTTCACCCTGGGAGCACTGTGGGGCCCCGTGCAGAAGGACCAGTAAGTGATATGGGGCAGGTCCAGAGCCATTGCTTGCAAATTGCTTCTTCAGCTCCAGATTTTGAGGGAGCAAGTTTGGTGCAAAGTGTTGCTCAAGAAAGTAGTTAGTGCTGTTGCTTTAGTCCATACATGCATGTACATACACACATATACATACCTTTTTAAGTTTCATACCTGCTATTGTCTCTAAAGATTTTTGTTATGTGATTGGAAAAGAGCAGCATAAAGTGATACAGGTCTGGCAGGTTGATATTGGTCAACAACCACTAAGCCAGTTACTTGCTCACTCTCCACTCCTGCAAAATGGTGAGAATAAAGAAGAAAGGCAAGTAGATGGATAATGACAGTTTAATAGGGAAAGCAAAAGCTGCGTGTACAAGCCAAACAAGAAGAGGAACATTAGATCCTCCCATCCCATTCCTTTTTTCCTTCTTTCCATTCTTATGCCTGAAGTTTCCTCTTACCAGCACTTACAATTTACACTCCGTGCTAAAAATATATTTGCACTTAACAGTCAAGTTTTTATATCCTCATTAACCACAATTGTCTGTTCCTTTACCTATACAGATACAATCTTCAAATCCCATAAGGCTCTGACAAATGCTCTTAAGAACATTCAGCAGCTTGGGCTCCATCTGTCAAGATGGTCTCTCAAGACAGGAGAGTAGGCATGTTGGGTTGTTGACTTCCAAGACCAGTTTGTTTTGGGTCATAACTCTGTTTGTAGCAATGTTCATTCTCTTGTGTTTCAAATAATTCCTATTGTGGTATTTTCTATAACATTCAACTCAGATTATGGGTTGTTTTCCCTCAAGGTTAAATCTCCTTGAGGTACACACTGGATTTCTTCATCCTTTGTGTTTTCCACCAAATGTACCCGGGTTCTTGACAGAAGGCAATCCCAGGAATGGGCTTGACTTTTCCCAAGGAAGGAGAAGCCCATGTTGCTTTTTCCAGCCACTTTCCCACTTTCACTATGGGATCTTTATCTGTTCCCACAGTATGTAAGCACTTTGTTTGGGCACCTGCCTAGGATGGACATCTCCTTTAGTAGTCTAAAGTTTCATACTTGAACAGCACTGAAACCTTTTTTTTTTTTAGTTAAAGCTGTTGAGAAAAAGGCATGATAATGGCTTTTTCAAGCATCTGTTTCTGAGATTATCACAGAATCACAGAATATGTTAAGTTGGAAGGGATCCACAAGGATCATTGAGTCCAACCCTTCACCCTGCACAGAACCATCCCCAGGAGCCACACCATGTGCCTGAGAGTATCATCCAAATGCTTCTTGAACTTTGTCAGGCTTGGTATTGTGACCACTTCTCTGGGGAGCCTGTTCCAGTCCCCAACCACCCTCTGGGTGAAGAACCTTTGAAGGAGATCTGTACAGAAAACTTCTTTGCAAATGTGGTTTAGCCTCTAATGAGGACTGAAGGCATTGGCGGTCCCTTTCAGCAGCTTGGAAATGTTTCTCCACTGGGAAAACCTGCCCAGGTAACCAGGAAAAACGTAGTTTCAAGTAAAATATGCCAGCTACAAATAGATGTAGTGTCTTTGGTGACAATTGCTTCAATGTATTACTCTCTCCATGTAGCACTCATTTCCTTGTTAGTTTGAACAGAGCTAGGAAGTACTGCAGAGATTGCCAGGAGGCTGTTGGCATGGTCTTCAAGCTGGGGCTCTTCCCTGAGGCCTGGGAAAGCGACTTACTTCATTTAGATGAGACCTCGGAGCAGCATTCAACTTTACCTGTGAAGCACTCCAACCTGAGTCCCTCAGAGAAGTGAAGGGGTGCTGTGTTGACAATTCTTACCTGTTAATTTTTCTGTGATGATAATGCACTTGCTGCTGTGTGCCTTGGATGCTAATTGCATTACTGTTGGACCCACTTGAACTAACTAATCACAACAAATGCAAAAGTAATAGTGATTATGCTTTGGATGATCTGATACCTATTTGCATACTGGAGGATGTGTAAGCATTGCAAGAAAGGTTTTGCCCCGCATGAGGCTGAAGGGAAATGGTACAGCTCTGAAGGTATCCTGATGTGACAGAGTGGTTCAACTTAAACCCTTTAAAAGGCAGATGACTGGAGGGCTGACTGAGCATGCAGCACTTGTGTGTTGGGCAGCTATGACCTGCCAAGGCACACAGAGCTTCTTACATGGAAGTCACTTGCTTCCCTGGAGGACAAGTTACTTAGCATTCCTTTGTGGTAGTTCAAATGCAAGGATGAGGGGGTTTTATGAAATCATAACTTTGCAACCAGTGGCGAACAAATCTGTACATTGCTTTGCTTCAGAAGGCTTTCTTTGGCCTGTGCAGGGCACTGTGATGGGTGGCTGTAATGTGATCACTGCAGCTCTGCCCCTGTGGCCAGTGTGCTGGTGCATGCCACACTAACTGTGTGAGGCAGGAAAAGCCTGTGAGGAAACTTAATACATAGAGAATTACAATGGCTTGTCTTTGTGGCTGCAGGGGCATGTGTTTTGCTGTTGTGAGACTGTACAGGGATAAATAAGGGGACAACCTGTTCAAACTGTGCAGCTGCATGAACTCTTTTCATGCTGCATCTGATGCTGTGCCTTTTGGTGGAATGGGCAAGGTCAGAAGTATTGTAAGGGTTTCTGAAGTGCCACATGGCTTTCACATATCCTTAATGGCAGATATGATGCTTCATGTCATGTTTCCAGGGGCAGGGTGTGCCTCCACTGAGGATGGCTGCCTCTTGTTATGGAGATGTCTTTTAGCCAGACAACTCTGTGGAAATGGATCCAAGTTAAGCAAGTGGTTCAGAATAAGAAACATCTCTTTTTTTATACTGATATGCTGAAGATAATCTGAAAATGAGCCTATTTACACACTTTCCATGACTCTATGAAATACTGGTTCTGATGGGATGTCTGGTGTCGTAAGTTCTCATTTTGTGGAAGGAAGTTTCGCAAGCATCACACAAAACAATAATCTAATGCTTCAAAATAAAATCCATATTAATGTGGTAGCCAGTTAGATTGATTTATTTTTTTCTAATCTAAAATTGAGAAAAAAATAGTTTCAGTATAAAACGAAACGGTTTTCAGCTTGAAATTATTACTGAAATGGAAGAAATGCTGAGATTTTCCACTGATGTTCTCTTCTTCTCCCTCAAGCTTCGTGACTTCTCCCTGCTCAAGCCGGGTGTACAGAGCACATCACAAGAAGGTGATTATTGCCAAGTGACACAGGTTGTTCATTTTAGTCCAAAGGGGTGAATGTTGTTATAGAATTGCTTCCGTTCACTGTCAGGCAGTGTTATCATTAGCTTTGATTAACTTTGCTTTTTCTCTGATCCTCTGGGATTTTTTTTCCACATGTCTGACTGCTGCTGAGCAGAGAGCTGAACATATTTTTCCTGAATCTGACTGCTGACAGTATAAGGCCTTTTGCAGCTCATTAAGTCCTTTCATTTCTTTTTTTCGCCCCTCAGTTTTTTACGTTTCATAAGTTATTTGTACATCTGGGTTGGCCCTTGTTAGCACAGTCTCTGTCCCAGAATTTCTCATGTATGCTAAGAAGGAGGATGAGAAATTTAGTAAAGTCTAGAATGGTTTCCTTCATCATTCCAAATCTAATTTTTTTTACTTTCATGATATTCTATGATGGATAGGCTGGCCTCAGGGCCACAGCCTCACCTCAAATACATGAAAACTTTTCGCTATTCAGAGAGTTTGCTATTAGACCGTGTCCTTTTCATTCCCACTGTGGGAGGACTTACTACCACAGTGCTTCAGGGAACAAATCGAGTACAGGAGGTCAAATATGGGTGTCTGAAGAGGAGATAAATCATTCGATGAAGACACAATTTCCTATTTTTCCCCAGTGTAGAGCACAATGCATGCTCTAGCAAGGCTAAATGTTACTAACCTGTTAATGTAGACTGGTTTTACACTTAACGTGCCTTGTAATGTCATTGCTGCTTTGATGCCTGTATGTACCTGTGAATATAGAAGATTTAGAGCCTTTGTATAAAGATGAATTTTATAGCTTGCTTTCCTCGTGGTATTGGTCATACTAATCAACCTTCAGTTCCTCAGGGCAGTTTGAAAGAACCAAAGGGCATAAGTGGTTTCAGTTTTAACTATGCAAAATCTGGTTCTTATTGAATGGTGATCTGACATTTGAATAGTTGTAGATTAAGAATTGGATAGGGGAATATGGCTTCCTTTATTGTATTGCAAGTGGTCTGGGACTGAGGTTTTTTCCAAGTGGAGAGTTAGGGAGGATGAGTTGAGTGGGGAAACTTCCACATATCTAATAGTCATTTGCTGAGGACAGAAGAGGAAGTGAATATAGGAATAATGTTGTATCTCTGTAAAGCCATAAAGACTAACCTCTACTCCCTTCTGTGGCCTTACCACTGAGATGGAAATTGGTTTGCTCAGTTTTGCCTCTAAGTCATGTTGGGGTTTAGGAGACTTTACAGAATCAGAGAATATGCTGAGTTGGAAGGAACCCACAAGGATTGAGTCCAACTTTTAGCCCTGAAAAGGACATCCCCAAGAGTCACACCGTGTGCCTTAGAGTATCATCCAAATGCTTCTCGAACTCTGTCAGGCTTAGTGCTGTAACCACTCCCTTGGCGATCCTATTGCAGTGCCCAACGACCCTCTTCCTCTGAGTGAAGAATTGTTTCCTGATATCCAACCTAAACCTCCCTGACACAACTTCAGGCCATTCCCTTGGGTCCTGCCACTGGTCACCACAAAGAAGACGCTTAGTGTTCCCACTGAGACTCTCCTAACTGTGCTACCACTCATTTGCTTCCCCCATCCCCCTTCCCCTCCTGCTGCAGCAGGATGGAGGAGAATTGAAGCAGAAAAGGAAGGTAAGGATCATGTAATGAGATAAGAAAAACTTGCTGGAAGCAGCAATGAGATAAGAAAATGAACAGTAACAGCAACAGTATTAATGACAGAGGGTACAAGAAAGAAGTGAACACTTCACATGGAACACGCACACCACCCCCACCAATCCCTCCACCACACTACCCTGATCCAGAAAGAATCCCTTCTCCCTGGAAGACAATCCTTCCCTCCCTCCGTCCCTCCCTCCCCCAGCAATGGTGTGAGGCGGTACAGAATAACTTCCATGTCCTAGCCATGCCCCCTCCTGGCTACTGCAAAAATTAACCCTGTCTTGGCCAGAACCAGGACAGTTGCTTCTTTAGTTCCTCTGCAGAAATCCCAGTATCCATATAGAATCATAGAATATATTATTTATATATAAATATAATATATTTATATAGAAATACTATAAATGTAAAATATAATATAAATATAATTATAATATTTATATGAATAATATATAAATATAAAACATCCATTTTCATGGCCACTTGCTAATGCGTCTGCTCTTGCAAATTTTCCAGTTTCATTTGTGTGATGGTTTGAGAGCCCTAAAAATCCAATTCCGAGCTCAGGCCTCCCTCCCCAGTTTTAACCCGGTGTGAGATGGGTTTTCCAAGACAAAACACACAAGACTCAAAATAGGGGGAAGGGAATATATTACAAGACTATACAAGCAAATGAATATCATAACACATTATATACACAATCTTAAGTTTTCTACCATGATATATATAAGTATTTACAATGGATCAAATCTCTCTCTCCAAAATAAAAGTCCAGGAGAGAAGAAGGAAGTGATCCTGTCTACTTTTAGAGAGCAGTCCTTGCAAGAGCAGCAGTCTTCACAGAACAGCAGTTTTAAGTGTAGCAGTCAGAATTGTTGTGTTGACTCTGTGGAAATTTCAACCCCCCGGACCCGAGCTACCGGGAGAATTTCCTTGTGGACTTAACTCCTTTTGGACAAGAACATTGAAGGCAATTTTTCAGTTCAACCTTACTAATGTTTTGTGGCTCTGTCTCAGTTCTCCAGCACAGCTCCAGCAGTAGTGAAGAGTGAAGCCCGTCATCCTCGCATTTCCATCCTGGCTCAGTTCTCAGGATGATTCTTACAGAGTTCCGTGCTCTGTCTCCATGTAACAGCAGTGGGGGGGCAGAGCCCTCCTCCACATTCTATCGGCCGTCCCCAATCCAACTTTGGGACGCCTCGAGCTCCTCAGCTCT